>CM069409.1:33188955-33788955 GCA_035609135.1 Eleutherodactylus coqui
CTCCCCCACCCCCCAAACCCCACCGACGTATCAGTTTCAGAGCCAGAGCAATGTTAGCCGGGAGGTGTCCGTGCGGCGTGCGGAAATCTTTCACACGCCCTCCAGTCTCCCATTCCTGGAAGAAAGGCCCAAACCATCCCTTAGCGGAGACTACCCTCCAAGGAGCCCTTCCTGCACACCAGAAGTTGGCCACATTGCTCTTAAGAAAGGTATTTACCAGAAACACAACTGGGTTTACCATAGCCAAACCCCCAAGTCTCCTTGTTCGATATGTGACCTCCTGTTTGACTAAGTTCAGCCTGTTGCCCCATAACAGCTGGAAAAACAGGCTGAAGACTCATGTCCAGAGAGGCTCTGGCAAGATACAAACACTGCCCAAATAGATTAGTAAAGGGAGCAAGAAGGTTTTGGCAAGGCTCACCCTTTCTCTCAGGGACAAAGACCATCCCTTCCACTGATCGACCTTCTGGCTGACATCCTTCAGTCTGCCCTCCCAATGTCTGGTGTGGTAATCACCCTGGTTGAAATGGATGCCCAAAATTTTGGTGCTCTCTTGGGGAGCTGGGAGGGTGTCCGGGAGCCTAAAATCAGGAGCTCCCTCCACTCTTACACTTTTCCCAGTTGACTTGGGACCCGGAGGCCTCCGAATACCTGACCACCTCCGACACCACAGCCTCCGCCTCCTCCTGGGAAGAGACGAAGATCGTGACATCATCGGCGTAGGCCACCACCTTCAAGGCTGGACCCGGCCCAACCAGACCCGCCCTGACCCCCACTAGCTGTCCGCCACCCAACCACCTTAAGAAGGGGTCGATTGCGAACACGTATAGTAGGGGTCCCAAGGGACAGCCCTGGCGGACACCGGACCCCACCGCAAAGGGGCGCCCAACCCAACCGTTCACGAGCGGGAAACTCTCGGCCCCCCTGTACAAAATCTTTAGCCAATCCACAAACCCCGCAGGTAGACCATAGCGCAGAAGGACCATCCAAAGGTATTCGTGGTTGGCCCTGTCAAATGCCTTTCTTTGATCCAGGGACAGGAGAAACACCCTCCAGTTCCCAGCCCTACTCTGTTCCTTGGCCTCCCGGACACAAAAGACAGCACCTAAGGTGCTTCGGCCAGGGACAGAGCAGTGCTGGTCCGCCGAAAGGAGGTTCGGCGCAAAACGTACCAGCCAGTTGAACAGTATCTTGGCCAGAACCTTCCGGTCCGTGTTGAGAAGAGCTATGGGCCTCCAATTTTCAATATGGGACGAATCTTTACCCTTTGACAGGACAATAAGGGCTGACTTCCTCATTGACTCTGGCAGACTACCCGAGGAAAGGCAGTCATTATAAATCTCGGTCAAGAGGGGAGCCCAACTGCTCATTAAAAGCCTTGTAGAATTCAGACGTTAAGCTGCCCAGACTTGGCGTTATCTTGGGCCGAAGCCCATCAAAGGCCAGTTTTACTTCCTCTACCCTGATAGGTTCTGTCAAAACGTCCAACCCGGGGACCACCTCCTCCACAGGAATGGTTTCGGTCAGGAAGCTAGAGACTCCATCTTTGTCCAGATCCTTCTCTGCCAGGAGCTCCGAGTTGAAGGATTTGACGACTTCCAGGATTCCTGAACTGGACCTCTTCAGGGACCCTGTACCATCTATCAGTCTTGTTACTAACTTACTTTTCACGGACATCTTGCAGTTCCTGTAGGGATCGGGCGAGCAGAACCTCCCGAAATCCCTCTCCAGAACTAAAGATGCGTGCCTATCATACTGGCAGCTCCTAAGCAGAGATTTCACTCTGGTGACTTCTGCACGGTCGCCCCCAGTGGAGACGAGTTTCTCTAGCCTCCTCCTCAGGCCCTGGTACACTTGGTACAAAGTCAGGGACCTGAGGCTGGATGGCTCACGGAAGCATTTCGCCGCCCTCTTTGTGAAGACCTCCCACCACTCTGACTTACTACTGCAGAGGCCCATGAGTGGAATCTGGCTCTGAAGGAAATCCTCGAAGTACTGTCTCACCGCTTCTTCTTCCAAGAGAGCCAGATTCAGCTTCCATAACCCTCTTCCCGCCTGAGGGGTTTCTGAAACATTCAGAGAAAAAGAAATTAAACAGTGGTCGGAGAATTCCACCTCGAGAGGCGACGAGATAGCCTCCTCCTTTACATAAAACCTGTCTATTCTAGACCTACAGCTACCTCGATGATAGGTGAACACCGTGCCGCCTGAGGTGCCTCGAATGTGGACATCCTCCAGGCGGGCCTCACTCACTAGACTATTCAACGTGACGCTGTCGTAGGCCAACCTGTCTCTGGCGCCGCCTCTATCTGAGGGCCTCGTGACGTTATTGAAGTCCCCGCCAAAGACCACCAGTCGACCTGAAGAAAGATAGTGATTAATCCTTGTGAAAAGGTCTTTCCTCTCGAACTTTGATTGCGGGCCATAGATGTTAATAAGCCGGAGCTCCTGCCCCTCCACAAGGACATTTAGCACCAGACACCTACCCATTTCTACTTCAATCACCCGTCGGCATGTGACATTTGCAGCCTTAAAAAGGACTGCCACCCCGCTATACGGCTCGGCCACAAGAGACCAGTAGGATGGTCCGTGCTTCCAATCTCTCTTCGCCTTGTGCTGTAATCCAAGGTCAGTTAATCTGGTCTCTTACAAAAACAAAATGTCGGCTTCAACGCGGCCGAGAAAATGAAAGGCCATAAATCTTGCAGACATTATGCTGGCAACATTAATACTTGCCAGCGTCAACAGGGAGAATGCCGCCATAAAGGGTGATTAAACTAAACGGCCATCCTTTTCCCCCCTCCCTCCACCAAAGCTGTGTCCCCGCCTTCCTCCACCCCCCTTTTGAGGCACACTGACACATCCATTCCAACCTGCCCACCACCCTCTGAGGGTGGGTCATCCTTGTCTGGGGGTTCCCTGTCCCCGCCACCCTCGGCAGAGACCGACTCCGCCGGAGGGGGGGGGGGGGGGGGGCGCATCCCGCTCTACCCGGGCCCTGTCCGCCACGGGCAAGGGTGACCCTGTCTTGCTGGGCCTGATAGCGGTTAGACTTTCCTTCGGCATTTGGGATGGTTTAATCGAGAAGGAAGGCCCGGCCTTCCTCCGACGCTTTTTTCTCTTTTTCTCTGTCCATTCCTGTCCACCCTCATCCACACTGTCTTCTGGATGGGAACTCGCAGGATTGGAACCCGCCTCCTCCGCCTCTAATCTCCTGACCTCCTCATTCAGCTCCCTCTCCTGCAGAGGTCTCGCAGAAGTCTTGGAAACAGATCGCCCCTGGGGCGCGAGGTTCAGGGACATCTTTCCTGGCGGAGGCGGAGCCCTCGCGCCCGCACGGGCCTCCTTGTGCTTTACGCGACTGACAGGGCGAGGCTTGCTTTCACTCACTAAACCACCTTGGCTCGTACCTCCGCTCGTCCCCTCCCCCGCAGAGAACCCGAAAACCGGGGTCACCACCGTGGGCGGGGCAGCGGCTGAATGGGTGACTAGTCTCACCTAATTATCCGACACGATGCGGCAGTACGGCTTACCCCCCCCCACCGAGCGCAGACCACAGTCTTAGAGGCCGCGCTGAAGTGTGTGGGGTCGCTGCACCGGTGACAGATTTTCGGCTGCCCCTGGTAGAAGGCCAAGATCCTGTCCCTCCCCAGATATCCTAAGGAGGGTATATGAGAAACTGAGAGACCAGATCTGTTCAACTTCACCATGAACGATCATGCACCAGACCAAATGCCGTGCTCGTCTCTGATTTTGGTACCATAGCCTAGAACTGTTCCATACCTGGCCAACCACGTGTGGATCACATGGCAAGAAAGGGACTCATTACGAGTAAGTATGGTCACTTTCTTGGTGGTGTCCTGGCGGGACACTGCCTCCACCCTAAATTCCCACCAGACTGGCTGGTCCTTCATCAGTGTGTAATTGGACCAGTAGAGTTCTAACCCTTCTGGCTTTACAAAACTGACATCAAACTCTTTAGTGGTGTGGGGATGTATCAAGGCGAAGATGTCCTCCCCTCCCCCGCAGAGAACCCGAAAATCGGGGTCACCACCGTGGGCGGGGCAGCGGCTGAACGGGTGACTAGTCTCACCACACAGGTGACACCTAATTATCCGACACGATGCGGCAGTACGGCCTACTCCCCCCACACCGAGCGCAGACCACAGTCTTAGAGGCCGCGCTGAAGTGTGTGGGGTCGCTGCACCGGTGACAGATTTTCGGCTGCCCCTGGTAGAAGGCAAAGAACCTGTCCCTCCCCAGATATGCTAAGGAGGGTATATGAGAAACTGAGAGACCAGATCTGTTCAACTTCACCATGAACGATCATGCGCCAGACCAAATGCCGTGCTCGTCTCTGATTTTGGTACCATAGCCTAGAACTGTTCCATACCTGGCCAACCACGTGTGGATCACATGGCAAGAAAGGGACTCATTACGAGTAAGTATGGTCACTTTCTTGGTGGTGTCCTGGCGGGACACTGCCTCCACCCTAAATTCCCGCCAGACTGGCTGGTCCTTCATCAGTGTGTAATTGGACCAGTAGAGTTCTAACCCTTCTGGCTTTACAAAACTGACGTCAAACTCTTTAGTGGTGTGGGGATGTATCAAGGCGAAGATGTCCTCCACCTTGAAGCTCATCTCAAGGAGCAGCTTAACGACAGTCCCCCTCGATGGACACGCCTCACTGCCAACCCTTACAAGACGAGCCACATTCATCCTCCTGCTATTCTGCCCGTTTATAGGGAGTGACCAGCCTCCCACATCCTCTCGGAAAGCCGACAACCCAAACCGTCTCACCCATGGGTTCGTGTCGACCTGCACCCCCTTACTGTGACGAAGGGGTCACCCCGCTGTAGTCCATCAAGGAGGATGCGGCATGGGTCAGAACTAGCGCCCCCAGACAAGGGACCCACCACTCCCCCGGAGACCGCCCCAGCATAGCTGTGGGAGCCGGGGGCCACGGGGGAGCCGGCAGACCCGCCACATGTGCTGCCACCCCTCCCCCCAGCTGCACTTGTACCTTTACCAGGTTTCCCTGTACTAGCCACTTGCCCACTCTCTACCTCAGACCCTCCCCTAGCATTCGCCCCCAAACATTCCTTTGCTGCCACACACTTCCCCTCTGCATTCATCCCAGCATTCATCCCGGCCTTCCCCACAACATTCTCCACCGCGTTCGCCTGAGCAGACAGCACAGGAGCAGGGTGGCCAGGTGTAGTTGCTTCACAAGTCAGAGGCCCAAAGATCAATACCTCCTGCTGCGCTTTTTTCTTACCCCGCTTTTTTCCTCTGACCTTGTAGTCCTCTGCTGAAAGGTCCTCGTTAAAGAGCAGCTGGCTGGTATCTACGGGGGGCCTCCATGGACTGGATAAGTGACATGAGGTAACCTCCTGCCTCCCCTTCCACCTCCATGTCTGTGTCTGTATCTGGCGCCTCCCCTTGGCTCTGCTGCCGGGGGCGGGGGGATGCTTGCGTCCGACTCTATCTCCTCCCTCTGAGGCTCGTCCCTTTCCACTTGGGGGACCACCTCCTCTCCTTGCGACACCGCTGCCGCCCCTCCAGAGCAACTTGGTGCTGCCGCTGCACCCTCTTTTCCATCTCCCAGCACCGCTGCCGGGTCTTTCTCACTACGTCGTGGCGCCGCCACCCCTCCATTTTCTTTTGCTTGGGGCACCGCTGCCCCGCCCACTTCATCCGCACTAATCACCTTTACTTGTGGTGTCACGGCACCACTATTTGCCTTATGGGGCGCCGCCGCCTCATCCTTCTGTTGGTCCTCCTGGGGCTCTGTAGCCCCACCTTCACTCTTGGAGGCCAGTTTGCTATTACTCTTGCTCTGTGGGGCCATGCCCCCCTGTGACGCCGCCGCCATGTTTGCCTGTGGGGCCACGCCCCCTCTGACATCACTGCTACAATTGCCTGTGGGGCCACGCCCCCTGTGACGCCGCCACGTTTGCCTGCGGGGCCGCGCCCCTCTGAGACACCACTGCCACACTCACCCACGGGGCCGTGCCCCCTGTGACGTCACCGCCACGTTCGCTTGCGGGTTGCGCCCCCCTGTGACACCGCTGCCACACTCTCCCACGGGGCCACGCCACCCGTGACATCGCCACTATGCTTGCCTGCGGGGCCGCGCCCCCCTGTGACGCTGCCGTCACATTCTCCCATGGGCCACACCCCCTGTGATGTCACCACACTCACCGCGGAGCCTCGCCCCCTTGTGACGATACTGCCGCTTTAGCCTTCTCCACTGGCTGTGGAGCCGCTGCCACGCCCGACACTTCCTTATTACCTGCGTGCACGCGGTAAAGAATCACTGAGCACTTGGTAACTCCTTCAGATCCTCTCCTAGGCTTCTCCTCATCTGGAATTGGAGACTGGTAAGTTTTCTCTGTAACCTGCATAGCGCCTTGTGCCTTGTCTTGCATAGTCTTTCTTTGGGGTGTACTGGTGGGGTTACCTTCACCTCCCCACCCACCACTGGCTTGTGGCACCGGCAACCGGGGTTTCGTTAGCAGGGCTCCCAGTTGAACAAGCTTTCTTGCCTGCATCTTGCCTTGTTTCCAAAGGGCGTCTTCAAATGTCGCACCCTGGAGTGCTGGTGGGGAACCAACCTTCATGTCCCCATTATCCTCACTTCCCGATCCACTCTCTGACTCAGAAAAATGGCTTGGGCTTGCCCTCCATACTTTTCTGGATGCCGCACCACCACCCTCAGCAGGGAAGTCTGCAGCACCTGGCTGGTTCGGTTTTGCGGTTTTCTGGCTTCCCGAATTACCTGAGACTTCTGGGACATCCTTGGCTGGTCCCCCCCAGGAGAAGGTGGCCGTGTAAGATGGTGAAACAGTCCTCCTGCTGTGAATGTCCCTGTTTCTGTTGTAACTGTCATTTTGTTTTTGACCACAAGAGGTCACTGTGCTCTGGACTGGGACAGAGAAAAAAGAAGTACATCATGACCAGAGAGAGGAGCAGAGTGAAAGGAGAAGAGGTGCGTGCGAGCGAGCTGAGATGGGCTGGTGAGGACTGCAGCTAGCGAGAGAGACACTGCGATCCACCGGAAAAGGACCCCAACGAGGACCGGAGCTACCGCGAGGGGAGCTGCATTAGAGACTGTTCCAGAGTTTGTCAGACTACCATCTTAACGAAGAAGGTGGTCATTACAGACCGGGCTCAGAAGTAGCGGCGTCAGTGAGTTCATATGGTTCTTGGATGAAATCCTATTCCTGCGTTCCGGACAAAGTCTAAAGGTACCCACCAGACCCGGGTCAGCCAGAGAACTAAGGCCTCTGGTGTAACCGTGCACGCACCGCCAAACTAATTGAGACTAATAACAAGGCTTGTAGTTAGCTAGTTTAGTTAGGCATACTGATGGCCGCCGGCCGCACTGCTGGGGACTGAGCTGTCCGACATAGTCCTAACACACAGAGAACTCTATACTCGTAGAGCTGTCTAAGGATATCTACAAGTCGCACGTTACGCAACTGTACTTTGCCTTGACTGGTGAGCTATATATTGTTATATCTGTTGAGTGGTGTTGTGTAAGGGGAGAATACGGGTGTGTTGATAAGATTGTAAGCTCTTGTGCTGTGCCGCCGGTGCCTCCCTAGCATCCACACTGATTGTTCCTGCTTCCAGGGTGATAGAAGGTAATAGCGGCTGGTTAGAGACGGCCTGCGGCTAGGTAAAAGCTTGGAGGATATTGAGGGCGCACATTATAGAGCACAGCGCTGCATGGCACAAGAGTCTCAGCTTCCCCGCTGAGCGTATGTAACTTTCTGGGGGAGTTCGGGTTGGTTAAGGGTTCTGCCAAATTAAGTAAAATCTCATTGCTACGGATTGGTTTTGAGTCGCGTCTTTTGTTCAGGACTTCGCTGTATTCTGTAAAGCCCACCCCGGTCGGCGGCTTACACTTGGCGTAGTCGGCAGGATACAGCGATCGTCATGGACGGAGACGTGGCGGGAAACATTCCCCTAGCGCCAGCGGCCCAGGGTGCCCCTGCGCAACAAGAATTCCTAGCCCCAGTACCTGTCACGCCAGCCCAAGTAGGGTACTTATCGGCTGGAGCACTAATGCAGCACTTGCCAAAGTTTAACGGTAAAAATATGGGGTTGCAGGACTGGACCGAAAGGGTACAAAGTATAGTTAAATTGAGTAATTTGATACCTGCGCTGCGTGCAGAGATAGCATTGGGGGCCCTGGAAGGCGACGCTAGACGGACCGTGATGGTACGGCCCGAGTCAGAAAGAGACACTTTGGAGAAAATATTCTCCCTGCTGGAGGGGGCACAGGGAGGGCGAACCAGGGTAGCGCAGTTGCGCAGCAGCTTCTTCAACCGGTCCCAGCGAGAGGGTGAAACGTTAATACAATACTCTAACGCCCTACAGGAAGTGTTGAATGAAGTGCAACGACGGGATTCAGGGGCCATGGGAGCTTTCAAGGAAGTGGACCGGCTACTACGAGACCAATTTATTCTAGGACTATCCAATAGATTTTTACAGGATAAACTGCAAGAGATGACCCGGGCAGATGCTGACCTGACATTTTATAATGTTTACCGGGCTGCTGTAGAGAGAGAAGAAGAGCCCTTGGCTGTGAGTGTGAAGGCAGTGAGTAGCACCCAAGTGACAGGGGCCCGGGGAGGTCTTGCAGACTCCGAGTCCTTGAAGGATGTGGTCCAGGCCCTACGAGCAGAAATGAGAGAACTCCACCTGGAAGTGTCCCAGATGAAGGCGGACTCATCCAGGGCCCCGGGATTGACCCCATCGTCCTGCCCACCTCCACAGAGAGTGTTCCGGGGGCGAGGATCCATTAATCCAGACCCATCCGGGGTGCGGGGATCAAGGGGACCTCTTTGCTGGAGCTGCCGACGGTATGGCCATATCGCTCGAGAGTGCCACCAACAGACGGAACCTGAGCTGGCTTTAAACTTCCGACTGCCGCAGTAACAGGGCATCCTGCGGCAGTTCCCTCAGAGCTAAGCCCACTACGCAATGAACGCGATCTCTATGCTAGCAGTCCCATTATGGAAGCTGAGCTGGAGGGCCAAAAGGTACACTGCCTAGTGGAAACCGGATCGGAATGCACCCTGATGCCGTTGGAGTTTTTCGAGAGACACTTCGGGCATATGATGGAACCGGAAGATGGAAGTGTCATCCGGTTGACAGCTGCCAATAATGGTGCAATGGATGTACAAGGGATCGTCTGGATGCGAGTCCGGCTGTTTGGGCAGGACATTGGCAAAAAGGGGATCGTGCTGGTAGATCATCCGTCCCGAAGGGGACTCGATGTAACGCTGGGCATGAACGTGCTGAGAGACCTCGATCATCACCTCTATGCCAAGGAAGGGCCTAAATACTGGCAGCGGACCACCACGCACCGGCCAACTCAAAAGGTCCTACAGCAGATGGTGAGGAGCTGCAGTTTACAGAAGAGCCTCATGTCAGGGTGTCCTATTGGGCATGTGAGAGTACCGCTGAGAGCTCCAGTGAAGATTCCACCACGACAGGAGAAAATTTTGATGCTTCCAGTGGGAGCTGGGCGGCCACTGAATGGACTGGAGGTCCTGATCGAGCCTGCTCCATGGGGAGAAATGCAGAACCACCCGCTGGTAGCCCGAGCACTCGTCACCGTGAAAGATGGGTGCGTGCCTATACGCTGCCTCAATGTCTGGGACAGTGAGTCGATCGTTCCTGGGAATACCCTGCTGGCTGAAGTTCATGTGCCCGAGGGCGGTGTCATTCACCGGAGGAGCTTCACGCTACAGCCAGATGGGAGGTCGGCTTGGACCTTTGCCGTGAAGGTCCAGCAAGAACAGGCCCCAACAGCTGAGTGGAACGGTCGAGTGATCATGTCTCTGATGGGAGTGGACCCCCGCTCTCTGACCCCGGGGCAACAAAAGCTTCTGGAAGACACGCTATGGGAGTACCAGGAAGCGTTCTCAAGGCATGATGAAGACTTCGGGTGTGCCACCGCTATCGAGCATGAAATCCCTACCCGCGACGCTGCGCCAGTTCGAGAACGGTACAGGCAAATCCCACCCAAGATGTATCAAGAGGTGAAAAATATGGTGGCCAGCATGCTGGAAAACCGGGTGATACAGGAAAGTAAAAGCCCGTGGGCTGCTCCTGTGGTCCTGGTGCGAAAGAAAGACGGAAGTCTTCGGTTCTGTGTAGATTATCGGAAATTGAATGCCCGAACCATCCGGGATGCTTATCCTCTTCCACGGATCGAAGAGTCACTATCCTCCTTGGGTCGAGCTAAGTACTTTTCCACGCTCGACCTGGCTAGTGGATATTGGCAAGTGCCAGTAGCTGAAAAAGACAAGGCAAAGACAGCCTTTATCTTGCCCATGGGACTATATGAGTTCAATAGGATGCCGTTCGGACTGACCAACGCTCCAGGGACGTTTCAGCGGTTGATGGAGCACTGTCTGGCTGACCTAAACTTTGAATCAGTATTGATATATCTGGATGACATTGTGGTGTTTGGGACTTCATTCGAAGATCATCTTAAAAAAAGTGTCAACTGCTTCAACAGCGCATAGAGTTCCTGGGACATGTGGTCACTCCAGAAGGGGTACAACCGGCCCCTAGCAAGGTGGAGGCCGTGCAAAAGTGGCCCCAGCCAAGAACCCTACGGGAAGTACAAGCGTTTCTAGGCGTGGCCGGTTATTACAGGAGATTTATACCCAAGTTCTCTCATCTGGCCGGTCCACTAAACGAGCTGCTGAGAGGCACAACTGGAGGGCCCAGGAATCGCCCCATTGAGTGGGGGCCACGACAGCAAGAAGGACCTATGGAAAGTGAGAGAGTGGGTCCGAACTAAGGTTTGGCCTCGCCCGGACGAGCGGGCCAGTCTGACGCAGGAAGGTCAGAAGTTGCTGAGACAATGGGATAAGTATTAACCAGGGGCTCCTGTGCCGGACCATATATGTACAGTCAGAGCTGCAGCACCGGCAACAGGTTGTCATCCCTATGTCACTGGGACCAGCTGCCGCTCAAGAAGCCCATGAGAGGGGGGCTCATTTCGGGAGCACGAAGACGTACCAATGGCTCCAGCGTTTCGTATATTGCCCGGATTTGGGAGAAATGGTGACCGAGGCATGTCTGAAATGTCGGTCCTGCGGGCTGAGTAAAAGCCCCGAGCAACGGGCCCCTGTACAAACTATCCGGACTTCCGCCCCCCTGGAAATCTTATTGATTGATTATGTACAGATCGGGTACTCTACCTCAGGACACCCCTACTGTTTGGTCATGACGGACCACTTTACAAAATATGCAGTGGCCGCGCCCACCAGAGATCAGACGGCTGAATCGGCTGCTGAGGCAGTCTGTAAACACTTTATACAAGTGTTTGGGTGTCCGTGGAGAATTCATTCAGATCAGGGGGCATGTTTCCAGGGTGCTTTGATGAGGGAGCTGTATCAGCTTTATGGTATCGAACATTCCCGCACGACTCCGTACCATCCACAAGGGAATGGGGCGTGTGAGCGGTTCAACCGCACCTTGATACAGATGCTGCGGACTCTAGAGGAAAGTCAAAAAGCCCAGTGGCCAGAGTACTTACCTGAGCTGATGTGGGCCTACAACAATAGGATTCACAATACCACTGGTTACTCTCCACACATGCTTATGTTTGGGAGAGCAGGCCAGGAGATCGAGGATCTCCACATGCCGGATCCGAGGCAGCCTCCGCCGAGGAGCACCACCGCCTGGGTGCAAGACCATCGTCGCCGACTGAGAGCAATACATAAGGTTGTGGGTGAGCGCCTGAGACAAGTGGTGCACCCCAACCCGGGGCCAGTGCAGATGGACGAGTATGCTCCAGGTGATCGTGTGATAGTCAGAGCCAAGAGGCCAACCGGAAAATTGGATGGGCGGTGGGAGGCGGTTCCATATATAGTGAAGCAGAAGGTAGATCCTGATATCCCCGTGTATGAGGTTGAGCCCGAGGGGACTGGGAGACCCTCAAGGAACCTCCACCGTAACATGTTGAGACACTGTCACTTTCAGCAACCTGCGGCTGATAAGGAGATGCTTATCCCTACCCCTAGTATTGGGGAACCCCTGGTAGATGATGAATGGTGGGTAGTTCCTGTCCCGGCCATGTCGGAGTCCCCGGTCGTGACAAGCTCGCCACCCAGGGAGAGAGATGCCCAGCCAGCAGAACCACATCCATCGAGTGTGCCAACTGTCCCTGGTCCTATGACTCTGCGCAGGACAGCCAGGTCCACCGCTGGTGTACCCCCACAGCGCTACGCGCAGGATGAGTTTGAGTGGGGGAGGTTGCCAGGGACGGCAACATCTAGTGGGGTGGCATGTAAGATGGTGAAACAGTCCTCCTGCTGTGAATGTCCCTGTTTCTGTTGTAACTGTCATTTTGTTTTTGACCACAAGAGGTCACTGTGCTCTGGACTGGGACAGAGAAAAAAGAAGTACATCATGACCAGAGAGAGGAGCAGAGTGAAAGGAGAAGAGGTGCGTGCGAGCGAGCTGAGATGGGCTGGTGAGGACTGCAGCTAGCGAGAGAGACTGCGATCCACCGGGAAAAGGACCCCAACGAGGACCGAAGCTACCGCGAGGGGAGCTGCATTAGAGACTGTTCCAGAGTTTGTCAGACTACCATCTTAACGAAGAAGGTGGTCATTACAGACCGGGCTCAGAAGTAGCGGCGTCAGTGAGTTCATATGGTTCTTGGATGAAATCCTATTCCTGCGTTCCGGACAAAGTCTAAAGGTACCCACCAGACCCGGGTCAGCCAGAGAACTAAGGCCTCTGGTGTAACCGTGCACGCACCGCCAAACTAATTGAGACTAATAACAAGGCCTGTAGTTAGCTAGTTTAGTTAGGCATACTGATGGCCGCCGGCCGCACTGCTGGGGACTGAGCTGTCCGACATAGTCCTAACACACAGAGAACTCTATACTCGTAGAGCTGTCTAAGGATATCTACAAGTCGCACGTTACGCAACTGTACTTTGCCTTGACTGGTGAGCTATATATTGTTATATCTGTTGAGTGGTGTTGTGTAAGGGGAGAATACGGGTGTGTTGATAAGATTGTAAGCTCTTGTGCTGTGCCGCCGGTGCCTCCCTAGCATCCACACTGATTGTTCCTGCTTCCAGGGTGATAGAAGGTAATAGCGGCTGGTTAGAGACGGCCTGCGGCTAGGCAAAAGCTTGGAGGATATTGAGGGCGCACATTATAGAGCACAGCGCTGCATGGCACAAGAGTCTCAGCTTCCCCGCTGAGCATATGTAACTTTCTGGGGGAGTTCGGGTTGGTTAAGGGTTCTGCCAAATTAAGTAAAATCTCATTGCTACGGATTGGTTTTGAGTCACGTCTTTTGTTCAGGACTTCGCTGTATTCTGTAAAGCCCACCCCGGTCGGCGGCTTACAGCCGCTCCGGGCTGGAGCTCTACTCCCTCGGTCCTAGATTTTCCTTGGATGTGAGGAGAGAGAGTGACCGACCTCCTCTCTGGCTGGAATCTGCACAGAAACTACCTGGCCACTCCAACAGGAACCAGCAGCTGCAGGGATTACCGTGGCTGCTGGCACCAGACTTGCCCTCAGATTTAAAGTGTGCTCATTCCAATTACAGGGCCTCGAAAGAGTCCCGTATTGTTATTTTTCGTCACTACCTCCCCGAGTCGGGAGTGGGTCATTTGCGTGCCTGCTGCCTTCCTTGGATGTGGTAGCCATTTCTCAGGCTCCCTCTCCGGAATCGAACCCTGATTCCCCGTTACCCGTGGTCACCATGGTAGGCGCAGAAAGTACAATCGAAAATTGATAGGGCAGACGTCCGAATGGATCGTCGCCGCCATGGGGGCGGTGCGGTCTGCCTGAGGTTATCTAGAGTCTCCGCGGCCGGGCGGGCGCCGGGGACGACCCTTTTTGACGGGGAAGACCCCTCACGCGACACCCCCTCGGTGGGCGCCGCGGGCCACACCAGGATTGGTTTTGGTCTAATAAATGCACGCACCCCTGGGGTCAGCGCTCGTCGGCATGTATTAGCTCTAGAATTACCACAGTTATCCGAGTAACTGGTTTGGAGCGATCAAAGGAACCATAACTGATTTAACGAGCCATTCGCAGTTTCACTGTACCGGCCGTGTGTACTTACACGTGCATGGCTTAATCTTTGAGACAAGCATATGCTACTGGCAGGATCAACCAGGTAGCCACCGAGGGGAGCAGTGGGGACGTCTCACGCCGTCACATACGACCGTCCTCTGTCTCTCTCCCTCTCGGAGGGGGGCAGCCCGAGGCGCACCGGCCTTGAGCGGCTAGGGGTGGAAGGCCCTCTGGGGAGGGCTCCACCACACGGGAAGGAGACGCGCCCGCGCGCCTGGACGGGGGAGCGTTAGCCCGGGGCTTCCCACGCCGAGGGGTAACCCAGAGAAGGAGCGAGAGCGGCTGCTCTGCTCGACTCAGAGTGAGTGGAGTGCGGGGCACTGTCGCCTCGCAGTAACCGGGGATGAGCTTCATATGGATCTAAGCCGTTGCCCAAACTACTGACAGCCCCTGTGACTGACACAGCCGTAGCACGCGTGGGGGGGGGGGGGGGGAGATGACGACACTTAACCGCCAGGCTCCTTCGGCCTTGCAGCCCCTCGGTAAAGGGAACGCGGAATCGCGGGAGACTTCCCCGCCGGACCGCTCTCGGAGGGTTTTCCACCGCCGGACGAGGACTCCCAGTCACCGGCCCTCACCGGCCGATCCTCCTCGCGCTAGGGGGCGGCGGGCCGAGGGCGTTCGGCCTACAGTGCGGAGCCTCCCGGAGGGCCGCAGGGGTCGCCGCTGCTACGCAGCAGCCTCGGTCGGCCGGGGGGCAGGGGAAGGACAGTCACCTTCTCCCACTTACCCCCTCCGGTCTCGCCCAGAACGCGACCGGCGGGGTCGCCCCGGGGACGTTCCAATGGGGGCCCCTCATGTGCGGAGGACTACCACCACCGCACCCAGGACCCCCGGTCGACGCGGATGCCCACTCGTCCTGCGCCCCAGCCGGAGTGGGATGGGGGCGGGCGCCGCATTCGTCGGGAGCCGCTAGGGACCGGACTCGGTCGGTAGCCTCCGGGCTGAGGACCGCCTGCCACGTGCGTGCGCCCCGTCTACGGGCCGCCGTCCCCTTCCCCGCTTGGGACCGCCCGCCTTGGCCGAAGCCCGAGGGGACAGGCGGGTGTCCTTTGCGCTTGGGAAAACATCACGAAAAAAAGGGGTCGCGCCGTTCTCAACCGCCCTGAGGCGGGAGAGCCTGGATTCTCGCTCGGCGCCGACTCCTGCCGCCATTGCACAGTGCCTGGGAAACGGCTGCACCCCTGCGCCGTGCATCCTCCAGAGTACTCCCATCGCGAGGCGCCCGGATGCAGAGTTGCTCGCCTTCTTCCGCCTCGAACTGTGTGTGCGAAGCCAACCTCCCTGTGGGAGGGAGGGTGGGGTCGCCCGTGGGAGGGGTCACCCGCCCTCACGCCCGTGGAAGGGGCCCAGAGAGGGACTTTGGACGGCTCCCCGACCGGCCAGTGGTCGGTCACGAAGGGCCCGGGGAAAGGGAGGGACGCCCGCGCGTCCCCCCATTGTCGAGAGCCGTACGCCGGCGGGGGAACCGGCTCACTGGAGATGTTCGGGGGGAGGGAGCTGGGCCCTTGAGGCCCTTCCCCGGACAGGGTGCAGCGAGGGATGGTGTGTGCACACGGCCCCGCCTCGCCCTCGCACCGCTGCGTAGGGAAGAGGGGCCTTCGGGAGTTCATCCATGTGAGCAGGCGAAGGGCGTTTGCCTCTACCTCAGTCCGGTTTCTCGGATGGGTTGCCCGGGCTTAGGCGGAGCGGGGACTTTATGCAGGGATGACGCGGTGGCTCTGACCCCAAGGGAGGCGGCAGAGAGGAAGGCTGCGTTGCAGTGACTCGAGCTTGCGTCCCCACTCCTTCTCAACACTTTGAGACAAGTAATTTGTCAAAGACAACAGCTCTTTCCCATTAGCCCCGACAATGTGTTCGTCGTGACATTTTTGCGAGGCCTTATTTTACCGCCGTCGGCGCTATCCAGGGAAACCAGCCTACTCCTTCCGCCTTCCTAGAACCGTCGCCTGGCCCGGAGCGCCCAGGATTTCCCTCATACTGGTTCTCCGACCCACTTCGCTTCACCTCGCGGCCGGGGACGCTCCATCAAAATCGGCCGCGGCGTTTCGCCGGCCGCCCGTAATCCCCGGTGCACTTAGGTTTATAGCTTGCAGTGGGGTGTCGGGCAGGCTTCGTCCACCTCCTGAACGGGCAGAGGAGTCAGGGTGCCCGGCTGCTCGGAGAGGGGGGTCTGCCCGGGCAGGCCGCCTGTCGGCCCCGTGGCCTGGATAGGCGGAGTGGGGACTCTTGCGCTCGGTTGTTTCTGCCCCAAGGGTGGCGGCAGAGGGGAGGCTGCTGTGCTTTGACTTTGAGTGCGCATCCCCACTCCTTCTTAGCACTTTGAGAAAAGTAATTTGTCAAAGACCACAGCTCTTTCCTATTAGCCCCGACAAGGTGTTCGTTGTGACATTTTGCGAGGCCTTATTTTACCGCCGTCGGCGCTATTAGGGGAAACCGGCCCGCTCCTTCCGCCTTCCTGGAATCTGCGCTCGGCCGGGAGCGCCCAGGATTTTCCTCATACCGGTTCTCATGGCCCCCATTTTCACTCGGCTCAGCCTCAGCTGCTGCAGCCCCCACCGGCACGGTCAGCCGGGTTCGTCCCCCTGGCTAGCTCCTGGAGCATTTGGACTTTGTCAAATTTTCAATACTCGTCTCTGCAAACTTCTTGGACGACAGCGGGAGCAACCTGCGGGCTGTGCCCGGCCTCCTGGGGGTCCCGCCCAGCTGCATCGGAGGCTCAGACATGGTTTTGACCGACTGCTGGGAGGTGCTCTTAGGGGGGCCCTCCGCACCCCCCCCCCTGGCCACCGCTGCAGCCAGCACCCTGCTGCCAGCCACCCACTCTCTTTTGTCAGGGTAATAAAATTCTAAGTACAGCACCAATCAGGCCCACCCCACTTGCCCGCTGCCGGCGATAAGAAGAAAACACCACACGGAGGTCTGGTATAGTTTCTCACACGGGACATGGCTCTCAGCTGTGCCGAGCTTTATTACAGATTACATGAGATCTTATACCCTTTGTCCCATCCCCAACAAGGGGTGATGGGCTTATAACCATACATGGGCAGTCCAGATTTCCGGCCTGAGACAGTGAGGTGCCTCTGGCTTATGTACAGAAAATCACGTATTCAATTAACTCCAGTGCAAAGAATCACCCACTCAATTCTAAGAAAATGGCCAAGCATGCATTCTCCATATATGGGAAGTCCGGATTTCCGGCCTAAGACAGTGAAAATTATGTACATTTGAACATCTTGATACGGCACGTCTGGGAAAACGGCCAAGTACATGCGGCCTTCATGTCTGGTTCTTCTTTGCTGTGTTTAAGATACATTTTGTTCAAGATACGTTTTTGTCTTTGCCTGGCAAGGCCTCTTGGAATATCTGATGTAAGGCGACATATAAGTTTTTTTCATTTGGAATTGAATAGAACTTGCATACAGGTATAAAGCATAAAAAAACATATGGCAATATATATATATATCCTCACAAACCCCCCTAAAAAACTTAATATGGAGATCAAGCATCAGATCTTGCACTCTTCCTCGGTCGTCTCTCCCTTGCGTCAGGGTTTCTCCACTGCCCGTAAGTCCCTACTCCTAAAAGGGAGGGATCCCTACCTCACCTCAGAAGGAGGCCATGGATTCCCTGGGCTTATTTCCGGGCATCCATACCCTCTATCTGTACGAGTTAACACCCCGCAGGGTGTGCCCTCGCCGGAACCTAAGGTCTTCTGCACTTTCCCTAGGCAAATGGGAAGTCCACTGACAGTCCATCTTATGAGACCGGGGCAGACACAGTACTAGTACATTTCTCCATTCTTCTGGTAACGTATCTGGTTGGCATTATCGGAACTGCCTCTTCATCTTTTTCAAACAAGGGAAATTTTGCTCACATTGTCCAGTCCCTTACTCATACTCTTTTTGATCAAAGGGATAATACTAGAGATGAGCGAACACCAAAATGCTCGGGTGTTCGTTATTCGAAACGAACTTCCCGCGATGTTCGAGGGTTCGTTTCGAATAACGAACCCCATTGAAGTCAATGGGCGACCGGAGCATTTTTGTATTTCGCCGATGCTCGCTAAGGTTTTCATGTGTAAAAATCTGGGCAATTCAAGAAAGTGATGGGAACGACACAGCAACGGATAGGGCAGCCGAGGGGCTACATGTGGCAGATCTGTGCGATTACCTGCTTATTTACTTTAGTAACAGGGTAGGTCTCCAACCTGAAAAACATCAACAACAACAAGCACATTTTCATGCTTCCCAACAAGTAGGAGCTGAGTGTAGCCAATTTGCAATCCCTAAAATGGGTAGAGTGGTCTAGGCAAGTGTTATGTGGCAAATGTACTTCTGCCCTGTTGCTTACGGCAAAGATCATGCAAAATTGGACAAATGATGCAGCAGCTACAGAAAACCAAGGAGCCACCCGTCCTAGTTCAAGCGTCGACATCATTGTTGCTTTAAGAGGTGCGTCTTTTTCCGTGCATCAGCTGGGCCATCATGGGGCACAGGGACTATGGTAAGCAAGTGCTGTTGACTGTTCACCATACGCCGTCCCTTTTTAGTTCATTTGTCTTTTTCTTAACTGTAAAGTCTTTAGCATATCAAAGTTCAAGTTTTTATCAAAGTTCAAGTTTTTATCAAAGTTCAAGTTTTTATCAAAGTCCAAGTTTTTATCAAAGTCCAAGTTTTTATCAAAGTCCAAGTTTTTATCAAAGTCCAAGTTTTTATCAAAGTCCAAGTTTTTATCAAAGTCCAAGTGTAGTCAAAGTCCAAGTTCATATCAAAGTAGTCAAAGTCCAAAGTTATTATCAAATTCTTCTTTTCTTCTTTTCTTCCACGGCTTGAGGGCCGCTGCTTTTGCTGTGTGGTCTGTGATGGCGTTGCCTCTCGCTTCTCCGGTGTAGGAATTGGTGTGAGCTTTCCACCTTGTCAGGTAGTAGTAGGGTCTCCATGAGACTGCACCGCTGCAACATTTTTAATTGGCTGTCCTGCTGAGGTAAAAAACTGTCTGGCCTTCCATGTTGGGCCGTAATCATGAGCTATGCCAAATGCATACCGGGAGTCAGTGTAAATGTTTGCCGTCTTACCTTCTACCACTCCACACGCCCCAGCGAGGGCCTTTAGTTCCGCTTCTTGTACTGCGACATGCGGAGGCATTCTGCTTTTAGGACATCTTGTTGTGTGACCACTGTATATCCAGTGTGGAGTAGTCAATCACCCTGGGACCATCTATAAAAAGCAACTGCATTATTAACAAGGGCTTTCAGTAACTTTTTTAAAACTTAAATTTTTTTGTTGCATCAATCCTAGACAATCAGGCTGATATTCTATTTGAAAAAGATCAGAATCTTGTTGCAAAAAAATTTAAAAATTTAAAAATGACTTGCAAAAAAATTAAAAAATGGCTGACTTGCAATACCTAGATCACCTATGCCTTCTCCTTCCCCCCTTTGAAACAGGGTACGCAATTGGAACAAGAGTACCCGGTTTAAGGTAGTACAACATTGTAAAAAGATTTGATGGATGCAGATAAGGCCTGTAAAATGTTAGCACCAATAACAGACATGAGTTACATCGGGGCAGAATAACCTACAAAACATCTACTAATATTGGAAATGTGATATCCCTTTAAGTGAATTCATTATTAGTCTGTTCCTGCCTGCAATATCTTATCAAAATTTGAGACGGGAGAAAAAAAAAAAAAACTTTTACTAGCTGCTCAAGCTCCTCACCCCTCCCTTGTGCAAGAGGAGGGATGAAACATTACGTACTGTTACATCATCTAGCTCCACCCCTTCGATATTGGCTCCGTGCGTCTTTCTTCCCAGCTCCATTTCAGCGTAACAGTCTACACGTCCACATCTCAACCAAGCAAAGTCCCATGCATGGGGAGGACTTTTATCCCCAGTCATTACCTGCATCACACATTCCACCACAGCTTGAACACGGGTCACTAACTCTCATCCATCCATGCTCTCAAGTCTGCTCCATCACCCCCTTTGGAGGTGTACCAGTACATACAGATGCACGGACAAAAAAAGTTTGGCAAACATACATACATCAGTTGAAAAACATTGAGGTGAGTGCTATCTTTGACAAATTATGTGAAAAAAGTTTTGCTGATGCATTCTATATTTCTTATCTACTGAAGCTATTATATGCTGTATTAAACGCTGAAGTATTTTAGAATACGTGGGTATTTTTCAGCCCCCCTTGTGACCCTGAGCTCAGAGTGAATCTGAAAGCCCCCACCTTTTTAAAACATACTGTTATCTCTCTACGAATATGAAACACAGACTGAATAAGTTGTGTTAGCTTAACTATTCCCTGCATTTGAACTCATAAATAACACATATGCTGGGACCTTGCAACATTCATTTTCAACCCCTGTATAAGTAAGAATATAACTTAGAAATTGCTATATTTCCCTGCCTACTAAGACAGTATAATTAATTAAACTCATTTCAAGCCTTCATTCCTTTACAGCAAGCAGAGATATTATCCAGGGTTATTATTGCATTCTTTCTCTCGCTTCGTTATCTCTTGACCTTGAAAAGCTTACACAGACTCGCAGCTACATGTCAACAAAACTCTTCTACCCTAAAAGCAAGCTCAGTTAACTATTTGCACATACAGTATATACATATATATATATATATATATATATACACACATATATATCCATATCTATTATCTATCTTGTATTATACACATTTTTCTCCTTTCTTTGCCAACAAATCACATGCATTGTAACTTTCTTATCGACTTGCTTGCTCCCCTTATTTCTCTCCCCTACCTAACTGCCAATATAACCTTCAATAGACACTCTCCTGACGCCCTCTTGATCACTTTTCAACATTTTACTTACGGATACTTTCTTAAACAAATAATGTGTACATAGTTTCTCTGACTGTCTCTCTCTCTCTCTCTCTCCTCCTCCTCCAGCATTTTCTAGCAAACCTTGATCTTCCAAGGCACCTCTCGGTCCTAAAGACCTCCCCCCAGACACCATTTTGTAATCTGCCGTGCGGGTCGGTGTCACACATTTTCATTAGAGTTTTCTTACAGTTTACAAATTCATCCGCACGGCGGCAGCCCTTGAGGGGCTCTATCTTCTTTAATAAGATCTTACGCATATTACAACAACAACAATAAAAATAACACGCTCCATAGAATGCATCCCTCTTAATTTTCAAATTGTCAGCCCCTTATATACCGGCAAGACAACCGAGGGTCCCTTCTCCTATGGAACCAGCCTCATAAAATGCATCCCTCTGAAATCAAATCGTTAGCCCCATATATAAGGCAAAACGACCGAGAGTCCCTTCTCTTATGAAGCCTGTCTCACAAAATGCATCCCTCTCTGCTAAACCATTAAAGGGGTTGTTCCGAGGCAGCAAGTGGGTCTATACACTTCTGCATGGCCATAATAATGCACTTTGTAATGTACATTGTGCATTAATTATGAGCCATACAGAAGTTATAAAAAGTTTTATACTTACCTGCTCCGTTGCTAGCGTCCTCGTCTCCATGGTGCCGACTAATTTTCGCCCTCCGATGGCCAAATTAGCCGCGCTTGCGCAGTCCGGGTCTTCTCCTCTTCTCTATGGGGCTCCGTGTAGCTCCGTGTAGCTCCGCCCCGTCACGTGCCGATTCCAGCCAATCAGGAGGCTGGAATCGGCAATGGACCGCACAGAAGCCCTGCGGTCCATGAAGACAGAGGATCCCGGCGGCCATCTTCAGCAGGTGAGTATGAAGACGCCGGACCGCCGGGATTCAGGTAAGCGCTGTGCGGGTGGGTTTTTTAACCCCTGCATCGGGGTTGTCTCGCGCCGAACGGGGGGGGGGGGTTAAAAAAAAAAAAAAAACCGTTTCGGCGCGGGACATCTCCTTTAACAACTAACTAAACTAAACTGAGGGTTCCTTCTCTTGTGAGACCAAATGAAAAGAAAGAGAAAAAAAAACTTCTGCAGATACAACAATCTCCACTATTATTAAAACGTTAAAAACTTCAAAGTACAAATAGACTACAGACTAGTTTCTGGGTGACCGATTGGTGCGCATATCACGGTCAGTGGTCCATGACGGCAAACCCGGAGCCCACACGAGTTACCGTGTAGAACTCTTAACCCAACCCGTCCGGTCACAAACCACAGATAGTCAGTCCCGCTGCAAGACTTCGCAGTGTAAAACACAGCATAAATATATGCTGGCCTTACCTGGAGTTCTAAGTGAGTTGATCAGGCTCGGTTTGCAGCAGGACGGCTTCCCCGTGGCGTGGATCCGGGTGAATTGCTCTGTAAGCTCCTGGTTTTACCGCCCCAGTTGGTTGCGCCATTTGTCAGGGTAATAAAATTCTAAGTACAGCACCAATCAGGCCCACCCCACTTGCCCGCTGCCGGCGATAAGAAGAAAACACCACACGGAGGTCTGGTATAGTTTCTCACACGGGACATGGCTCTCAGCTGTGCCGAGCTTTATTACAGATTACATGAGATCTTATACCCTTTGTCCCATCCCCAACAAGGGGTGATGGGCTTATAACCATACATGGGCAGTGCGGATTTCCGGCCTGAGACAGTGAGGCGCCTCTGGCTTATGTACAGAAAATCACGTATTCAATTAACTCCAGTGCAAAGAATCACCCACTCAATTCTAAGAAAATGGCCAAGCATGCATTCTCCATATATGGGAAGTCCGGATTTCCGGCCTAAGACAGTGAAAATTATGTACATTTGAACATCTTGATACGGCACGTCTGGGAAAACGGCCAAGTACATGCGGCCTTCATGTCTGGTTCTTCTTTGCTGTGTTTAAGATACATTTTGTTCAAGATACGTTTTTGTCTTCGCCTGGCAAGGCCTCTTGGAATATCTGATGTAAGGCGACATATAAGTTTTTTTCATTTGGAATTGAATAGAACTTGCATACAGGTATAAAGCATAAAAAAAACATATGGCAATATATATATATATCCTCACACTTTCACCAGCCAGCCCCCCTGCATACATCTGCCGGGGGTGCTTTTTTTGACTTGCCCAGTTTTGGCACATGGGCACATCCTAAGGGAAAAGTCATGCCGACCTCCTGCAACTCCAGCCTGGCCCAGAGGACCATGGATTCTCATGGATTTCTGGACTTCGTCATTTTTCAAGACTCTGTCTCTGCAAACTTCATTGGATGACAGCGGGGGCTGCTGCGGGCTGTGCCCGGCCTCTTGGACGTCCCTCCCGGCCGCATAGGCCTCTTGGACGTCCCTCCCGGCCGCATAGGCAGCTAAGGCAGGGTTTTGAGCGAATGCTGGGAGGTGCTCTTAGGGGGCTTTCCGCAGCCCCCCAGGCCAATGCTGCTGCCAGCACCCTGCTCTGACCAAACCCCGGGGGACAGCCGGGGACACACGGGGGCTGTTCCACCTACCCCAAGCCGGCCTCCCTAGGTTCCTAGGCGACCATATTGGCGGCTGAGACCCCCTTTTGACCAAACACCAAGGGACACCCGGGGACAGATGGGGGCTGTTCCATTGACCCCAGGTCGGCCTCCCTAGGTACCCAGCCGGCCATATTAGTGACTGAGACCCTCTCTTGGCCAGACACCCGGGGGCTGTTCCACTGACCCCAGGCTGGCCTCCCTAGGAACCAAGCCAGCCATATTGGTGGCTGAGACCCCCTTTTGACCAAATCCCGGGGGACACACGGGGGCTGTTTCAGCTACCCCAGGCTGGCCTCCTTTAGGCACCCAGGTGGCCATATTGGCGGCCGAAACCCCCTTTTCACCAAACACCAGGTGACACACGGGCTGTTCCAGCTACCCCAGGCCAGCCTCCCTAGGTGCCCAGCTGGCCAGAATGGTGGCCGAGACCCCCTTTTCACCAAACACCGGGGGACACTCAGGGACACGCAGGGGCTGTTTCAGCTGACCCAGGCAGACCTCCTTAGGTACCCGACCAGCCTCATTGGCGGCTGAGACCCCCTTTTCACCAGCTCCTGGGGGACACTCAGGGACACAAAGGGGCTGCTCCAGCTGCCCCAGGCCAACCTCCTTAGGTACCCAACTGGCCACATTAGCGGCTGAGACCCCCTTTACATTAAACCCGGGGGACCCTCCAGAACACAGAGGGGCACATTTAGCTCCCCCAGGCTGACCCCCTAGGGTACCCAACTGGCCACAGTGGCAGCCAAGACCCCCTTTTGACCAAACACCGGGGGACACTCAGGGACACACGGTGGCTGTTCCAGCTACCCCAGGCCCGTCTCCCTAGGTACCCAACTGGCCATATTGATGGCTAGGACCCCCTCTTGACCAAATCCTGGTTGGGACTTAGCCAAACCTCCAACATTCTTGCTCAAGGCGGCCCAGCAGCTGGCTCTGGTGGAACCTACCCATGTCTCTGGCGGAGCTGCTTTTTTCCCGCCCCCCATTTTAAGCATATTCACCCTATAAGGGGAAAACCTGTTGCCTCATGCCGAGCTCCTCGAACTCCAGCCCAGCATGGGGGCTTCGGATTCCCCCCATCCCAGTACTCAGGGACCCCCGCTTCTCTCCAGCACCACATCGCCTCCTGGAGCCCCCGCCGGCGTGGCCAGCTTGGTCCGTCCTCTTAGCTAGTGCCTAGAGCATTTGGACTTTGAAACTTTTTTCAAGATTTGTCTCTGCAAGCTTCTGGGGATGACAGCATGTGCTGCCGAGGGCCATGCGCGGCCACCTGGAGGTCCCGCCTGGCCGCATAGGCAGATAGGAAAGGGTTTTCACCTAATACTGAGGGACACTCGGAGGGGGCTTTCTGCTCTCCCCCCCCCCCCCCCCAGGCCAACCTCCAGGAGCCCTCGCCAGGGCTCTCCCACTGCCATCACCCGGGTAAAAACAAGGACTGGCCTGGAACTTAGCCAACTTTCCAACAGCCATGCTCAAGGTAGCCCGGCCAATACCTCAGAAGGGGGCTGGGCCCATGTCTCTGCCGGAGGTGCTTTTTTTCTGGCCCCCTTCTATTTTACACATTGTCACCCTATGAGGGGAAAACCGGCAGCCTCATGCTGGCCTCCTGGAGCTGCGACCTGGCATGTCTGCCCTGGATTCCTTCCATACTGCAACTCAGACCCCTCACTTTCACTCGGCTCTGCCCCAACTCCTGCAGTGCCAACCGGCCACTCTTTCGACCATCACCCGAGAACAAGCCAAAGACTGTCTGGGACTTGGCCACTCCTACAACGTCCTTGCCCAAGTCTTTCTTTGCAATAATAAAGAGTTCTCTCACCTTCTCAGGAGTTTGCGGTGCTTGTGGTCTGTGCATGCAGAGAAAATCAACCTCCAATCCGTTTAGCCATCCGGTCCTGTGGCTTGTTCAATAGCAAAAGGTATGTAGGAATCCGGACACAAGAGTTGAATTTTCTTTGCTTTATTTTCACTTAAGCTTGCATAGTTAGGTACATGGTTTCACAAGAACGCGTTTCGGCGTAATGCCTTGTTCACCTCGTCCTTGCCCAAGGCAGCTCCGCCAGTGCCTCAGAAGGGGGGCGGGGGAGCACATACACCTCCCCATGGCATATATCTATATTACTCCCCAAATCCACACCATTCGCAACCTGATTGGTTGTTTGGATTTACTCATTCTCGGTGATTGGTTACTTGGTTGACTGGTTCACGGTGATTGGTTATTTGGTTTGGCTGACTGACGGTCACTGGTTGTTTAGGTTGGCTCATGTGGAAGTTGGGAGTAAAAGGCTAATATGCCTCCCCATGTCTCTGCCGGAAGTGCTTTTTTGCTGCCCCCTCCATTTCGGCACATAGTCACTCTATGAGGGGAAAATTGGACGCCTTATGCCGGCCTCCTGGAACTGCGACCCAGCATGGCTGCCTTGGATTCCTCCCGTCCCGAGACGCCCGACCCTCACTCGGCTCTGCCCGATCCCCTGCAGCCCAAATCGGCCATCTCTTGCGGCCATCACCCGAGAACGGAGCAGGAGCTGCTGCTGTGCTAAGCTCCAACCCCCTTTCCTCCCCCTCTCCGCCCCTTCTCAGCTGTCTGTCCATCGAAGACAGGTGGCAAGGGGCGGGGAGAGGGAGGGAAAGGGCTGGGAGTTCAGCAGTCACGCTGCTAAACTCCCTCTCACCTTCCTTCTCCAGAAGCTCTCACAGGCTCGCATAGGTTTCCTTGGCAGCGACTGCCATATTCCCACCGAAGGTAGTTCCAGAACTATCTTTTATAGCCGGCATAAAACCCACACGAAGTGACAGATGTCATATTTTGTGGTTCTGTGGTCAGTGCTGTTGAGAAACACTTGACGGCTGATATACATGCAGCGTCCTCATATTTCACGTCTGTGTGAGGATTACATTTGTATTCCTAATCCTGAAATACCATTTTTTAATTTTTTACCAAAGATGCATAAAGATGCAAATACTCCCCCTGGTCGCCCCATAATCGCAGGGATCAATTCAATCACGAGTAATTTATCTAATTTCATAGATCATCCTTTACAGAAATTTGTCATATCACTACCCTCATATATTAGAGACACGGGTCATATCCTGTCAATAGTCAAACAAATACCATGGAAAGACAGTTGTGTAGTGCAGCCTTGATGTTACCTCTCTTTACTCCAATATCCACCACCACCAGGGAGTTAGAGCGGTAAAATATTTTTTAGAACAAGATCCTTTGATGCCAACGCAACAAAGAGATTTTTATATTAGATGCAATCCAATTTATATCAACAAACAACTATTTTACTTACAATAAGGTTTTTTTTCAACAAATTAGCGGTACCGCGATGGGTACCAAATTCGCGCCTAGTTACGCAAATTTATTAATGTTTTTTTTTGAACAACCAGCTTTTAAGGATGATCATATAATTTTACATAGACGTTTTATTGATGACATCCTACTAATTTGGGACGACGAAATCGAGGATTTAAGACATTTTATTACAGGGTTAAATAGTAATGATTTTAACATGAAATTTACAAGTCATATCAGCAAAACAGAGAGAGTTTTCTTGGATCTAGTTATGTCATCAGAAAGAGGTCATATAAATACTAAAACATATTTCAAGCCAACAGATTGCAACAGCTACCTCAATTTCGGTAGCTGTCATCAAAAGAGCTGGAAACTAAATATACCCCAAGGACAATTTAAGAGGATCAAAAGGAACTGTTCCTCATTAAATGATTACAAACCGCAATCAAAAGTCCTTATAACTAGGTTCCAGGAAAAGGGTTACCCTCTAGAATTGATCATGTCAGCATATGAAAGGAACCTACATGATATATCTTCTGATAAATCACCTATGAGGAATAGAGATAATACTGAGACAAACATAAGCGAAACCAAGAGAGATTTTAATAAAAAACTTTTATTCATCACCAAATTTAATGTGCAACATAAGGAAATTGAAAACACCATGAAAAAACATTGGTCAATTTTAAAACAAGACCCCTTCCTACAGGATAGTATTTTAGATATCCCAAAAATAATCTACTGAAAAAACAGGACTTTACAAAACATCCTGGCTCCTTCAAACCCAGATAAGTCTCACCGTACTAAACAGGGGGTCAATACATTCCAACATGGTGGCAGGCACTTATAAATGCTTAAAAGCTTGGTGTAAATGTTGCTCGGTATTAGTACAAGGGAAAAAAGACATTTTCTTGAATCGCGAGAATAGGTCGATGGTTATCAGTCAATTTCTGAACTGTAGTTCTTCCTTCCTTGTATATCTTTTAGAATGTCCGTGTGGCCTACAGTACATTGGACGCACGACAAAAACACTAAGAACTCGTATCAACCAACACAGGCACAACATTTCGAAGGGTTTTCAAAAACAGTGTCTCTCGACACTTTCTAGAGAAACACCAAAAAAATGCATCTTTGTTAAAAGTTACACCATTAGAATCCATAACCTCTAGGTCCTTTTCTCGTTTAAAAACACGAGAAATGTTTTGGATATTTCGTATAGACACTTTGTTTCCTAGGGGCTTAAATGAATCCTTGGAAAAAAATTTTTGAGAAAAACATAATAATACCCCTCTGAATTTTCCTCATTTTCACAAGATATATATATATATATATATATATATATTTTTATTATTATATTTATGTCAAACAATTTGGTTTAATACAACATAGTATTAAATATATTCATTATTATATACATTATTATGACAATTTTATTTAGGATGAATTCAATATGTATTTATTTATCTTCTATTTATTATATTTCATTTTATTTAAAAACATGAATTCATAGTGATATGCTAAGATTATTCTATTACTTAGCTGTACATTTTTCTATGCGTTTTAGTGCTTTAGTGCTTCAGTGTTGCATTTTCCCCCGTTCTGGTCATATTGCTGCAAATAGAGCCACCCACATGACTTCCTCACTGAATTGCATTTGCACTTTAGTGAAGAGGCCCGTAACTAGATTAATCTCTATAGCTCTGAACAACAGATAGATCCATTCTCAGAGGGAATGCAGAAGGTGGAATGCATGCTGCGCTCCGACAGCACAGTAAACCCCTTAAACCACGTGACACGTCTAATGGAACGCACCGCTGCGCTCCTTTTACATTTCAGGGGGGCGTGTCTACAGGAGACGAGTCACATGTCACGGCCTCTGACGTCGTTCTCACGGACCCAGGGCGCCTTACGGCGCGTCACCCCGAGGGATACGTCATCTCCCGTTGCCAAAATGGCGCTGAGCATCGGAACCAGCACATTTGCAGTAAATTCACACAATGGGTATGTAATTTACTGTTCCTCTATTTATACCATGACTTGTTTATGTTGTCTTATGCTTGAGAAAGGCGTTTCTTACGCCGAAACGCGTCGCAAAGATATTCTGCAAGTATACTACATGAGGCTGTGACCTCTTTTATTGTACTAATAAACCTCTTGATTTTATCTGAGGTTGACTTTTGTGATACCTTTAAATTGGTCCTTTATTAGACAAGTAGCGCAGGACTACAGTTTTTTTCTTTATACTTTTCTCCCATCTGTGTGTGCAATGCTCTCTTGCTAATAAAGTTTTACTGTTGCAGCTATCTTCTACTCTTTCCTTTGCTCTTTATTGAAAGATAAGGATTGGTTCTGAAGGCCAAAATAGGCCATGTCGCTAAGGGGTTAAATTTCTTTATGTGAACGCTTCTATAGGAAACCATTGGTTCTAGTAGATGCAATCTTTTCTCGTGCCTATAATGAGCTAAAACCACGCTCGTGTGAACGAGGCCATGAGTGAACGAGCTTACTGGTTTTTATGCCTGCATTCTCGTTCGTCATTCAGCCGTTGGCTCCCATTTACACCGAATTGTCAATCACTTTAGCTCATTTGAACAATTTCTCTAAAAGCACCTTCAGAAAGCAGATTAATTTTACCACCATAAGGCACCTGCAGCGGCCGCTGCTTGGGGAAAGTCTGGTGACAACCTGCGGCGTCATGCAGTCCCAGATCTTGGGGAAATTTTTAGGACATTTTCTGCTTTTAAAAATGTTTTCATAAGAAATATCAGCCATGTTGTGGCATTGAGCTATAGTTGGGGATCGCCTGGCCATCCATACCATTGCTATTGTCTTGCAGACCATAAAAAGTGCTCCGCGAAGGGTCACTCACACGGGCGTATGTCGCCCTCGTATTACAAGTGCGGGTAATACGTGGTGCTAAAAGCCCATTGATTTCTATTGGGCCGCTCACACTTAAAGGGGTTGTCTCGCGAAAGCAAGTGGGTCTATACACTTCTGTATGGCCATATTAATGCACTTTGTAATGTACATTGTGCATTAAATATGAGCCATACAGAAGTTATTCACTTACCTGCTCCGTTGCTAGCGTCCTCGTTGCCATGGTTCCGTCTAACTTCGGTGTCTTCTTGCTTTTTTAGACGCGCTTGCGCAGATGCATCTTCTCCCTTCGGCCGGTCTTGGAAGCATCAGCGTTTTGGCTCCGCCCCCTTTTCGCGTCATCGCGTAGCTCCGCCCCCGTCATGTGCCGATTCCAGCCAATCAGGAGGCTGGAACCGGCACACGTCATGGGGCGGAGCTACGCGATGACGCGAAAAGGGGGCGGAGCCAAAACGCCGATGCTTCCAAGACCGGCCGAAGGGAGAAGATGCATCTGCGCAAGCGCGTCTAAAAAAGCAAGAAGACACCGAAGTTAGACGGAACCATGGCAACGAGGACGCTAGCAACGGAGCAGGTAAGTGAATAACTTCTGTATGGCTCATATTTAATGCACAATGTACATTACAAAGTGCATTAATATGGCCATACAGAAGTGTATAGACCCACTTGCTGCCGCGAGACAACCCCTTTAAGTTTTTGTTACGCACGTGTTACACAACAATGTAGGCTGCATATGGAGCAATTATACATGTACATGCGTATGTGCTGTGTGCTGCATATGTTATGCGTGTCAAAAATGTGTGTAATACTTGGGACACATACAGTGTCTTAGGAGCGGGACCACAGCCGAGGAGACAGTGGGGTAGAGAGAGGCCTTATCACAGGGCTTTACCCTCTCCTCCCCTGAAGGGTAGCTTGGGACCAGGCCCCGTTACTGATGGGGAAGATCACAGGGGTTGTAACCGGGTGTCACCTTAAGTTCAGTTGTCACTCGTGACGCCACCATTCCCTCTTCTGCTGTGGTTCCTTGGAGTAAATAATATAGTCCACACACGAGTTCTTTTTCTGGACAGAACTGGGAACGGTCGGTAATGTCCATTTATTTCAAACTGTTGAACTTAATTCTGAATGAAACAGTCTTGGTACAAATACAACAGGCCAAAGTGGTGCAAGAGGGAGGACAATCCACAGTCCAAGCTATCTCTGCTATTCCCACTCCGGGCAAACTCTCTTCTCTCTACCAGTCAGCACTCACGCTCTGTTGTCTCTTCGTCCTTTTGCTATGGAGCAGGTCCTTTCACTCCCAGCATTCACCAAAAGCACCGAGGATTCCTGGGGTGGTTAGGCCCAGGCTGAGCATCAGGCCATCGCTCAGCCTCCACCATGCTCCACACACAGACTGGCTGCTCTGGTGTGTGGGTGTCTGGCTGACTACCTAGACTATCTAGACTCCCTTGCACTGCATTCTTGCAAAAATATAAATACTAGCTGATATACCCGGCTTCGCCCGAGTTAATTTGGTACTGGTGTTTATCTGGTGTTCACACGGAAAATCTTATGAAGTCGTGGTTACTTTAGAGATACCGAGGAAAAAAAATATGTTCACCATTTTACATGGTTCTTTGCGTTACCCAGAAAACACCACGTGGAGGTAACCATGCGACGTTTCCTTTATATAAAACTAGCTTACCCGTTGCGCGTTGCTGCAAAGACAGACAGACATACATTCGTTTTTATATATCTAGATAACAACCAATCACAGCGCAGCTTTTTTAGGTTACCTCAGTGGTATAATATATAACAACCAATCACAGCGCAGCTTTCATGTTACCTCAGCTTTATAATATATAACACCCAATCACAGCGCAGCTTATAAGTTACCTCAACAGTATAAAATATAACAACCAATCACAGCACAGCTTTCATGTTACGTCAGCAGTAAGAGAAATAACAACCAATCACAGCGCAACTTTTATTCTGCCTCAGCAATATAAAAAATAGCAATGAATCACAGCGCAGCATTCATTTTACCTCAGCGGTATAATATATAGCAACCAATCACAGCACAGCTTTTATTTTACCTCAGCATTCTCAATATCCAGGAATTGTCTTGTGATACGTTCGGCGGATGCATCATTTTGTAGTTGAACACGCATCCCGTTGCTCATAATGCCTTTTGCTTTTGTGCTTGAGATGGAAATTAAACGATCTTTGTCTGGAGGGGCATAACTGTTGACGACGCTCGCACGCGCGCGCGCGCGCCACCTATCGTAGGATAGATGTACTATGCCAGTAATCTTCCCAGGAGTGTACTCAACAACTTCCCATTAACTTTTCCTATTTATGACATAATCAATGCTCGTGCCAAATTTCAAGTTTCTATTACATCGGGAAGCGAGAAAATTCGATTCTGTACGTAAAATTTGGACGCCAATTGTTTTACGCTTAAAATTGAATAATTGAGTTGGGACCCATTAACTTTTCCTATTTATGACATAATCAATGCTCGTGCCAAATTTCAAGTTTCTATTACATCGGGAAGCGAGAAAATTCGATTCTGTACGTAAAATTTGGACGCCAATTGTTTTGCGCTTAAAATTGAATAATTGAGTTGGGACCCATTAACTTTTCCTATTTATGACATAATCAATGCGCATGCCAAATTTCGAGTTTCTACTACATTGGGAAGCGAGAGAATTCGATGCCGTACGTAAAATTTGGACGCTAATTCTTTTGCGCATAGAATTGAATAATCGAGTTGGGACCGATTAGCTTTTCCTATTTATGACATATTCAATGCTCGTGCCAAATTTCGAGTTTCTATGACATTCGGAAGCGAGAAAATTAGATTCCGTATGTAAAATTTGGACGCTAATTCTTTTGCGCATAGAATTGAATAATCGAGTTGGGACCCATTAGCTTTTCCTATTTGTGACATATTCAATGCCCGTGCCAAATTTCAAGTTTCTATGTGAGAAAATTACATTCCGTACGCAAAATTTGGCTGCTAACTCTTTTGCGCATAGAATTGAATAATCGAGTTGGGACCCATTAACTTTTCCTATTTATGACATAATCAATGCTCGTGCCAAATTTCAAGTTTCTATGACATTGGGAAGCGAGAAAATTAGATTCCGTACGTAAAATTTGGACGCTAATTCTTTGGTGCATAGAATTGAATAATCGAGTTGGGACCGATTAGCTTTTCCTATTTATGACATATTCAATGCCCGTGCCAAATTTCAAGTTTTTATGACATTGGGAAGCGAGAAAATGAGATTCCGTACGTAAAATTTAGACGCTAATTCTTTGGCGCTTAGAATTGAATAATCGAGTTGAGACCCATTAGCGTTTCCTATTTATGACATAATCAATACTCGTGCCAAATTTTATGTTTCTACGACATTGGGAAGTGAGAGAATTAGTGGCAGTGATGGAAATCGAACGATCTACGTGGGGGGACGTAACTGTCGACGACGCTCGCACGCGCGCCATTTATCGTAGGATAGTTTTACTATGCCTATAATCTTCCCAGGAGTGTACTCAACAACTTCCCACAGTTTCATGGCGATCGGATGAATGGTGTAGTAGCACATAAAGGACAAACACACAGACAGACACACAAACACGCATACATTCAATTTTATATATATAGATGACATCGGGAAGTGAGAGAATTAGATTACGTACGTGAAATTTGGACGCTAAGTCTTTTGCACTTAGAATTGAATAATTGAGTTAGGACCCATTAGCTTTTCCTATTTATGACATAATCAATGCTCGTGCCAAATTTCTAATTTCTATGACATCGAGAAGTGAGAGAATTAGATTACGTACGTAAAATTTGGACGCTAATTCGTTTGCGCTTAGAATTGAATAATCGAGTTGGGACTTATTAACTTTTCCTATTTATGACAATCAATGCTCATGCCAAATTTCAAGTTTTTATGACATTGCGAAGTAAGAGAATTAGATTACGTACGTAAAATTTGGACGCTGAGTCTTTTGCGCTTAGAATTAAATAATCAAGTTTGGACCCATTAACATTTCCTACTTATGACATAATCAATGCCCGTACCAAATTTCAAATTTCTTTGACATCGGGAAGTGAGAGAATTAGATTATGTGCGTAAAATTTGAATGATAATTCTTTTGCGCTTAGAGTTGAATAATTGAGTTAGGACCCATTAGCTTTCCTATTTGACATATTCAATGCTCATGCCAAATTTCAAGTTTCTATGGCATCAGGAAGTAAGAGAATTAGATTCTGTACGTAAAATTTGGACACATTCTTTTGCACTTAGAATTGAATAATCGAGTTGGGACCTATTAACTTTTCCTATTTATGACCTAATCAATGCTCGTGCCAAATTTCATGCTTCTACGACATCGGAAAGTGAGAGAATTAGATTACGTACGTAAAATTTGGACGCTAATTCTTTTGCACTTAGAATTGAATAATCGAGTTGGGACCCATTAACTTTTCCCATTTATGACATAATCAATTCTCTTGCCAAATTTCAAGTTTATATGCACTGGGAAGTGAGAGAATTAGATTCTGTACGTAAAATTTGGACGCTAATTCTTTTGCGCTTAGAATTGAATAATCAAGTTGGGACCCATTAACTTTTCCTATTTATGACCTAATCAATGCTCGTGCCAAATTTCATGCTTCCACGACATCGGAAAGTGAGAGAATTAGATTATGTCCGTAAAATTTGGACGCTAATTCTTTTGCGCTTAGAATTGAATAATCGAGTTGGGACCCATTACCTTTTCCTATTTATGACATAATCAATGCTCATGCCAAATTTCAAGTGAGAGAATTAGATTACGTACGTAAAATTTGGACGCCAGTTCTTTTGCGCTAGAATTGAATAATCGAGTTGGGACCCATTACCTTTTCCTATTTATGACATAATCAATGCTCGTGCCAAATTTCACGTTTCTATGACACCGGAAAGTGAGAGAATTAGATTACGTACGTAAAATTTGGACGCCAGTTCTTTTGCGCTAGAATTGAATAATCGAGTTGGGACCCATTACCTTTTCCTATTTATGACATAATCAATGCTCATGCCAAATTTGAAGTTTCTATGGGATCAGGAAGTAAGAGAATTAGATTCTGTACGTAAAATTTGGACACTAATTCTTTTGCACTTAGAATCGAATAATCGAGTTGGGACCTATTAACTTTTCCTATTTATGACCTAATCAATGCTTGTGCCAAATTTCAAATTTCTATGACAATGGGAAGTGAGAGAACTAGATTCTGTACATAAACTTTGGTCGCTAATTCTTTTGCACTTAGAATTGAATAATCGAAGTCGGGCCACATTACTTTTCCTATTTTGGACATAATGTATGCTTGTGCCAAATCTCATGTTTCTACGACATCGGGAAGTGAGAGAATTAGATTCTGTACATAAAATTTGGACGCTAGTTCTTTTGCGCTGGAATTGAATAATCGAGTTGGGACCCATTTACTTTTCTTATTTTGTACATAATCTATGCTCCATGCCAAATTTCATGTTGCTGCGACATCAGGAAGTTGGAGAATTTTTGGCGAGTCAGTCAGTGAGTGAGTCAGTGAGGGCTTTCGTAACATTATGGGGGGCCCAATTAACTACACACATACGTGCATGAGTCCTCAGTAAGGTTCGTATATGGTGATGCCGTTGTCCAACCCCTAGAAGACTGAGTAAACAAACTTGTGGAGTTTTTGGAACAGAAAGTCCAAATAATTGGCTAATTAAGTCTGTCACTTCAGGCCAAAAAGATTGAACCTCGTTGCAATTCAACATTTAGTGAAAAAGATCAGCATGGGGTGTTAAACATCTGCGGCGCTCCGAGGGGGTTGTCTCCCTGTGGGCGGGGGCGGGGGGGGGGGTGTCGTACCACTGATGGAAAGTGTAACATGGAATACATTTGTTAGCAGCTGGAGAAACCATCAAATGGGATTCCATCACATCCAACCAATCTTCATGTGTAAGATTGGGTATAAAGTATTTCCATCGGGGTGGGTGGTTTTACTTTGATTAAATGTGGTTTAACCCCTTCAGAACCAAGCCTGTCCGTGACTTAATGATCGGGCCAAATTTTAGAAGTCTGGCGTGTGTCAGTATAACAGGGAAGAACACTGTGAGGTTTCTACACCTCCAAGTAATCCTGACATTGTTTTATCATCATGTCGTACTTTACTCAGTTGGTAAAAGTAGACGATACAATTTTTGCACAAATAAAAATTCATATTATTGCAAATATTTCAGTTTAAAGACAGTTTTTTTCTATAGTGCACATAAAAATGAGGATTCGCAGCCCAAAATGGGCTCCCCCTGTGTGTCCCGTGCTCAGAAACATACCCATTGTGGCCCTAATCTTATGTCTGGTTGCACAACGGGGCCCAAACCGAAAGGAGCAGTCAGTGGCTTTCAGAACAGACATTTTGCATGAAGGTGATTCAGGCCCCATTGCCCACTTGTAGAGCCCCTCAGCGACCAAAACGATGGAGAACCCCCACAAATGACCCCATTTTAAAAACTAGATCCATTAACAAATTCATCTGGGGGTGTACTGCATGTTTTGAACTGACAATTTTTTAATGAATCTATGCAAAGCAGAATTATGATTTTCCTTTTTTTGGCAGCAAATATAAGAATGAAGACTTTCACCCCAAAATGGATCCCCCCGTTTGTCCAGGGTTCACAAACATACCCATTGCGGCCCACATCTGCTTAATGGACACATGACTAAACCTGCAATAGAGGGAACACCCATTGTCTTTTAGGTCACAACTGAAAAAAATCCAGGCCCCATTGCTTACATATAGAGCCATGAGGCTGCCAAACTCCCCACCAAAAGTGACCCCATTTTGAAATCTTGACCATTTATCTAGTTGTGTACTGAATATTGTTTCTCAGCACTTACATCAGTCTCTCTCTTTGTTGACTCTGGTCGCTAGTTCTCTCTCCTAGTTGGTGTATCTACTCCGGCACACATACCAACCAAGTTGTAGCAACTCTCTCGTACAAGAGTATTTGCCAACTTTCACACCCTGGCCTGTGTAGAGCATCTTAATAAATTGCAGAAGATCTCTGACTGTTCTCTGCATTTCAGTGGAGAGAAGTTTAAAAAAATGACATTCCACCATCTTTCGGTGCGTCCTGTTTCTACAGCACACAAACTGCAACAAAAATGACCCGATAACTTTATTCTATAGGTTAGCACGATTACTACGATACCAAAATGATATAGTTTTTTTTTTTGCTGTACTACTTGTATTTTTAAGATATTTAATTTTTTAAAATTATTTTCTGTGTCCATTTTCTGCGCACAATAACTTTATTTTTCTGTCGACATAGTTATTTGAGGGCTCATTTTGTGCGGTATGTCCTGTAATTTCTGTTGGTACCATTTTTGCATACAATTGACTTTTGATTGCTTTTTATTACATTTTTTCTCTGAGATAGGGTGACCAAAAAAGTGCATTTCGGGTGTTCTTTCTTTTTTTTGGACCATGTTCACCATGCAGGGTAAATAATACATTACTTTGATAGATCAGAAGAACGCAGATCAGAAGAACACAGTGATACCAAACTCGTATTTTTGGTTTATTATTTTGATTTTTTTTATTGCAAATATGGCAAGAGATTTTTTTAAAATAATTACTAAAACTTTATTTATTTTTACACTTTCTTTTAGTCCTCCTAGAGGACTACAACCAGCAATGCTTTGATCGCTCCTGCAGTATGACGTAACTGCCTATCAAGCCATCCACAGGGATGGCTTAATAGGCAGTCTGCTAAGGCAGCCCTGAGGCTCCCCCGATCTCACTGCGGTTATTGCCCGCACGTGTCAGCTGTAATAAACAGCTGACGCCCGCACTGTATGGAGGGAGATAGCAGCGCTATTTTCCTCCATACACGTCCTGCAACAACAGGACATAAAAACACTATAGGGCCATCACTAAGGGGTTACAAGTGTGGCTGATAGCCCACATTGCTGCTGAGAATTGATGAGAAATTAACGTACGATCATAATTCCAATCCCATTCCACCTCCGTCACAAAATTTCATGAGCCACAAAGGTGGCCATAAAGCGGACTCAGGTACCAGTACTTCTACACATCTCCACAAAACAGTAACGCATTCTAAAACCAAAGATTGGGTTGAAGCAGGTGGTGTTGCAAAAGTAGCCACCACAGGTATACAGTGAAACTGTCAATGTCTCATGAAATCAGTTACGCTTCCTTTGATCGCTAGCAGGACCCGGTGATCCATGCAAAACTTTGAGTGGCCAAAGCAGGACCCCATGCTGGGCAGCAGATCCAGAGCAGATTCTACATACCAACCAGCGCTGACCCCCAGGGATGTGTGCGTTTATCAGGCCCAAACCAAATTGGCTGTTTACCACAAAGGGTATTTATACGTCCACGTACATCCAAAAACAGACAGTGTGCAATGAGTTGTCTTTTTATACAGTGCTGATCAGAATTGCAATCCCATACCACCTCTGTTACAACATTGTCAGGAGCCACAAACGTGGCCATAAAGCGGACTCGGGTGCTATTACTTCTAACCATCTGCACAATTCAACAACCCATTCTAAAACTAAAGATTGGCTTGAAGCTGGAGGTGTCGCAAATGTAGCCACCGCAGGTATACAGTGAAACTGTGAAAGTCTCATGAAATCAGTTACGCTTCCTTTGATAGCTACAAGGACAGCATGAACCATGAAGAAATTTGAGTGGCCAAACTTGGTACAGCTGCATCCCACCCAGGACCTCTGCCTCTGCCCACACCCTCATTTGGGTGCCCATGTCCGCATCCTCGACCCTTACCCGTAGTCTTCATCATGTTGGATAATACACTGCGTCAAAATGCTAGGCAAACAGCGAGGTATTTTGCGTATGCTTTAAGCCAAAAATAGTGTAGAATGTGTATAGTCTTGTGTGTCCTCTGGATCTGCACTATATAACCCTTGGGCCTATTATGAAAATGCTTTCAGCCCCAAACAACTAAAAAATGAAAAATGAGGAGTTTTGTTACTTCCTATACAGTATGTGTACACCAGAGCACAAATACAAGACACATACTCTGCAACATAGGCTGATCTGGGTCCTCTAATTATGTTGAAAACAGGGGAGGCAGTGGGAACTATAATCTTAAATTATGTGAAAGACTATTGTGACACAGATTGGGATAACATTAAACATAGAGAATTAAGAAGTGGTAAGATATTTTTAATTGGTCTAGAACCTTGGGCAAAAGAAAAATTGAGTGAATCCTCCTTGTGTCTTTCTAATATCACACAAAGAGAAGGATGAAAGTGTAGAGCAATTCTATGCCCGCCTTCAACAACATTGGTCAAATCTGGGGTATAGGGGCATTCAAGAATTGGGTGACCATGTGCTTAGCATGGCCTTTGTAGAGGGGTTGCGAGAACCCTTGAGGTCTAAACTCATGGATAACAAGTCTGAGTGGAGACAGTATGAAGCAGCAGGACTGGTACAAGCAGGCAAGGGAATTGAACTAAATTTAAAAATGAAAAAAGGACATAGCTGTGTTATGATAACACAATACAGCACTGGAGAGAACAAAACAAAACAGGGCACCCATCCCAAACATAACTTTAAGTGTCATTTCTGTGGTAAGCCTGGGCACTTTAAATGGGAGTGTAGAAAATTCCTCCAGCAGAAGGGTGGTGAGCAACTCACAAAGGCACGAGTAGCCAAGGGAGAGATAGAAAAACAAGATTGAATAGCTGGCAACCCTCTTTCCACTACTTCCACATGAACAATGCAAAAGAGGGTGTGGCCATTTTTCTAAAAGGGGAAGTACTCAATAAGGAAATTCCTTTCCTTGTTGATGCAGGCGCAGCAACTTCAGTCATCCAATGCCACCTAATTCCTCCAGAATACCAGCAAAATACAGCTCAAACTGTTGTAGGTATTGAAGGAGTTCCTAAGAAACTTCAGGAAACAGACCCTCTCCCCATAAAATTCAGAGACCAGACCGTTTTAACAAAACTATTGGTGAGTGATAGTATTCCACTGTCAGTTATGGGCGCAGACATACTCTCTGCCCTGTCAGCTTTCATTCAGTTTACTGAAGAAGGGACAGTGCAGATTGATTTTGCAAAAACAAACAGAACAATTTTGCCAGATGGTGGCTTCTCTAGATGATCCACAGCCAATTTTTCTCTTAACTCCAGAAGAAGTAATATTACAGGAAGTTCCACAGGAACTCTGGGCTAAGTCCAAAACAGATATTGGTCATATGAATGTGACACCCATGGTAGTCTCACTAAAACCAGAATGCGTAGCCCCCCAAGTAAAACAATATCCATTGGGTAGGGCCCAAGAGGATTCTATAGGCCCACAAATAACAGACTTACTTCAAATGGAAGCATTACGGGAAATAACATCACCAGCTAATACTCCCCTCTTTCCATTTAAAAAGAAAATGCAAAAAGGACAACCGGATGTTTATCCCATGGTACATGATCTTCAGGAAATTAATAAAGTAACTGTACTTGATACCCCTGTAGTGCCAAATCAACATACGCTTTTAGCACAAGTCCCGACCACTGTGACATTTTTCATATTGCTTACCTTTAATGGTAAGCAATATGCTTGGACTGTCCTGCCACAAGGTGCGCAGAATTCTCCGAACATGTACACCCAGGAACTCCAGTCTGTCTTGCAGGCCTGGACTCCGCCTGATGGAACTGTGCTGTTGCAATATGTTGATGACCTTTTGCTTGCATCCATTTCTCTTCTAAAATTTTCAGCAGAAAATAGCTGCAAGGCTTCAAAGGAAAAATTACAGCTTTGTAAACAAAAGGTTGTGTTTCTAGGCCATTGCCTAGCTCAAGGGACCAAACATCTCACAGAAGAACACAAAGCTGCAATTCAAGCCATTTCTGTACTACCTTCTGCTGCCAAACTCCGCACCTTTTTGGGACTTGTCTCATACTGCCATCCTTGGATCCGTTCTGCCTCATCCCTGATGCAACCACTCTATGACTGTCTTCCAAGTGTTCCTTTCTCTCTCACTCCTGAAGCAACTGACAACTTCCATACACTAAAACTCTCTATTCTCAGTTCTCCAGCACTGGGAATTCCTAACTACACTTTACCTTTCACTCTCTGCTGCACTAAACTTTCTGGTCATGCAACGGCAGTATTGACGCAAAAACATGGAGGACGTCCACGGCTACTTGGGTATTACTCCATGAGATTGGATCCGGTGGCCCGAAGAGCCCCCTCCTGTGTCCGTGCGGTGGCAATAGTACAAGCAATGGTTGACAAGTCTTCTGAGTTGGTCTTGGACTTCCCCCTAGTGGTTCTAACCCCTCATGACATCTAGAGTATACTCACTCAAGTGCAACCTAAAGATCTGTCTCTTGCTCGTCAAATAAAGGTTGCAATGTGCCTTGCTCATGCCCCCTTAACATCTCTTTCCAATGGTGCACTACTTGAACCCGACTACTCGAGTATCCCGATTGGGAGTTGGGGATCTGGATAGAGATGAGCGAACGTACTCGTCCGAGCTTGATATTCGTGCGAATATTAGGGTGTTCGGGATGCTCGTTACTCGTAACGAGCACCACGCGGTGTTCCGGTTACTTTCAGTTTCCTCTCTGAGACGTTTGCGCGCTTTTCTGGCCAATTGAAAGACAGGGAAGGCATTACCACTTCCCCCTGTGACGTTCAAGCCCTATACCACCCCCCTGCTGTGAGTGGCTGGGGTGATCAGATGTTACCCGAGTATATAAATCGGCCCCTCCCGCGGCTCGCCACACATGCCTTGTGACTTAGCTGAGGGAAAGTGCTGCTGCTGGTGCTGCTGTAGGGAGAGCGTTAGGAGTCAGTGTAGGCTTCAAGAACCCCAACGACCCTTCTCAGGGCCACATCTACTAGTGTGCAGTACTGTGTTAGCACAGTAATTTTTTTTTTTTTTGTCCAAAATTGGATCTGCAGAGCATTGCGCCCAGCAATAGGGACAGAAGTGGGGGTTAGGCAGGGAGAGTGTTAGGAGTTAGTGTAGGCTTCAAGAACCCCAACGGTCCTTTCTAGGGCCACTTCTATCCGTGTGCAGTAGTGTCCAGGCTGCTGTTAGCAGTGTTGCATATTTTTTTTTCTTCTCAAAACCGGCTGTGCAGAGCATTGCACCCGGCATTAATACTACAGGGATAGAATTGTGTAGGCAGGGCCAGAAGACATACATTATTCATTGAATACACGCAGTGGGGTCTTCCCTTTGCTAAAAAGGAAAAAAATTATATTTGGCCAGCCTGTGTCAGTCCTAAGGTCTGCGTGTACGTGTGTGCTGCGTGTACAACGTACAAAAATCAGACGCAACCAGCTACGCTTTACTGCAGCCTAGCGCCATTGTCTTTCCTGACTGGCAAATACCTGCTCTGCTAGAGTTAATAACTCTGCTACACTATAGTTGTGTGACACTTTTTGAGGGCCACACCACAGATATTAAACTTCTTGTTCATTGAATATACGCAGTGGGGTCTTCCCTAAGCTAAAAAGGAAAAGAAATTATATTTGGCCTGCCTGTGTCAGTCCTAAGGTCTGCGTGTACGTGTGTGCTGCGTGTACTACGTACAAAAATCAGACGCCACCAGCTACGCTTTACTGCAGCCTAGCGCCATTGTCTTTCCTGACTGGCAAATACCTGCTCTGCTAGAGTTAATAACTCTGCTACACTATACTTGTGTGACACTTTTTGAGGGCCACACCACAGATATTAAACTTCTTGTTCATTGAATACACGCAGTGGGGTCTTCCGTTTGCAAAAAAGCGAAAACATTATATTTGGCCTGCAGGCTTGCGCCAATTTATTTCCTGCCTGGGAAATCAAATCACTGGTAATACAGCATGCTGAGGGGTAGGGGTAAGCCTAGAGGACGTGGACGTGGCCGAGGACGCGGAGGGCCAAGTGAGGGTGTGGGCACAGGCCGAGCTCCTGATCCAGGTGTGTCGCAGCCGACTGCTGCGCGATTAGGAGAGAGGCACGTTTCTGGCGTCCCCACATTCATCGCCCAATTAATGGGTCCACGCGGGAGACCTTTATTAGAAAATGAGCAGTGTGAGCAGGTCCTGTCCTGGATGGCAGAAAGTGCTTCGAACAAGCTATCATCCACCCACAGTTCTGCGCCGTCCAGTGCTGCAAATCCGAATCCTCTGTCTGCTGCTCCTCCTTCCTCCCAGCCTCCTCACTCCACTACAATGACACCTGCTCAGGAGCGGGAACACTCCCAGGAACTGTTCTCGGGCCCCTGCTTAGATTGGGCAGGAGTGGTTCCTCTCCCACCAGAGGAGTTTATCGTCACTGATGCCCAACCATTCGAAAGTTCCCGGGGTCCGGGGGAAGAGGCTGGGGACTTCCGCCAACTGTCTCAAGAACTTTCTGTGGGTGAGGAGGACGATGACGATGAGACACAGTTGTCTTGCAGTGAAGTAGTAGTAAGGGCAGTAAGTCCAAGGGAGCAGCGCATAGAGGATTCGGAGGAAGAGCAGCAGGACGATGAGGTGACTGACCCCACCTGGTGTGCAACGCCTACTCAGAACAGGTCTTCAGAGGGGGAGGCAAGGGCATCAGCAGGGCAGGTTGCAAGGGGCAGTGCGGTGGCCAGGGGTAGAGGCAGGGCCAGACCGAATAATCCACCAAGTGTTTCCCAAAGCACACCCTCGCGCCATGCCACCCTGCAGAGGCCGAGGTGCTCTAAGGTCTGGCAGTTTTTCACAGACACGCCTGACGACCGCCGAACAGTGGTGTGCAACCTTTGTCACGCCAAGATCAGCCGGGGAGCCACCACCAACAGCCTGACCACCGCCAGCATTCGCAGACATATGATGGCCAAGCACCCCACAAGGTGGGACGAAGGCCGTTCACCGCCTCCGGTTTGCACCGCTGCCTCTCCCCCTGTGCCCCAACCTGCCACTGAGATCCAACCTCCCTCTCAGGACACAGGCACAACCGTCTCATGGCCTGCACCCACAGCCTCACCTCCGCTGTCCTCGGCCCCATCCACCAATGTCTCGCACCGCACAGTCCAGCCGTCGCTAGCGCAAGTGTTGGAGCGCAAGCGCAAGTACGCCACCACGCACCCGCACGCTCAATCATTAACCTTCCACATAGCCAAATTTATCAGCCTTGAGATGCTGCCGTATAGGGTTGTGGAAACGGAGTCCTTCAAAGCTATGATGGCGGCGGCGGCCCCGCGCTACTCAGTTCCCAGTCGCCACTACTTTTCCCGATGTGCCGTCCCAGCCCTGCACGACCACGTCTCCCGCAACATTGTACGCGCCCTCACCAATGCGGTTAGTGGCAAGGTCCACTTAACTACGGACACGTGGACAAGCACAGGTGGGCAGGGCCACTACATCTCCCTGACGGCACATTGGGTGAATTTAGTGGAGGCTGGGACAGAGTCAGAGCCTGGGACCGCTCACGTCCTACCCACCCCCAGAATTGCGGGCCCCAGCTCGGTGGTGGTATCTGCGGCGGTGTATGCTTCTTCCACTAAAGCACCCTCCTCCTCCTCAACCTCTGTCTCGCAATCTAGATGTGTCAGCAGCAGCAGGACGTCGCCAGCAGTCGGTGTCGCGCGGCGTGGCAGCACAGCGGTGGGCAAGCGTCAGCAGGCCGTGCTGAAACTACTCAGCTTAGGAGATAGGAGGCCCACGGCCCACGAACTGCTGCAGGGTCTGACAGAGCAGACGGACCGTTGGCTTGCGCCGCTGAGCCTCCAACCGGGCATGGTCGTGTGTGACAACGGCCGTAACCTGGTGGCGGCTCTGCAGCTCGGCAGCCTCACGCACGTGCCATGCCTGGCCCACGTCTTTAATTTGGTGGTTCAGCGCTTTCTGAAAAGCTACCCACGCTTGTCAGACCTGCTCGTAAAGGTGCGCCGGCTCTGCACACATTTCCGCAAGTCCCACACGGACGCTGCCACCCTGCGCACCCTGCAACATCGCTTTAATCTGCCAGTGCACCGACTGCTGTGCGACGTGCCCACACGGTGGAACTCTACGCTCCACATGTTGGCCAGGCTCTATGAGCAGCGTAGAGCTATCGTGGAATACCAACTCCAACATGGGCGGCGCAGTGGGAGTCAGCCTCCTCAATTCTTTTCAGAAGAGTGGGCCTGGTTGGCAGACATCTGCCAGGTCCTTCGAAACTTTGATCAGTCTACCCAGGTGGTGAGCGGCGATGCTGCAATCATTAGCGTCACCATTCCTCTGCTATGCATCTTGAGAAGTTCCCTGCAAACCATAAAGGCAGCCGCTTTGCGCTCGGAAACAGAGCCGGGGGAAGACAGTATGTCGCTGGATAGTCAGAGCACCCTCCTGTCTATATCTCAGCGCGTTCAGGAGGAGGAGGAGGAGGATGAGGAGGAGGGGGAAGAGACAGCTTGGCCCACTGCTGACGGTACCCATGCTGGTTGCCTGTCATCATTTCAGCGTGTATGGCCTGAGGAGGAGGAGGAGGAGGATCCTGAAAGTGATCTTCCTAGTGCGGACAGCCATGTGTTGCGTACAGGTACCCTGGCACACATGGCTGACTTCATGTTAGGATGCCTTTCTCGTGACCCTCGCATTCAACGCATTCTGGCCACTACGGATTACTGGGTGTACACACTGCTCGACCCACGCTATAAGGAGAACCTTCCCAGTCTCATTCCCGAAGAGGAAAGGGGTTCGAGAGTGTTGCTATACCACAGGACCCTGGCGGACAAGCTGATGGTAAAATTCCCATCCGACAGCGCTAGTGGCAGAAGGCGCAGTTCCGAGGGCCATGTAGCAGGGGAGGTGCGTAGATCGAGCAGCATGTACAGCCCAGACAGTGCAACAGTCTTTAAGGGCCTGGCCAGCTTTATGGCTCCCCAGCAAGACTGTGTCACCACTCCCCAGTCAAGGCTGAGTCGGCGGGAGCACTGTAAAAGGATGGTAAGGGAGTACGTAGCCGATCGCACGACCATCCTCGGTGACGCCTCTGCCCCCTACAACTACTGGGTGTCGAAGCTGGACACGTGGCCTGAACTAGCGCTGTATGCCCTGGAGGTGCTTGCTTGTCCTGCGGCTAGCGTCTTGTCGGAGAGGGTGTTTAGTGCGGCTGGGGGAATCATCACAGATAAGCGTACCCGCCTCTCAACCGACAGTGCCAACAGGCTAACACTCATCAAGATGAACAAAGCCCGGATTTCCCCAGACTTCTCTTCTCCACCAGCGGACAGCAGCGATACGTAAGCAATACGTAGGCTGCACCCGCGGATGGAAGCTACGTTCTCTCTCACCATCCAAAACGGGGACATTTCTGCTTCATCAATCTGTGTCTAATATTCCTCCTCCTCCTCCTCCTGAAACCTCACGTTATCACGCTGAACGGGCAATTTTTCTTAGGGCCACAAGGCTCACTCATAATTTTTCGAAACAATTTTTAGATGTTTCAATGCTCTGAAAAGCGTTGGAACTTTAACTTGAACCAATTTTTCGTTAAACTGGGCTGCCTCCAGGCCTAGTTACCACTTAAGCCACATTAACCAAAGCGATTAATGGGTTTCACCTGCCCTCTTGGTTGGCCATGGCCAATTTTTTTCAGGTACAGTAGTACTGTTGATACAGCAATTTTTGTGGGCCCTCGCCTACAGTGTAATCAAATAAATTTTTAGCCCACCTGCATTAAGCACGACATTACTACCTCAGCTGTGTTGGGCAATGCAATGGGATATTTCTATGTACCGCCGGTGGCTTCCTGGCACCCACCCATGCTGTAGGTGCACACGGAGTTTTTACTACATCTGTACACTTGAAACGAACCCCAGTCTGACTGGGGCATGCAGTGTGGGCCGAAGCCCACCTGCATTAAGCACAACATTACTACCTCAGCTGTGTTGGGCACTGCAATGGGATATTTTTATGTACCGCCGGTGGGTTCCAGGAAGCCACCCATGCTGTCGGTCGACAGGGACTTCACAATAGGGAGTTGTACCTGCCTGTGTCTATGAATTAAAAAGCCCGGTCTGACTGGGGCATGCAGAGACACCTTGACAGAATGAATAGTGTGTGACACATAGGTTCCCCATAGCTATGCCCACGTGTGCAGCTCCTGATGGCGGTGGCACAGGATTCTATTTCTCATTGCTTCTGTACAGCATTGTGGGCTATCGCCCCGCCACTCTTAAAGAGGGTCGCTGCCTAGCCGTGCCAACCTCTGCAGTGTGTGCCTGCGGTTCCTCCTCATGGCAGACGCACTTCTAAATAGACATGAGGGTGGTGAGGCATTAGGGCAGCTGAAGGCTGCGCAGGGACACTTTGGTGTGCGCTGTGGGGGGGAGGGGGGCGGTTGGGCAGCATGTAACCCAGGAGAAGTGGCAGTGGAGTGTCATGCAGGCAGTGATTGTGCTTTGTTGGAGGTAGTGTGGTGCTTAGCTAAGGTATGCATTGCTAATGAGGGCTTTTCAGAAGTAAAAGTTGTTGGGAGGGGGGGGGGGCACCCACTCTTGCCGCTATTGTGGCTTAATAGTGGGACCTGTGAACTTGAGATGCAGCCCAACATGTAGCCCCTCGCCTGCCCTGTCCATTGCTGTGTCGTTCCCATCACTTTCTTGAATTGCCCAGATTTTCACACAAGGAAACCTTAGCGAGCATCGGCGAAATACAAAAATGCTCGGGTCGCCCATTGACTTCAATGGGGTTCGTTATTCGAAACGAACCCTCGAGCATCGCGAAAAGTTCGTTCCGAGTAACGAGCACCCGAGCATTTTGGTGCTCGCTCATCTCTAGATCTGGGTACTGCAGATGATGTATTTTAAAATTCTTTACAGCATGAATTTTGATTTATTTGATGCAGAATACTAACATTATTGTCTAGAATTAATGCAGCAAGAAACTGCAGGTTTTGAATCCGTTACTGAAACGCCTATTAACAATGCACATTTTGAGCTTTTTGTAGATGGTTCACTGTACCAAGGTGAGGATGGCCGATTCCATACCGGGTAAGCAGTAGTCACACAACATGATGTCCTAAAAGCAGAAGCTCTGCCTCTGCATGTCTTAGCACAAGAAGCGGACCTGAAGGCACTCACTGAGGCGTGTAGAGTGGCAGAAGGTAAGACTGCAAACGTTTACACTGATTCCAGGTATGCATTTGGCATAGCTCATGATTGCGGCCCAATATGGAAGGCCAGACAATTTTTAACTTCTGTAGGACAACCCATTAAGAATGGTGTAGCAGTACAGAACCTTATGAAAGCCCTACTCCTATCAGACAAAGTAGCAATCCTAAAGGCGAAAGCTCATACCAAAGCTGACACTGCAGAAGCAAAAGGCAACGCCCTAGCAGACTTCACAGCAAAGGCAGCAGCCCTCAAGCCATGGAAGTAAGATGAAAAGAAGATATTGACCGCACAAGTTAGAGACTATAATTTGGACATTGATGTACTAAAGACATTACAGTCAAAAGCCAGCAAAAAAGAAAAGGATAAATGGACTAATATGGGAGCAGCAGAACAGGATGGCATATGGCGATCAGTTAGCAGAACTTGCCTACCATGATCACTATACCCCAAGATGGCCCAGCTGATCCATGGAAAGACCCATCTATTGAAGGCAGCTATGCTACTGACGCTTGAGAGAGAATGGGTGGCCCCTGGGTTCTCTGTAGCTGCTGCATCATTTGTTCAATCTTGCATGATCTGTGCCATAAGCAATCCAGGACAGAAGGTAAAGGTCTCACAAAAACACTTGCCTAGGCCACTCTAACCATTTCAGAGATTGCAAATTGACTACATGCAGCTCCCACGTGTTGGGAAGTATGAATATGTGCTTGTTGATATCTTCTCAGGTTGGGTTAAGGCCTATGCCATCACCAAGGCAACTGCAAAGAAGCTCATGGATGATATACTCTGCAGGTATGGGGTACCAGATGTAATCGAGTCAGACAGGTGCTGCAGCCGTTCTGAGGTTTCCACCTTGCTTTCAGGCCAGACCAGGGTTTAGCAGCATTCCTACCTCTCCTGGAGCTGAGAGGTGTGGTGGTTGCAAGATTAATGTCAGTCAGCACCTGGTGCTAAGTAGCTCTGCTCCTATTTAAGCAGTGCTAACTGTTACTCCTGTGCTGGTCAATTCACTTCAGTCCTATGTTGGACAGCGTCGGAGCAACACAGAGTGGTGGAAGCTCTTCATTTGAAGCTAAGTTCCTTACTGTTTGGTTTGGTTGTGTTTCTCCTTTTGTTTTGTGCTAGGGCCCCCAGTGAGGGACTGGTCAGTGGCCCAGGTTCGAGTGCAGGCTCGCACTTATCAGCGTGGTCGGTCTGCCTAGTAGGCAGGGCCCCCTCCCGGGTTAGGGGACGATAGGGAGAGCATTCCCCTTTAGTTTTTGTTTCCTTTTGCACAGTTGTGCTGTTGATTTATGTTATTGAGGTTGCTCGTCCAGAGGATGCAACAGATTGACCAGCCCTTACCTACTCAGGGAGATTCTGTGCTGTTACTACGAATCCCCTTGAGGTTTTGTCGCACCAGCTTGGCACGCTGGCTGCTGAGCTCGCTGAGATAAAACAGCGACAAACTGCGCTGCAGGTTCCCAGCAAGGAACCAAAAATTGAGCTACCCAACCGTTTTTCTGGTGATAGGCGGAAATTCGGATCCTTTCGGGATGCCTGTAAGCTCTACTTTAGACTGCGTCCAGTGTCTTCAGGGGACGACGCCCAGAAGGTGGGCATTGTCATGTCCAGACTGCAGGGGGCGCCGCAGGCATGGGCTTTTTCACTACCCCCAACGTCTGAGGCCTTGGACTCGGTGGATAATTTTTTTGCTGCATTGGGTCTAATCTATGACGACCCAGACAAGATATCGGTGGCTGAAGGGAATATCAGACGTTTACGGCAGGGAGACTCCTCTGTTGAAGATTATTGTGCTGGGTTTCGACGTTGGGCAGCAGAAACCCAGTGGAATGACCCTGCTTTAAAGAGCCAGTTCCATTGGGGTCTATCCAATAAAATCAAGAGTGTACCGGTAGGTTATCCAGTACCCCGCAGTCTTGATGAGGCTGTGTCTCTGGCTATCAAAGCCGGGAGACGGATCAGGGAGAGACATCAGGAACTCTCCATAGATTCTGGCTTCTTATCAGCCGATGTGGAGGAGCCTATGCAGTTGGGGTCTCTGGCTGCCAGGGCTAGGAATGGGAACAAAGTACAGTGTAAAGTTCGATGCTTTTCCTGTAACCACATTGGTCGCAAGGCTCAGTGTTGTCCCCGTCATAATTGCCAGTCAGGACTTGATGACCGGGAGATTACTGAGGGGGCCCCTCTAGGCCATCAAATTGCCTGGATATCACCCTCCAGACTGGTGCTTCCTGCTGAGATCCTGTCTGATAGTGTGGGCAGCCCCATAAGAGTCCTTCTGGATTGTGGAGCTAGTATTAATTTAATACATTGGGAGACGGTCAGACATTTAGGCTTAAAGATGAAGGCTCTGGAGTTTCCCATTTCCGTATCCGCCATTGATGCTGCTCCACTATCGCAGAGAAGTCTGAGGTTTTGTGTGCCTAACGTCCGTTTAAAAACTGGGCTGTTCCACAGGGAGATTATAACATTATATGTCATAAAATCCCTCCCTTCGCAAGTAGTCTTGGGGCTGCCTTGGCTACGTCTACACAACCCGGTAGTAGACTGGGAGAGGGGGGACATTGTTGAATGGAGCCCTGGTTGTCTGTCCGGTTGCGTTTCTGTTGATATAGCTTCTACTCAGACAGAAGAGCTGCCGGAGGTCATCGCCGACCTCTCTGAGGGGCTTCCCCCAGTGGGGGCAGACAAATAACCACCGCACAGACAGGGAGATTGTGCTATTAAACTTCTCCCTGACTACGAGTTCCCCAGGAGCCGCATACCCCCTCCTGAGAGACTGAGGCTCAAAGCTTATACCCAAGAGGGTTTTAAGATGGATCCTGAGAGGGTTCAGAAATTGAAGAAGTGTGTTGCTACGGCTCCGGCACTGGGGCAGCCGGATTCTTCTGGGCCTATTATGGCCGAGGTCCAGAGAGAGTTACGGCGAGCAGTTCAGCGGAGAAAGCGAGTTGCTAACAGTCACCGCCCAGAGGGGGCGGAATTCCGTGTTGGAGTCTTGGTTTGGTTGTCTACCAGAAATATAAAACTCAAACAACCATCCGCTAAACTGGGCCCGCGATTTCTCGGTCCGTTTAAAATAATTGAGAAGATTAACGCAGTGGCCTTTCGGTTAGAAATTCCCAGGGCGATGAAAATTAACAATGTTTTCCACAAATCTCTGCTCAAAAGATTCATCGATCCTGGGAATGACCCTCCACCCCCGGCTCCTGTGCTAGCGGATGGGGAGGTGCAGTTGGTAATAAGTCACATTTTAGACTCCTGTCGAGTCAAAAAATTTCACAGATCAAACCCTGGTCGTCCTGATCTTAAGGGTCCTGTGGCCCCTCCTAGAAGGGGAGGTACTGTTGCAGCCATTCTGAGGTTTCCACCTAGCTTTCTGGCCAGACCAGGGTTTAGCAGCATTCCTACCTCTCCTGGAACTGAAAGGTGTGGTGGTTGCAAGATTAATGTCAGTCAGCACCTGGTGCTAAGTAGCTCTGCTCCTATTTAAGCAGTGCTAACTGTTACTCCTGTGCTGGTCAATTCACTTTAGTCCTATGTTGGACAGCGTCAGAGCAACACAGTGTGCTAGAAGCTCTTCATTTGAAGCTAAGTTCTTTACTGTTTGGTTTGGTTGTGTTTCTCCTTTTGTTTTGTGCTAGGGCCCCCAGTGAGGGACTGGTCAGTGGCCCAGGTTCGAGTGCAGGCTCGCACTTATCAGAACAGTCGGTCTGCCGAGTAGGCAGGGCCCCCCTCCCGGGTTAGGGGACGATAGGGAGAGCAATTCCCCTTTAGTTTTTGTTTCCTTTTGCACAGTTGTGCTGTTGATTTATGTTATTGAGGTTGCTCGTCCAGAGGACGCAACAACAGGGGTACATATTTCACAGATGAAATAATGCAACACATCATGTCTGCCTGGGTATCTCCCAGGCATTTCACATCCCTTATCATCCACAAAGGAGTGGGGAGGTAGAAAGGATGAATGGTAGCCTAAAGCTAAAAATACAGAAAGCAATGAAAGAAACAGGCAAACCATGGACCAAGTGCCTTCCATTGGCCCTTTTCTCAGTCAGATATGTGCCTAACAGAAAGACAGGGTTATCACCATATGAAATCTTGTTTTGGTGTGCACCCAGGTTGGGTCTGTACTTTCCACAGCTGCTGCAGGCCCAGTGTGGTACTCTGACTGCTATGTCCTTAAATGCATGCCTAAAGGCAACACACAACCAAGTGTTTTCTTCAATTCCAGATCCAAATTTTCTTGAAGGTATGCATGATCTGCAGCCTGGAGATTGGGTAGTGACAAAGAGACATTGGAACCAAGGTTTGATGCCCGTATCAAGTGCTGCTTACAACCAGTACTGCCGTCAAACTAGAGGGCAAAACCAATTGGGTACATGCCTCACATTGCAAGAAGGTTAAAAGACCACAATCTGAGAGAAATGAGACTGTTCCTGGTGCTGGGAATTCTCCTGCTTATCATCAGGGCCTGGAGCCTGACGCCGGCCGGAAAGTTGAAATTGGCACAAGCTAAGGAATTTATCGGCATTTAGGCAGCTCGCTTGCATCAAGTAAGTGTGTATTAAGTATTGTATATATGTATGTTTCTGTAGCAATGTAACTGAGCTTGAAAAAGGCAATATTATTTTGCCGAAACGCGTCGCTCTTTAGTTCTAAATAAATTCTTTTTTCCCAACGAGCGCAAAGATAGCTATTTTTCTTCTGATACGTATATTATACCAAGCACCGTACAAAGTGTTTTGTTTCGCTGATTTTTTGCTGCTCTCCGTAAAGCCACGGATGGGGGATTAAAAGATTTTTATTCAAAGCCTTCCTGAACATTGGTGTTGGCGGGGATTATCAGCTGATTCTCCCTGCGCAGCACCAGGTGAGTGCTCTATGATTATATGCATGTTAGCCCTACGTGAATTCCATTGAAAAACCTGGTGCATCCCTGACTGTTTCTTTGCTTTCTTGTGGTTGTTCAATTATTTGGACATGCCGAGTTATTTTTGAAGGAGTTGTCGACTAGTTCAACAATGGGCATCGTTAAAAAAGAATTGGTTACCTTACTGAACATGATCGAGAGAGCAATAAGGACTAGATGTCCGGAGCTAAGTGAAATAAAAATTACTTTTCAGGATAACTTTTTTCTCGACCTGTGGTCTGCAGACCAAGATGTAATTTTAAATCAAAATGCTATTTCCATGAAAGCCATGAAAAATCTCCTCAGTGATGTTTGGAGACATTCATTATAGTAAACAGAAAACCACGGCACTCACTCAAAACCCACTGGAAAAAGATATTCCGGGGGAGGCAAATTTAGAAAAAAAATAAGATTATTAGTAAAGGATTTTCTTCTTATCAGTAGCGAAAAAACATTTTTTTAGATTGATGCAAAGCCACCAACAGGGCTATGGACATAAGCCCCTTAGGGAAACACATGTAGCAAAAAAGGTGGCAGCAAATAATGATGCAAGATGAACTCCTTGTCTAAAGGAACATGCTTGTTCAAAGGAACATGCTTTATTGTTTCATAGTTTAAAATTTAGGCGACGTTTCGACCTACAAAAAGTCTTTTTCAAGCCTACAAAGACAATAACAAAAATGTATAACACTGGATATAAATCTACACATACATATCTAAAATATTTACATAGAAATAAAACCACAGGAGACAGACTAAAAACAGAATGATACACACCAAAAAACTGATGAAATACGGTGTGGAATCCATGTTCCGTATGCCCACTGGGTGCAGCAGCTAGCTCTTAAATAGCATAGTGGTGAAAAGGTAATGGACATAGCTCCACCCATATGATGTCATATCCGGTTTGCATTAAATAAGGAGTTGCTTAGTAACCAACAAACAAAGGGCACCACCCATATGATGTCATATCCGGTTTGCATTAAATAAGGAGTTGCTTAGTAGCCAACAAACAAAGGGCACCACCCATATGATGTCATATCCGGTTTGCATTAAATAAGGAGTTGCTTAATAACAAACAAAGGGCAAAGCCTAACCACAAAACTGTCAATGTATACAAAAATATTAATTCATACTACTGTGTCACATAATGCAATTATCGTTATTAACCAGGCGCTACCAAGGAGTGAATATATATAGCTACCAAGGTAATCAGCGCGGGAGAGCGTGGAAGGGCCGGCATATATAGAGAGGCATATATGAGTGTAAAAACACAATAGAGGATGTAAGGGGGCGTGTCAACACATGACAAATCAAGCCTAGATGCGCTCGGCATAACAGCGCAAGTCAAGGAGTGACGTAAGCACATGCGCCACATGGGGCGTAATGCAACATAATAAAGGGCATTAGTGTGTGATGCCGCATAGGGGCGTGTCACTAAGTGAAACTCACGTCTGGATACTCCCAGCGCAACAGCGGACGTCAGGGAATGATGTCAACGCGTACGCTGGATGGGGGCGTGTCAATACATAGCGTCTGACATCACTGCATTCCGCAAGGCAGCGAGCGTCAAGGAGTGACGTAAACGCGTCCAGCGCAAGGCCCGTATGGATCCAGCATCAATACTAATGAAGCCTAACAGTGACAAAGCCGTGCTGCGCATGTCAAACAAGAAAACTATTAATGGCATATTGACGCAGTAAAGCGCTGAATATATCGCAGCTGCCACATATTAGAAGATAATATTAAACCACTATAGAAAGACACCTATGTATAGAGAGTAGTATAATGGAGTGAACAAATTGGAAATAAGATCAAACAATAACCATAAAGAGTGATATTTTATTATGTGGTCATAATATGAGAACAAAATCATATCAGGTGCAAATGAATAATATTGGAAAAGTAAAAAGGGGAAAGAAAAAAGAAGAAAGAAAAACAAGAAGAACAAAAATAAGAAAGAAGGGAAAAAAAACAAAACTAAAAAAACAAAAAATGAAATAAATGTAAATAAGAAGAAAAATAGGGGGAAAAAATGAAAAACGTATAAGAAAAAATAGCAGAAGAGACAAAAAGAAACATAAGAAAACTAGTGAAAAAACGTGAAAAGAGGTGTGAAAAGTACATGGTGATCAAAAAAATTAATCCAAAGTGCTGTATGACAGATACATAAGTAGGCATAACCGGAACATGGAGGGTGCGCATCATCTGAAAAAAGAAAAAACAAATTGACTTGTAGAAAAATAAATGGTTGTATATTGTCAATAATCACCTTCAACACAAGATAAAAAAGAGAGAGAGCATATTAAATAAATGGCATAAAGTGATACTCAGCATTGAGGCCTTTAGGGGCCAATGTGTCAAGGTCGTGAATCCATTTTAGTTCCCTTTTTTTAATAATGATTGACGAGCTCCTCCTCTAGCCAGAGGTGGGATATTGTCAATGACCTGAAAACGTAATTGGCTCACGGTATGTTTTTTGTTAGTGAAGTGTTTAGAGACTGGTAAATCCATACATTTATTACGAATGGTACTTTTATGGCCAGTAATTCTACTTCTCACTTCTTGTATCGTCTCGCCAACATAGCCCAAGCCGCACGGGCAGGTTATAAGGTAAACAGCATAACTGGTGGTACACGTAAACCATTGTTGAATTTTAAATTTCCGTCCTGTGTAAGGATGCCGGAAGCTTGAACCCTTAACCAAGTTGCCGAAGCAAGAGCAGTTAAGACAAGGGAAATTGCGATTTTTTTTTTAGGGGTGCGAGTAGCGTTTGTGAAGTCAACAAGATTGGTTTAAACAGAGGTTTCACCAATTTGTCCCTTATATTAGGGGGACGTCTATACGCCATGAGTGGTCATTCCTTGAATTCAACCACTTTCTCACACCCATTTGATGATAATGGCCAATGTTTGTTAATGATTCCAGATAATTTTCTGCTAGTGACACCATACGTGGACACAAAGGGAATTCTATTGATGTTCTTTCTGGTGGTTTTTGGAATCAATAGGCTACTGCGCTCAACATCCTGCACCCTTCTTTTGGTTATGTCAATCAATGAGGCGGGATAACCTCTTGTGATGAATTTGCGACACATCTCACTGAGTCTCAAATCAAAGTGGGAGTCATCAGTCACACGGCGTACCCGTAGCATCTGACTGAGTGGTAACGACTCAATCATCCGAGAGGGATGGAAGCTGTCAAAATGTAAAACACTGTTTCTGTTGGTTTTTTTCATAAATAGATCAGTGGATAGTCTCGAAGAATCCTTATACACTAATACATCCAAAAATTGTATTTTTTCTGTTGACAATACAACCGTGAATTGAAGTTTTGTATAAATTGAGTTTAGGAAGCTCTGAAATTCCAAGAGCTGTGTAATAGTGTCGTCCCAAACAAGAAAGATATCGTCTATATATCTCAGCCATTTGCGAACATGGGGCCAAAAATGGGAGGTATAGATATATAACTCCTCAAATCACCGCATAAATATGTTGGCATAAGAAGGGGCTATGTTAGAGCCCATGGCTGTGCCCTGTCGCTGCCGGTAGTACACACCCGCGAAGAAAAAATAATTCTTTGCGAGTATGAACTCGAGCAGCGACAGGGCAAAGCCAACACAGCCACTGGACATATCTGAATTCCTAATATAGAATTCAACTGATGCGAGACCCAAATGATGTTCAATAGAGGTATAAAGAGAGGTTAAGTCAAATGACGCTAAAACCGTGTCAGAGCCTACCTCAATGTCTTGAATCATAGATAAAAAATGACTGGTGTCTCGAACGAAGGATGCAGCCTCACATGCAAAGGGTCGTAGGATTTTGTCAAGGAAGAAAGCCGCATTGCTGAAGATGGATTCACAGCCCGACACAATTGGCCTCCCTGGTGGGTTCACGAGATCTTTATGTATTTTAGGCAGAATGTACAGGGTTGGGGATTTCGGGTGTAGAATATCAATAAAGCGTTGTAAGTCAGAGTCAATGACTCCATCCATAACGGCGTCATTCAAAAGTATCCTAAGTTGGATTTGAAGTCTCGAGGTAGGATCATGTTTCAAAACTTCATATACTTCCCTATCATTTAACTGCCTCATAATTTCATTCTGATATTGAATGGCATCCATGACAACAACAGCCCCACCCTTGTCTGCTGGTTTTATAATGATAGATTGGTCTTTTGCAAGAGAATTCAAAGCCTCAAACTCAATTTTATTCATGTTGGGACTGTCAAATTTTCTACCACTATCATGATGCCTCAATTTAGCCACATCCTTCTGAACTAAGGAAATATATGCCTCAAGGCATGGGTCAGAACATGGAGGCTGATAGTGGCTCTTGTTACGCAGTCCAGCGCCAACCAACGAAAAACCGTTATGGGCGCTGGACTGGGTAACACCACCCATCCTACCTGAAAAGGAACTCTTGAGCCGTAAATTGCGAAAGAATCGCTTTAGATCTAGATCGAGTTGAAACCAGTCTGTGTGTCCTGTTTTAGGGCAGAAAGATAAGCCCTTAGCCAGTACCTTCGTTTCGATCTCAGATAGCGGCCTAGATGATATGTTAACAACTAAATTAATTTCAGTGTCATCCGCCCCATCGGTGGTCTCAACAATGGGGGTCTTGTCACAGTTAACGGATTTTCTCTTCCGCGACCTCTTGTGCTTGACGCCTCCTCTTCGCTTCTTGTGTCGAAGTCGTCTTTCTTCTTGTTTTCTGGATCCGAGCTCCAACTTTCCATGTCTAGTTTTCTGGACCCAAGCTCCAACTTTCCATGCCTAGTTTTCTGGAACCAAGGACCAGGACCAGATATTTTTGGACCAAGGACCAGATATTGATTAAGCCTTCTTGGTGCTAATACCAAGCACAAATAATCTCGGTCTTGGGCACTACCAGTTTCCCAAGACTGTAGATACTACCGTTGTGGGGGTGTATTATCACCCTAAAACGGTTATTCGTTGCCTCGAATACATACCAGTTAAGGCATCACACTATACCTAGAAAGCATGATATATGCTTTTCAAGAATCCTCTGAGATACACTTCCAGAGTTATTAATATTTTTCTTTATGTATTGTGTGTGTCAGTCTTTGTGAGTACTATTTTAAATTTTAATTGCTTTATTAAAGGTTATGTTTTAAAGTCCTAACAGTGAAGAGTCGTCTTTCTTCTTGCGTTTGTTCGAAGTGCTGTGTCCTAAAAAAGATGGATTAGCGAATGAATTGCCCTGGATTGAATCGTCCGTTGAATAAGAAAGATTGGGTGAACGATAAGTTCTTCTCTGGTTCCTTCGTCGTTTTGATCTCGGTCTTCCACGACTAGTATTAGCCACCCGTTCCTGGCCAATCTGGGTCTTACGAGACTGCCAACTGAAGACAGTCCCCTCTTCGTAGTCTTGCTGGTCACGAAACCACTTAGATCTCTTAGAATCCTCCAAATTCTCCTTAAACTTCTTCAGGAAGACATCTGATTCAGTCCGACGAGTATCCCAATCTTGCTGTGTAGTCTTGGAAGCGATCTCAAATTCCAGTTTGGGGAGTTGTTCTTGACACATTTTGACTTCTTGCTGTAAATATTCAATATTTAATAAAATTATGTCGAAGGAAAACCTGTTCACAATGTTCTCAAATTTTTTACAAAAATGAGCATTATTTTCCATAAGGGTGGGTTGCATGTGTGGTCTTAATCCCCTCGGGATCCTCTTCGCTCTGTAATATTGTTTCAGTGTCACCATATGAAGGTTAAGTGTAATGATCCTCTTGTTCATGTGCTCCCACTTACTAATCAGCATCTCAGTGGTGGGTAGATCTAATGCAAAATCTTCATCAGGTGTACCGGCCAATATTCTCTCAATTTCATCTTCAGTGTACGAAGTAAAACTAGAAACAGCCCCCAGTGCATCAACACCTGAGGTATTTAATCGCAGAGCACCTCCTAGTGGTGCACGCTGGACGTCCATCGTAATTCAAAATAGTAAACAGAAAACCATGGCACTCACTCAAAACCCACTGGAAAAAGATATTCCGGGGGAGGCAAATTTAGAAAAAAAATAACAAGATTATTAGTAAAGGATTTTCTTGTTATCAGTAGCGAAAAAACATTTTTTTGGATTGATGCAAAGCCATGAAAAATCTCCTCAGTGATGTTTGGAGACATTCATTAGACTTATGTTTTTTGTGGATATATCAAATCAATCTGTTTTCTCCTCGAGGTTTGCGTGTTCCTCTTAAACCAGCATTTTCCAATGATAAAGATTTTAGCAGTGAATGGCAAATTATGTTAAATACATTTTCCAATTTGATGATTAACAAATTAATTGAAAAAAGGAGAAAATTAGTTTTAATATCATTACATAATTTATTAGCCAATAATTATTATAATGAGTTAATGTCTAATTTATTGTCGTTCACTAATTTTTTGGAAATTCCATCATTACATTCGAAATTGATTAAGTTAAGTCGAGTTTACAATGATTTTAATAATAAACTATATTATCATAGTGATTGTTATAAAAATGATAGAATTTTTAATACGAATACCTGTACTGACAATACTGAAACCATCAAAACTAATAGATCTAGAAATAACAATAGTAAGAAGAACTATAAACAAAAACATTTTTTTCAAAAAAAGAATGATGCTAAATTAGTTACCATTTGGACCGGAGAGTCACGTATATTTTCTAGAACACCAAATTTTAACAGTAAAAACAATATTGAAGAATCTTGTTTAAATAAAAATAAAAAGAATATTAAACCAACAAGTAATAATAAATTTCTCGATGAAGGAAAAATAAAAATAAATAAAAATAAAACTAATAAGCTAGTTACAACGATTAGTGATCCTATTTCTGTAATTAATCTTTCCCCTGCCCCTAGTCTTGTCATTGATAAAAAATCATCCGATATCAATAAAATAACTAACTCTCCTTTTGCCCCCAATTCTGTCACTGATAAAAAATTATCTGATGGAAAATCACTAGATAAATTATTAGAACAATCTTGTTTAGAATGCTTTGAACAAACTATCCTTAATCTTCCGTCTTGTAATTCTCCGCCTGATTTTTCATGTGTTAATGTGGAAATGTCTATAAAGAATAAAATTTTAACCAATGTTCCATCAAAACCGAATAATTCTCTTTCTCCTTCATTGTGTAATACTAATCAGATCAATAAAATTCTGCTGAATAAAAATTCTCCAAATCCCTCTTTTTTAGGGGCACGTCCAAAAATACATCTAACATCCCCTTTAAACCCTGAAACGGTACCCATAAAAAAGATGATAAATTTAACAACGCCACCTGTAACACGTTCGAGGATAGTTCATTTTTTCCAACCGTCTGTTTTAAAAACACCAAAAAATTCCCTAGAAGGAGAGGCAAAAGGGGAGGCAAAAGAACAAATAAAAAACAAAAAAACGGTCTCATTTCGGACGTGAAAATAGATCCTCAAGAAGCTGCATTACATGGTATTTTTAACATTTCTAGCCATAAACTTTTAAAAAAGGAGGTTCAACTTTTAAGTATAGGACTTTCGTTTTGTCCGGCAGCGAAATCTAATTTGAGTTATTTGTTGATTTAAATCAGTTTTTACGGAAAATTACCCTAAACAAATATTTTATTATTAATTAACAGGATACAACCAGAGAAGTAATTATAGACTTTGATCTTAATGACCCAATTACGACAAATTTAAAATCCAAAAGTAAATTTTATCTGACGGAAATAAAGGGCCCTTTTTTAGAAACATTTTACTATATTACATGATTTTACTAAATTATGCGAAACCGGTAATACTAAATCGTTTAATGATAATTTATCTTATAGTGATAAGAGTTTTAAAAAAATTTTGAAAATTCTAATCTTGTAATTAAGCGTGCTGACAAAGGGGGGGGGCATCGTACTAATGGATTACGAGCATTATGATCAGATTAATCTAGATATTTTAAATGATACTAATACTTATAAAATATTATCCAGTGATCCCACCAACCATGTTAAAAATAATTAAAAAATTCTTATAGAAGAGGGTTTAGCAACTAATGGGTTAACTACAACTGAGGGCCGTTATATAATCTCTGTGGAACCTGACATTCTGTTCATGTACCACTTGCCAAAAATACATAAGGATCAGTCTAATCCACCCGGCCGGCCAATCATATCTGGAGTTAACTCTATTACCAGCAGATTGGCCGAATATATTGATCAGCTTCTCCAAAAATATGTTTTATCCCTCACTTCCTATTTAAGAGACACTGGGCATTTACTCAATCTAATAAAAGATTTTAATTGGCATGAAAATTTTATTTTTTGTACTCTAGACGTAGAATCCTTATACTCTAATATCCCCCATGATTTAGGCCTCTTAGCAGTCAATAATTATCTAAAAGACGATCCTTTAATGCCGCCGAATCAAAAAACATTTTTAATAAAAGCTATAGATTTTATATTAAAAAATAATTATTTTTTATATAAAAATACCTTTTATTTGCAGTTACTCGGGACCGCGATGGGGTACAAATTCCACCTGCTATAGCTAACTTTTTATGGGGAATTTTGAAAAAGATCATATTTTAAATACTAATCATATTTTACAAAAGATATATTGATGATATTTTAATTATTTGGGGAGGGTCAGAAGACAGTCTTAACTCTTATATTGATAATCTTAATAATAATCAAAATTTAAAATTTACGAGTATATACAGTCAAGAGTCCATAATTTTTTTGGATTTAGTTTTAAAACATGATGATCAAAAATTTTTAACCAAGACCCATTTTAAAAAAGTCAATAAGAACTCATATTTAGATTTCCGAAGCTGCCATGCTAGATCTTGGAAACAAAATATTCCGTATGGCCAGTTGCAACAGATTAGATGCAACTGTACCCTAAATTCGGACTTCCAAGAACAATCTTTAATTTTAAAAAATCGTTTTAAAGAAAAAAATTACCCATCACAAATAATAAATGATGCATATAAGAAACTAACTGAAAATAGTGCCATATCAAGCACAAATAAAAAATGTTCAATAAATTCTATAAATAAAAATAAAAAAATGTATCCTTTGTCACGAGATATAACAATGATCACGCTTCGATAAAAAACATTTTAAAAAAACATTGGCCCATCTTACTTAATGACCCATATTTATCGGGTCATTTAGATAAAGCTCCATCACTTATTTTTAAAAGAAATGTTTCTTTACAAAACCTTATCGCACCTTCAAATCCGGCCAAAAAAAGAAAAATAGTTAAAAATAATTTGAAAAAATCAGGCAGCTATAAATGTTTCCGAAACAAATGTAAATGTTGCGCGGTAATCACACATCAACGAACTGATATTGAGCATAACGATATTAAAATTCCAATATCACAATCTGTCATGTAATACCGCACAATTGGTGTATTTGATTGAATGTCCCTGCAAACTCAAATACGTAGGAAGAACCATCAACAAATTGAAAACACGTGTAAATAATCACCGATTGAACATCAAAAATAATTTGCGAAACCACAGCTTATCAAAGCACTTTAATGATGTGCATTAAGGTGTCTTTTCTGAGATGCGAGTAACACCACTTGAATATATTGAAGAAAAATCAATCAGTACACTAAGAAAAAAGGAGATGTATTGGATACATCGATTAAATACATTAACCCCTTGTGGACTGAATGAGGTATTGGAAAAATTTTAGCATCATCCCTTTTAGTTATTTTGATACATTGAATCTCTATATTGAAAGACATTAAAATCTAGTATCATTTTATAAATAAATTTTTATACTTTTCAGTATTGGCAGTAAGTCTACTTACATAATTTTTTATGATTATATCTCAGTATGGTATTTTTCTTTTCTTTTTATTATCACTAGGGATTAACCAACCAGTATTGGTATTCATTAGAGATGAGCGAACACCAAAATGTTCGGGTGTTCGTTATTCGGAACGAACTTCCCGTGATGCTCGAGGGTTCGTTTCGAAAAACGAACCCCATTGAAGTCAATGGGCGACCAGAACATTTTTGTATTTCGCCGATGCTCGCTAAGGTTTTCATGTGTGAAAATCTGGGCAATTCAGGAAAGTGATGGGAATGACACAGTGACGGATAGGGCAGGCGAGGGGCTACGTGTTGGGCTGCATCTCAAGTTCACAGGTCCCACTATTAAGCCACAATACCGGCAAGAGTGGGCCCCCCCCCCCTCCCAACAACTTTTACTTCTGAAAAGCCCTCATTAGCATGGCATACCTTTGCTAAGCACCACACTACCTCCAACAAAGCACAATCACTGCCTGCATGACACACCACTGACACTTCTCCTGGGTTACATGCTGCCCAACCGCACCCCCTCCCCCCCACAGCGCACACCAAACTGTCCCTGCGCAGCCTTCAGCTGCCCTCATGCCACACCACCCTCATGTCTATTTAGAAGTGCGTCTGCCACGACGAGGGACCGCAGGCACACACTGCACAGGGTTGGCACGGCTAGGTAGCGACCCTCTTTAATAGGGGTGGGGCGATAGCCCACAATGCTGTACAGAAGCAATGAGAAATATAATCCTGTGCCACCGCCATCAGGAGCTGCACACCTGGGCATAGCAATGGGGAACCTATGTGCCACACACTATTCATTCTGTCAAGGTGTCTGCATGCCCCAGTCAGACTGGTAATATGCACCTTAACAGTAACCGCGTTGGTGGTAATGTGGTGGTGACTGCGGACCTAGTAGCACGGTTGTATTTTGTTGGTTTTCGGAATGTGGCCAGGATTAAGTAGGCCGTGGCGGGGGGATGGTGGGGGGGCTCTCTTGTAGTGTCGGTAAAGGTGAAATTCTTGGACTGCCACCAGACGAACCAATGCAAAGGCATTTGCCAACAATGTTTTCCCTGTTGGAGGAGGAGGGGGATGTTTTTGAGGCACTACGTGTCCTCTCCACGTGTCCGTGGTTATATGCACCTTAACAGTAACCGCGTTGGTGGTAATGTGGTGGTGACTGCGGACCTAGTAGCACGGTTGTATTTTGTTGGTTTTCGGAATGTGGCCAGGATTAAGTGGGCCGTGGCGGGGGGATGGTGGGGGGGCTCTCTTGTAGTGTCGGTAAAGGTGAAATTCTTGGACTGCCACCAGACGAACCAATGCAAAGGCATTTGCCAACAATGTTTTCCCTGTTGGAGGAGGAGGGGGATGTTTTTGAGGCACTACGTGTCCTCTCCACGTGTCCGTGGTTATATGCACCTTAACAGTAACCGCGTTGGTGGTAATGTGGTGGTGACTGCGGACCTAGTAGCACGGTTGTATTTTGTTGGTTTTCGGAATGTGGCCAGGATTAAGTGGGCCGTGGCGGGGGGATGGTGGGGGGGCTCTCTTGTAGTGTCGGTAAAGGTGAAATTCTTGGACTGCCACCAGACGAACCAATGCAAAGGCATTTGCCAACAATGTTTTCCCTGTTGGAGGAGGAGGGGGATGTTTTTGAGGCACTACGTGTCCTCTCCACGTGTCCGTTCCATGTCAGCAATAGTAGCACTCAAGACAGGCCCCAGTAACAATTCTGAAGCAGCAGTATAGCGGGAGCGCAGTCTTCGTTCCATGTAAGCAATAGTAGCACTCAAGACAGGCCCCAGTAACAATTCCGAAGCAGCAGTATAGCGGGAGCGCAGTCTTAGTTCCATTTCAGTAGCCTTAGTATAGCCAAGGCACAAGTGACATTTATGTAGCTAAAGTGTAGGCCAACCCCACACACCTTTCTGTACCATGAGTGCAGGCGAAGAACATAGAAATTACTATGATTACACTGTAGGTGAGGGCCCCAAAAAATTGGTGTACCAACAGTACTAATGTACCTCAGTAAAAATTGGCCATGCCCATCCAAGATGGCAGGTGAATCGCTTTGGTTAATGTGGCTTAAGTGGTAACTAGGCCTGGAGGCAGCCCAGTGTAACGAAAAATTGGTTCAAGTTAAAGTTCCAACGCTTTTAAGCTAATTGAAACTTATAAAAATTGTTCTGAAAAATTATTTGAGTGAGCCTTGTGGCCCTAAGAAAAATTGCCCGTTCAGCGTGATTACGTGAGGTTTCAGGAGGAGGAGCAGGAGGAGGAGGAGGAGGAATATTAGACACAGATTGATGAAGCAGAAATGTCCCCGTTTTGGATGGTGAGAGAGAACGTAGCTTCCATCCGTGGGTGCAGCCTACGTATTGCTTACGTATCGCTGCTGTCCGCTGGTGGAGAACAGAAGTCTGGGGAAATCCAGCCTTTGTTCATCTTGATGAGTGTTAGCCTGTCGGCACTGTCGGTTGACAAGCGGCTACGCTTATCTGTGATGATTCCCCCAGCCGCACTAAACACCCTTTCCGACAAGACGCTAGCCGCAGGACAAGCAAGCACCTCAAGGGCATACAGGGCTAGTTCAGGCCACGTGTCCAGCTTCGACACCCAGTAGTTGTAGGGGGCAGAGGCGTCACCGAGGATGGTCATGCGATCCGCTACGTACTCCCTCACCATCCTTTTACAGTGCTCCCGCCGACTCAGCCGTGACTGGGGAGCGGTGACACAGTCTTGGTGGGGAGCCATAAAGCTGGCCAGGCCCTTAAAGACTGTTGCACTGCCTGGGATGTACATGCTGCTCGATCTACGCACATCCCCTGCTACCTTGCCCTCGGTACTGCGCCTTCTGCCACTAGCGCTGTCGGCTGGGAATTTTACCATCAGCTTGTCCGCAAGGGTCCTGTGGTATAGCAACACTCTCGAACCCCTTTCCTCTTCGGGAATCAGAGTGGGCAGGTTCTCCTTATACCGTGGATCGAGCAGTGTGTACACCCAGTAATCCGTCGTGGCCAGAATGCGTGCAACGCGAGGGTCACGAGAAAGGCATCCTAACATGAAGTCAGCCATGTGTGCCAGGGTACCAGTACGCAACACATGGCTGTCCTCACTAGGAAGATCACTTTCAGGATCCTCCTCCTCCTCCTCCTCAGGCCATACACGCTGAAAGGATGACAGGCAATCAGCCGGTGTACCGTCAGCAGCGGCCCAAGCTGTCTCTTTCCCCTCCTCCTCATCCTCCTCATGCTCCTCCTCCTCCTCCTGTACGCGCTGAGAAATAGACAGGAGGGTGCCCTGACTATCCAGCGGCATACTGTCTTCCCCCGCCCCCGTTTCCGAGCGCAAAGCAGCTGCCTTTATGGTTTGCAGGGAATTTCTCAAGATGCATAGCAGAGGAATGGTGACGCTAATGATTGTAGCATCGCCGCTCACCACCTGGGTAGACTCCTCAAAATTACCAAGGACATGGCAGATGTCTGCCAACCAGGCCCACTCTTCTGAAAGGAATTGAGGAGGCTGACTCCCACTGCGCCGCCCATGTTGGAGCATACACCTCCGCAGATACCAGCACCGAGCTGTGGCCCGCAATTCTGGGGGTGGGTAGGACGTGAGCGGTCCCAGGCTCTGACTCTGTCCCAGCCTCCACTAAATTCACCCAATGTGCCGTCAGGGAGATGTAGTGGCCCTGCCCGCCTGTGCTTGTCCACGTGTCCGTAGTTAAGTGGACCGTGGCAGTAACCGCGTTGGTGAGGGCGCGCACAATGTTGCGGGAGACGTGGTCGTGCAGGGCTGGGACGGCACATCGGGAAAAGTAGTGGCGACTGGGAACTGAGTAGCGCGGGGCCGCCGCCTCCAAGATACTTTTGAAGGACTCAGTTTCCACAACCCTATACGGCAGCATCTCAAGGCTGATGAATTTTGCTATGCGGACGGTTAACGTTTGAGCATGCGGGTGCGTGGCGGCGTACTTGCGCTTGCGCTCGAACACTTGCGCAAGCGACGGCTGAACGGTGCGCTGAACTACACTGCTGGATGGGGCCGAGGACAGCGGAGATGAGGGTGTGGGTGCAGGCCATGAGGCGGTAGTGCCTGTGTCCTGAGAGGGGGGTTGCATCTCAGTGGCAGGTTGGGGCACAGGGGGAGAGGCAGGGGTGCAAACCGGAGGCGCTGAACGGCCTTCGTCCCACCTTGTGGGGTGCTTGGCCATCATATGTCTGCGCATGGTGGTGGTGGTGAGGCTGTTGGTGTTGGCTCCCCGGCTGAGCTTTGCGCAACAAAGGTTGCACACCACTGTTCGTCGGTCGTCAGGCGTCTCTGTGAAAAACTGCCAGACCTTAGAGCACCTCGGCCTCTGCAGGGTGGCATGGCGCGAGGGGGCGCTTTGGGAAACACTTGGTGGATTATTCGGTCTGGCCCTGCCTCTACCCCTGGCCCTGGCCACCGCACTGCCTCTTGCAACCTGCCCTGCTGATGCCCTTGACTCCCCCTCTGAAGACCTGTCCTCCTGAGTAAGCGTTGCACACCAGGTGGGGTCAGTCACCTCATCGTCCTGCTGCTCTTCCTCCGAATCCTCTGTGCGCTGCTCCCTTGGACTTACTGCCCTTACTACTACCTCACTGCAAGACAACTGTGTCTGATCGTCATCGTCCTCCTCACCCACAGAAAGTTGTTGAGACAGTTGGCGGAAGTCCCCAGCCTCTTCCCTCGGACCCCGGGAACTTTCGAATGGTTGGGCATCAGTGACGATAAACTCCTCTGGTGGGAGAGGAACCGCTGCTGCCCAATCTAAGCAGGGGCCCGAGAACAGTTCCTGGGAGTGTTCCCGCTCCTGAGCAGGTGTCATTGTAGTGGAGTGAGGAGGCTGGGAGGAAGGAGGAGCAGCAGACAGAGGATTCGGATTTGCAGCAGTGGACGGCGCAGAACTGCGTGTTGACGATAGGTTGCTCGAAGCACTTTCTGCCATCCAGGACAGGACCTGCTCACACTGCTCATTTTCTAATAACCGTCTCCCGCGTGGACCCATTAATTGGGCGATGAATGTGGGGACGCCAGAAACGTGCCTCTCTCCTAATCGCGCAGCAGTCGGCTGCGACACACCGGGATCAGGAGCTCGGCCTGTGCCCACACCCTGACTTGGCCCTCCGCGTCCTCGGCCGCGTCCACGTCCTCTAGGCCTACCCCTACCCCTCAGCATGCTGTATTACCAGTGATTTGATTTCACAGGCAGGAAATAAATTGGCGCAAGACTGCAGGCCAAATATAATTTTTTCCCTTTTTGGAAAACGAAAGGCCCCACTGCCTCTAGTGAATGAATAGTCTAAGTTTAATAACTGTGCTGTGTCCCTGCTAATGTGTCACAGAACGTGAGGGTAGCAGAGTTATTATAACTCTGGCAGAGCAGGTATTTTTTTTCCCAATTAAGGAAAGCAAATGGCGAAGCCAGCAGTAAAGCGTAGCTGGGTGCGTATGATTTAGCAATGTTTTTCACGCAGCTCACACGTGTCCACCGCCCGTAAGGACGGACAGAGGCTGGACAAATAGATTTGTTTCCACTTGTTTTTCCACCAAAAGGCAGCACTGCGTATATTCAATGAACATGAGAAGTTTAATAACTGTGCTGTGTCCCTGCTAATGTGTCACAGAACGTGAGGGTAGCAGAGTTATTATAACTCTGGCAGAGCAGGTATTTTTTTTCCCAATTAAGGAAAGCAAATGGCGAAGCCAGCAGTAAAGCGTAGCTGGGTGCGTATGATTTAGCAATGTTTTTCACGCAGCTCACACGTGTCCACCGCCCGTAAGGACGGACAGAGGCTGGACAAATAGATTTGTTTCCACTTGTTTTTCCACCAAAAGGCAGCACTGCGTATATTCAATGAACATGAGAAGTTTAATAACTGTGCTGTGTCCCTGCTAATGTGTCACAGAACGTGAGGGTAGCAGAGTTATTATAACTCTGGCAGAGCAGGTATTTTTTTTCCCAATTAAGGAAAGCAAATGGCGAAGCCAGCAGTAAAGCGTAGCTGGCTGCGTATGATTTAGCAATGTTTTTCACGCAGCTCACACGTGTCCACCGCCCGTAAGGACGGACAGAGGCTGGACAAATAGATTTGTTTCCACTTGTTTTTCCACCAAAAGGCAGCACTGCGTATATTCAATGAACATGAGAAGTTTAATAACTGTGCTGTGTCCCTGCTAATGTGTCACAGAACGTGAGGGTAGCAGAGTTATTATAACTCTGGCAGAGCAGGTATTTTTTTTCCCAATTAAGGAAAGCAGTATCAATGGAGGGTGGAATGCTCTGCAGAGGCGATTTTGAGAAGCCCAAAAAAAATGCAGCACAGCTAACAGCAGCCTGGACAGTACTGCACACGGATAAATATGGCCCTAGAAAGGACCGTTGAGGTTCTTGAAGGCTACACTCACTCCTAACACTCTCCCTGCCTATGCAGCACTTCTGTCCCTAATGCCAGGTGCAACGGTCTGCAGAGGCGATTTTGAGAAAAAAAAAATGCCACTGCTAACAGCAGCCAACACACAGCTATCAGTGGCCCTAATAAGGACCTTTGGGGGTCTTGAAGCCTACACTAACTACCAATTCTTTCCCTACAGCAGCTCCGGTATAAACAGCACTGTCCCTCATCTAACTCACACCGCATCTGAGGCGAGCCGCGGGAGGGGCCGACTTTTATATTAGGCGAACACCTGATCTCGCCAGCCACTCACAGCAGGGGGGTGGGTGGTATAGGGCTTGAACGACGCAGGGGGAAGTTGTAATGCCTTCCCTGTCTTTCAATTGGCCAGAAAAGCGCGCTAACGTCTCAGGGAAGGAAGTGAAAGTAACCAGAACACCGCATGGTGTTCGTTACGAATAACGAACATCCCAAACACCCTAATATTCGCACGAATATCAAGCTCGGACGAACGCGTTCGCTCATCTCTAGTATTCATATAATTTTATTTATATTTTATAATAGATTGTAAATATTGTCTATTTAATTGGGAGTTTTTCGGCATCATGCTAGAAAAAAACGCTACAATACTATGCCGACTTTAGCAAGGTGTGCGATTTGTTAGTTAATTGCCGAGTTGTGTGTTGACAGCCGGCTGTCAATAAAGTTGATTTGGAATACATGGGACCCAGATGCGTTCCATGTGACGTACTAACTTATTGACGTCACACGCTACGTTTATTGTGATGTGTTTGTTTCCCTGTGAGGAGCGCTCCCGCCCACCGGAACAAACACCCTGATTGTTATCGGCATTTAGGCAGCTCGCTTGCATCAAGTAAGTGTGTATTAAGTATTGTATATATGTATGTTTCTGTAGCAATGTAACTGAGCTTGAAAAAGGCAATATTTTGCCGAAACGCGTCCCTCTTTATTTCTAAATAAATTCTTTTTTCCCAACGAGCGCAAAGATAGCTATTTTTCTTCTGATACGTATATTATACCAAGCACCGTACAAGGTGTTTTGTTTCGCTGATTTTTTGCTGCTCTCCGTAAAACCACGGATGGGGGATTAAAAGATTTTTATTCAAAGCCTTCCTGGACATCGGTGTTGGCGGGGATTATCAGCTGATTCTCCCTGTGCGGCACCAGGTGAGTGCTCCATGATTATATGCATGTTAGCTCTACGTGAATTCCATTGAAAAACCTGGCGCATCCCTGACTGTTTCTAAGCTAAGGAAGGAGATGTTGTTAAAAGCTACTGGGGAAGGGCAAATAAAACTAAAGCCAGACAGCAAGACGAGTTCATATGTGAAAGCCATCATAGGTGCACAATAGCCAACTTTACACTAGGAGAGACCAGTGGCTTATATGTCCCCTCTACTAAATTTAGAGGTCGTTCATATGTGATACAGGAAGGAGAGCATCCTTGGATAAACATTATCAGTAGAGTAAATATCTCATGCTATAAACTAACCCAAGTATGTGTGTCTCATATAGATAAGCAGTTCACATATGAGCATCTTTGAAAGACGTTGATGTGCAAGGGTGACCAAGTTGGGAGAGGAGGCACAAACCAGACAATATCTTTAAAAGATACAGATACTCTCCTGTGCATAAATGGTACTCCTATAGCTAACTCTCTAATGTGGTTAAACTTTTGGACCCTCCTGGAAACAACCCCTGTGTTACACACCGATAATTTAGTTCGGATCCCCCATACGTGTAAAAATGTCTCAACCAGAGGACAGTAGTGCACTTTAATATATCTTTTCCTGTAATGAAATCATGCTATAGAATGAAGAGAGAATGGTACGATACTCTTCTTGGAGGAGTAGGAGCAGGCACAGGGGTCTTACATTCAATAGATTTAGAAGTAATGAAAAATAAGATGGCAGAGGAAGGAAGAGATGTGTCTAATCTGGTCAATATTCAGGCACAATGGATGCCCTCCATATTCCTCCCCCAACATCTTGCATTAGGATATGATAAGGATGTAGTAAAGCTTTTTAATATGAGTGTTGCGGTTCAAAACTATTTCTTTGTAAATATGAGTAAATTCATAAACTATACACAATGTAGCCTGCAATATGTATATATGATTCACGAGAAGGATAAAGCACAGTCAGACTCGATGACAAATAAGGAAAAATTGTGGAGAAATATTCTCAAGAATGTAATTCCAGTAGCATCCTGGATACGGCCCCGGGCTGATATTGTAGAATGCTCTGATGAGTATTGCACTGGAAAAATGACTTTGAGGTAAAGGACACAAACCTGATGTGTAAGTTTGTAGGACTACCTGTGGTGTTTGGACCGCCTCTATATGCTTTCCAATATTGGTTGCCCAAGTTCACAGGTACTATGATTGATAGTGAAAATAAAACCCATGGCATAGAGAACTATGAAGAAACACTGGATGGCCTAGTATGCGGACAGAGTACAGCTGCATATGAGCCATGTTTCCTATAGCCTTCAGTCAGCATATGTGATTGGACAGTGCTACCTGCTTCTTTCCATGCTGATAGAAGTTGGCCCCCACTATATATGCTTTATCAACCAAACTAAAACCACCAGTATGTATAATCTCGCCACTCCATTTTCTGGATGTTTACAGAACAAATTGGTGATACATTGGTTTACAGAAACTTACACCTTTTTGTCAGATGCTGAAGCTGCATTAAAGTACTACTGGCACCCGGATGCTATCCCGCTGTCAAATCTGACTGTATCCTTGGGTAGAATTGTAAGACTAACGAAAGATACTGAACACCTTCAAAAGCATTTGGATGTTACTAACCTGTATGGGTAGGAGATAAGTTGGTCAGCATAGGTACTAAGATCCAGGTAGACACAGAGTATCACTGGTATGATATTTATACTGGATGGTCACCTACTGCAGGAAAGATGATGGATTTTATGTTTCACCCATTACTAATACTGTTTCTTTGGTTCATTCTTTTGAGTGTTTGCAATTTATGGACATTCTGTGGGATACGGAGACAAGCAAATTATATGGAATCGCTACCGCTACCATATAGTTAAAACAGTCATATGTAAAAGAGCAACAACAGTGGGGATCCGGCAAAGAAGACAATAAAGACCGTCAAGTTTCTCTGGACCTGCTTCTCCCTCTGCCCACCCCACTGCCTTTTCCAAGCTGTTTTTGTGCTGTACTTGCCCCCCCCCCCCCCCCTTCCCCCTCTGAAGCAGTGTCTTCAGTAGGCTTACCAACCCAAGTCGGGTCAGTCACCTCATCATCCACAAGTTCTTCCTCAGAATACTCAGTCTGCTCCTCTCTCAGACTTACTGCCAACCTCCCTGACAGGCAATTGTGTTTTACAGCATGATTAAGACCAATTAGCAGGTCAAAACATCGCTGGTGTTTCTTTTATGGAGGAATAAAGAATATAAGCCTATTTTTCATCTTATACTGCCTGGACCACACATTTGTTTCTGGATGATATCTTGGTCTTGATCCGGGCCATTGAACTGGGCTCTGCATCTGGCCTTGTAAATTGGGCATGTATCCACCAGGAGACCTTTGTAGTCTCCAACTGCTGCTGTGTAACCATCTTCTCTTCACAGACAACTGTGTCATCATCATAATGCACAAATACCTCTTGAGACACTACTTTAAAGTCCCCACCCTCATCACCCTGAGATGGATAAATGTACAAATTTTGGGCATCGCTCACGACTAATTCCTCAGGTGTCTCAGGAAATGTTGTTTGCGACTCAAGGAGGTCACCTGAGAACAATTCCTGTGAATATGCCTGTTCAGAATCTCTCATTTTCCTGGAGTGACCAGGCTGGGAGGAAGGAGAAGCAGACTGAGGATTCAGAGGTGCAGTTCCTTGGCTGTCGTGACTGGACTACATGGAAGACTAGGTGGTGGACGCTTTATCCACGTCATAACCTGATCGCACTGTTGTGCTTTTAATAATGGTCTACCACGCGGACCTGCAAAATGTGACATGAAGCTAGGGAGCGTAGATACGTAGCGTTCTACTACTCCCTCAGCAGCAGGTATTGTTTCACCCCGCTCAGGACCTCGGCCTCTGCCCACACCCTCATTCGGCCACCCACGTCCTCGACCCTTACCACTCTTCATCATGTTGTATAATGCACTGCATCAAATTGCTACGCAAACTGCGAGGAATTTTGCATACGCTTTAAGCCAAAAATAGACCGTGTAAAATGTGTACAGTCTTTTTATATGGTGTGGATCAACAGGGCATACACTTGGGGCTAGTATGCCAAAGATTCAGCTAAATACAGTGAAAAACATGAAAAATGCGGAGTTTTGTTAGTTCCTATATAGTCTGTGTACACCAGTAGCAGTAAACTGTATATAAGCGGTAACAGTATGCAGAATACAGGCGGGATGCTTGTGACTGCTTTGTGCACACTACTGGTCCCATGCAGCCAAATTGTTGTTGCACAAAAGTGGAGTTGTAGTCCTAAAAAGGACTGTTGCGTTAAAATTATTCTAATCCCATGCTAATTCCATCACGAAATTTCATGAGCCACAAACGTGGGCATATAGGGAACTCAGATGCCAGTAATTATACGCATCTCCACAATTCAACAACCCATTCTACAACAAAAGATTGGGTAGAAGCAGGAGGTGTCGGAAAAGTAGCCACAACAGGTCTACAGTGAACCCCTGAAAGTCTCATTAAATCAGTTATGCTTCTTTTGATCACTACAAGGACAGCATAAACCATGAAGAACTTTGATTGGCCAAAAGCAGAACAATTCCTTCTGTGTGTGTGTCTGATAGCTGAACACCACGTTGGGAAACCCTTGTGTACCCAGAGTATAGGTGAACCCCTGAAACATTTGTGTACCAAGAGTATAGGTGAACCCCTGAAACATTTGTGTACCAAGAGTATAGGTGAACACCTGATAGATTTGTTGACCAGGAGTATAGGCGACTCCCCTGAAACATTTGTGTGCCAAGAGTATAGGCGAACCCCTGAAACATTTGTGTACCAAGAGTGTAGGTGAACCCCTGAAACATTTGTGTACCAAGAGTATAGGCGAACACCTGAAAAATTTGTTTACAAAGAGTATAGGCAAAGCTTGGAAAAATTATTTTGCTTAGCGTATAGGCGAAGGCCAGAAAAATTGGTTTACCAGAATGCAGGTGAAACCCAGAAACATTTTTTAAAGATAGAGCTCATAGTTGCTTAATTTGCTAACAGAGCCTCGAGGCAGCCCTCTGAAAAAATTAGCTTTTATACAGCCTTTTGGCTCTCTGAAGAATTGGCTATTCTGTGTGCTGACATTCTGGTTTAAAAGGAGGAGGATCATCAGAGAAGGATAGACCAAGCTAGTTCTCCCCGTTTTTGGGGTGATAGAGAGTGCATGGTTCTCCTGTTCCAGCTTAAACAATCTCTATGTTCCATTGCTTTCCACTGGTGGAGAAGGGAAGTCTGGGGAAATCCAGGCTTTGTACATCTTAATAAGTTTAAGCCTGTTGACAGGCGGGTATGCTTATCTATGATAATCCCCCAGCAGCACTAAACACCCTCTCTGATAACACGCTAGCATCTGGGAAGGCCAGAACCTCCAAGGCGTACAGCGCAAGTTCCAGCTTTGACACCCAATAGTTGTATGGAGCCGAGGGATCACGGAGGACGTTGGTACGATCGGCTATGTACTCCCTCAACATCTTTTTACAGTATTCCCTCCTACTCAGCCTAGACTGGGGAGTGGTGACACAGTCTGGCTGGGAAGCCATAGAACTGGAAAAGACCTTGGAGAGTGTTCCCCGGCCCGCGCTGGACATGCTGCCTGTTCCCTATGTCTCCCCTGCTAGTTGGCCCACTGAAGTACGTCCTCTACCGCCAGTATTGTCAGAGGGGAACTTTAGCATCAGCTTTTCCACAAGGGCCTTGTGGTATTGCATCACTCTCATACTCCTTTTCTATTCAGAATGAGAGTGGAAAGGTTCTCCGTATACCGTGGGTCGAGAAGGATGAACACCCAGTTATCCATGTTGCCCAGAATGCCTCTAACGCGAGGGTCACGGGAAAGGCAGCTTAACGTGAAGTCAGCCATGTGTGCCAGAGTCTCAGTACCCAACACATCACTGTCCTAACTAGGTAACTAGGAGGATGACTGTCTCCTTCTCCTCTTCAGCCCATACATGCTAAACAGATGTAAAGGAAGTAGCCTGGGTACCCTCTGAAGTGTGGGCAGCAGTCTCTTCCTCCTCATCATCATTGTCCTCGTCGTCCTTCTCGTCCTTTTCCTCGTCGTCCTTCTCGTCCTTTTCCTCCTCGTCCTTTTTCTCGTATTGTAATCCCCTATCTCCTATTCAAGACGCAAAGCGTCGGCCTTAATGCTTAGCAGTGACCTTCTCAGGAGGCAAAGCAGCAGGATGGTAATGCTGATAATGGCCTCATCACTGTTCACCATTTGTGTAGACTCCTCAAAGTTTCCTAAGACCTGACAGATGTCCATGCCCACTCCTCTGTAAACAACTGCAGAGGCTGACTACTACTCCGCCGGCCATGTTGCAGCTGGTATACAACAATGGATCTACGTTGCTCGTAAAGCCTGGCCAACTTGTGCAATGTTGAATTCAAGCGTATGGGCATGTCTCGCAACAGTTGGTGCACTGGCAGCTGGAAGCGATGTTGCAGTGTCCTGAGGGTGGCAGCATTTGTGGTGGACTTTCTGACGCACCTTGCTGAGCAGGTCTGACAAATGGGGGTAGTTATTAAAAAAGCACTGAACCACCAGATTGAACATGTGGGCCAGGCATGGCACGTGTGTTAGTCTGCCGAGCTGCAGAGCCGCCACCAGGTTACGCCCATTGTAACACACGACTATGCCTGGTTGGAGGTTCAGCGGCGAAAGCCACAGATCAGTCTTCTCTGTCAAAGCCTGTAACAGCTCTTGGACAGTGTGCCTCTTGTCTCCCAAGCTGAGTAGTTTCAGCACGGACAGCTGACGCTTCTCCACTGCAGTGCTGCAGCTTCTCGAGCTACTGCTGGTGATGTGCTCACACGTGGTAATTGAGAGGTGGAGGGGGTGGAGGAGGAGGGTGTTTGGAAGAGGTGGCATATTAAGCCGAAGAGACCTTCAATGAGGTAGGACCCGCAATCCTCGGTATGGGTAGCACGTGAGCGGAGCCAGGTCAGACTCGGTCACAGCCTCCCCCAGGTTAACCCATTGTGCCATCAGGGAGATGTAGTGTCCCTGCCCGCCAGCACTTGTCCACGTGTCGGAGGTTAAGTGGACCTTCCCAGCAACCACGTTGGTGAGGGCACGGTTTATGTTCTGTGACACATGCTGGTGTGGGGCGGGGACGGCACAGCAGAAAAATTGTGCCGATTGGGGACCGAGTACAGAGGGACCGCCGCTACCATCTGGTTGAGGAAAGCCTCCACTTCTACTACCCTATATGGCAGTATCTCCAGGCTGGGTAGTTTTGAAATATGCACGTTTTAAAGATTGTGCATGCGGGTGGCTGCGTATTTCTGCTTGCCTTCCAATGCTTGGGTTATCGACAGCTGAATGCTGCGCTGGGACACATTGGTGGAGGCAGTGGAGGACCGTGGAGGTGAGCGTGTGGGTGCAGTCTGGGAGATGCTCGTGCCAGCATCCTGGGAGGGGGATTGCATCTCAGTGCCAGTGGTGTGACCTGCAGGGGCTGAATGGCCTTCGTTCCACACCGTCATGTAGTTAGCCATCATATGCCTGCTCCTGCTGGTAGTGGTGGCTCGTCTGCTGATCTTGGTGCTGCACAGGTGGCACACCCCTGTTCGTCGGTCGTCCGTGCTCTCATTGGAAAACCTCCAGACCTACGAACACGTAGCCCTCTGCACAGGAGCTTGCCGTGAGGAGGTGCTGTGGGGAACAGTTAGGGGAATATTTGCTGTGGCCCAGTTTCTCCCCCTGGCCACCCCACTGCCTCTTCCAACCTGTTCTGTTGCAGCCTCCCTCTGAAGCCCTGTCTTCCGTAGGCTTAGCAACCCAGGTGGGGTCGGTGACCTCATCATCCACCAGCTCTTCCTCTGAATCCTCTGTCTGCTCCTCCCTCAGACTTACTGCCCTAACAACAACCTCACTGACATACAGCTGTCTCTCATCCTCATCATTCACCAATAGCTCTTGAGACAGTAATTGGAATTCCCCACCCTCATCACCCTGAGTCTATGAAAGGTCCAAATTTTGGGCATCAGTCACGGCAAACTCTTCACGTGGCTGTGGAACCATTATTTCTAACTCAAGGCAGGGACCCGAGAAGAGTTCTTGGGTGAATGCCTGCTCATCTCTCCTTTTCCTGGAGTGACCAGGTTGGGAGAAGGGAGAAGCAGCCTGAGGATTCAGAGGTGCAGTCCCTTGGCTGCACGGAAGACTGGGTGTTGGATAAAATACTGAAGGCGTTATCCATCAGCACCTGATCACACTGTTGTGCTTTTAATAATAGTCTACCATGCGGACCTGCAAAATGTGAGATGAAGCTGGGGAGGGGAGATACGCAGCGCTCTACTAATTCCTAAGCAGCAGGCACTGTTTCACCCAGCACCAACTGATTGAAGAGTATCTTAGCCAGAACTTTCTAGTCTGTATTGAGAAGCGGTATGGGCTGAATACAGGATAGATCTTTACGCTTTGACAGAATAATCAAGGATGACTTCCTCACTTACTCTGGCAGAGTGCCCGAGGAGATATACTCATTATACACCTCAGTCAAGAAGGGGGCCAAAAGCTCCTAAAAAGTCTTGTAAAATTTGGATGTTAAGCCATCTGGACTTGGCGTTTTCTTGAGCCGAAGCCCATCAAAGGCCAGTCTCACTTCCTCATCCTTGATAGGTTCTGTCAAAACATCCAGTGTAGAGACCAGCAACCCCTCAAGAATAGTTTAGGTCAGGAAACTTAAGACTTCATCTTTATTCAAATCCCTCTCTGCCAGGAGTTCAAAGTAGAAGGACTGACTGCTTCCAGGATCTCCAAACTGGACCTCTTTAGAGACCCTGTACCATCCTTCAGTCCAGTAACCAACTTACTCCTCGCAGACATCTTACATTTTCTGTAGGGGTCAGGCGGGCAGAATTTCCCCAAATCTCTCTCAAGAACCAAAGATGTGTGCCAATCATACGGGCATCTCTTGAGCAGAGACTTCACCCTGGCAACCTACACACAACTGCCCCCAGTAGAAACCAGTTGCTCAAGCTTCTTCCTCAGTCTATGGTACACTCGGTACAAGGTCAGAGAACTGATGCAGGATAGCTCACTGAAGTATTTTGCCACCCTCTTCTTGAAGATCTCCCACCACTCTGACTTACTACTGCAAAGGCCCATGAGAGGAGTCTGGCTCTGAAGGAAATCCTCAAAATACTGTCTTACCACCTTTTCCTCCAGGAGCACCGGATTCAACTTCCACAGACCTCTTCCTATCTGAGGGGTTTCTGATACTTTTAGAGAAAACAAAATCAAATAGTGATTGGAGAACTTCACCTCAACCACCTCAAGAGGTGACAAGACAGCTTCCTCCTTAACATAAAACCTATCTATCCTAGACCTACTGCTACCTTGGTAATAAGTGAACGCCGTGCCGCCTGAAGATGCTCCGAATGTGGACATCCTGCAAGCGGGCCCCACTCATTGTGCTATTGAGAGCGACACTCTCATAGGCCAAACTACCTCTGGCTCCTCCCCTATCCGAAGACCTCATGACATTATTGAAGTCCTCTCCAAAGACCACCTGTCAACCTGAAAAAAAGATAGGATTTAATTAGAGATGAGCGAACGTACTCGTTACGAGTACTTACGCACCCGAGTACCGCCATTTTCGAGTACTGCAGTACTCAGGCGTAAAGATTCGGGGGGCGCCGTGGCGGCACGGGGGGTAGCAGTGGGGAGTGGGGGGGAGAGGGAGAGAGAGAGGGCTCCCCCCTGTTCCCCGCTGCTCCCCCCCCGCACCACCACGCCTCTCCCCGCCCCCCGAATCTTTACGCCCGAGTACTGAAGTACTCGAAAATGGCGGTACTCGGGTGCGTAAGTACTCGTTACGAGTACGTTCGCTCATCTCTAGATTTAATCCTTGTGAAGAGCTCCTTCCTCTCAAATTTGGATTGAGAACCATAGATGTTGATGAGCCAGAGCTCTTGCTCCTCCACAAGGACGTCTATTACCAGACACATACCCATTTTTAATTAAATTGCCTGTCGGCATGTGCCATTTGCAGTCTTAAAAAGGACTGCCACCCCGCTATACGGCTCGGCCAAAAGAGACCAGTAGGACGGCCCATGCCTCCACTCTCTCTTAGTCTTGTGTAATAAACCGAGATAAGAAAACCAGGTCTTGTGCAAAAATAAAATGTCGGCTTCAATGCGGCTGAGAAAATCAAAGGCCATAAGTCTTGCAATATTAGACCTTATGCTGGCAACATTAATACTTGCCAGCATCAATGGGGAGAGTGCCTCCATAAAGGGTGATTAAATTAGACAGCTATCTTCTTCCCTCCAGCTTCCTCAGTCTGTGTCCCCACTCCCTTCCACACTCCACTTGAGACACACGAACACATCCATCCCCTCTGAAAGGACCTCCCCCACAGAAACCATCTGCCCACTCACACCCACAGAGGATGGGTCAACTTTGTCTGGAGGCACCTGATCCCCACCCTCCCCAGCAGGGACCAACTCGACCAGAGAGGGGGGGAGCATCAACCTCTTCCAGACCCCCTTTACTGCAAAGCAACGATGACACTGGCTCTGGCTCACCCTCATCCTCCGAAGAGGGCAAAGGTGAACCCATCTCATCGCCAGCGGTTAGAAACCTCCCTCAGGGGGGAGCCAGTTAAGCCTTCCTTCGGTAACTGATCTGATTTTGAAGTTAAAAAGGCACCCGTCTTTCTGTTGCACCTCTTCTTACCCTGCTTTTTTTCTCTATTTAACCCCTGCTTTCCTCATCCACACTATCCTCTGGATGGGAGCCTGTGGAACCAGAAACCACCATCTCTGCTACTAACCTTCTGACCTCTTCATTTAGCTCGCTCTCCCTGGGTGGTGCTATGGGAGTCTCAGAATCAGCTTGACCAAGGGATACAGGGCCTAGGGACATTCTCCCTGATGGAGGTGAGACCCCTGTACCCTCCTGGACCTCTGCTCGCTTTACTTGCTTCATGGGCGTGGGTTTGTTTTTCTTCACTGAACCCCCCTGACCCACACCACTGCTCGTCCCCTCCCCGGCAAAAAGCCTGTCCACCTGGGTCTCCACTGAAGGTGAACTGGCACTAGCCCAGGCCCGAGGGCAGCGGCTAAACGGGTGACCAATCTCACCACACAGATGGCACATAATGGTCCGACGTGATGCAGCGGTATGGCCTAACCCTCCACAGCAAGCACAAACCAGAATATCACAGGCCACACTGAAGTGGGTGGGGTCACCGTATCGATGGCAGACCTTCAGTTGCCACTGGTAAAAGGCCAGGATCCTGTCCTTCCCAGATATGCTGAGGAGGGGATATGGGTAACTGAAAGGCCTGATCTCTTCAACTTTATCATGAATGACCAAGCTCCCGACCAGATATCATGCTCATCTCTTATCTTAACTTCATACCCCGTCACCATACCATAACCGGAGAGCCAGGTATGGATGATATGACTAAAAAGTGACTTGTTATGAGTCAGAACAGTCACTTTCTTTATTTTATCCTGGCAGGACACTGCCTCCACCCTAAAGTCCCGGTAAACTGGCTGGTCCTTTGTAAGCTCATAGTTAGACCCGAAGATCTCAAAACCCTCCAGTCTAATGAAGCTAACCTTGAACTCCTTGGTGTTATGAGGATTTATCAAGGCGAAGATGTCCTCAACCTTGAAGCTCATCCTAAGGAGCAGCCCAACCACAGTCCCCCTCGCCGGACATGCCTCACTGCCTTTCCCAATAAGATGGGCCACATTCCTCCTTCCACCATTTTGCCCATTTGTTGGTAGTGACCAGTCCCCTATTCCTTCTCATAAAGCTGACAGATCAAAACGCTGCACCCAAAATTCTGTTTCAACCCTCTCACCCCCTACAAGGATAGAGGGATCACCCTGCCACAAAGCCTCCTGAAAGAGGCGACTCATATTCCTGTTCACAATACCGCAAGTCAATGGACTCACTGCCCCCTGGAGACCACCCTGGCATAACTATAGGTGCCAGGGCACACTGGAGAAGCCGACGGACCAATCACAGTGAATCAGCCAACCCAAATAACCAAACAACCAATAAGGTTGCAAATAGTGTGGAGGTGGGGTGGAATTTAGTTATATGCCCACCCCACCATCTACAACTACATTCATTTCAACTTTCTTACTACTGTTCTTCCCATTACTATCATGTGTACTCCCAGCCACTACAGGCACACTAATCACACTATTCCTTTGCGAAACCTTGGAAAGGGGACTGGTTTGCTTCATTTTAAGACTTTACACAGACCGCCTTGCTGACTCCTGCAAGGGGGAGGGTGGGGGAAAAACCCTGACCCCACACCTTCTGGTACCTGCTGTGGACGAGGCACTTTTGCAGACATACTTTCTGTAAGAGATTTAAACTTAAGCACTTTATACTCCACCACGTTTTTCTGACAGCTGTTTTTCTTCTTTATCCTGCTGTCCTCTGCCGGTATCTCTCCTCCAAAGCACATCCTAGCAGCATTCAGGGACGCCTCTCCCTGGGAAATTTCCACCATCAGGAACCCTCGTGCCTCCTCCTCCTCCATTGCAACTTCTTCTTTAGTATGTGCTGGGCTCTGCTGCCAGGGTGAAAACTGGAATCCAACTCTTTTTCTTTCTCACATTACACCACAGCCATGCCCTCCACCTTACGCTCATGTAACGACGCCATGCCTTCCTCTCCACTCTTGCATGGTGCAGCTGCCCCGCCCACCACTCCGCTCTCATGTAACACCGTTGCCATGCCTGTTGCTCCACTCTTACATGGCAGCATGCCCACCCCACCGCTGCTATGCTTAACGCTTCACTCTTGCATGGTGCTCTCATGTGACGCTGTTTCCACGCCTACCACTTTGCCCTTTAGTGTCTCCGCTGCCACGCCTGCCACTCCACTCTTACATGGCACCGCTGCCATGCCCACCACACTGCTTTCATGTGTTGCTGCCACCACGCGTACTGCTCCACTCTTGCATGGTGTTGCACTCCACTTTCATGTGACACCACTGCCACGCCTACCCTTTTACTCAAACATGACACTGCCACCATGCCTACCGCTCCAGTCTTAAATGGCACCGCTGCCACGCCTAGCTCACGACTTTCTTCATGGATTTAAGAGAGTAGAGTCTGTCACAAGGGAGGCTGATCAGCAGTGAGTTGCAATAATCAAGCCGAGAATGGATGAGGGCAACAGTGAGAGTTTTTAGCGTGTCCACAGTAACAAATGGCAGATTCTTGCAATGTTTTTGAGGTGTAGCGGACATGTTCGTGACAGAGATTGGATATAGAGTGTAAAGGAGAGATCAGAGTAAAGATATAACCCCAAGACAGTGGGCATACTGTCTAGGAGTTAGGGTGGTGCCACATACTAAGATGGAGATATCAGGATGAGGTTGGTTAGTAGAAGTCGAAAACACCAGTAGATCAGTTTTTGAGAGGTTCAATTTTAGGTAGAGAGAGGACATAGTGTTAGAGACAGCGGACAGGCAGTCGGGGAGGCTTTGAAGGAAAGGTGCAGAGATGCCACGGGAAGAGGTGTATTATTGGGTGCTGTCAGCATAGAGGTGGTATTGGAGACTAAATCTCCTGACGGCTTGTCCAACAGGGGCTATGTAAATGGAGAAAAGGAGGTGGCCAAGGACCGAGCCCTGTCGTACCCCAACAACAAGGAAAAAAGGAGGGAAGGTAGAGCCAGCAAAAGACACTGAATGAGCAGTCAGATAGGTAGGAGGAGAACCAAGAGAGAGCAGTGTCCCTTAGCCCGTTAGATCGAAGCATACTGAGGAGAAGATTGTGTTCAACAGTATCAAATGCTGCAGAGAGGTCGAGGAGGTTCAGTAGGGAGTAGTCCTCCCTTGATTTGGCTGTTAGGAGGTCGTTTCACAGGTCTGTAAGGGTTGTTTTTGTCAAGTGTAGAGGGCAGAAGCCAGACTGCAGGGGATCAAGAACAGAGTTTTCTGATAGTTTGGTAGTTAGCAGAGACAGGAGTCAGTTTCTTTAGCAGTGGGGATATTATGGCATGGTTGAAAGAGGAGGGAAAAATGCCAAAGTTCAGAGAGAGGTTGAATATAGTAGTGAGACGGGAGAGGGACCGGAGGAGGTGTGAGGGAGTGCAGGTAGTAGGGCGAGCAGAGGAAAGCAACCTGGAGATTTCTTTCTCTGTCATTGGTCTGAGTAGAGAGAGTGATCAGGACCACCCAGGTCCTGACAAGACTAGGGTCGGGGATTGGGAGTTTTTTTCCTGACGGATGTCATTGATTTTCTTTTTTAAGTAAGCAGCCAGCTCTTTAGCACTGAGATCTGTCATGGGGGCTACAGTTTAGGGCTGAGAAGAGAGTGAAAAGTATCAGAGACGTTTAGGGTTGTGAGATAGTGAGGAGGTGAAGTAGACTTCTTTTGCATGGTGGAGGGCTAGGTTGTAGGTTCTGAGCATGAATTTGTAATGGAGGAAGTCTGCAGATATTTTCGACTTTCTTCAAAGTTGTTCACCACATCTAGAGCCAGCAGCATCGCTAAATGTACTGCGGCTAATGTGGGGTCACTTTTTGCTGGAGTTGGTATAGGAGAGCACTATTACTAGTGATAAATAAATAAGGAAAAAGCGCTCACTAGAAGGATACTGGAGAGTGTAGTTGATGGATAGTCCTGGTTTCCGAATGAAAGCAAATATTCGTAGGTGCTGCGAACAATCTCATAAGAGAGAGCGACTAGAGGAAAGCTCCAATCATGACATGAAGGAGAAGAACATAAATGGGATGAAAGAAAAAAGCCTCAGCGCTCACACCATAGAATAAGTAGAATATTGGAATATTGAGGTTATGTAACTTACTTCGAGGAGGCGCCTTTGGCATAGGCGCCTCCTGATCCCAGTAGGCGTATCAGAAATGGCACCAGACAACGGTGATGTACAAGTTCCACGGTTTAATAAAATAAAAAAATGATATACAATACACAACGCGTTTCGGCCGCACGGCCTTTTTCAAGTGTATATAATATAGACATAAAATTGAACATTTATAATAATAAAAGTACCTTGTAATCTGTAACAGATGAGGATTAACAAGCTGTCACGTCCATACCGGCATCTGTTGTGTCGGCATCGGATGACGTGGCCGCACATTTTGGGGGGGATCACTGATGACGTAGTGACGCTGCGTAAAATGACGGTCTAGGGGCGTATAAAATTCATTATGCGTCATGTGACGCAGCCATTGATGTTTGGATGAAATCCGGTATTACGGCTGTGCAACCGGACGTACAGATGACAGTTTGAATTAAAGACATGCCCAGTGGCGTTACCGCTGGGACCGTGTCATTTGCGTCTGACGTCATGACGCTAGGTCACATGACCGAGCTTCATGAGAAATAAAGTTGTAAACATACAAAATGACGGCTGAAGTCAAGGACGTTACCAGCGGTGCAAACGTTGGGACGCATCGTTCACGTCTGACGTCATGACGTAAGGTCACATGACCGGGCGGTCACATGATTGCATCTTATCAAATATCTAATATCTGTCTATAAGCATGAATGCATATCCAATGATGAGTTATGTAATCAATATACAAGGTACAGATGTTAAATGGTATGAATATTTTGGAATATAAATGAATATGAAAAATAATACAAACTATAAATAATGGGAAAATTATATGGTTATTAAATTAATTAAGTTAATACACATCTAAAATAATATGTATATATTAAAATATATATATATATATATATATATATATATATGATAAATAATAAATAACAAACAGTAAGTTTACCAGTCATTATTTATATATCTGTAAATGTATAATGCTGTATAAGTATGAGATGAATATGAGATACCAATTCACCAAAATATAAATTATGGCAAAATCAATAACATAATATATTTATAAAAATATTTTTAGAAAAACATCTTTATAATAAAAACTATATTTTTTATTTATATATAATATATAAAATTGTTAAAATTTCTCTAAGGTCTCGTTTAAGCCGTATGGAACCAAAGTATTGAAGTGGAAGATGTAAAACATCTCCTTGGTTCTTAACTTGGAAAATTCACCACTGGGGATTTGTTCGACAGAGGTAATTTTAAGGTGAGTTGGATCTGATGCATGGTGTGTAGAAAAGTGTTTTGAAATGCTGTGTTTGAGAAAATTATTTTTTATATTTGATCTATGCTGGTTTAAGCGACTGCGTAATGCATTAACTGTGCGTCCAATGTACTTCAATTTACAAGGACATTCTATCAGATAGATGACATAACTGGTTGAACAATTCATAAATTGGTTAATATGAAATGGGGAAGTGTTCGTGTCTATTTCAATTTCTTTACGCTTGTGGCAAATGTTTTGGCAACATTTGCAAGTGGGTTTACCACATCTGAAAACTCCTGTAGTATGTGATATAGAAATGGGTGTTCTTATTTTAGGTTTGGACTTTGGACCTAAATTGTCGTCGCTGTGATGGAGCTAAGATACTCGCCAAGGTTCGACTTCTTCTAAAGGTAATTTGTGGGAATGGGGGTATTTCGGATGTTAAATATGGATCCGATTTCAAGATGTGCCAATGTTTTCTGACAATATCCTTGAGTTCTTTATGACATGAATTATAGCGGGTGATTAAATTACAACTTTGATTAATGGGTTTGGGTTTTCTATATTGATAAGCATCCGTAAGGTCTGGAGGTTGGATATCTCTCCCTTCTATTTTAGCTCTACTCTGGGAATTGGAAATTAATGTTCTAGGATATTTTTTATCTATGAATCTTTTGGCCAAGATCTTTGATTGGTTCTCGTATTCTTGAATGGTGGAACAATTGCGCCTAATGCGCTTAAATTGGCCGAAAGGTACATTTAGCTTCCACTGCTTGGCGTGGTCACTGCGAAAGTCGAGGAAACTATTCGCATCCACGGCTTTGAAATGGGTCTTGGTTTGTATTTTACCGGCTTCTATATAGATATCCAAATCTAAAAAGGTGGCTTTGGTATGGCTAGTGGATCCCGTAAATTCCAGGTTCCACGAATTGGAGTTTATATATTGGATAAAGTTGGAAATTTCTTCTAATGTGCCGTCCCATATAAGAATGATGTCATCTATATATCTTTTGTAAAATTTGATATGTGGATTAAGAAGGGTCTCCTCGAACGCGCCCATGTACAAGTTAGCATAAACTGGTGCACATTTTGTGCCCATTGCAGTCCCGCGCGTTTGGACAAAAAATTCATTATTAAATTTGAAGAAATTGTTATGTAATATAAAATGAATAGCATCCAAGATGAATTCTTTTTGTCTGGGAGGGGTTAATGAATCCTGATCTAGATAATGTTTAACTGCTTGTAAACCTTGTGTGTGTGGTATGTTAGAATATAATGCACCAAGGTCCAGAGTCACCCAAATGAAAGATTCTTCCCATTGAATGTTTTGTAAATATTGTAATATATGTGTAGTGTCTTTAAGATAAGATGGAAGTTGAGCTACTAGACGTTGTAGTTGTTTATCTACATACTGTGAGAGGTTGCTTGTGAGAGAATTCATGCCAGCAATGATGGGCCTTCCAGGGGGTTGTGTTACAGATTTATGAATCTTGGGAAGAAAATAGAAATAAGGTATTTCTGGATGTTTTGGATATAAAAAGATTTTTTCATCTTTGGAAATGCATCCATCTTGATATGCTTCATTTATCAAAACGTGTAATTTTTCCTTGATCTCAGCGGACGGGTCTGCAGATAGAGGTTTATAATTCGAACAATTTTTTAGAATACGGAATGATTCATCCAAATAATATGTTTTGTCCATTAGGACTATTCCTCCACCCTTATCTGCTGACTTGATAATCACTCCTTGTTCATTTGCTAATTTATTGATGAGTTTATATTGAAGCCTAGTCAAGTTCCCCTTTCTATTTTTCTTATGGAGTTCTAGTTGGTTGACTAGCTCTTTGAAGTTCATTAGTACCTCATTATAAAATCTTATTTGTGTGCCTTTTTATATTCTACAGGGTAGAAGGTGCTAGATGTTTTTAGATCAGTATATATAAATTGTTGTACTGTATGATTATCAGAATCGGAAACTTTGTCGTAATTGGGATAAGTGGTTGAATCACTAGAAGAATTATTTGGGTGGAGTTTAAAGTGTCTCTTTAGTGTTAATTTGCGAATATATGCATTCAAATCTACAAATAATTCAAAGATTTCAGGGTAACTGGACGGACTAAAGGAAAGACCTCTTGAGAGGATATAAATTTCCTCTTGATTTAATTGGTATTTGGAGAGATTAAAAATACCTGCTTTTAACGTTTCGTTGTTGGAGATTGTATTTTTCGTGGTGGTCTGGATGGTTTTGTTATTTTTTTATTTTTGGCCACCTCGTTTGCCCCTTCTTCTGACTCTTTGAGGCTTTGAGATCTGTTGGGAGATTGATAAAATTGGGTTATTTTCTAAATTTGTGGATTGCCGGCAATGGATTTGTGGGGATGATGGAGTGTTTTTCCTTTCAAGTTTGTTAGAAGGGTGCTTCGAGTCATTCTCGTGACTATTGGTTGTCTCTCGATTAACGGAGATCGAGAGACATCTATCTCTAAAAAAGAATTAGATGAAGTATTCGTTGGAAGGACAGGATTAGAAATGGGAATGGAGTTACAATCTATAATGGATTCTGGTGGATTGGTATCTTGATTCTGCAAAAAGTTAATCAGATCTGTAGGACTACCAGGTACATTCATCAATACTGGAGGTGTTATGAGAGATGGTACACTTTCCGGTATTGTGATGTTGTTTATCTTAGGAGAGTACATTAGATTATCTGTATTACTGGTACCTATAGGATTGGATCTGTTCTCTAAAGGTATTGAACCCTTGTCTGGTATACACAAATTCCCAGGAATGTTTGGTAAAGAAATTCCCCCAATGGGTGGTATACTTAATTTTTTGTGAATGGGTAGAGTTGAATTTACAGTGGGAATGGGTTTTTGGGGTTTTGCGATTTTCTTCAGATTAGGTAATAGAGGCCTAATTAAGGAGGGATCTTTATTACATGACTGTTTTTTATGGCGTGTTCTTAGGAATCTCCTCTGGTTTGGTAATAGGGGCCTGATTGGAGGATATGGCAAATCATGTGGCTGATTGATGTATTGCCACGGGGGAGGGAATGGTAATGGAGGTGGTCTATGGGGGGGAGGGAAAGTTGTAAAGGATCTATTGGGCCATTGATTAGGCTCCCAATGGCTCTCATAATGAGGATATTGGCCGGGGTATTTCCTAAACCAATGGTTTGAATCCCACTGGTTCCCTTGGTACGGATGTTTATTCACATATGAATTCATATTCGTACGGGAATTTCGTGAGTTGAATTTGGATCTCTTGCCATGGTTAGAGCGTTGGTAAACGCTCTTAGAGATATTCTCATGAGTCTGTTCATTCTCAATGGGAGTGGAAACATTTTCCTTATTGGAGGGAAGTTTTTTATTGTTCTTAATTTTATATTCCCAGACAAAATTCTTTTTCTCTTTTTTGTCTTTGAGATCCCTATGTAACTTCTTGATTTTACGAGTGGAAATTGCATTGTATAATGAATCAATGTATTTAACAATTTCTATAGATATGTCATGTTTACATTTCATACTTAAGTATAACGATTTCTGCAATAACATGTCGCTCAGGCTCTTCCTTTTCTCAATTATTTTACCCAAAAATAGGTCTGAGAAGGTGCCGAGCATAATATTCCATTCCCCAGTGAATTTGGAATCATCGGGGGAATGCTGATCTAATAGAGATACATAAACCTCTAGGTGCAACATTATTCAACCTATATACTGATAACATGAGCCAATCTAAAGTATGACGCCAAAGCTTGTCAATACATGTTTTCAATGATTGTTGCAATTGTGTATCATCAGAAATTATATTAGTAAATTCATCAAAAATCAAATTTATAATGGTGTCATTGTCCCATTCTTTATCAAATTTAATAAATGTATATAGTTTAGCTGTATTTGTGTCCTCAGATTCAATGTCAGATTTTTCAATGTCCGGTTTTTTGTCATCAAGAGCTGATTGAATGGATGATAGGAATTTTCCTGGTAAATTCAACCAAATCATTTGTATTCCAAAATATTCATACCATTTAACATCTGTACCTTGTATATTGATTACATAACTCATCATTGGATATGCATTCATGCTTATAGACAGATATTAGATATTTGATAAGATGCAATCATGTGACCGCCCGGTCATGTGACCTTACGTCATGACGTCAGACGTGAATGATGCGTCCCAACGTTTGCACCGCTGGTAACGTCCTTGACTTCAGCCGTCATTTTGTATGTTTACAACTTTATTTCTCATGAAGCCCGGTCATGTGACCTAGCGTCATGACGTCAGACGCAAATGACACGGTCCCAGCGGTAACGCCACTGGGCACGTCTTTAATTCAATCTGTACGTCCGGTTGCACAGCCGTAATAGCGGATTTCATCCAAACATCAATGGCTGCGTCACATGACGCATAATGAATTTTATACGCCCCTAGACCGTCATTTTACGCAGCGTCACTACGTCATCAGTGATTCCCCCCCCCCCCCCAAAAAAAATGTGCGGCCACGTCATCCGATGCCGACACAACAGATGCCGGTATGGACGTGACAGCTTGTTAATCCTCATCTGTTACAGATTACAAGGTACTTTTATTATTATAAATGTTCAATTTTATGTCTATATTATATACACTTGAAAAAGGCCGTGCGGCCGAAACGCGTTGTGTATTGTATATCATTTTTTTATTTTATTAAACCGTGGAACTTGTACATCACCGTTGGCTGGTGCCATTTCTAATACGCCTACTGGGATCAGGAGGCGCCTATGCCAAAGGCGCCTCCTCGAAGTAAGTTACATAACCTCAATATTCCAATATTCTACTTATTCTATGGTGTGAGCGCTGAGGCTTTTTTCTTTCATCCCAACTATTACTAGTGAGGTCACTCTGCACTGGGCAGCAACCTCAAGCGAAGTCAAAATCTGTACCATTGGTTCTGATTTTGACTGGAAATTAGCTGCATTTCCACAGCTGATTTCATACTATGCGACGCTCCCCCTCACTGCCTCCAATGGCTTCCTGCTGGCAGCGCTCCCTGGCTTCCATTTCCCAGTGGCCTGTATTGGTCTCACATGACCAGCATCACCTGACCACTGGTGAAGGGAACTGGAAGCCAGAGAGTCAAAATCTGCAGCAATGGTATATATTTTGACAGTTTTTTGGATGCAGAAAAGCTGTGGAATTTGCTCTGACTTTTTCTTTTTTTGAACCCGGCCCTGTACTTTGTATAATGACAGAAGAAAAATTATGCGTTGATAAGCCCCGCCCCTGACCACACCTCTGTCTCACTTTGACCCTGGGAAAATCTGGCCACCTTATATTTGATCATGCAAAAGACCCAGTACTAATGACTTCTTCTGCATCCAGCTGTTCTCTGCTCAGACCGCCCAGCTCTTATACAGCCGAGCGCTCTGAGCGGGGTAGGAAGAACGCACCTGTCTTCAGGGAGCGGGATACAGCTGAAACAAACATATCAGCTGTATCCTGCTGTGAATTCCTAATAAGGCTCATCGTCTTCTTTCAGCACGCTGAAAGACAATGATGAGCGACTGCTTGACAAAAACTGCACAATGTTAGTGCAACTACACACAACGATTATCGATCAAAAGATGGCTTTTAGCAAATTTTGAGTGATAATCGTTGTGCATAAATAGGCCTTAAGGTTTCTTCACTCTGGTATTTTGCCTCCATCTCTGTTCTTGGAAGAAAAAAGCAGAGAAAAACTAAATAAAAACTGAAAAACATTTTAGTTTTTTCCTTATTGAATTCAATTGGTTTTCAAAAACACTAACTATTTTCAGTTTTCTTTTGTTCTGTTTTACTTGCGTTTCGTTACTGCAGTAAATAGAGCAGCAGACTGTATTAGATCACTAAAAAGAATTTAAAATATAACTCATACATATATCCTGTAATTATGGATATCCATCCAGGTTACTTCAGACCGAGGCTTTATACAGAGGAGCTAGATATACACTCTCCTTTGTATAATATGGCAAACAAAAAATTCATAGAACTGTATGTGGGCTTGCTAACTAATCTGAATTTATGAATATCTCTGTTCATCTGCTCCATTTTTGGAGCAAAACTTTTTACACAAACTGATTTCAAAGACGTTTTTATAAAATGGAAAGCAAATGAAAACCTTGACAATGGCGTCCTTTCTGTTTGGTTTCCATTTTTTGTTCTGTTAGAAAAAGGCAAAGAAACAGAATGGAATCAAGCAAATACGGAAAGCCTGAATGGAGGTAAAGCCTTATTATGAAAAGGGCGTAAAACTCACATCAACTTGCTGTATGTCAGGCTGTATTGCAGAACGAGCATTGATGTTGGCTCTCTTTCAAAAACAAGATTATTATCTTTAAAAAAGAACCAAATCAAAGCTTTATCTGCAATATAGATTGAGATACACACTGTGGAGATACAGTTTCTAGTGAGGCCTGCAATGAGAACTGCAGATATATGAAACTCACACTTCAAATGGCTCCATTTCGGACCATCTTTACTTGTAAGAACAATTCAGGAGTGTCAGGATATGACATGCTCTGAGCAAAATGTATGCAGAAACACACAGTTATCTTGTTTGCCCCTAATGGATGTTGGATGTATGGTTTAATTTTTTTCTAAATAAACCAGAAGGTTTTTTTATCCTCAAACTCCCGGATGCTGCATTGTTCTTACAATTGAAGTTTGTCAGCTGTTTATTCCTTGCACCTGGGATTGGATGCGTGCATGGAGTAGAGGAGCATACTTAGAAATCTATGAGCTGGTGAATTTGGATACTTGTTGATATATCTCTGACTATATTGCAGACAGATTCAAAACTAGATGGGACAATTATTGAACATGGGAATTTGAACAATAATTGTCTTGCGTAAATGCATACAATGAGAATGCATGCGCAAAACTGAAGAATGTGCCTTTCAGTGTAAAGAGTAGTCATTCACTTTTGAAAGATTGCTTACTGTGAATTGAGGCGAACAGGGCAAGAATGCTCCCTGGTCCACTCTACCTCCATGCTGGCAGCGCTACTGTTAAATAGCACTGAAATGTGCATCACTAAGACGAGCTATTGGACATCATTTGCCTGAAGAGCTCATCCCATGTAAATGGACCTGAAGTATCCCTCTACACGGATATAGCCAGCAAGTCCTGGGTAGGGAAAGGGTTAGATCAATAGAAACATTTTCTCATTAGGCTAGTGAAATTGGAATCACTTACTGTTACTATAAAGGACATGGCTGAATATGTTGTCTTGCATCAAATTTCTTTCTCTGCTCCAAAATAAAATGATTGATATTTTCTCATCCATCCTTTCAATCTTCTAGAGGTGTCTTACTATCATACTCAGAGCTGTCAGAAGTCAAATAGCCAGATATAGTACTTAGGAGAGACGTTGTTGATATGCTACTGTAGGAGACGTTTGATAGGGGACTTGCATGTGCGTCTTTCCAGATGTCAGACTTTTGGTGGCATTTCGAAAGCTCAAATTCGACAGATACATTTGTGGTATCGGCATCGTCTGAGGATCCTTCAGATGAGTCTATGCTTTCTTGATTCCAACATTCCTCCAAGTACAACAAAACTTCATAAGATTTACTCCTTTTACTACTGTCTATGGCTAAAAGACCGCTGAACATCTTCAGAGCTCCAGGTGGAAATCTGCTCCATGGTGATGGCGGCTCAATAGTCTCCATATTAAATTGCCATTCAACAAAACTACTATAAGCCTTGTCTGTAGAAACTGCAGACTGCCAAGGAAATTCACCTGTGAGCAAGCAGTAGAGGACAATTCCAAAGGACCATACATCCAGGGGGAAGTCTACAAGCAAACAATCCTTGTCGGTAACTTGGCTCATCTCTGGAGCCATGTATGAGACTGTGCCGATCCTGGTTTTCGCCATTGTTCCTTTAATACATGAAAGACCAAAGTCAGTAATTTTTATACTGTGGCAGTCCTCATCAAACACCAAAATGTTCTCTGGTTTGATATCCAAATGCACCAGCCCTTGACTGTCTATGAATTCTAGGGCACTGGAGATCTGCACCGCACATCTCTTTACCGTGTCTTCCGGGAGTCCATCCTGAAACAGGGAATTGCATGAAGTCAGCAAAATGGAAATATTATTGCAAGAAGTAAGGGTATTGGTAATGTAGTTCTCAGGATAAATTAGGGATTTCTACTTACATGAGGTGTAATAAGAGAGAACAAATCACCAATCGACAGTTCCTGGGCAAAGGCAAAGTAGTCCCAAGTCTTGAAGGCAGTTCCATAACTTCCAATAATATTAGGATGGGAGGAGAGGAAGAAGGACTTGCTGAACTCCATGAGAAAGGCAAATTCAGTTGTTTTGTTCCTGTTGAGGAGCTTTAATGCCATCTTCTGATCTGTTTATATAGAGAACGTTGTACATTTATTACCGACAAGTAGTTTTAGGTTTGTTTCTGGAAATATGAAAATTTGTAAAACTAAACCATAGACCCTTCCATCCTCTTACCCATCTGTTTTCCCCCTGTGATTGCATCATATTAGGAAACAAAGACTATATTATGATATGTGAACTATTTTGATGAATTTGTCCCCATTTGTATCATTTTTGAAGATTCCTAAATATCGCTATTCTGATAAAGTTATACAATATTCATAAATCTCACGCATTAAATCTAAACCTTGGAAATTCTGTCCTCTCACGATCTTCAGACTATTCCATAGCTACAGTAATAGATAATTGACCTCCCTGACCTGTTTTCCTGTCTTGTACCATGAGCACAGAACCATAGCCGCCATCTCCCAGCTTCTGTATCACACAGAAGTTCTCCTGAAGATCTATCTCCTTCAGACACTGGGAAGCAAGGAAGACAAGTCCTTCCAGGATCAGCTGCACATCTTGTGTACTGGAGGCCATTGCGTCCTGTAGAAGTGAGAGGCAAGAAAATATTTAATGGTGATCATTAGATTTCTCTCTGACCTTATAGAGTGAAGTATACTATCCAATATGATGTATATGGCAAATGATTCAAAGAAACAAAATATAAAATCATTAAGAATAAGATGAGCGTAAAATTGCAAAGCTTACCTTGGAGAAATCAAATTTCAGTTGGGACTGTCTGAAAATTCTTCACAAAGTCTCAGGGAGGTTGAAGTCTTTGGAAGCAAAGAAGTCACTGACTTGAGAATGTAGAGGCCTTTTTATATCATTGGAGGTCAATTACTTCCAAGAATCAATGAGCTCCTGATTGGCCAGGAGTCAATATGTTGTATACATAACATAATCAGGTATCAAGGGAATTAGCATTTCAATATCATTCCTGCAAACTGCAGCCATAGGCGGGGTCAAGTGTTGAAACTTTGTTAGCCAAACCCCATTGAAAGGAAAGCTCTTCTTTATTACCATGTGGACTTACCCTGCATTATTATGATTACATGCCTTTTCTGATTTGCATTATCATGGAGACTCACTAATCTTTTATATAAGATTTGTATATATATATATATAACATAGTAACATAGTTCGTAAGGCTGAATGAAGAAAATGTCCATCTAGTCCAGATTTCTATAAACTATATATATATTTTGTTTTTTTCTTTTAAGTTGAAACTGTAAAATCAGTGAACTTCCTGATGTAAATAAAGTTAAAACATAAATATTTTTTTAGAAAAGTGCATTCAGTAGTATAGTCAGCATAATCAGTATTTTCTACACTTTTCTGGAATGACCATGGGGCCAACATTCCACCTAAGGTTTGACTGAAATTGATATTCCACTGTATTCCTTCATCCAGTAATGTATTTATATATGACGAAGGGATATTGCATTCTCTCTATAACTTACCACAAAGGAAGATTGCATTATTATAAAGCTTGCTTTTATCTCCTTTATATTTATAACAGAAGGAAAATTAACATTAATAAACTTTCAAATCAACAGATTGGTTGAAATAGTGAAATCTAAAAAAAAGGACTGAATAATTTTCCAAGATTACGGTGAGCGCTAATTTCCAAATGATCTTCTAATTGCCGATTTCCTCTGGGCTCAAGAAAGAAAAGAATCATCGGAAATCCAAATGACAGACTTTGAATTGCCTTAAATGAAGAAAAAGATGCAAGAAAAGAGAATATCATTTAGAAAGTCTAGTATCAAATCTGGTGCGGTCACATCTCCTCCTTCCTATTTGTGTAATCAAGTCATTAGCGAGGCTCAATCCTCAATTGCTTCTCCAATATGTAAAGAGCGTGCAGAAAGCTTGAAATTATGAAGATTCAATTACCTCGAATATTTGTTCTGCAAAGTTGGAAATTGAACATTCATCATTGGAGAGCGACCTAATGGATAATTATGGGACACTAATCTCAAATACGCTACCATAGCCAAAACTGGACTAGAAAAAACACTAATCCCTGAGGCCTTTAAGCAGGACCCCTTACTGAATTGGCGCCCAATTGGTCTGTCTTGGTCTTTTTAATTCTAATCATCAGATCTTTTGCCTGAAAACAACCGAGTCATCAAGCCTAAGACTAGAAGAATTCGTTCTGCGAACTGAGAATATTTCATCCACTAAAAGTGCAGCAGGAGTGAAAATAAAATGGCTACTTGAATTAGGCCGTATTCACACGGATGTATTTGCACGAAACTTTTTGCAAGTGCGATATGCGTAGAATAGAACCCACTGATTTTCATGGGTGACAAGAGCATCAATAGAATGTGTGGAACAGCATAGGATAACTCCCTCTCTGTCAGCAGTAGTGCCATTGCCTAGATGCTCCGCTCCCAGCCTCACACTCAACTGCTGCTCCACCTAAACAGTGACCACATGGGGCTCCCAGATCAACGTGGCAATCACCTCCAAAATCACCGCAGACTGACTTTGTGCCATGAGTTCAGACTATGGCTGCAGTCTGCTATCACTCAGAGGATGGGCAAGTGTTCCCAACAATAGGGGCTCCACTGTAATCAAGACGCAGTGAGAGGTGAACTCCCATTCCCCATCTTCACGGGAGGTAAAAAAAATAATAAAATTTCCACGGAAGAGCAACAGACGTCACCCTTCAATTAAAAAGGCAAAAACTGCATCAAGCTCTGCACCAAGTGGATGGATTCTGGTGGGGACCTGCGGATCTCCAGGGTACGTTCCCACAATGCAGATATGCTGCATGTTTTTGCAGCAGAATTGATTGTGTAAAATATGCAGAGTATTACAGTACCTATGCACTAACCTTGGTACTGGTACCACATGTAGGTAGTAAATCTGGTTCTGGTATCATATATATATAGTAATCTTGATACTAGAAATGTGTCTACATGGTAAATTTAATTCTGGTACCTTATCTACTGTAACAATGGATTTCCATTGTCTGTTCTTCATGAAGAGCCAAACAACTGGATCAATCTGCACTACATTTACTACATTGGTAAATCAGGAGCTTCAGAAGGTTTTAGACTGGCTTTCAGCTCTCTAGAACCCACCAGTCTCAGCATATTCACAAGCAAATGGACTAATCTGCACAAAATGAGATCAGGATGCAGCTCTCTAGGATCTAACGTCCTACTGATGCCCGTAATTGCAGGCGCAGCTCTCATTGAAATCACTGGGACTCCAACCTGCAACTACAAGCTCCCGCCACTACACGGGTCAGAGCAACGGCTTCCTCTCTGATCACAGTTTATCCTGGCACTGACAGGGGGCGCTGCCTGGAGAACAGTTTTATAATCTAGACTCCTAAGCCTTCTCTAATTCACACTGCTTCCCCCCTGTCTGGTATACTTCTAGATGAGATAACTCCACCATTTCCTGGGGTCCGAGCCTCTCAGTATCTGCTGTGTTGTAGAATGCTGCTGCTGATTGGGTTAGTCTGATTAAGAGCAGCAGGACGTCGGGTGTTTCCTCCATAATCCATGGTTATACCCATAGGTGGTTACCATTCACATTGTCTCATTGATTGCAAACCAGCTCCCGAGGCCAGAACTATTTACTTGTGTCTGCTGCCTCAAATTATCTCAGACTACATAAGGTTTAGCCAAAATCTCATGTCTTGAATGCCCCCTTTTATATTGGGGTGAACCCTTAGATTTGGGGGAACAAGCAAGTTCTATGTAATCCAAGAGATTGCAAGGCTTCTAATACATCAGTGCGCCAGAACAAAGAGCGACGCTTATCTGCAATTTCTTTTTTTTAATGATGATCGCTCCATCTAAAAGCTCCTTAAGACAGGAGATTCATTTTACTACCATAAGGCCACATGCAGCGGCCATTGTTTGGGGAAAGTCTGGAGGCCACCCATGACGTCATGCAGTCCCAGATCTTGGGGAAAGTTTTAGGACATTTTCTGCTTTTAAAAACAATGTTTTCGTAAAAAAATGATAGTATTAACCCTGTTGTGGCATAGAGCTATAGTTGGGGGTCGCCTGGCCATCCGTCTCATCGCTATTGTCTTACGGAGTATAATAAGTGCTTCACTGAGGATCACTCACACGGCCGTATGTCATCCATATATTACAAGTGCGGGTAATACACGGTGCTAAAAGCCCATTCACGCGCGTGTTACACACAAATATAGGCTACTGGGGTTTACCATATGCAGCAATTATACATGTACATGATACAGATTTTCTTTGTAACAGTTTTTGCCTTTACTTTGGCACAAGGTCAACATTCTGGCCACCCAATTAGACATCAATACAGATGACAACAAATTTATGTACCCCACTTTTAGGAAGCTGTATGAAATCAATCTGCAGTCGTTGGAACGGGTACAAGGGCTATGGAGTGCATTTAAGTGGGACTTTTACCAGTTTTCCCAACATTATGGCAGACACAGATGACACAACCTTGCACAAACTTGTTTGAAAAATGCTGCATGTTTCTGAGTAATTTAGGGGATTTATAAATGTCCTTCTATACTCACACCTATAAATGTCATCTATTTCTGGATACATTCTTTAAAGTGAACCTGACACCATCCAGTCCCCTGTAAGAAACTATCTAGTGTAGGTGACTGGGATAGAAGGGGTTATTGTCTACTTTTCATTACACAGTAAGCTCTCCTTATCTCTGCCCTGATCTCACACTGACAGGAGAGGGGGGTCATTTAATAAGTGTATGTGCCCTTTTCAGCTGGTTTACTTATTTGTTTAGTATTCATGTTGTCACTTATTTTATCTGGGTTTTGTTGACATTCCTCATTAACAGCACAATGGCGGGCGGGTATCACTGGGCATCTCATTACAGAATAACCCCCTCCCTGCTCCTGCTTCTATTGTCTCTGAAGGAACTTTCCCTCCTCCACCTACTCCTCACCACTACAGGGAGGACGCTCTGTATATCCATCACTAGCTGTTCCTATAAATGCTGCTCATATTTCTGTATCTCCATGTAGCAGAGCTGAATGTTATTTACAGGTTATTATGTCACCATGATAACTCAGTGAGGAAAGATTATTCCACGTGTTTACCTGATGTCCAAGCCCGTGTGGTGCAGAGAGTTAGGGCAGCAGAAATGCAGTTCTCGCTCATGACCTGAAGGTTGTGGGTTCAATCCCTGCTTGGGTCAGGTATTAGTCTCAGGGTTGATGGCAGATTGGTAGAATGAGTACCCAGCTTGCTGGAGGGTAAAAGATGACCAGCAAAAACCGCATGACATCATCCTAGGAGTCAGCCATGACTCAGCGCTTGCACCAGGGAACATTACCTTTACCTACCTGATGTCCACCAGTACCACTAAGCGCATATTGTGATAACACCCCACCCAAGTTACAGGAAGGGTAAAGGTTTCAGTTACCCCTGGACCCCGCTATCTGCTCTCCATTTTCCACAGCCCACACTGGATCTTTTATTCAGTTTAATAATAATCTTTATATAGCGCCAAGATTTAAAGTAATGATCCGCGCCACCAAGGAATAAGTAGTAAAAAAGGACTCACCTGGTGCTCAGCGGGGTTCCCATAGACCGTGAGATCCTACGGGAGCTACCCGCTGGCACCTGTAGTCCAGGTAGACCCGTAGTGAATGAAGAAGCTTCTAATATCCTTCGATGAGGAAGGAGAGTCGCCAGGAAAGAAAACAAACCCCAAAGGGAGAGAATCCCCTCAGTGGGTGAAAAATAAAATTCAAAGACAAAAAAGTCTTTCCGCGCTACTATCGGAGCTCCTCTTAGTGAAGAAATGAATATAAACTGTCGTGGCAGACAGTGATTGAATATACAATTCGTTGGTTTTAATTCCAAAAATAAAATACAAAATATGCTGCAAGAAATGACTTTGCAGCAATGATCTTTACAACGCGTTTCAGCGTTCTATAAACGCCTTTATCAAGTATAAATAACACTCAAACTTGATACCGCGCCAGAGCGACACGGCACGGAGGCGCGCGCTGACCACCGGGAACTCCCACCTCCAGAGAGGTAAGACTTGCTATATAATGTGGGATCTTTTTGAGTGTTATTTATACTTGATAAAGGCGTTTATAGAACGCTGAAACGCGTTGTAAAGATCATTGCTGCAAAGTCATTTCTTGCAGCATATTTTGTATTTTATTTTTGGAATTAAAACCAACGAATTGTATATTCAATCACTGTCTGCCACGACAGTTTATATTCATTTCTTCACTAAGAGGAGCTCCGATAGTAGCGCGGAAAGACTTTTTTGTCTTTGAATTTTATATAGCGCCAACATATTCCGTAGCGCTTACAAAGACAGGGCGACACAGAAAAACAAAAGTACAAAAATACAAAAACCATGGTTACATGTAGTAATCAGATGATGTGGCCGATAATGGGGTGATACAGAAGGTAAAGGGGCTGGAGATGTGCAAGATATGATGAGATGGAGAGTGAGGGATGCTATACACATAGACAGTGGTCAGACATTAAGCCGTGTGATAGCTGAATCGGTGTGACTGCAGAGGGGATTGATGGCGGCTGGCAGAGGTTGCATTCACTAGGAAAGAAAGCATGTTATCAGGCGGAGTACAGAGGCATTTGGGTTGTCTTTCTGTCCATCTTCTAATTCTAATTTGTTTGAACTATTTATTGATCTTAATAAATATATCCGCAAAATTACTCAATAAATATTATATTATGAGTGAAGATAATAAACCCATTGAGACCACAATAGATTTTGATTTTAACAAACCCATCCCTACAGGTTTAAAACCTACTAGTAAGACAAAAGTAAAAGGCCCTTTTACGGATATTTTTTATCTACAGTTGATGCCTGTAAGGGGCTTCATGGTGGGTTTGAGATTAGTAGATAACATTGTTCTCCCTAATCAGTAAAGGGACTTTAAACTTAAATTAGTTTCAAAGGGTTTTATTGGATTTTATAGTCATACATGTGATAGGCTTTTAACATTCTAATGTCCCTTTGCAGGGAGCCAGATATTGCCATCAAAAATAGTATTTGCCTATAGCGGCTAATAGAATACAAAGGTATAGGGTTAAAACAAAACAAAGGGGTCAACATAGAATTTTAAACCAGTAGGTGGTCAAGAATCCACATCGGTGGACAGAAATGTCTGAATTGCGTGCATATTTCTATTTGGTCACTAGAATGGAGGTTAAGTAGATGATATAATATGGCGTAATCCCGGGATCTCTATACATTCGATCCAAGGTTGCCAAATTTTCTGGAAATTTATCATCGTAACTGTTCTGATAGCATGAATCCTTTCGTATAGCATAATTAAAGATATTCTATCAAGTACAACTGGAAAAGAGAGAGTAGGTGATTTCCATGCTGAAGCGAGGTGGATTCTTGTAGCCATACATACATATTGTATCAATTTATGGGCTTGGTACATAGATCGCGCAGGGCGATCCCCCAGCAAGAAGACCATAGGGGATTTGGGAATCAGACCCACAAACATTTGGTTGAGAAGTCTGTGGACTTTCGTCCATAATCTGTCTACTTCCGGGCATGTCCACCATGTATGGAGCATATCTCCTCTTTCTTGACATCCCCAAAAACATAGTGGGGAAGAGGTTGGGTAGAGATGGTGTAATCTTTGCGGAACTAAATAGGTCCTGTGTAAAATTTTGATTGAGGTCTCCATAAGGGAGACTTGGTGGCTACCCTTGGAGATCATGGTTCAACAATGCTGCCATCTATCCAAAGTCATCTCAAGCTGAAGGTCCGCTTCCCATCTCCTCATAAACAAAAGGTTCTCCCCCCGTCAGAGGTTGGTTTAGCATATTCTATATATATGAAAGCATTCCTTTCTGGGAAGGGTTTTTGGCGCATGTAGCTTCGAATGGCGTGGGCGAAAGTGGCATGGGGGTGGGTGCTATAGTATGGATAAAGTGGAATATTTGATTAACTCATATATTCCTGAGGGGGCGGTTTAAATGTGGCAACAAATTGTTGTATAGTGTAAAGTTTAGATTGTGTGTAGAAATGTCGTAGGGTGGTTTTTTGATTACATAGCCACCACTGAAAATGAGCTAGGTCTTGGCCTGGTGGAAACTGTGGATTATGAAGTATTGGTAGCATGGGGGAGATCTTGGAGGAAAGATTGTACTTGAACCAGGCGCTTCTCCACAACAGGAGGGAGTGATATGACAGCGGGCTCACTTTTTGCAGCCCCTGAGGGAGTGGCCCGAAGACCAAGTCAAATATGCTATATTGTGTGGACAGATATGTTTTTTTTCTATCTCCAGCCATAAACTACCTTTGGGGTCGTTTGACCCCACTACCCATTGGGCTATTTGGACCGCCTTATAATATTTGATTTTATTGAGCACTGGTAGACCTCCCAGCCTTTTATGATAATGCATTGTTGTATGTTTAATTCTCGCTCTTTTATTGGCCAATATGAATCTAAATATAGCATGTTGGAAGTTGCGTAAGGTGGCTAAGGGAATGGGTGTCGGTAGACATCGAAAGAGATAATATCCTTGGCAAAGTAGTCATTTTTATTGCATTAATTCTACCTATCCAGGAGAGTTGGGGTTTATCCAATTTCTGCAGGTCAGATGTTAGTCTCTTTATTAATTCTGCGTAGTTCTACTTATAGAGAGGGCTGGGAGAGGGTCAGTAGTAGGTAATCCGCAAATAGGCTCATTTTGTATTCATTGTTCCCTATCCAAATTCCTTTTATGTTGGGGTTAGAACGGATTGCTTCTGCCAGTAGTTCAATCGCTAAAGCGAATAATGCTGGGGAGAGGGGGCAGCCTTGTCTAGTACCTCTACTAATTGGTATAGGGGCTGTTTTGGTGGATGGTAGTTTAAGGTTTGCAGAGGGTGTCGAGTAGAGGACTAGGAGGGCTGACAGGGTCCCCTAATCCCAATGAGACATAGGACTGAGAATAAGTAACTCCAGGATAGTATATCGAAAGCCTTCTCTAAGTCTAGTGCTAGGAGGGTCATTTGGGATTTTGAAGTGTTAACAAAATCTATAATGTTTAGGACCTTTCTTATGTTGTCTGGAGCTTGTCTTGCTGGTATGAAGCCCACTTGGTCCCTGTGGATCAGGGAGGGGAGAAGATGGTTTAGTCTGGTTGCTAGTATGGAGGTAAAAATCTTATAGTTCTAGTTCAATAGTGAGATAGGTCTATAGTTTTTTGGGGACATGTTATCTTTGCCTTCTTTAGGAATCACTGTAAGTTGTGAGTCCAGAAATTCCTTCGGGGGCATTTTCCCATTCAAGAGTTTCTGAAACACTTTCTTTAGAGGTTGGACTAGTATGTCTTTGAATTGTTTGTAGTATAGCCCGCTGAAGCCGTCGGGGCCTGGGGCTTTTCCCATTTTGAGATTTTTAATGGTGTCTGAAATTTCTTCATCTGAAATATCGGCGTTCAGGACTTCTCTTTGGGAATCAGAGAGGAAGGGAGTTCTATGATATCTAAGAAGGTGGCTCTTGAGGGCGTGGGGTTGCCATCTTGGGCTTTATATAGAGTGGTATAGTATTCATGGAAAATATCATGGATCCTGTCAGGATTGGACGTAGTGGTTCCTTGGGGGTGTTAATCTTAAAGACTGTATTAATTTTTTTCTTATTTCGCAAACTTGCTGCCAGCAAGCGATCTGGCTTGTTTGCATATTTGTAATAAGTTGCGCCTGTCCATTGAAGGGCTTTTTCAACCTGTTGTGATAGTAGGGCATTAATTTGTAATTAGGTGTCTTTGATATCTTTGGTCGTAGCTACAGTTGGATTATATTGATTTAGTCTCAATTAGGAAGAGTTTCCTCTCCAAAGCCAATATCGCATGGCCTTTTCCCGCTTTTTCTTGGACGCTAATTTGATCAAGTGTCCCCTAATACACGCTTTATGGGCTAGCCAGGTCCACATCAGGGAGGATTCTGGGTTAGTATTGATCTCAAAATACTCTGTTAGGTGTTGTGTGATTTGGGTTAATAGTTTTGGGTCTCTCAGCAGCGATTTATTTAGACGCCATTGGGTCTTTAGGAACAGTGCAGAGGACCAAAGTATAGACGCTGCCACTATGTTGTGGTCAGACCACGCACAAGGTATATGTCTAATTTGGGCTAATTTTGGAAGGAGAGAGGTTGAGATTAGTATTTAGTCTAATCTGGAATATAGGCGGGCCGTTGGGGAGTAATATGTATATCCTCGCTTGTTGCCTTGGCGTTTTCTCCAGCAGTCCGCCAGTGATAGAGATTTTAGGGCCTCTGACCATCTTTGTCTCAGTGTTTTAGTCAACCTGTCGGGTCCAGGGGTTGTTCTGTCCAGCTTTTGGGAGAATGGGAGGTTAAAGTCTCCTGCCCATACCAGTTTCGCCGATGTGAATTTTGCTAGTTTTTGGATCAAAAGGAACAGTGTGGGCAATGGGTTTTCCGTTAGGGCATAGACATTAATAAAGACTACTTGTTGGTCATATAATGTTCCCACTATCAGACAGAAACGACCTTCTTCATCTATGTCAGTTTGATTAACATGGAAAGGAAAGGAGTTATGAAACAGTCAGAACTCCTCTGTGTTTTGTAGGGGCGGAAGCAGAGTAAACTCTTGTGTATTGAGGGTGAAAGTATTTAGGCGAGGAGGCTTGGGAAAAGTGGGTTTCTTGTATGCAGATAACATCTGGGTGATGTGTCTTGTAGGATAAGAAGGCCTGTTTTCTTTTTCGAGGGGAGTTGAATCCCCATACATTATGTGAAATGATGTGGACCATGTTTAAGAGGTGGGAGATGCAGTGGAATTTCTAGTGGACCATAGTACAGTAGCATGCTAATGGAGCAGTTTGTAAAGTGGACTCTGTTGATGACCTAACTAAAAGAAAAACAAACAAAAACCTGAATTTCAGGAACATTATGAACAAGCAACTGAAAACAATAGTGTGGGTTTTAAAGGCCGACTGATGGTGACTGAAGACTTTTCCCAATGAAGGGTGTTCAGCAGTCATATTCAGTGTAACAACATGTACAGCCAGGCCGGACCTGCACTGGCCTCCTGTACAAATAAACTTTGAGGTTTAGCTCTTTAAATCCGGCAAGGGGAACAAGTGTCCCTCCCTAAAAGACTATGACCTTAATCCAACCTTATCTTTACAGGTCCTTTCTAGTAAGATAAATGGGATTACTGGTTCCAGGTCTCCCCCACATCAGCGTTCCGTAATATACATTGTGCTAGAGTGTAGAGCCTAATATCGGCCTTAAACGATAAATGTGTGGGGGCGGTCCCGGGAGCAGCTTCGAATTCGGGTCAGCTAAAAATTATTTAACATGAACTTAGTTCTAATAACATTAAATTAGGAAGCATAACCAGGTTCATCGTTATCTGAGTCATTTGACCCATATAAAGCCTCTCCTATTTCTACTTAGCATTTACCCTGTGGGGCATATCTGGCAGAGTATAGGAGCTTACTGATCCCAGGTCTCCCCCGCCTCCCACAATGCCCGATCGCATACGTCATGCAAACTGCAAGGCCTTATTTCGACTATAAGAAGTAGGTGCGCGGGGGGGGACCCTGGGAGCAGCGCTAACAAGATCAGGTCAACAGGGTAATGTTTAACGTAAGCTTGGTTTCTATAACATTAAGTCCGAAATGATGGTTAGATTCAGAATTACCCGAGACCTGTGGTCCATGTGGGGTTAGTCTCAACCCTATTCAGATCAGGTGCCTGTGTCCGTTTGGACCCTGGTGCGAGCTGGGGTCGCTCCATTTCTTCTCCTGGTCGAGCCGGTCACAGTCCAGGTTCGTCTTGGGCGTGGGGGTAGAGCTCTCAGGATAGAAGTTGTCGGTATTGGAATTTGCGCAGCCTCCGCAGCTTGGTATGCTTCTTCCAGTGTTTTCACCGAGTAAGATCTGCCCTGTTGGTGGAAGATGAGCGCAAAAGGGAAGCCCCATCTGTATTTTATATTAGCCGATTGGAGGGCTTGGGTGATTGGTCGTAGCATTCTGCGTTTCGCCAATGTGGAAGGAGCAATGTCCACATATAGTTGGACAGATGGTGGGAGGCCTGGGGGGAGGTGGGTCAGTTGTCTAGCTGCTGACAGAAGTTGATCCCGAAGTTCGCTATAGTGTAGCTTCAAGATTACGTCTCGGGGCAAATCTGGGTTAGGCAGTCGGGCGAGGGCCCGGTGGATCCTGTCGATCCTAAGCAGATTCTGGTCGACTGTTGGCAGTAATGCTGTGAACAGGCTGATCGTTGTCTCTTTTAGAGCCGTTACAGTCTCAGGAAGTCCTCGAATGCGGATGTTTGCTCGCCGAGATCTATTTTCGAGGTCTTCATATTTAGCTTCTAGGGCCTCTATTTTGGACTCTAAGTCATCAATACGTTGTTTATCTTCTTCCATTGCTCCGACAATGTCGTCTGTTTTACGTTCGAGTTCATCTGTTCTTTGGGCTAAATCTTTTATTTGGTCCGTCAAAACTTTAACCGCCATCGCTAATTCCTCTTTGAATATAGACTTCATATGGATTAACAAGGTAGCATGAGGACCCGTCAGGGCGGCGTTTATTGGGTCTGCAGTTTGTTGTGATGGGGGCGCATCATATAAGCATTCTGATGCAGCTGGACTTGCCGGTCTGGATGTTGTTTGGGATTCGGCTTGAGACTGCATTGCAAACATTTTTGGGAGTGTACCTTGTACAGTAGATTGAGAGTCCCGAGAGTTCTTTCTATTGGTTCTGGTCATATTCGTATTAGCGCTCTGTGTGTAGCATAAGGTGTGCTATTTTCAGAGAGTGCGAAGGTCCGGCCTGGGCATGGTTTAGGTAGACATTAGAGAGTCAATCGTAAACCACCCATGTGTTACACTGGTCGATTGGAGGGCGGGCATAGCTTATGGCTTCTGGTTGTCAATACTGCATGTCACTATCATGCGGCTCAGAGTCTTTGCAGATCACACATTTATAGAACCCAAGGGGGCTGATTCACCACCAGGGAAGAAGCTTGGGTTTTTAGAATGTGCAGTTCTAATAGATGACCTCTAGGTGGCGGCAGATCTTCATTAATGTCCTGTTATTGTAAGTGTGCAGCACACGGTGCTTCTGCAGATTATTACTCAGCTTTCCCCCACACTTGCTGCTGATGTTTTTTCTGCAGAGGTGAGGGGGGGTTGGGCCCACAAAGACCCCTTATTGCCATGAGTAGCACCCCTGGGGCCCCACCACCCTCCCTATCTGGATCACACAGTCTCCGCAGGTGGTGAGTGGGCTATTTTGATGTCCTTCAAGCGCAAAGGGGGAGACTGTATGGTCCTTGCTGACAACTGGGTAGGACGTTGGTTATAGGAACATGGCCCATCTTCTGTGGAGAGGCGATAATGCCTGCATTTCAAGGATCAAGGTGATGAAGCTTCTGCTGAAGATGGGTTTCAGGGCAGATGACATCTATGCCCTGATTCATCCATATGGCATGTCTTAGTTCAACATCAACTTTGTTCTGCAGAGGGCATTGAGCTCTTTTGGGGGTACTATGAGCTGGTGCAAGATGAGCCCAGTTGGTGAGATTTTGCTGCACAAATGGTAACCCACCAGACTGGAGTCAATAGAGTGACCATTTTACCTTGTAATGTGTCACTGTCATGCTATGACATCATCACTCAGCTCAATCGGTACAGTGAGGTGCTGATATGCCCCAAAATAATCGGAATAAAAACGGCATCTTGTCTGTAGCCTGGATGTTTATGATCAAACTAAAACATTCAGGGAACTCTGTGCCCACATGCCATGTGAAGCCTTCCTTGGTAGGGTTCACATCTTGGCCTTTTACCAGGGACGTTCAAAGCTCTGTCACAGGTTCGGCAATCCCACACATTTGAGTGGCACCTACAAAGGCATCAAGTATGCTCTGTGTGGAGAGGTAGGTCATCTTGTGCAAAGATCTGGCGCCACCTCTGTGGTGACCTCAGTCACCCATTTAGACTCTGTTCACGCTCTATCGCCAATGCAGTTGTGGCTCCAGATCAGAGGAGCTGTGAGGTTGTCTCCATTGGGTAAGGGACTAGCAGAGGCAGTTGAGCTCAGAAGCCTAGGAAGACCAAGCATGCTGGGATTGCCAAGATGAGATGCCTAGAGAAGGGCAGGAGGAGCAGGGAGCTGGCAGAGGCTCATAAGACAAGTAGGTCATTACTGGTCCCTGTTCCAGATGTCTAACATATGACTGAGCCTCAAGGGGAAGGGGAGTTGGATGAGGAGGACAGGAGAATCCAGAGAAAGGAAGCTTTCACCTCTTCAGATTTCTTCCATTATGGAAGAGTGGGTGATGATATGAAGGGGTTGCGAGAGAAACAACTAAAGCAGAGCACCAAGAAAAGAGAAAAATCAGGGATAGTAGATCTTCATCTACTCTATGCCAGGTACAGGAATGCAAACTCAACTTTCATCTTGTTGATCTCTCCAAAAGGTTCTAGGTTCTCACCTGAGGTTGTTCTCAATTCCGATAGTTAGGGGACTTTTATATTTATAGATGCTGCTATAAAGACCAAGTCAGCCATGATTAAGAATGCTTAAGTGCGTTTGAACTCTTTTTGCACTCTTGTAAGCTCTTAAAAAGAAGCTTTGTAATAATTAAAAATTTTATGAAACTATGGCCACCTGCACACGGGTGGAAATCCCGCGGCGGGATTATCGGCGGGATTTCCGCCACTGAAAGCCTGCATAGGAGTGCATTACAATACGCACTCCTATGCAGACGGCCGCGGTTTGGCCGCGCGACATCCAAACCGCTGCATGTCCTATTTCTGTGCCGGGCTCGCAGAGCCTCGCACAGAAACGTAACTCACCCGGCCGCCGGCTCCGGTCTGCGCATGCGCCGGCTGCCCGGCAGCCGGCACATGAAAGAGCCGGGGACGCCAGGCGCGGGTGAGTACGCGTTCCTCACTGCAGGCGCTGGGGTCGGGTCCCGCGGCGAGAATTCTCGCCGCCGGATCCGACCCGCCCGTCTGCAGGTGGCCTATCATGGGAGATGGAGTTTTGTTTTTGCTTTTGAAGGGATACTTGCTGCCACTGGACCAGTGCCAAAGTGCTTAATCAGTTTAACCATGAGTACCTCTGGTCTGTTTTACTAAGGTATGGCCTATCAGAGAGGTTTATTAATTGGCTCAGGGAATAGCATGCAGGGGCTGAGGCTTTTCTGCTGGTGAGGATTGGAAGCCCAATTGAGGTTGGGTCTGATGTCCATCAGGGCTGTCCTTTTGAGCCCCTTGCTATATGCATTTGTAATTGATCCTTTTCTTAACCCCTTAAGGACCAGACACTTTTTTAGGGATTTTACCCATGTGGCGGTTTTACTGCTCTATTTTTTTTCCTTTAGCTACCAAAATTATTTTTGCTGCGTTTTTTCCCCCGTGACATATAGGGCGATTTTTTAAATATCTCTTTTACTGACTTTTTTTTCCGTTTATTAGTTTTATTGTGGGTAGGAAGCTAAAAAAAATCATTTCTTTAACATTTATAATAAAAAAAAAAAAAAATTATATTTACACTAAAATAAAGTATGGGAATGGGTTCCTCTATTTGTTTCGGACATTTTTATATATAGTATGTATGGTTTTGGTTTACAGGGCGCATACGGCGACGGTTTTTGTTGGCGTCTGCTTTGTGTTATTCTCTTTCTTATGTACATATTCTTGTTTTATTCTGTTATTTTGTTTTACTTATTTATGTAATTGTGTTTTTTACTATCTATGTCCCCCATAATTTGACACTTTACCACTGTAGCTGGGGTGTCCATGGAAGCCCTAGTTACAGGGGAAAGCAACCCCTGTGGTGACATTAGTCACCTGCAGAGCTGCCAAGGTCTAGTCTGACCCTCCAGCTCTGCAGTAGCAGGGAATCCCAGGTCGTCACATGACACCCCCCCCCCCCCCCCCCCCCGAGGCTCCCGTAGTGAAAGTACATGTTACTTTTACTTTCCCCATACAGTGATCATTGAGCATTGTATATCGGGGAAGCAGAAGGCAGGAAGGGTTAAAAACCCCTCCTGCCTTCTGCTCCGGGTTATCAGCTGTCACTAACAGCTGATAACCAGTTCCTGCCTCTGACTGATTGCAGAGGAAGGAAACTTAAAGCACCTTTGTAATTTTACTATCAGCGGTGCTCTAAGCCCAGGACCAGCCGCCGTAAATTTACGGTGGCTGGTCCTAAATGGGTTAAGAGGATTGATTGTGGACCTACTGTATGGTGGGGGTCAGGATGGATCAGGTGGTGCTGGCATACACTGATGATTTTACCATGTTTCTCTCCTCAAGAGGAGAAGTAGAGTTCATGATGGCAAGGTGGATCGCTACTCAGAAGCATCCAGGTCCAACATCAACTGACATAAGTGTGAAATTCTCTGATTACGAAGGTCAGATCCTATTTTTGCTCTTCTGGACAGCCTTCTAGCATCACAGGCCTCGAATAAAGTTCTTGGCATCCAATTTGATCAGGAAGATTATGCCATAAATTTGATCAGAACATACCTGCTTCCTTTATCCATCTGTCTCTGGAGTCGGATCTACAACCTGTTCTTCCTAATATTGTGGGGAAATAGGTTGAACTTAATTAGGAGAGATGTTGCACACTTTACAAGGAGATTAGGGTGGTTATCTATGCTTCTTGTAAACACCTTTATTAAAAACAACATAGGCAACATCTGACAAGAGAGGTCTTCTCTGTTGGTATTTTCCTGTTGGGGCTAGTTTCCTCCTTTCCTCCAGGAATGGGAGACAGGAGTCCCAAGTGAAGGATCTTTTCATGCTGCATGGGCATCTTCCAACTTATGCTACCATGGCTCTGAAGATGATATGTCAGTGGGGTCTAGGAATGGGGGAGATAAGAACTCTGTTGAGGAATCCCCTTGATAAGAGGGTCCTGTTGACCCATTACCAGGAGCTCTTAGTGTTCAAGAACTACCAAAAATGGTAACTGATGGTAGGGTTGAGTTTATTGAACTCTGAAAGGATCCTTTTGAAGTTTTGGGACTTGGACTCGCTCTGTTTTCACTGGAGACTGTGTGTAAGAGGCATCTTGAAGTATAGGTATTTTGGGAATAAAGGTTGTCCTCGTGTAGAGTGTACCAATGTTCTGGAAAGCATGGAGCATGTCCTGCTTCAGAGTCTAATAGAGAAGTGTGCAATCAGTTAGGAGCCTCCATTGACTGGCCTAGGCTGACTGGCCTTTCTTATGTGGAATAGGCCCTTGGGGTATTCAGAGACCATGGTAGTAGGCTCTTTGTTCCTATTCAGCCCAGTGGTCAGGTTTTACATGTGGAATGCAAAGTGTTTAGTTTCAAATGAGCAGAAAATCCTCCCTGTGGATGAGGTGATAAGAAACATTTTGGGTGACCTGGTGAAAATATGCTCTTTGGATTATGTGAAGTTGGGCATAGATAAGGCCTCTCCCTTCTTTAGAGAGGGTCTGTTTTTCAATTGGTATAGTTTTTTTGTTGTTAGGGACATTTTAGGAACAAAGTAGGAAGAATTAGTGAGAGGTTTTCTATGAGTCAGCTAGGGATAGAGTAGGGAAAATTTAGGAACAGATAAGCCTAGGGATAGGATGCTTTAATTATCGGTGCCTGGCTTACCGTGTTCAGTCCTCATGGAGGGCTGTGTGTGACACTGGGAACTTTTTGTTTTAGGTCTAAAGATGAAGTATGGCTGCAGATAACTGAGCTTAGTCCTTCGGGTATCATATTATGCTAGCATTTTGTTAGTTTTTGTAGTACTTGTAGGAGTGGTTTAAGTTGTATTATAGGTTTTATTTTTCCTCCTGTTGGCGTTATGCCATCTTGCATTTTGTTGTGTTATTTATTCTTTTTATTTTATTGTTTTCTTTTTTCTCCCATTTTTTATAGTGTGGTGAGCGTGAAGATTCAGATGAGGGGTTTGTGATGATGGTGACGGTGGCTCCGCGGTTCCCCCACTCACACAAACAGCAGTAACTGTCATATGTAGAATCTCTAGTATGGCATAAATCTATAATTTGGCTCCCAGTTGGTCGGGCAGGGTATGGTGGTTATAATAATTGTTCGTGACGCCAGCCCGTAGTCAGGTCTAAACCTTCTACGAGAAAAAATAAAGTGGGCAATGTAGTCCCTTCCCCTGGAGGGCTATTATAGTGCTCCGTGCAGATGGCAGGTGGTGAGGAGAGAACTCCAAAATTCAAGTTAACAGTAGAACAAATAGCATTAATTCATTTTGTGGAGATACCAGCAGTCAGTTATAAGTTATACAGTTCAATACTTCTGTCTTCTGTGGACCCATAAGGCATTACTTCTGTATTTCTTATTCTGAAGTAGATTATTACAGGCAACACATCTGTATTTCTCTCAGTGCATAGGTAGGCACAGACAGCTCATCTGTTCACTTCATGAATAAAAAGGTAGCTGCAGGAAACTCATCTGTACTTCTTACTTTACACATCTACTTCTATTTCTGTCTCTTTCTATGTATAGATCTCCTTTTATTGTTATCTTTTTATTTCCTTGGTCTATCAATTCATTTTCTCTATCTTGCTTCTGGTAATCTTCAGTCTCTAACCTTCTGTATATATAATCCTTGTCTGATCGCTCTTTCAGTGTCTCCTTTGCTGGCTCTACCTCCCCTCCTCTTCCCCTGGCTGTTGGGGTCCCCCAGGGCTCGGTCCTTGGCCTCCTTTTCTCCATCTACACAGCCCCTATTGGACAAGCCATCAGGAGTTTTGGCCTTCAATAACACCTCTACGCTGACGACACCCAGCTATACACCTCTTCCCGTGACATCTCTGCACCTTTCCTCCAAAACATCACCGACTGTCTGTCCGCTGTCTCTAACACCATGTCCTCTCTCTACCCAAAACTAAACCTCTCTAAAACTGACCTGCTGGTATTTCCACCCTCCACTAACCGACCTCCTCCTGACATCTCCATCTCAGTGTGTGGCGCCACCATAACTCCTAGACAACATGCCCGCTGCCTTGGGATCATATTTGACTCTGATCTATCATTTACCCCCTACATCCAATCTCTGGCCCGAACATGTCAGCTGCACCTCAAGAACAGCGCAAGAATCCGCTCTTTTCTCACCGTGGACACGCTAAAAATGCTTACTGTTGCCCTCATCCACGCCCGGCTCAATTATTGCAACTCGTTGCTGATCGGCCTCCCCTGCACCAGACTCTACCCTCTCCAATCCGTCCTGAATGCAGCAGCCAGGCTCATCTTACTGTCCAGATGCTACTCGGACACCTCTGCCCTGTGCTGGTCACTGCACCGGCTGCCCGTTAAATACAGAATTTAATTTAAACTTACTACCTTCATCCACAAAGCCCTCCATAGCGCAGCGCCCCCCTATATCGCCTTCCTCATCTCAATCCATCACCCAGCCCAGGCTCTCCGCTCTGCTAACGAAACCAGACTAAGCGCCCCTTTAATTCGAACGACTCATTCCCGCCTCCAAGACTTCTCCAGAGCAGCACCGGTCCTCTGGAACGCACTACCAAAGGCTACCCGAGCAATCCAGAACTCGCAGAACTTCAGGCGTACTCTAAAAACGCACCTCTTCAGGGAGGCATACTGCATTCCCTAAACAAACCCCTCTGTACGCTGCCTGATAACATGCTCCCTGACCTACTGACTGCAATCCCTGCTAGCCATCATAAACCGCTCCTGCACTCCACCGTTTCTGCCATCACACGGCTAAATGTCTGACCATTGTCTATGTGTATAACATCCTTCACTCTCCACCTCGCCATACTGTGCACATCTCCAGCCCCTTTACATTCTGTATCACCCCACTATTCGTAGTATGTAAGCTCGTTGGAGCAGGACCCTCACCCCTACTGTTTTCATCAACTGATTACTATGTAACCGTGGTTCTGTAATTTTTGTATTGTCTTTCTGTATTCCCCCCTGTCTATGTAAGCGCTGCGGAATATGTTGGCGCTATACAAATAAAGATTATTAGATCTTTCTTTTCTTAATACATTCCTTCTTTCTTTATCCTTCTCCTTTATACTATCTTTCTATATCTTTTCATTACAGTCCTTCCTCGTACTTATTACATCTCCTTCTCACTGCACTGTAATCCACCTTTTTCTCTCTCCTGCTCTGTTCCTCTCCTTCCTCTTCTCTGGTCTTTCTCTAACTCCCAACTTGGGATTAAGCACATATTTGCAGTGGCTGCGATGACAGCACATCAACGCCATGATGCTCTATGTCATGTGACCAACTGACATGCACATAGGGAGCGTGACTGCAGGGGGCGCCTTGGTGTGTTCACAGGTGGTTAATGTCGGCAGTGCTGGATTGGTGGGTTAAACTGAGAGCTCTGCAATTTACGGTTTGCATTGAATTTAGCTAAGAACCCCAGATGCAGATTTACGGAAACGCGCGTTGGGTGTGGTGGGTCTTCAGCCCTCCCCGTTTGTTGGGATCTATATCTACAGGCATCAGGCACCCTATGGTTATACATACGTAGGATGTATGAATTGGGGGGTTTAGGATTATTTGGGTATTTATTTTTGGGGTCATACTGCTGTTTTTCCTGCGTGCTGGAGGGGCTGTGAGACCACCTTGTATCATGTGGTTATTGCTTGGAATGTCTTATATTTATGTCTTCAGCTATTTTTTAGACAGTTTACAATAAACTTCGTAATTTTCGGTTTTAGTATTTTCTGGCTCTTGCAGCCTTTCTCTTTGATAGATGTTTATGATTTTAAGCCTTGGGGGGGCTCTGAGGTCCGCTGGGGATTGCTGTCCTGTTGGAGGGTCCGATGCCCCCCGAGCTTCAGCCTCCTCACAGCAGACATGACGGTCTCCCCTGTAGCTTATTTATCTGGTTTTGGCCATATTGGGGTGACTTGTCTTGTGCTTCGGTCAGTAGAGGTGACATCTTGGGGTTCAGGGTAGAAGACCATCAGTGCTCAGTCTGCCCCTAACAGAGCAGATGGGCCCCTCAGTGCTGGGGCCACCAGATCTTGCTGCAGGGGGTTTGCAGTCATTCAGGCCTCATGTCCACTAGCAAAATGAAATTGCGGATTTTGCCCATAGGGAATCATTGGCAATCCGCGGTCCATTAAATTGATTTTTGCACCCATGGATGGCATTTTAAAAGAATTGCGTTTTTCATGCGCAGGAGAAAAAACATGGCATGCTCCATTTTACCGCGGATATCCGTATGCAAAAAAAATACCATTTAAAGTAAAGCCGCACGGAATCTGCCTCGGAAATCCACGCCAGATTCTGTGCGGATTGTATTTTTCTAGTGGACATGAGGCCTCAGGGATTATTGACCATCTTCCTCCTCAGGGATCTTGTGCAGCCGGTGATAGCGCCCCCTTTCTGCCGTGTCCAAGTAGTGCAGCTCTGCTGCATGTACATCACACGCACAGACGGCTCTGCTACATCCATCCTGACCCCACACATCCCTTCAGCTCACCCAGCAGGGATCGCAGCTAGCAGAGCAGATCACCCCCTGGTCATGTGACCCCTGACTCCTCCCACACAGGTGATCACATGACGGTGACATCATCACAGGTCCTGGAAGCACATGGCTGCTGCCCGACTCTGCAGGTGGAGGTCTGTGTCCCCTCATGTCAGGTCAGTGGGGGAGCATTAACCCCTTCAGGGCTGCTGGGGTAAATAAGTATTAACTCATTCAGGACCGCTGTGGGGAGGGGATTAACCTCTTCAGTACTGGCAGATTTTGGGCCTAATAATACTAATAGCCAAGTAATATGTACACACTAAAAACGCTCACTGCTGCCCTCATCCGCTCTCAGCTCGATTATTGTAACTCGCTGGTAGTCAGCCTCCCTGTATGCATCATTATCTCTGCCACCCGTTAGTTCAGATCTCTTCTGGGGGTGCAGGAATCTAGGACAGCGCCCCCCGGGGGTCTCAGCCTGCCTGGGGGTCTCTGTGGAGTCACACCGGCGGCTGATATCACACTTGTCAGCGGGCGGTTTACACGGCGATGATTAATAACCGCATCACATGACTTCTGGAGAATCGTCCTCCTCGCGGCGAGAAAGGAGCGCAAGAGTTTACACGGACTTCACTGGAAGCAGCACATCACCCCCGCAGCCCATCGCCCCCGCAGCACATCGCCCCCGCAGTACATCGCACCTGCAGCACATCGCATGGCATATCTGGGATTTTTAGGTCCCCTTGAGGACAATAGTCAAGTGGTACCGAGGGAACCACCGGAATAGAACGAGCTGCGATTTATTTATTCCGCTTGTGTGAGTGACTTTCTATTAACCCTTAACGCTCTGTGACGTACAGTTTCTATATGGAGGGGGATAGGGAGCCGATCCCTACAATGCGGGTGCTGGCTGTCTCCTACCCCTGCACCCGCCTGGAACAGCTGCGCTCGGCACTCCCACTGACAGGGGCTGTTAACCCTTTAAATTCTGTAGTCAATTCTAGAGCAGCATTTAAATGTCTCAAGCAGCCCCCACAATGAGATCATGCTGTACCGTTTGGTTACACTTGCAGCCGGGGGCCTTCTGAAAGCCCCCCCCCGGACTACCATTGCAGATTGCCTGTCAGATCGCTGTATAATGTAATACTTTGGTATTATTCCTCATACTGCAGGAGCGATGAAACCGCTGCAAGTTCATGTAAAACGTAAATCAGTTTAAAAAAATTAAAAAGGTGATAAAAGTTTTTAAAAAAACCCTTTGCCAGGTTTATAATAAAGAAATCTAAATAACAATACTCCAAACCAGATTTGGGATCGCGGCCTCCGATCTGCTGAAGTATTATCCTGCACGGTGAACATCATCAGAAAGACACAATGCCAGAAAAAATGTAGTAAAAAGCCATCAAAAAGCCAGATGTACTCCAGCACAACACCATTAGAAACTGAGGGGCGCCCTGCAAAATATGAGCCCTCTACCACTATGTTAACACAGAAATAAAAAGTTATGGCGGCAGAAAAGAATGACATTTTTTTCCAAAGATATTTCTCACTTCCCGATGCAACAAATAATTACACTTATTTTTACTGCACAAATGTGAAATTTGCCATGACCATTCTTTGCGCACTAAATATTGGAAATTTAAAGGGTTGCAACTTGATTATTCAATCCTATGCATAAAAGTAAGTGACCCCCTATGTAATGTAACTAATAACACACATCTGTACTGCACAAACTTGAAATTTGGCATGACCATTCCTATGTGATGTAACTAATAACATATCTGTACCGTTATATATGAGACAGTTATCTTCTCAGCAAAACCAAACACATTTAGAAATATGAGTATATACTGACAGAAATAAAACTGACTGTCGTATGTATGTAAAGTACAAAAGGAAGTGGACATGGACTGCTGGGATGGAGTATGCCTTAAAGTATAGCAAGGGGCTCAAACCTTCAGTCTGGGTAGGAAATTTGAATAAAAAGGGGCATTACCTTTCAGGGTAAAAATGAGGAGAGTGTGAGAGGTGGCACATTCTGTGGGGTGACATTTTCACATACAGTCTGAGATAAATCTCTCTCCTATCTGCCTATACACTGAGAGGAATCTATCTGATCTGTGTGTTATGAGCAGCGTGTGAGAGGTGGACATTCTGTGGGGTGACATTATCACATACAGTCTGAGATAAATCTGTCTCCTATCTGCCTATACACTGAGAGGAATCTATCTGATCTGTGTGTAATGAGCAGAGTGTGAGAGGTGGACATTCTGTGGGGTGACATTATCACAGACAGTCTGAGATAAATCTCTCTCCTATCTGCCCATACACTGAGTGGAATCTATCTGATCTGTGTGTTATGAGCAGCGTGTGAGAGGTGAGCATTCTGTGGGGTGACGTTTTCACATACAGTCTGAGATAATAACCTCACGTGATCTAGACTCTATGCTTCTCTTATTACATCCCAGAATTGTGTTTGCCTGTTTGGCTGCTGCATCACGTTGTTGACTCATGTTCAGTCTATGATCATTAGTATGCCCAAGTCTTTTTCACATGTGCTGCTGCTTAGCTCTATTTCTCTCATTCTGTATATGCTTTTTTCATTTTTCTTGCCCAGATGCAGAACTTTGCATTTCTCCTCGTTAAATGCCATTCTGTTTGTCGCTGACCATTGTTCAAGCTTTTCTAGACCTTCTTGAATACTTTCTCCTCCCTAGTGTTATCTATCCTTCCTAACTTTGTGTCGTGGGGATATTTGATCAGTTTCCCATCAATTCCTTCCTCCTGATCATTTATAAAAATGTTGAACAACACTGGGCCTAGGACAGAGCCTTGTGGTACCCCACTTGATGCATTCTTTCACTTGGATCCGCAGCCCTTTATGACCACTCTTTGAGTACAATTACTCAGCCAGTTGTGAATCCACCTAACAGTTCCCTTGTCAATCCCATATTTGGTCATTTTTTCTATATGTATGGTATGAGCTACTTTGTCAAATGCTTTACTAAAGTCAAGATATATTATATCTACCGCATTTCCATGATCAACCCAGTCGGTAATTCTGTCATAGAAGGAAATTAGATTTGTCTGGCATGACTTGTTTACAAACCCATGCTGTCTCTGGTTAATTACTCCATTTTTATCCATGTGCTTGCTACATGCTGTTTAATAATTTGTTCCAAGATCTTTCCTGGTATAGTAGTCAGGCTTACAGGCCTGTAGTTTCCTGGATCCACCTTCTTCCCTTTTTTTGAAGATAGGGACAACATTTGCCCTTTTCCAATCTTCTGGGACTTTTCCTGTTTTCCAGGAATTTTCAAAGATTATGGCGAGTGGTTCAGCAATTACCTCTGCTGCTTCCTTTAGTATCCTAGGATGTAATTAATCTGGGCCTTGAGACTTGAATTCATTTATGTTAGCTAAGTGTTCCCACACCATCTCTCTGCTTACGGATAGCCTGCATTATTTTATTCCCCCAATAGCAATGGGAAGATCAGCTGATGTTCCATCTACTTTCTGAGAAAAACAGATATAAAATTGGAATTTAAAAGTTCGGCCTTCTCAACATCATTCTTAACCAATTCACCATTTTCATCTTGTAAGCATCCAATAGCATCTTTGACATTTCTTTTGCTTTTGACATACCCCCAAAATCCTTTTTTATTGCTTTTGGCCTCTGTTACAAGCCTCAATTTATTATTAGCTTTAGCTTTTCTGACACTTGCCCTACAGTTTCTGCAGACCCCATTATATTCTTCTTTAGATATTCTCCCCTCTTTCCATTTGATAAACATATTTTTCTTTGTTTTTAACATGCGTGCGAGTTCTGTGTTCATCCATCCTGGTCTCTTTAAATGCTTCCCATTCTTCCTTCTTTTAGGAATTGTTAATGATTGTGCTTTGAGAATCTCATTTCACAATATAACCCAACCTTCTTGGGCATTTCTGTCCTTAAGAACATCCAGTCATTGGATTCTTCTTACCCTGTTTGTGAGTCCATTAATATCTGCCTTTCTGAAATTCAACCTTTAGGTCTGAGTTTTATCAGGTCTTCCTCCCCTTTTTATCCAAAATTCAAGAATAGGATGATCACTGCCTCCTAAGGTCCCAGCCACCCTTACTTCCCTAACCAGTCCCTCCCTGTTGGTAAGAATTAGGTCCAAGATAGCAGATCCCCTTGTTTTCTATTCGACCTTTTGGAAGATAAAGTTGTCAGCAAGAGCAGATAAGAATTTGTTGGATCCATTACTTTAACCTAAAAGAGATTAGATATTAGAAAAAACTTTCTGACGGTGAGGGTGATCAATGAGTGGAACAGGTTACCATGGGAGGTATTGAGTTCTCCTTCAATGGAAGGGTTCAAACAAAGGCTGGACAGACCTCTGTCTGGGATGATTTAGTGAATCCTGCACTGAGCAGAGGGTTGGACACGATGACCCTGGAGGCCCCTTCCAACTCTACCATTCCATTATTCTATGAAAAGCCTTGCTTTTTTCTGTGGGATATTGTGTGTTGAATTTATGGATCCTATAGAAACCTTATCCAACCAGCTCAGGGCACTGGCTATTGAGGTTTGGAGGTGCTTAGTGAAGGAACTAAATCTTGAGTTACCAGACTGGTTTTCATGTAACAGGCAAGAGTTTGCTACATTTAGGAAGCCTTGTAAACTACACATTTTAGGTTTCTTCGGGTGATGAGAGTCAGAGTGGAGATCGTGATTTCTATGTTGTAGGGAGACTTTCAGGCCTGGGCCTTTTCCTTGCCACCCACTCCAGAGGCATTGTCATCCATGGATAATTTTTTTTTCTGCATTATGTTTGGTTTATGACCCAGACTGGGTGTCATTGGCAGAAGGGAAAATGAGGACGCATTCAGCTTGTATATCAAGTCAGATACAGGAATCTGGATGTACGATTCTCTCACACTGGTAAGGGTGCCCTCCCACCTACACAAAATGTGTTGAAAACGTGGACCTGAACAGGGAACATTGCTATATGTCAGCTGCTGGCAGACTTCTGGTCGGAGGAGTGGCAAATTACCTCTAGGGTTCACCCAACGAGTTCTGCTGAAATCAACAGCCCTTTTCCTCCTACATCACTGCAATATCCCAATATCGATCAACAAAAAGTCAGTGGTACGGCATTTGATAGGAGTGGCAAGAAGCTGCATTCCCAGACTCTGGAATCAAATTCTCCACCCACTATCAAGATGTGAGTCAATGCAGTAAATTGGACCATGGAGATGGAGGACCTCACGCCATCAATTAGAGGTACACAAGAAAAGTTTGTAAAAACTTGGTTCTACTGGATAGAATTTCAGAACACGGAAGAGTACAGGCAATTATATAGTTCCTGACCTGGGTAGAGGTGCTCCCCCCTTTTTTCCCCTGTGAGTTGAGATCTATTTTGGTGACCCAAGGCAAGAATGAATATGTTTAAGTGTTTAGATGAAGAGAGTTCAAAGGTGGGAGATTATGGACACTTTGATGCTTTCTGTTTTTTATATTTTTTCTGTTATCTACGGAATTGTGATACCTGTGCTAATGTATGGAAATTGAATGTGTAAAAATAAAGAATAAAAAAAAAAGAAGGGAAAATGAGGGCTTTGCATCAGTGCGGATCATCCATTGAGGAATTTGTGCGGACTTTCGGCGCTGGGCATCCGAGACACAATGGAACAATCCAGCACTGTGAAGCCAGATTTGCTTTGTCATTTGAAAAAAAAATTAAATGCTTACCTATTCCTCCCCTGTCAGTCTTCTTACCGCATCTTCTGCTCACTGATCTTCTCCTGGCTACTCCAGTCCACTCGGTCACCTCACCTCCAGCTGGCTGGATCCTCTTCTTCCTATGCTGTAGCGTATATTCGCAGGGATTCTGCTTCCCAAAGGTCAGTGTTCTAGTCACTAGTGACATAGTGTTCACTACCCAGCAGGTAATGCCGAATCTTATGCCGGGCTATTGCCGCGACTACGCATGCGTGGGGTCTTGTGGCAATAGTAGGTAGTGAACACTAAATCACTAGTGACGTAGCGTACACTGACCTGCAGGAACCAGAATGCCTGCGAATGTATGCTACATCATAGGAAGAAGACTATCTGGCTGGCTGCAGGTGAGGTGACTCAGAGGACTGCAGGAGCCAAATGAAGATCGTCGAGGAGAAGATGCGGTAAGAAGCCTGCCTGGGGAGGAATAGGTAAGTATTGATTTTTTTTTTTTTTTTCGAATGACAAAATCCCTTTAATTATAAAATAAAAGACTTGATGATTTCACATCCTGTGTCTCACAGATTGGACAATGCCATGTCATTGGCTTTCCGCATTGGACGACGTGTGAGAAAATGACATGGTGAACAAACATTTGGGTTCTCTTTGGAATTGACGGATGCGGAAGAGCCCTGTAATTGGGATCAATGTCTGGTGGTACTAGGAGAGGGGGCAGGGCCCGGTTTTCTCTGCGGCTGAACAATACACCTTGTCCATACTTCTCCACATCGCGGAACTCGGTCGGCAATACTAGGTGGTCTGAAGGTTGGAGGGCCTGAAGGGCCTGCAAATCTCCTGGATGTCTTCTTCCAGGTTGGATCTTTCCACCAACTTCTTTTCTGCTGATAGAAAATTTTTTGGTATGGTGTTCTTGGATTGTGGAGTTGGTGTTACCTTGATTTATCGTGATGTGGTCAAATGCTTGGGTTTAGGGGTAAGAGCACTGGAGCACCCAATTCCAGTGTCTGCTATTGATGCCACTTCCTTGTCACAGAACTTTTTGGAATATTTTGTCTGGGATGTATGTATTAAAATTGATTTTTTTTTTCACACCGAGACTATTGCGTTGTATGTCATGGAGTCCCTCCCTTGCCAGGAGGTGCTGGGCTTGCCTTGGTTGTGGTGGTGGATTGGGAAAAGGTGCATATTATTAAATGGAATCCTTGTAGATGAGAGTGTATGACCGTAAAGGTATCTGCAGTGCAGGTGGTTGAAGTACCTGATTTCGTACATGAGTTTGCGGACATATTTTCTGAGGAGAGTGTGGACAGGTTACCCCCTCATAAGGAAGGGGTTGTTCCATTTAACTTATCCCAGGCTGTAAGTTACCCAAAAGCCAATCTTAATGGTTTACAATTTAACTGTTCCTGAAAGACAGTCCCCTAAGGATTATATCCAGGAGAGTCTGAAAAAGGGGCATATTCGTCTTTCTCACTCTCTGTTGCCACTGGTTTTTTTTTCTTCTTCAAGAAAAAGGATATAGGGGTGCGGCTTTGTTTGGATTTCAGAGAGTTAGATAAAATTATCAAGCAAAACCCGTACCCATTGCCACTTATCGCAGATCTCTTTAATAAGTTAAGGGGTGCCAGTTGGTTTACTAAGTTGGATTTCCGTGGTGCATATAATTGAATTCAGGTCAAGGAAGGGGATGAATGGAAAACGGCTTTTAACACCTTAGAAGAACATTTTGAAACCTTGGTTACGCCTTTTGATCTGACTAATACGCCTGTTGTACTTTAGGCCTTGATAAATGAAGTTCTGCATAAGTTTATTGGTCACTTTGTACCAGTATATCTGGACAATATTCTTAATTTTTCTCCAGATTATGAATCTCATGTTTCACATGTTCGTCATGTACTTCGGGCACTGTGCAAGAATGACTTAGTTGGAAAGAAATAGAAATGTGTTTTTGCGGTTCAAGAGGTTTCCTTTCCGGGTCATATTGTCACTCCGAAGGGTTTCAGGATGGACCCAGAGAAGGTTCCAGCGGAGCAAGACTGGGTGAGACCAGAAAATGTTAAAGCTCTTCAGAAATTTTTGGAATTCCCCAATTATCATCAGAAGTTTATTTGAGGATTTTCTGGAGTGGTCAGACCTCTGACAAACCATGACCAGGAACAGTTGTTTTCCATCTAAATGGTCTCCCGAAGAATTACATTCTTTTTGGACCTTGAGAAGAAATTTTCTGACAGCTCCATTTTTAGTGCAGCCGGATTTGTGCAGGCTTTTTGTAGTGGAGGTGGACGTCTCGGAGATTAGGTTGGGGCTGTTCTTTCCTAGAGTACTGGCACACTGTGGAACCTTCATCCTTGCGCCCTTTTTCTTGCAGAAGTTCTCTGCAGCAGAACAGAATTACGATGTAGAGGGATAGAGAACTGTTGGCCATCAAGTTGCTCTTTGCGAAGTAATGTCATCTCCTCGAAGGGGCACAACATAACGTGGCCTTGTTCACTGACTACAAAAACTTGACCTACCTCCCAGTCAGCTAAAAGGCTTAATTGGAGGCAGGCTCGGTGGTCATTGTTCTTTTCATATTTCAACTTTGTGGTCATGAACCTTACTGGCAATAAAAACGTCAAGGCAGATGGCAGTTTCAGACAGATCTTCTGTGCATATTCTCTCTGAAGGTGTAGTAGTGTCAGCAGTATCACTGGATTTGAAGGAACAAAGTCGATGGTCTCAGGGGATAGCTCTGTTGGGTCTCCCTGAGGGGAAGCTTTTTTTTTTCTCTCGAAATGATTTTTATTGGGTTTTAACAGAATACATGCATTAACATACGGTAACTTGTACAATCATTGATGATGCGTAAAGACAATGATAGGTCGTCTGATCTCAGACCTGAGTCAACATAATGTACTGTCTCCTGTAAACACTTCTTTCAATAAAAATAAAGTTACAGGTTAAATTTGACAGATATCTCTATTTTTAAAGAGTCTGATACAGAAGGAAAAACAAGGAAACATCATTTCAACAAATAATGCAGCCATGGATTCCACATTAAGTTCAATTTAGGAAGGTTATCATTAGCTTTAGCATACATTTTCTCATAAGAGTAGTGATCATGTACAATATTATGTAGTTCTTTGATATTAGAGGGAAGAATGCATTTCCACTTCCTAGTTATTGCTATCTTAGCAGCTAGCAGAAAAGTAACAAGACCATTTCCTGAACTTTATAGGTATGCTATTGCAATCCAAGAGTAGCAAGGCAAGTCTAGGGCTTTTAGGCCCTACCACGCCTGTCACATCCTTGAGGGTCTGAAATGCATCCTTCCAGAAGACTTGTACTGAAGGGCAGTTCCAGAGAATGTGAAAAATTGTATAATCCTATCCACACCCTCTCCAGCACTTGCTTCTGGTGTTAGGGAAAATATTTGCCAGTTTGGCAGGAGTAAAGTACCATCTCGTCAGGACCTTGTAATGGGTTTGTAAGAGATTAGCACTAGGGATGAGCGAACGTGTCCGTTACGGACACATCCGCACCCGGACACCGGCTTTGCCGAACACTGCAGTGTTCGCGCGTAAGTGTCCAGGTGCCGCCGGGGAGCGGGGAGATGCGCGGCGGCGCGGGCGGCAGTAGCGGGGAACAGGGGGGAGCCCTCTCTCTCTCCCTCTCCCCCCCACTCCCCGCCGCACCCCCCCGCGCTGCCACGGCGGCCCCCGAACTTTTTCGCCCGAACACTGAAGTGTTCGCAAAGTTCGGTGTTCGGGCGAAAAAGGGGCGGAGCCGAACGTGTTCGCTCATCTCTAATTAGCACACATGGTAGATCTGTTTGCCCATTCGACGGACCGGATCCATTGTTCTGGGGAAAAACTTTCTCCCAAGCCTCTTTCCCTATCCAATAAGTGGGCTTTCTTTGTTAACCCCCTATCTCCAGAAAACATGTTTGAACATCTCCTAATATAGGAGCTCTCAGTAGTTTGGAATTAAGAGAGAAGTAGTAGAGAGTAGACGTAGTAGAGTGTTTGGGAAAGTGTATTCCTCTATATGGGTGTTATTTAAAAAGGATTGTATTTGGTAGTATCGAAATTGATTCATCCTTCTACCATGTAGGATATCATAAACAAACTCAATATCTCCCGGAACCACATCCCAATAGATAGGTTAGGAATGAAATATGCAAGTATATCCAGGGGTAGTTTGAGCGGCTTCCTTCCTGGGGCGTGCTTAAGCTTATGGGCACATAAGTTCCGAGCCTGTAGAGATGCCAGCATAGGAGGTAACAGGTCTTGTATGGTTTAAGGCTCTAGAGAGTGAAGGGTATAGTATACCGAGCATTGACGCCTTGAAAAGGGAGTCTAAGTGTTTGTTACTGTTGGTGTTTTTTTATGTGGCCTCAGGGTGCTGTTGGGGGTTTTGATAACCAAGAGGCAGATTGATTTGTATATGTTACTTGATAATAAGACCATAGATTGGGAACTCCTAGACCTCCTTCATTACGATGAAGATATAGGATAGAAGTGGAAACCCTAGGTCTTTTGCTGTTCCAAATAAAGTTGAGTAACTGTCTCTGGAATTTTGCTATGGAAGAGTATGCAATCGGATAAGTTAGGGTGCAAAAGAAATATAGAACTTTTGGCAATACTATCATCTTATAAATTATTATTATACTAAACCAACATGGCTCAATTCTTGCTAGCCAACCTAGCTCTTCCTGAACTGGGATAAATAGAGGGTTTACATTTTTTGATACAATATCAGAGAGCAGCTAGCATAATATTTTACCAACGTAGGGTATCGTGGAGAGCCATTGGTAGGAGAATTATTTGGATGTCTTTCCTCAGGGATGAGTTAACATTAATACCTAATATTTGGGATTTAGTGATATTTAAATTACAGTAGAAGACCTTACTAAATAGGGAGATGATGCTGCCTTCTGCTCTTAGGGAACTGTTAGGGTTAGGAGCACGTCATCGGAAAACAACCCAATTTGGTATTGTAAAGTCCCTTTGAAAATCTTATAACTTCTGACATAATTCTAATTAATTCCGTCATTGGTTTCATGACCATTATAAATAGTAGAGGGGTAAGAGGACAACCTTGGTGTGTTCAATTTGTCATAGGGAAGGGTATGCACTGGGTGCCATCAATCAATACTCTGGCTGAACGGGCCGCGTACAAAGCTTAGATTGTACAAAGAAAATTGCCTCCTATCCCAAACATTCGAAGGGTGACAAAGGCAAAACCCCACCGGAGTCTGCCAAACACCTTCTCCACATCCTGGGCAAGGAGGAGAGAAAGTGTCCAACTTGACCTCATGCCAGCAATTTGGTTGATTTCTCTTCTAGGGCCATCTGCGGCCTGCCTGCTCTTGGTGAATCCCACTTGATCATTATGGATTAGGTTAGGGAGGATTGTAACCAATCTTATGGCAAGAATCTTTGAGTAGATTTTAATGTCGGTGTTTAACAGCGAGATCGGTCCATAGTTGGCTACGGAGTCAGGGGGTTTGCCTGGCTTGTGGATACTGCCAATAGCAGCCTGTATCATTTCATCTGGTAGAGCGCCTTTGGCTATTGCATCATTAAAAGTTATGGTAAGGTATAATGATAAGATGGAGGCAAACACTTTATAATACTCGTTAGAGAAGCCATCAGGACCTGGGGATTTAACATTTTTTCCTGCCTATGAGTGGAAACATCAGTGATTTTCCGCTTGTGGGAGAAAAATGACAGCATGCTCTATTCTGTGCTGATTTCCACCTGAACAGCTTCCATTAAAGTCAATGGAAGCCTTCCGCCCCGTGGCACTTCTGCAGTGAGCACTGTGGAAGTATCACACGAAGTGCCGGCGCCTACTGTGCATGCGCGACAGAGAGCCGGCTGGCACTTCCGCAGCATAGAGGCAGAAGCAACGGATAGGTACGCAAGGGTCACCGATGGGGCGCAGATTTGGATTCCACTATGAGATTCCGCAGTCAGAATCTGACCTGGCCGTGGGCATGAGGCCTTAGATTAGCCCTGAGTGATGTTAGTTTTGTTTTGCTCTCATTTGAGGGGAGGTTTTGTAAGGTTATTTCTTAGGCTCGTATCTGGTGTAGTAGTTCATCAGTTTGTACCCGTTTGTCTATTTTATACTGAGCGTACAATTTGATCAATACTCCTATGATGTAAGCCTTATGGGTATTCCATATGGAGAAACTTCCAACATCAGCTGTGACATTAATGTTAAAGTACTCTCTCAAAGCATCGCCAATTAAGGTCTAGTTCTTGGGGGATTTGAGTAAGGTCAAATCATTTCACCAGGGTCTTGCGTTGGCCTGAGGTGAACCTAGGGCTAAATTTAAGAAAATTAGAGCGTGGTTGGACCAAGCGGCCGTGCCTATGTCTGTAGAGCTAACTACAGGTAGAGTCCATCTATCAACTTAAAAAGGTCTATACGCAAGAAAGTTTTATGGCGCGGTGAAAAAGTTTATTTCTTGAGGAGGAGTTGACATATCTAAAGGCGTCCTATAGAGCTTCTCCATGAAGCCATGGGGTTAGTACGGAGAAGTTCTCAGTTTCTGCGTGTGTGCAGGGGAGTATCACTTAATACAGCATGTCTATGGACGGTTATTGCTGCGGAAATCGTATCGGGTTTCTGGCTGCGATTTCCACAGCGCTAATCCGTCCGTGGGCATTGGGCCTTAGGCAGAGCACTTAAAAGCTGAGTGAGTGATTTGCATGTTAGCCAGGGGAGCATGAATGGTCTTATATCCTAACTCACCTTTTAGAGTGCTCTCCCTAAGGAGAAAAGATAGTGTCCCTAACTCACGTCACAGGCCTCTTGCTAGCCAAGCCTGAAACCTACTGCACACTGCTGTGGGGCAACTCCACACAGTAATGGTGTCCTGATTTATGCCCCATCAGTAATAATATGCTTATGGCCCATCAGCAATAATGCCCCCTTTTCTGCCCTCACAAATAATAATGCTGCCTTAAATGCCCACATAAGTAAAATCGCTCCTTTCTGGCTTCATAATTAAGAACCCTGTCATTTCTGCACCCATAGGTAATATCGCCTGTATTGGCCCCATAATTAATAATGCTGCCCTTTCTACTGCCATAAACAATAAAACCCTTTTGTGTCCCATTTTGCTGGTGGAAAAAAAACTGCACACTTGCCTGCTTTGGTCCCCAATCCATTCTGGACCGCTCTTCTTCCTTTCGGGTGGTGTGGGTACATGCTGTCACATGACTGCTGTGGCCAATTCCTGGTCTCCGAGTCTGAGATCCCAGAGTGTCCAGCACTGGTCGTGTGTATCAGCATGTAGACATACCCAGAAGTAGGAGGGAGCAGTCTGGGGCGGCTTGGGGAATGAAACAGATGAATATGTAGATGTCTGTGGTGATGGGGTGGTGGGGGTGTTTATCTACAGATAGAAAAGGGCTTAAAAGATTCTTACCGCTTCTGGCAAACTGGTGAGAACCAGTGTTGGGGGCCTTCCTCAGTGTGTCGGAGAGCAGGCAGTTGGGGATTCACCTGTAGAGCCGAGATCATGGGTACATAAACCAGTGCTCCAATTGTTCTAATGATAATCCGGATCTGGTTGTAAAGGTGAAACAAAGAGGTGATTACACGGGGGACGGGCTGTCTCTATAGTTATATCTACTCAATTGTTTCCACTTATTTTCTCGTTATGTTTATATTGGACTTTCTGTGGATTTTACAGTTTCTCATCTTGTTTTGACTCAAAATACAGGAACCTCTGTTGCTGTTTTCTATATAAACGAATTATCCTGATTAACCCGTCAAGGATGGAGGACAGGAACAAGATGGCGGAAAGTATATTAAATCTCACCCTAGAGGTACTCTTCCAACTTACTGGAGAGGTGAGAGATTCTGATGATGTCACATTATGTCATTCTTATCTATGGTAATAACAGATGATATCACTGGAGAGGAGAGAGATTCTGATTGTCATATTACATCATTCTTATCTATGGCAATAACAGATGATGTCACTGGAGACGTGAAGGATTTTGGAAATGTCTGTAGTGATATTTATTACTGTCTCCCCATATGCAGGATTACACAGTAGTGAAGAAGACCTTTAGTGATGGCTGTCAGGCCCCTGTCTGTGATGGATGGGGAACAACCCTGAGCCCAATCACAGGGCCCCCACCTCACCCCCGGATACATGAGGACATCAATGTACAGAAGATTCTAGAACTCACCAACAAGATGATTGAGCTGCTGACTGGAGAGGTGATACTGCAGGGAATGCTGGGACATTATACAGTAACAGCACTGAAGGCTTCTGGGTGATGACTGTATATTGTGTTGTCAGGTTCCTATAAGGTGTCAGGATGTCGCTGTCTATTTCTCCATGGAGGAGTGGGAGTATTTAGGACGACACAAGGATCTGTACAAGGACTCCATGATGGAGACCCGCCAGCCACTCACATCACCAGGTAATAGACAGGACTAAATACACGGGGACTTTATTATCTGTATGTAAAGAATGACTTCAGTGTCTGTCTGTGTTTCCTCCAGTTCCATCCAGTAAGAGAAGCCCACCAGAGAGATGTCCCTGTCCTCCTCTTCCACAGGACCACCAGGTAGATGGAGATGTCCCTCTGATCTGTAGAAGGCTGTGAAGCTCTTGTCTTCAGTCTTATTAGATGTCTTCTCCTTGTGTGATGAGGCCGGTGGAGATGGCAGGATTACCGCTGACCAGAAACATTACATGTTGTCTGGATCTTCTCCCAGTTTTCTGGCGGTGGAGACTGCTGGTGGCAATAAGGAGCCAACAGGTTGGATTTATATCTATCTGCTCCTTTATGTTCCCCGAGACAAACAGCGGATGTGTCTGGTAGACGCTGATCTCCTCCACTGAGACAACGTGCAGCGTGTCTAGCCATGCCGGATATACATGTGTATGAGGATCCTGAGGGGTCATTGAGCCACCATCTAATATTTATGTCCAACTTCTAGACCTGCAGCTAAGTGGCTCAGATAACTACACCTGTCAGCTCATTTTTGCCTGTCATGATAATTAATGATCATTCTGTGCGACTTCTCCAACCGTCTGCTGACTTTTACAATATTTGTCTCACAGCTTTTGTATCCGGATGAAGATCTGACCAATATTACTACAACAGAGATAAACGTGAGGGGTGATCAGCGGTGTAAAGAGGAGATTCTTACAGGTAACCGCTCAGGTGAGTAGTAACCACTAAATACAGCAGAGAAGAGTCGCAGATTCTCCTCGGTCAGCGGCTGCAGATAGTTATGTAGATTTATAAGCTCTGGGATCTGTCAGTTTCCGCTGGATGTTCCCTATTCAGCCGAAGTACAAACTAAATGTGGATGACATGTGATACCGTTATAGGTGATAACACACGATGAGCATCTATAATATGGGTGTAATTATGTGCACCACATAATAATGGCACAATTATCTTATGTGTTGTATCCCTTATTTAGAAGAATAAAAGTTTTGAAATAGGAAATCTGAGTGTAAAATCCATCTGTAGTGCGGATATATAATATATCTATGTGAACGAGGCCGATTCCTTCATCACTTTCAGTCAGTTCTATCGAGAGAAGAGAATATTCCCAATTTTAGATCTAAGGAACCATTAGCTCCTATTAGACTCCTAGAATCCAGATTGTGGAAACATCAACCCGGATAACAGAAGATTCCTTGGAGGATGGACGGTTGGTGCTATGAGTGTCAGGAATGCTTCTCTCCAGGGACTGGAAGGAAGAAACCTGGATGTCGGATCATCATTATCGTATAACAAATCTCACTGCAAGCAGGAAATATTAATATCATCTTAGAAACGTCCACATGAGGGCTTGTGTTCTGATGGACACATTATATTTGGTTGGAACCATTTAATATACAAGCAATATTAAAAGTGTGGAGGGGGGATAACGACCAAAAATAACTAGATTTAGCAGGTGAAGATCAAGTAGTTCTACAGATCTGCTCCAATAGGCTGGGCTGCGCCTGATACATTGCAAGCTGGAAACCCTCCTTAAAGAAGAGCCATGTGGTGATGATGCTCCAACACTGTCCCGAAGAAGTTATTGAGCGATGCTGTTTCTCTGACTAGTGAAGAGGGTTCTGGTCCGACCCCCCTTTCATCACATGGGTGGTGAGGCAATCAATTCCTTATCTGCCCATAGGATGCTCCTATTGCATCACCACTGGAGATGAATGATAGGGCGGCACTGGTCCCCTTGTGACTGTGAGCAGTGATGTGGCTAGATTACCCAATATGTATTTAGAGTAGGAGGGAGCACATAATGGTGCCATTAGCTGGAATCTGGTGTGTTATGTGGTGTACACTAGGGGTGAGGGCATTTTTGGTCCTGCTGTAGTGGCTGCTGCACTAGGGAAGAAGCCTTTAATAGGCATGAAAGGCGAGGTCATGATGACTGCAGTGATGCAGAGAACAGCCAAAGGAGCGGGCAAGAGGAGTTTCTCTCCCAACTCCCCAAAGTTTCTGTGCAAGAAAAAGATTGTCCATGTGCACAAGGAAAGGGGGTCTCTATTCTTCATGAGTAGAGCAGGGGAGATTGCTGCTGTTGATGTCAACCAGGGCATTTCTGCATTTTTTTTGGAAAACGGGATTGTGTTCTCTTGTCCTCTTTATCGTGACATTGCTTCTCAACCGTCTTGGCTCATAATGTCCCTGATCCCTTCCTGGGGTCAGGTGAGAGGGAGGGGGAATATGGATAAGGGAGATTTGGACAGAGGGTAACTGAAGTGAAGATGTCTATTTCAAGAGCTGGACCAGAGGTAGTTTTGCCTTATAGTTGTGGTTCCCTGTCCCTTGCTTGCTCTCTGCTCATCGCAAGCCTGCCCAGCATTCCCCTCAGTTCCTCCCTTAGGTACAATTGTGTATATTTAAAGGGGGTTTCTATAGCGGATATTCCGCTTCTGAGAAGTGGGAAGTGAGAAATCCCTTCCATTTTAAAGTGTTTTTTTACATCCCCATCCTTGTATCTCTCTACTTATATTCTTTCCATGGTCATTATGTGAGTGACTTGGGCCACAACTTCTGCTACCTCAAGGATCACTGTGAGACGATTACTGTGAAACAAATCCTGTGTTTCAGGATTGTACATGTGGCCACTAGGAGGAATACATGGTGGAATTGTTGTTCGGTCATGTCTGTTGTCTGTTGTGGCTCGACATGGAAGAATAGGGAGAGCCTGTTTTTATCTTCTATTTGGAATGGATGTATTGTGCTATAGATTCCCAGAATGATTTTCTTTCTGTGCATAGCCATATGCCATGATCAAAGTGTGTGGCAGAAAGGCCACATTTTGGGGACTTTACCAGTCGGTCAGGATTTGTTGCCAAGGCTGGGATGTTAAAACCATAAATGGCATATTGTACTATTTTGAAAAAGGACTCCACACCTTGCTCTGTAGATGTCTGCGGATCGTGTTCCAGCTTCGAGAGAGCTTTGTATGGCTTTTTTCTATTGTGTAAGGAGTTTTTCTGTGCCTGGCTCATTGAATTTCTTTCTAATGGCTTTCTGTATTTTTTATAGCAATGGTGTTGTATGAGACTGCTCAATGAAGGTGTCAAAGTCTGGGACCTCTGCTTCTGTTGCTAGATTTGTCAACCTGCTTTTACAGGAGGAAAGGGCCTGTTTAAGTTGGAAGAATTGTAAGGGCAGTAGATGGAATTTGTGTTTGTAGTTCTAGTTTGGTGAGCCATAGTCACCCTGTGTCATGCATGAAGTGGGGAGCTACGTTTCAGACATTTACATGCCATGTTTTGTAAAACCTTCTTGTCCCCTGCTAACGTTGGGGTGAGCTATCAGGGGCATATTCTTAGACAGGGGCGTAACTATAGAGGATGCAGGGGATGCGGTTGCACCCGGGCCCAGGAGCATTAGCATAAGGCCTCTCTTCTCCATATAGGGAACCCAGTACTATAAGTAAAGCATTATAGTTGGAGGCCCTGTTACAAGTTTTGCATTGGGGCCCGGAAGCTTCAAGTTATGTCTCTGTTCTTAGACATGGGGAAGGGGAGGCCATAAGCCTTTCTTAGCTCCCAAGTGATTATGGTGTCTCTTAGTAGCTGCAATTTCATTATGTCTGTTGGGAGCGTTGCATAAGCTGTATGCAGGCAAACAACTAAGTCCCAGGGTGCAGCTAAGTTGGATTCAATTTCTCTACAAGAATACGCATCAGTCTTCTTTCTTTCCAAATTGCTACGTGGCAGGTTAGGCAAGCTATGTTGTAACTTCTCAGATTTGGAAAATTTATTCCTCCCTCTCCTTCGTCCAGTATTAGCTTTTTGAGTAAGATTCAGGGTTTCCTGCCTCCCCAAACCTATTTAGCAAATTCCGAGTCTCGATGTTTGAGCAGTAAGGAAGTTGTTTGCATTGGGGATGATAGTTTTGAGAAGCTCATCATTTTTATGAGGTGGCATCGTCCCAATAGGTATAGCGGCAGGTGTAGCCAGTGATTTAGTTCTTTTCTAATCCTAATAAATAGCGGTGGGTAGTTTAGCGTGTAGATGGAGCTTGTCGTCTTTCCTATTTTAATGCCTAGATATGTGATAAAGGGTTTTGCTATGGTGGTTGGCCAACCAAGTGAAATCCATAGCATAGTAGGGCAGGGCGCACCTAGTTCTAGTATCTCACTTTTCAGGGGGTTTATTTTATAGCACGAGAATACCCCATACTCAGTTATAATTTTTAATAGTGGCTTCAGATGTTTTTTGGGGGGTGTTCTAGGAACAGAAGAATGTCGTCTGTGAATAGGGTAAGCTTTAATTCGTGGAAGCCTATTCTTTTGCCCTTATACAAATCTGGCTCGGTCAATCTTTTGACCAACGGCTCTAGTGCCAGGTCCAATAGTAGAGGTAATAGCTGGTACCCCTTTCTTCTGCCCTTGAGTAGATTTAAGCAAGGTTTACAAAAAGCTTGGCGTATGTGTTTTGGCTCTGGGGTTGCATTGTAGGCTGTCCCTATAAGTTCTAAAGGAACCTTCAATGTTCTTTTTGTTTAGCACCATGTTTAGCTAGTCCCAGTTTACATTATCGAATGGTTTTTATGCATCCAATCCTAACAGAATTCGGCTGTACTTCCTATATTGGGGCGAATGATTTAGAAGCACTCGTTGTATGGTACCAAGTGTTGCCAAGACTTTGTGAATGTTTGTGACTGCTGAGCGGCCTTTCATAAACCCCACCTGTGCCGGGCTTAATAGCAATGTCATGTATTTGCTGAGTCTGTCAGACATAATTCTAGACAATCATATGATGTCCTGGTTGGTGAGTGATATTGGGCGGTATGACTCTGGGAGTTGCTTGTTCTTGTTTGGTTTTGGGATTAGTTTTGTGTGTATTAGTTGGCTTGGTCTGGCTGCTTTCTGGTTTGTGGTTTTTGGTTGAAGAGATTTTTTAGCATGGGAGATAGCATGTTTTTGAGGGACTTCAACTCCCTGGGATATCCATCCAGGCCTGGTGCTTTGTCGTTGAATAGTTGTGCTACTGCCTATTTGACCTTGCACTCTGTTATTTTTTCATTTAATGATGCCAGTTGTGTTGGGCTTAGGGTGGATAGCGAAACCTTTTTTTAGGAATTCTTTCCTGTTCTCCATATTGTTTGTCTGGGGCTCATATAGTGTTGCAAAGTTTTTCTGGAGTATTGTGTTTATTTGACTCTGGTGCTTTTGAGTCTGACCATTTTAATCTCTCATCAATGTTATGTGTATGTTGGGGTACTGTTCTTTTGCTAGTCTCTCCAGGAGCCGGCCTGCTTTGTTACCAATTCCTAATTTTTAAAGAAATCTCTCTTTGAATGCAAAAATCCTCCAAATGAATCATCGATGTAACTATATAGCTTGGTATCTAGGTTTTCTACTCCGCTCTACCCTGGTTTATGATAAAGTGCATGTATTTCTAAGGAAGTGTGTGAGATGGACACCTCCTAATAGCACTCACTGGAAAGTTTATAGTTCTCTACTGAGCATTTACTAGAAGCATAGTGACAGGTACACTGATATATGAAGCTATGAAGATGGAGGCTTCACCAGAGAAGTGGAAAACAGCCTGGTGGCTGAACATCATGATCTACTGTTCCTCGCTCTGAAGTCTACTGTTTGCTTATTACTGCCTAATTACAGTTTGCTGTGTGACTTGTAATTTATATAGAAATGTTCTAACGTATCACTATAATTTTTACTTATGTTCAAAAGTAGTAAAATTAACTTAATTCTTGGCAGATAATGGTATCAGGAGCTCAGAGAGACGTCTTATACCTTCATATATTGAAGGAGATGATAAGTTTAGACAAGATACATCTGAAGAACCTGCCATTATCCCAGATATGCCCTTAGCCCTTCACAGCAAAGATCCATCTGAGGATCCTATTATACAGGTCCCATCTTCTAATCCATCCCAGGCTGACAAGCAGAAGAAAAGTCACAAAAGACAAGAACATCAAAGAGCTCACAGAGGAGAGAAGCCATATTCATGTTTAGAAAGTGGAAAATATTTTTCACTGGAATCCAATCTACTTAAACATCAGAGAATTCACACAAGCGAGAAGTCATTCTCACCCTCAGAAAGTGGCGATTGTTCTACTGAGAAATCACATCTTACCATATATCAGAGAAGTCACACAGGAGAGAAGGCATTTTCATGTTCAGATTGTGGGAAATGTTTTTCAAAGAAATCAGATCTTGTTATACATCAAAGAATTCATACTGGGGAGAAACCATATGCATGTTCAGAATGTGGGAAGAGTTTTTCAAATAAATCAAATCTAGTTGAACACCAGAGAATTCACACGGGGGAGAAGCCATTCTCATGTTCCGATTGTGGGAAATGTTTTACTATCAAAGCAAATCTTGTTACACATCAGAGAATTCACACAGGGGAGAAGCCATTTTCATGTTCAGATTGTGGGAAGTGTTTTACAATCAAAGCAAATCTTGTTACACATCAAAGAATTCACACAGGGGAGAAGCCATTTCCATGTACAGATTGTGGAAAATGTTTTTCAAAGAAATCAGATCTAGTTATACATCAAAGAATTCACACTGGAGAGAAGCCATTCTCATGTGCAGAATGTGGAAAGTGTTTCTCAAATAAATCAGATCTCGTTAAACATCAGAGAATTCACACAGGGAATAATCTATTTTCATGTTCAGATTGTGGTAAATGTTTTTCAAATAAATCAAATCTTGTTGCACATCAGAGAATACACACGGGGGAGAAGCCTTTCTCTTGTTCAGATTGTGCGAAATGTTTTACTAGCAAAGCAATTCTTGTTAAACATCAGAGAAATCACACAGGGGAAAAGCCATTTTCATGTTCAGAATGTGGGAAATGTTTCACTAGCAAAGCAATTCTTGTTACACACCAGAGAATTCACACAGGGGAGAAGCCATTTTCATGCTCAGAATGTGGGAAGTGTTTTTCCCATAAATCAGATTTAGTTAAACATCAGAGAATTCACTCAGGGAATAAGCCATTTTCATGTTCAGAATGTGGGAAGTGTTTCTTATATAAATCAGATCTTATTACACATCAGAGGACTCACAGAGGAGAGAAGCCATTTTCATGTTCAGAATGTGGAAAATGTTTTACTAAGAAATCAAGCGTTGTTGTACATGAGAGAAGTCACACAGGAGAGAAGCCATTTTCATGTTCAGAATGTGGGAAGTGTTTTTCAGATAAATCAAGTCTTGTTATACATCAGAGAATTCACACTGGAGAGAAGCCGTTTTCATGTTCAGAATGTGGGAAGTGTTTTACTCAGAAATCACAAGTCCTTAACCATCTAAAAACTCACACAGAAAAGTAACTAATCCATTTTTTAAACTCATCTAATTAGCAAATGGTACAAAAAAATACAAAAAGATCACTTCATGTGCAGCATTTTTTGGAAAAAAAATACCACAGTTCTAATTGACTTTCTATGCATTTTTTGGCTTTTTTTTTTCAGTAAAACAGCTATGGCTGGGTGTTAACTAAATGTCATTAAGGAGTTATTAAATGTGTTGCAGGCAATGGGTTTTTTTTTTGCAATCACAGCAGGGTGTAGGATTGAAACTTCTTATTCTTGCATTTTTTTAACGGCTTCTTTATTAGGGTAGCTTCATGCGATTTGTATACGCACGCGCAAAATGTGTTCATACAATACGTGGAGAATATTGGGTTTATCCTTACCATTTTTTTTGCGTGCATGAAAAAACAATACGATTGCTGAATACACAGATGTTAGCTAAATGCCATTTGTGAGATTTCAAAATTCCGAGCAAACAATGCTTTTCTGTTTGTGGTATTTTCTGGACTCGTGTTACATTTTTGGGTTCCATGCTTTTTGTTTTATGGTGTTTTTTCTCCTGCAGTGTGCGCCAGATATGGTGGTTTTTCAGGCATATTCCTGTAAGCTTCTACGATGTAAAGGTGTCAAAAATGTGTAACAAGAAGTCACAACAACAACAAAAAAATCACTAGTATAAAAGTACATGTAATTCATGCTAAATTTTACAAGACAAAAACTTGTGAGGGAAGTGTTAGACCTGCCTCACACGAGTGGATTCATATTTGTGCTGTGTTTTTGCTGAATAAGCATGGTGTTTTTGCATACACTTCAGCATATTTTACTCTATTCTTTGCACATACAAGTTCACAATTGCGCACATAAACGCGTAACAATGCTCACAGCCATTGAAACAGCCAATCACATAACACCTTCCCATTAGAAAAAGCTGTGCTGTATTCAAAATGGCCAATAAAAACATCTCCACCAAAAAATGCAGCCTCCCTCCCAATTAATACGTTCACAGACTGGAAATCAATTAGGATATACCGTATATACTCGAGTATTAGCCGACCCAAGTCAATAAGTTTTACCACAAAAAACTGGTAAAACTTATTGACTCGAGTATAAGCCTAGCTATACTTGAGTATATACTAGGTAAAGAAAAAATGCAATACTTACCACCTCACAGCCGGCATCTGTGTCCCCGGCGGTGCAGCAAGCTGCTTGAGAATTCTCCCCGCTGTCATCTTCCTGTGAGGAAGTGCTGTGATTGGATCAAGCGCCAGCCAATCACAGCCATTCAGTGATGTCATCCACTGAATGGCTGTAAATGATGGAGCACCAGCTGTGATTGGCTGGCACTCGATCCAATCATAGCACTTCCTCACACAGCGCTGATGGCGGGGGAATTCAAAGCCGAGCAGGGAGATGACAGCGGGGAGAATTCTAAGTCAGCTTGCCACACTGCCAGGGAGACCATCGCGCTGGGGACACAGGGAGGCGAGTATTGGGGTTTTTTTGTTGTTGTTTTTTACCTCACTTGAGTATAAGCCGAGAGGGGCTTTTTCAGCATAAAAAAATGTGCTGAAAAACTAGGCTTATACTCGAGTATATATGGTAATTACTCCAGTCAAACAGCCAGGTGTATCCAGACTTTTACCTAACTATAAATATAATATAATGCTGAGAAAAAATAAGCACACCACATCCTCTTTGCATTTCTGTGGTTTTACATGTGGGGAGAAAAGAAAACAAATCTGGTATTTAGAAGGTCTTAAACTATTGCTGATATGATCAATTAATCAAGGATATTTCACATCTGACTGTTACTTCTCCTGTTACTTACTATGGAAGCAGTAAAGGTGTACTTAATTTTCACACACTGCTTCTGCATTTTGGCCTTTTTCCTAATTACTCTGTAATTTGTAATGTGTTGTTGATCTGTTTTTTTTAGCTCCATAATCATGTGAGGGATTGTTTTTTGCTAAATGAGTTCTGTGTTTAACGGCTCCATCACATATAATGTATTCTGTCTTCTGCCATTCATCATGTAACGTAAATAACGTCGCCTTTATTCTGCAGGTCAGTGCAGTTACAGCAGGACCAAATCTACGAGTTTTATATATGTTCTACTTTTGTACAATAAAAGCATTTTTTTAATAAAAAAAATATTTAACATTAATATATTAGAATATTTTATTTTTCCATCGACTTAGCTGAGTGAGGGCTAGTTTTTATGGGACAATATGTATATTTTTTTGCTAGCATTTTTTGGATACATGCAAGTTTTTGATCCCTTTATTTTCAGGAAATGTGATTTGTTCATAGTAAAGCAATATGTAGTGGCATTTTGTTTTACATTTTTTAAACACTTTTTTTAATCAATATACAACTAAATGTAATAAAGACTCACTCTGTGCACCATGATTTACTGTACAAATATGTATAGAAAAATAAAAAAGGTATGACAAGCCAAACTCAAAGCCTCATGTTAGTATTAATTGGGTAAAGAAAACCAGAAACGGGAGAAGTAGTTGTAGGGATGGACGACTCAATCTTCGCCATCAAATTATTATTCTTTCCTCTAATGGAAGGACATTTAGCAGACTTTAATCAGACCGCCTCTGAGGAAAAAAGATAAGACAAATGACAAGACACAGAGAGAGACGGGTAAAGGCAATAACCAAATCAGAGCCCACGTGGGACAAGAACAGGATTATGTCAGAGTAGATAAACTATTACCCACTGAGACAAGGTCATCCTTCTGGGATCATCTTACTTATAGCTAAAGGCTGTATGGAGAAATACTAATAATCTCACACACAGGGGCATGGGGCCATCACAAGTATCCTGGATGTGACAAACATGATACATTTATAGTATTTTTTTAAAGGGGTTGTCCCGCAGAAGCAAGTGCAGTTATGCACTTCTGTATGGCCATATTAAAGGGGTTGTCCCGCGGCAGCAAGTGGGTCTATACACTTCTGTATGGCCATATTAATGCACTTTGTAATGTACATTGTGCATTAATTATGAGCCATACAGAAGTTATAAGAAGTTTTTCACTTACCTGCTCCGTTGCTAGCGTCCTCGTTTCCATGGAGCCCGCCTAATGGCCAAATTAGACGCGCTTGCGCAGTCCGGGTCTTCTTCTTTTCTCAATGGGGCCGCTCGTGCAGGATGCCGGCTCCGTGTAGCTCCGCCCCGTCACGTGCCGATTCCAGCCAATCAGGAGGCTGGAATCGGCAATGGACCACACAGAAGCCCTGCGGTCCACCGAGGGAGAAGATCCCGGCGGCCATCTTCAGCCGGTAAGTAAGAAGTCACCGGAGCGCGGGGATTCAGGTAAGCGCTGTGCGGATTTTTCTTTAGGTCCCTGCATCGGGGTTGTCTCGCGCCGAACGGGGGGGGGGGGGGGGGGGTTGAAAAAGAAAAACCCGTTTCGGCGCGGGACAACCCCTTTAATGCACTTTGTAATATACATCGTGCATTAAATATTGGCCATACAGAAGTTATATACTTACCCGCTCCCGGTGCTGGCGTCCGCGTCTCCATGGCGGCGACCAAACTTCTCCTCTGGTCGCCGCAACAGTCGCGCTTGCGCAGAGAGGAATCCTCTTCTGGATGGTCCGGGCTCACGAGCTGCGTCCTAACTCCTGCATCATCGCGTAGCTCCACCCCGTCACATGGTGCCGATCAGCCAATGAGGTGGCTGGAATCGGCAGTGGAGCGCAGACAGCAGGAGAAGACCCGCGGCAGCCATCTTGGAAAGAAGATTTTTTAAAGTTGCTGAACGGGGATTCAGGTAAGGGAATTTTTTTTTTAATAACACCTGGCAGCAGTATTCCTTTACAGGTACTGGGGGACTTGGCCAAAAAAAAAATTTCTCTTTAGGCGCGGGACAACCCCTTTAACAGCAGTTGCCCTACTGCACTTGTGCACAGAATATACATAATGGTAGAAATACATAAGTTTCCCCTAATTAGTTACATACTACATAATGCACATCTGCTAACTTTAATTAAAGAGGTTTTCCGGGGAAAATACTATTGATGACCTATCCTCAGTTGTGGCTGTAATTGCTGGCACTGCTCGCGTTGATTTTAATGAGAGCCGCACTTGCAGTTGCAAGAGCCTGCCACTACACAGCTGTCTGAGCAGAGATTTCCACTGCTTTTGCTCTGATCCTGTGTAATTGCAACGCTGTCAGCGGGCTAACAATCAGCTGTTCAGTCGGGGGCCCAAGCGATGACCCCAGCCAATCAACTATTGATGACCTATCCTACGGATAGGTCATCAATAGTATTTTCCCCAGAAAACCCCTTTAACATTGTGGTCAAAAGGTCAAGAATAAACAAGTAAGATAACTACCTATATCTTATTGTAAAATTAAGGTTAATAAGAGATTACACTTAGAAGGACAGTCTGGATAGGCAGACCATGTGCTCCTCAGAACAACAATCTTTGCATGGAGGCACTACTAGTCCCAACATTTTGGCCAAGCAGGTCAGCCTGTCTGGGTCACACTCTAAGGCTGAGGATGCTACTGATGCCAGCTGCAGCAGTAGTGGTGAACAGGTTTTAATTAGAGATGAGCGAGCACCAAAATGCTCGGGTGCTCGTTACTCGGGACGAAATTATCGCGATGCTCGAGGGTTCGTTTCGAGTAACGAACCCCATTGAATTCAATGGGCGACCCGAGCATTTTTGTATATCGCCGATGCTCGCTAAGGTTTTCATTTGTGAAAATCTGGGCAATTCAAGAAAGTGATGGGAACGACACAGCAACGGATAGGGCAGGCGAGGGGCTACATGTTGGGCTGCATCTCAAGTCCCCAGGTCCCACTATTAAGCCGCAAGAGTGGCCCCCCCCTCCCAACAATTTTTACTTCTGAAAAACCCTCATTAGCAATGCATACCTTAGCTAAGCACCACACTACCTCCAACAAAGCACAATCACTGCCTGCATGACACTCTGCTGCCACTTCTCCTGGGTTACATGCTTATAGCCGGTTCCACTGAAAGCAATGGGCTGCCGGCGTGCGCGGGATGAATTGTCGGGAAGGGCTTAAATATAGAAGCCCTTCCCTGCAATTCATCCAGAAATGTGTAAAAATAAAAAATATATATATACTTACCTTGTCCCGGCAGACGGAGTTCAGCGCGGCCGGCCTACAGTGGGTGTGAAGGGGGTGTGAGTCAGACCTGCCCCCTGATTGGCTCAGCCTGAGCCAATCAGAGGCAGGTCTGACTCACACCCCCTTCACACCCACTGCCGGCCGCCGCGGCTGAACTCCGTCTGCCGGGACAAGGTAAGTATATATATTTTTTTTATTTTAACACATTTCTGGATGAATTGCAGGGAAGGGCTTCTATATTTAAGCCCTTCCCGACAATTCATCCCGCGATCGCCAGCAGCCCATTGCTTTCAGTGGAACCTGCTGTATTGCCGGCTCCATTGAATTCAATGGGCAAACATCGTTCTTCTCTGCCACAGCTGTTACAGCTGTGGCAGAGAAGAATGATTTGTCTTCTATATGTTCTCAATGGGGTCGGCGCTGCTGCCGCCGGCCCCATTGAGCGCATATAGAGAAGAGAACAGGAATCGCAGATAGGTGCGATCTGCGATTTCTGACTATGGCCTAAGAAGGACCGTTGGGGTTCTTAAAGCCTAAAATAACTCCTAACGCTCTCCCTATAGCAGCTCCGGCACCAGCAGCACTGTCCCTGATCTCTGTCAGAATGCATCTGTGGCGAGCCGATTTTAATACTCGGGTGACACCTGATCTCGCCAGCCACTCACTGCAGGGGGGTGGTATAGGGCTGGAACATCACAGGAGGAAGTTGTAATGCCTTCCCTGTCTTTCTATTGGCCAGAAAAGCGCGCTAATGTCTTAGAGATGAAAGTGAAAGTAATTCGAACATCGCGTGGTACTCGTTACGAGTAACGAGCATCTCGAACACCCTAATACTCGAACGAGTATCAAGCTCGGACGAGTAGGTTCGCTCATCTCTAGTTTTAATACTTCAGCAAATCCAGCTGCAGGAGTCCCCTGAAAGGATGCAAAGCTACTACTTAAGAGGCAAGTTACACCTGGAAACAACAGCAGGGAAGAAACGAAGAAGAAGCAAATCTTTATACAGGAAAAGTTACTTTATGTTACCAAGTTACTGGGTGGAGCTCCCTGATGAGCTCTTTGAACCTAGGGGTAAAATGTGCTGGGATAAAGACGTTATCTGTATCATTTGATGTCATGAGGGTTTTATGTTAAATTTACAGTGTATGTGTGTTATATATATATAATTTTTATTTTTGGGGGGGGAGGGGGGGGGGTTTTGGAACAGGTCTCTTTTGTCCTGACCTAGGTATCTAATACCTCCCCCTTCTCTTATCACCTCCCTATTTTTAATTAGGGAGTGAAGGTCACGTTCCAGTGTGTGGTTGCCCTTTGCTTGCTCATCCAGATATAATTGTTTGGGACGTTAGGGGGTGCAGTCATAAATGTCATAGAATTTGATTACTAATACAATTGATATGGTACACTTTTCTGAATCTTGTTGCAAGTGCATTAAATTTAGCTCATCTAAAAACTTTTAGTTTAAAATGTATTTTTATTAAAGACTTGTATAATACGGACAATCAGAGAAATATCAATCTCAAAATTATTCAGCACTGCAGCAATATCAATAACATTACCAAGAAAAACATTTTGGCCGATGAACTAAGCTTATGTCCAAAAAAGTTTTCTAAAGATGTCTCTATTGAGCCGCTTGCAATACAGATTCGAGCATCAGCGGCGGTCACGGGGTTCCAATTGAGAACTCATGAAGAGCGGGTGGCATTGTACGCGGATGATACTCTTCTGTTTCTGTAAGAACCAGAATCCTCTTTAGCCTCAGTGCTCTCAATTTTTAACATTTACAAAGAGTACTCTGGAGTAAGGGTTAACTAGGATAAAACTGAGCTGTTGCCGGTCGATCCCCCTCCGGCATCACTAGCTCTACCTGCCCCCCTGGAGTGTAGATAGTTTCACGTATTTGGGAATAGTGGTGCGGAGATCTACTGACCATTTTTACATGGATAATCTTGCTCCATTTTTGGACTGGGCAAGAGACATGGCAAAGCGATGGGCTTCACTCCCATTGACCCTACTTCGTTGTATAAACCTAATTAAAATGAAGGTATTACCTAAATTTTTGTATATATTTCAAAACACCGCTATCATGATCCCTAAAAGATTCTTTACAGTTCTCTGTAAAATACTCCTTCGCATGTTATGACAGGGTGCCACCCCAAGAATAAAGTTGGAAACTCTCTGCCCTGCCCACAGATAAAGGGGGTTTGGCCCTTCCCCATTTCTACTGTTACTACCTGGCTAGTCAATTAGTGTGTTTGGGGTGGTGGCTGTCATCTATCAACTATACTCCAGTAGTGGGACTTGAGCGCAAGGTGGTGAGCTCAGAACAAAGTTTGAGAGGCTTATTACTAAGAAGCCCGACCTCAAGTGTATTTGCCCTACCTTCATCCATGTAGGTGACTCTCAAAATCTGGAATGTTGCCCTTCATTTGATACCTGATGAGGCAGCTAAGTGGTTTCCTCATAACTCTCTATGGTGTAACCCCAACCTCCCACATTTGCAATGTATGCCTGATATAGTCTTCTGGAGACACCATGGGATCACTACCCTCTCAGATGTTGTTGAAGGTGGCCTTTTCTGTACCTTTTCTCAATCGCAGACACGTTTTGGCCTCCCTAGTAGCTCCCTTTCTAGGTATTTCAAACTTTGCCATGCCCTCAGAGCCCAATTTGAGGGCCTGAGTATCCCCTTTGTCTTGACTTGGCTGGAGGATTTGGCACAGATGGCTAATATCCTGTTTCTATAGACAGCTGACACGTAGCCTTGCTTCACTGGGAGACAGGGTTCTTGAAAAATGGGGCTTGGATATACTGGACGTGGACTTGGATGACCGGAGGGGCCTATTGGCAGGCTCTGGGCCTCCCTTAGTAAGTACTTGAGACAGGCTAATACAAATCAAGTTCCTTCATAGAGACTATTATACTCCTAGCTATCTAAACGCAATGGGCGTATCTCCTAGTTCAGACTGCACAAGGTGCTTGATGGATACAGGCACAACTATGCATATGCTCTGGGAGTGTCATGTTTTACAAGCTTATTGGAGGGATGTTCTTAAGTTTATGGAGACGCATCTGGGAGCACAGCGTTTCCTACACCCTAAGATCTGTCTCTTTGGCCTTGTAGAAGACATTCCGGTCGATGTGGCAGCATGCTCCCTATATAAATTGCTTTTCTTCTATGCTAAAAAGGTAATACTTAATTGAGTCATTTTCCTTTATATGGAGAAAGGACTACTTAAAATACTTAGGCATAAACATCCCAGCAAATCCGTCGGATATCTTTGATCTTAACTACAAACCCCTGCTCTCCATATTTGAATCAGAACTGACGGGCTGGTCCAAACTACACCTTTCCTGGTTCGGCAGGATTAACTCACTTAAAATGAATATCCTGCCCAGAATCCTCTACGTCTTCCAGACCATGCCATAGGACATACCCAGGGGGGGGGGGGGGGGGGGGGGCTTGCCAGACCTAGAGCTCTACAACAAGGCAGCAATAGGGAAATGCATCCTCGACCTACTTCATTACCCAGACACAAAAACATGGGCGACTTTAGAGACAGAACAGAATAAGCTAAACCTAGGGGGCGCATTCTGGGTTCCGGGAAGAGTAGACTGGAGAGGACAGGGGGCCTCCCCCCTTGCCGTAACTCTCCTGGGGGCTTGGAACCGAATAGCCAAAAACAGGAAGATAATGAACAAACCGGGACCACTAACACCCCTAACCGGAAATCCCCAAATCCCCGCCACCCTATCAGTAAACGAACTATCATTCCTACCAGATGCACCCAAGCTATGAACCAGAGAGGTTTGGGGACCGGACGGCATGCGCCCGATGGGCGATTTAGTCGGGGCACACAGACGAAAACCAGGGTCCTGGATGCAATACTTCCAGGTGAGGGACTACCTGGGATCGTTTGGGAACCCTGGGTCACTGAGCTCGGAGCTCACCCCATTCGAAGAGCTCTGTGTCGGTCCTGACTCGCCCCCACACGCGATATCTCTGCTGTACGGGTTGTTGGTCGACGTGAGAATGGGCGAGACACGACCACCATGGGAGGCGAGATGGGAGGAGGCACTGAATATACGGTTCTCCGGAGAGCTCTGGAGAAAGTCATATCAGCTAACCCATCGCCAGGATCTACGAGAAGGTTTGCAGAGCCCCTATGGCCCTGACCCCCGAGATTGCCCTCCTCTCCATGCTTCCTGGCTCGGTGACTAGGACCAAAAAAAGCCTTTTAGGCCACTTCATTACGGCCATGCACCATATCATCTCCCAACATTGGAGACGGGGAGGGGAGATCCCGAGGACTACATGGGTGGAGGCAGTCGACCATATTAAATATATGGAAGACCTCCGGAACAGCGAAACTATGCAAAACCAATCCGCAGCTGCGTCTCGTGATGCCTGGGTGGCCTGGGTAGATTATAAAGGCTCCCCATCACTCCTTAAATGGCTCGCCGACGGCTCTTTATAGACAGATGTAAACCTGTCTGCGGGGCGCCGGGCTCTCCTCCTAACTCGCCCGACTAATCCCTCTACCTCCCCTCATCCCAGCATTACCATGCGCTTAGCGAAACCAAGAGACAGCCAAACCTTCTCCCATCTCCCTCCTTTCCCCCTCTTTCCCAGTCATCCTCTCTCCTCCCCCCAACACTCTCTGGGGTATTTCATTGTGTGTGTTAGTTCGGTTCTGTTTCTTATATAATGTTACCCACAAAATTTATTTGCAGTGCACATCACTTAATCCCACGGGGATAAAAGGAAATGTAGAAGCGACGGTCCTTGAGTGGCGGGCACTGCGGGAGACTCCCTCAGGAGCTCAAAAGCTGATATTAATAAACGAAAGTAAATGTCTCTGAGAGGAAGAGACCTTCAAAGAAAACGGGAACCAAAGACCCCGTAACCCACATAACGACACTATGGCTTAGACGGGTTCGCCCCTACCCATTAAAAACCTTGAATATTAAGCTCCCGACATAAAAAAGCGGAGAGGCACGAACCCGCAACAGCCTGTGACTCATACCGCGCTACAAGAAAAGAGAATGACACCCTGTATGTTCAAGTATTACTCATTTTATTGCAATGTTGTATTTTGGCATAGAAAATCAATAAATATATTTTGAAAGAAAAAGGTAATACTTAATTGGAAACATCTAAAAAAAAAACACTAGGGCAGCCTGGCTGCATGAGTTAAACAGTGTTGCCCCTCTATATAAATTGACAAAAGATGGCTAGGGGATGCCCTGCCAAGTTCACCAAGATAAAGGGTTGGTGGGTTGACTGCCCCAATGCTGCGCTGGGCGTATCTTTTCTGGGAAAACTGAAGGTCCTTTCTCTATTGGTTGTTGTGACTCACATGAACAATAGGTATACATAATAATGGTACTGAAGCTGTGGGTTTAGTTTATAGTTTGTTCTATTTGTTACAATTCCCCAGGTTGGGAGTCTTGGTCTCCTTTGTTATAATGGCCAAAGTTGTTGAAAATAAAAAGAAAATAAAGGGGGTATTATAAACTCTGAAGGGAGTAAGAAAACTGTAATGTTTTAATTTTGATGACTCTCCCTTGTTCTGTATTGTGATGTAAGACGTGCCCAATAAAGAGTTCCTTTAGAAAAAAAGATGTCTCTATAGTTTATTAATTCAATATCCTCAAATTAGTGAACGGTCAAATGAGCTGCATGAGATAAATGGGAAATATAAAAACTTTTTTATGTGTGTGTGGCCTGGCTATGGAGGAGTGAGGACAGGCTATGCAACCTGTCAATCCTTTTTGAATATGCTGGCCAGGTCTGCTCAGGGGGTGCTGCTTGTTGGAGGGGACTTTAACCCTAATTTGAATCCCTGTATTGACACCTCAGCAGGCTACAGTACAGTCTCAACTAGATACTTATGACCACTTAAATGCCTGTTACACAATCTGCAATCTGTAGACATGCTTTATCTTGGCACCCTTTGGCTTCTATTGGGGATATAATATGGTTGGACCATGCTCTGATATTTTTGAGACACTCTCTTCCAGTGCAAATAGATCATCAATGGTCATAGCAGTTAAATGATAACCTCCTACATGACTCTGTGCACAGCTAAAATTAGGGAGCATGTTGACTTCCTCATGATGAGGTGACTCATGCTTCAGATCGAACATCTGTACCCATTTAGTGGGAGGCATTAAAGTGTATACTAAGGGGCATTCTAGTTACTTGGAATGAAACGCTAAAAGATAGGGCGCTTCAGATATACCACCTCTTTCAAAAAATTCACACAAAATAACACCATCTCCAACCATACTGGCAGAGTTAGTCAGGGCCAAGAGAAAATTTTCATCTAAGCTGAATCAAAAATATTTTAATTTCAGGAATCGATGCAATACTATGAATACTCTTAACAAAACAGAAAGACAGCTATCTCGATTTATACATCCACAAACTGCACAAATTAATATTCCAAGGATTAAGAATTCAGAAGGTACAGACACTCTCAACCATTCAGAAAGCCCCAAGATATTCCAGAATTACTACTTTATGTAGCCTGAGAGGACAGTTCACAGATATGAATCCTTCAATTCTAATGGAGCGCATCTCTGGGTACATTGTGGAGACGGCTCTTCAAACACTAGACGATAATTCTAGGGAGGCATTGGAAATGGATATCTTAGAGGAGATAGAGGAAACAAATCCACCCTGTCAGGAAAAAATCCTGGGTCAAATAGTTTATAAATTATTCCGACAGTAGCCTACCCCTTTCTTAGCTAGGGTTTTCTCTGCAGTCTCCACAGAGTCCCTCTAGAGGCGCATATTAGTGTCTTACCTAAACCAGGTACAGACCTCACAATCTCTACTTACTCATCTTTCTGATATTGATATTAAACTTTTCTCCAAAAAACTGGCTGAGAGACTATCCCCCTATCTACCCTCCATCATACACATGAATCAGGTAGGATTTATTAAAGGTAGGGAGGCCAGAGATAACATCTTAAGAACCCTCTTTGATCACATCCAGGGCACAGAATGAGTCTGATTCCATGTGCCTAGTATCTGTGGATGCAGAAAAAGTTTTTTGACAGGGTTCATTGGGGATTCCTGTCTGAAACACTTAAACAGATTGGTCTGGGTCCAAAATTTTTGGCTATAGTCCTTGCCCTTTACACCTGCCCTAGAGCTTGGATTCGGGTAAATGGCTTGTTGTCCCCTTCCATACACATCATAGGAAATGCCACTACACAGGGATGCCCCCTCTCAACATTGCTTTATGTCTTGGTAATGAAGTACCTCGTGGTGACAATTAGAACCAATCCTTCTATACAGGGTATGAGGATTGGGGAAAATCATATAAGACAGCCCTCTATGCTAATGATCTCATATTTCTCAGCCTCAGGGCACACTTTCTTTGATACAGGAATTTAAGAGATATGACCACTAAACTGAGCAGCCGAGCAGAAACATATCAGAGCAATTTATTTTTCAGTGGCAACAGAATGCCATACAATATTTGGGAGTGTTTGTTCCCTCAGATCAGTCAAAATTGTTCAAACTAAACTACTAGGCTATAACGATCTGGATCAGGGTTGGATACTCTTTGTCGTAACCGGTTCGGATTGGTAGCGTGGTCAGGGAAGCCAGAGGTTGGTACATGAGTAGATATCAGTGACTGTACAGACGAGCAGGTGGGTATCATAGGCAGGGAAGCCAGAGGTCAGTACATGAGTAGATATCAGTGCAGTACAGAGGAACAGATTGGTAGTGTAGTCAGGGAAGCCAGAGGTCAGTACACAGGTACGTATGTCAGTTAGCACTATGAAGGAACAGCAGTTGGGAAAGCTTGACTACTCGCTGGGAGCACAATAATCACGCACTGAGGGAAAGACAGGGCCACGTTTATATAGTGTGGCTAATCAGTGCAGGGTAGAGCTTATCAAGAGATGGGTTGTAGAACAAGGTTAGGCAGGGAGCTGTCCAGCAGGCTAAATAATCACCAGGGACAGGCATTTTGGAGTAAATAATAATGTACCTTTTCACATGCACCCTGCAAGATCTTTTGTGGTTCAGATAGATAAATACCCTTGAAATGGACGTATTGCCTAAATACTTCTATATTTTTAAGTTGTTCAACCTTTGTAATTTTTAACTCACTGCGGGCGGTTTTGTTCAAATTTATATGGGGCCGTCTGAGGCCAAAGTTGGGAATCCATACCCTGTTCCGCTCTAAGACAAATGTGGGTCTACCAAATCTTACGCTTTATCATGCAGCTGAGGTTTTAGTACACTTTTTAGATTGCCATCATCATTTTGCTCACAAACAATGGGTAATCCTAAAACAGGCAGACTGCTAGATTCCATTAAGATTTCTTCCTTTGGAATCGACCTAGTGACAAGGCTCAGAAGCTCTGCCCAATTCCTATCAAGGGAATCTCAGGCTCTGGCGTTTGAAAATAAGAAAGTGGATTTTATCAAGGGAGGATAGCCCTCTCACACATGTATTTTTCAACCCAGCATTTCCACCAGGTAGATCCCAGGATGAGTTTCTGGGTTGGGAAACGAGTGGAAAACACATGGGTTCAGCACATGTTTAATTGCTCATCGTTTCCATCTCTCCAAGATTAATGGATAGATTTAGGAACAATAATCTCTCTTGGTTGGAATTCTACCTGTTACGTTCTTTCTTTGAGGAAGAAAGGAGATGGAAACTTTTTGGAATCAGCACTTAGACGCTTTGAGAGTCTGTTTTTCAGGCAGTCCCCGCTGACACATGTAGTCTTTCTAATTTATGGCTTGTGGACAGATCCTAGTTTTATATGGGCCTGGGAACAGGAATTGGGAACTACACTATCTCAAAATGATTGGCAAAAGGAGTTTATCTTTACACATAAATTATCCACAGCATGCGCTGCTCGGGTAAGAAAACGTAAAATGTCACAAGGTGGTGTACCCAGTTTGTCTACGTTCCATGTCCCCCTTGGTTTCTGAGATGTGTTGGCACTGTGGAACTGCTAGAGGTGTGAGGATATAAATTGCTGAGACCTTTTTGGGACAGGGTGCTTTTTACTTATAATCTAATAAACTGGTAAAAGATCAACAATACTTCACAACTTGCTCTTCTTTTCGCTTTTGCAAATGAAATCCCTTTTTTTTGGAAAATTATTATTTTCATTACATCGTTGCATTCAAAGTCCTATAACCTTTTATATTTTTCCATTGTCAAAGCTCTGTTAGGGCTTGTATTTTGCATGATTAACTGTAATTTGTATTAGTACCATAATGGGGTACATACGGCTTTTTTATCACTTTTATTGTGTTTTGGGGAAAACAAAGGGAACAGAATAAGCATTTTGCCTCAGTTTTTAGGATGGGGGTTAATGTTTTTTGCCCTGCACGATAAATAGTGTCCTCAATTTATTACACAGGTCATTACGGATGCAATGATACCAAATATGTAGGATTTATTCTTTATGTAAACAAGAAAGTGCACAATTACATTATTTTTATTTTACTTTTTTATGTCTCTGTAGGGGCCTTGAACCATAAAAACTTATCGCTATGTTAATTCCAGTGCAGTACTTGCAATGCCTGATCACCTACAATAGCTATCACAGGCTATGACAGACTGGGACACTAGTGTCTGGCGACCAGGTACTCCGTGAATACATTGTGGAGTGCCGATAACATTACAGGGAAAGTCTGCTACCTCTGTGAACCCTTTACATGCCACAATCTACATTGATTGCGGCATCTAAGGGGTTAAAAATAGGGATTAATGTTCTAACAGTTTCCCGCTGTTGATGTAAACTTATGTTCTGTGGCATTAAGGGGTTATAGTGAATTTTTTTAATGAAAACAATATCGCTTCCTGCCTTCCTAAGCAGAGAGAGGAGCTGGTGTCTCTTCCGGTCCCATTTAATCCCTTGACATTGTAGGCCGTAATGGTGACAGGTTTACTAGTGACTGCAGTAGGCATTAGGAGTGGAACAGAGAGAGGTTATCAGTGTTAGAAACTCTTGGCAGACAAGTAGGAACCAAAAAGGTCCCTTAGGCTAACTTCATACAGACGGGTGCAATATCGGGCCGTGAATCATGGCCCAATATCTCACTCGCCAATATGCGATTTCGCCACGAATGTGAGACGTTTTTACATCAAAAATGTCTTGCATGACTTCGGGAAGTAGAGATCCTCCAAAGCTACTGACAGCCACGGCGGAGTATCGCAGAGTTTCTCCTATTGTCTTCGATGAGAAAACCTCGCATCGCACCGTGTGCACCTAGCGCATGGTGTGATGCTGCCACCAGCCCTATTGAAAACAATGGGTGATGCAAGGGCATGCCCAAAGATAGAACGTGTTACAATTTTTTGGCCACATCATAGTGCGATGCAGGAAATAAATTGTTCATGTGTATGACCCAATTCAAAAGAATCTGCAATGCACAAATCTCGCCTGTGTGAAGCCGGCCTTAAGGAGACAACACAAATTAGAAAAAAGCTCAACTAGATCCACACGTTTGGAGCAGAAGTAGTGCGGCATTAAGTTGCTCTTAGTCGTCACACAGAGAGGAGGGAGGGAGCCTAAGGCTGCTTGCACATCTGCACTATTACCTCTGGTCGGATGTTTCGTCACAGATCCGGCACAAAATACTGAATGAAAGAGCATGCAGGGCAGACAGCTGAGCGGAAAACAAATGGACCCCATTATAGTCAATAGGGTCAGTTTGGCGCGGTTCAATTTTGTCATATGACGGATCTGTTCTGACCGGTCGTTTCCCTTTCTTGCTTCCATAACAAAGCAGGAAAACGGAACCCTTGACTGAGATGTGAAAGTAGCTTCAAGATAAAGGGAAATGGGTGAGAAAGGGAAGGAAAGAAGCAGGGGAATAAGGGTGGAGGAATGGTAGGAGAGGAGCAGGGGAATAAAGGGGGAGGAGAGGAATGGCAGGAAAGGAGCAGGGGAAAAGGAAGGAGGAAAGGAAGGAAAGGAGCAGGGGAATAAGGAAGGAGGAAAGGAGCAGCGGAATAATGGTGGGGGGAGGGGGGAATAAAGGGGAAAAAGGGGACGAGAGGTGCAGAGGAATAACGGAGGGAAGAAGGGAAGGAGCTGGGGAATAGGGGAGGGGTGAACCCCAACTGGCGATGTCTCTCTTAGACCTCATTTCCATGGCCATGCACAGGGAAAACCCACAGCAGTTTCCACCTGTACCCGCACCCGCAGCCATGAGGCCAAAAATGACATTATACTCACCTGTCCGGATGCTGCAGGTCTCCCCTCTGTCGCGGCCGTATCTTCTTTGATCTGCCCATCTGATGCGCCCGGCACACATCCACGCATAGCACCATGCTCACTCTTTTTTAATCTCCTGCTCATCGCGGATCCGCGGCACATCTGCAGTGACAGCTATGGGTGTGCAGCGGTGGAGACGGCTTCCATTGACTTCAATAGAAGCCATCCCTGCAGGATCTGCAGGGAAAATTGAGCATGCTGTGATTTCTTCTCGCGTGTGCAATGCACACGCTGGGGAAAAAAATTACATCTACAATCACATCCACATTAAGTTGCCCTGCGGATGCTAATGCATCCCTATGAGCGGCAGGAGGTGTGGATCTCCCGTACGGAAGCCACACGTTGATTTTTATAATAAAAACCTGCCTGAGGACATTGGGCCTTATTGTAATTCTGCCTGGGAGACCAGAGTTAGTGCTCATATATTAACAATACCCAGAAAAAGGGTTTCACTGCGGAGGACCTACTTAACCTGTACAGAAGCAGGAGGTATCTAGTAATACACCTCTAGGAATAAGCTGAACGAATGTCCTGAAACAGGAAGATCTTCATATGGGATGTTTAATCTTACTCATGGTACAATTTGGAAGTTTTGTAGATGCTGAAGATAAAAGGGGAGAGGAGACGGGGAAGGGAAAAAGAGGAAGGGTAGAATTCACATTTCATGTCACTTACACATCAGCAGGTTCCTGCTGAAAGATGCTTGAAGACCACATGTTTTCACCACACAAGGTACTTAAACTCAAGAGAGCGGGAAGGCGACATTCACTTCACAGGCAAATTTGTTACTCCTATTAAAGTAATCATATAATTTAGATGATACTCAATGGGTATCATAGCCTTATCTATCAGGGATACCTAATTATTATTACGATACATGACATCTCAGGTCGCTCGTCTGTTTAGAAGGTTATAATCTGGGAATAATGCCAGTGCATCTAGGAATACAAGGACTTATTCCTTACTAATAATACAAGGACATTCTGCGAGGACAGTTTATCATAAGAAATGCTTCACTATTAGAAATTATATGTAGGAAGATAGGAAGGAGCGCTCACTGGAAGGATGCTGGGGGGTACAGTGGGTGGAAGGTCCAACTTCTAAGGTAGACAGGGGGTCATGGGTGCTTCTGAGCAATCTCATATGGATATGAGAGAGCAGCCAGAGGAGACTCCGATCTCGTGGTGAAGGAGGAGAAATGGATACAACAAAATGAAAAAATTCCTCAGCGCTCACACCATGCAATATATGAGAAGGAGAAGGTGAGGAAATGAAGTTATGCAACTTACTTCACGGAGGCGCCTGTGGCATAGGCGCCTCCTGATCCGGGATGGTGTATCAAATGGTAGTAGACACCAACAGCAATGAAGGATTCCACGGTTTAATGTATAAAATAGGTAAAATACACAACGCGTTTCAGCCGGATGGCCTTTTTCAAGTGTATCACTTGGTGTCTACTACCATTTGATACCCCATCCCGGATCAGGAGGCGCCTATGCCACAGGCGCCTCCTTGAAGTAAGTTGCATAACTTCATTTCCTCGCCTTCTCCTTCTCATATATTGCATGGTGTGAGCGCTGAGGAATTTTTTCTTTTTGTTGTAGAAATTATATGTAACTACTGCTGAGCCTCTAAATGGCTGTGATTGGTTCATCGCGTCGGCTGATTGACTGAGCCAAGGCGAGCGTGATCCAAGCACAGCAATCTGTTGCTGAAGGTGGGATATTCAAGCCCCATTACCTGAAAGAGAATGCTCTCTCAGCTCTGAGGACCACATGGAAGACTGCCAGAGCGCCGCAGTCCAGTGTGAGGGACCTGAGTGCCGCCTGAGTATTGTTTTTTTAAAAATTCATGTAGTGGAGCTATCGCTTATTTCCGGGGAAGAGCTTATATTTTAAGCCCCTCCCACTGAAAATCAGGGTAGGGCTTATCATCAGAGTAGGTCTAATTTTTGGGAAAACAAGGTATTTTGTGAGAGACAAGCAGTCATAGAGGGGTTGCAGAAGGCTGGGGGCTTGGGGTATCCATTCTCTGCAATATCCCACCAATGACCAGAAAGTGTTCAGTTCCTATGGGTTTTGGGGGAATAGGATAGCCTGAACTGGCTGGATTTTGTCAGTAGTAATATGCCTAGGGCCTGTCACATCTGTCTCCTGGGATCTGTTGTACTACAGGTTCTCTGGAGCTTTACTACTCAGGTGCAGGGAATTGTGCTGGCTGGGCATATATGTGTCTCTAGTCAGCCAATCACTCTAGGTCAGTACACATAAAGCTGTCTTCCCAGATGTGGCTGTGTCTCTAGTCAGCCAATCACTCCAGATCCGCACACATATAACCTTTCTTCCCAGGTGTGGGTGTGTTTAGCTTTCTCTGTTCTCATTCCCTCTCTCTGTGTGGTGTGAACAGGTTCTAGGTGTGGTGGCTGCAAGAAAGGTTTGTGTTTTGTTTGGTTATGATGCTGGACTCCTGGTTAGTGTAGGCACTAGTAGTATTGCTAGGAGCTGTGAAGTAGCCCACAAGCTTCCGGATTTTGGCCAAAATTTCAACAAATACCTGGCATTTATAGCATTAACATCTGCTACTAGTGTAGCTGTATGGTGTTATTATGGCTCTGAGTGTAATCTTATTCTGTCCAGATGGGCATGTGTATGTGTCTTAGCATGGATTTCTAGGGGCAGCAAGGGCCCAGATCCAAAGACTGCTGTGCCGCCCCTTATTGGTTCCCTATCCTTGGTAACGTTCGTGTGGGCCCAGTGCTCACTAGCCCGTATGAATGTAACAGTGCCCTGTGAAATGTAATGGACTAGGGACACATCTGTTATCAAAGCTGAAGTTTGGAATTGGATGCCTTGCACTTAGTAAAAAAGTATAACAGACTGATATTTTCCTACAAGCACAATAGTGCTGCAACACAAGAGCAAATCATCAACATAATGAGACAGTGAGGTGCTAAAGTATTTTGAGATGCAACTTTGTAGAAATGTTTGTAGGACCTCAAAATACAACCCTGTGGAGTTGGCTGCTCCCTGCAGTAACACACGCCAGTAATATTGCTTGCCATGATGTGTAGAAGCGAATAAGAGCTGGGCACTCTCTTTAGGGGTACACTGTAGAAGCGTTTATGAGATCCACCACTCTTCTTACTTTCTACCCCTTGTGGTCTGGCTTGAGCGTGCCTTGTGGAACTGTTTGAGCGTGTCTCTCACATTCTATGTCCAGCAGTCCAGATACCGTGTTTCCCCGAAAATAAGGCACCCCCTGAAATTTGCAGAAGTCCCAAATATAAGGCAGCCCCCGATAGTAAGGCATAGTAAAGTGTGCAGGCAAGTCAAGAGGCCTGTCCCCTGCTGCCATCCCTGTTGTCTCCTACCTCCAGATGTATAGGTAGATCTGCAGACAGTCTGCGGTTATCCTGTCCCTGCTGTGCTGTACGAGTGTGCTGTTGTGAGCTCCCCTTACTGGCTGGAAAAGTCCATACTGTATGTTTTGTTCCTGCTGTACACGTCTGCTGTGATGAGCTTCCCCTGGTGGCCGGAAGCTGCAATACCATCCCTGCTTACAAGTGGTACAGGAACTTCTGTCTGCAGACAGGTACGTTACTTTACAGCCCTTATTTTTTTATGGCTCTGTGTGTGAGTCAGGCAACCAGTGTGTGATTCTTAAGGCTGGGTTCTCACAGAGCGTATTTCCAGCAGAAATCTTGCAGTTTGGCCACAGCGATAAACAGCGAGATTTCTGCCGGGAAAGCGCTGCTTCAAAACCCACGGCACTCAGCCACTTGTTTTGAAGCAACCTGGCTGCACGCTTTTCCGTTTCTGTGGCCAGTGAATCCGCACCACAACACCGGCTTCTCCCAGCTTTGCCGTGACAGATTTGCTGTCCCATGTGGATGAGATTTCTGAGAAATTTCGTCCACAAAGCTGGCCAATTGAGGGATTAGCGGCCACAGACGGATTTGCCGCGGCGAAATAAGACACCCCCTGAAAATAAGACGTAGCACATATTTGGGAGCAAAAATTAATATAAGACGCGTCTTATTTTCGGGGAAACAGGTTATCATATATAACGTATACATGAACTAGTCACACGCACAACATCCAAACAAAAATAATAGATCCGCATTATTTATGATCAGAACCAACAAATATGGCATCCAAATTCTTTTGTGCAGCAATATCACAGTCTATCAACTCATATATAGACTCAAACACAGGCATTCTATGGTATGGTACCCCACCCTTAGGAATTCACCTTATCTTCTATAGAACAAAGAAAATACTCTCTACACAAGTAATAGAACTGTATAAGAGATGTCACTGATTTATTTTCTTTCTTCTCCATATGCATTGACCATAATCTCACAGATTTTCACGTGGGGGCTTCTATACAAAGCAATTAATTCTCTGGTTTCTTACACCACATCTTGCACATTACACATTGCTCCTGTTACAAATTCAAATTCAAATCTGCTATATCGTCATGTTGCGGGAAGGTGTCAGTATAAGACATATATATATATATATATAAAGCCCCATTTAAACGGAACGAATGCTGGGCAAACGATGCCCGCCACTTGTCCCCGCACACACTCGCTCCCATGCTGCTCAACAGGAACTTGTATCGCTGGCTCTCTGCGTGGCGGCTGGAGGAAATTTCTCTCCTCGCGCTCCCCTGCCCTCTCCATTGACTTAACATAGCGGCCATTCAATACTGAACGGCTGCTATTTACACTGAACGCTCATCGTTCAGCTCATCGGCCATCATTTATGCAGCATAAATGGTGAGCGATGAGTTTAACTATGACAGTTCAGTGTAAATAGCAGCCGTTCAGCATTGAACGGCCGCTAAGTTAACTGAATGGGGAGGGGTGGGGGAGAGCAAGGAGTGAAATCTCCTGCAGCCTCCCCGCCTCCCTGCTGGCCACTCTGTGAGCAAGCCAGCGATACAAGTTCCCATGCAGCAGCACAGGAGCGAGTAAGTGTGGGGACGAGTGCCGGTTATTGTTTGCCTGGCATTCATCCTATCTAAATGGCCCCTAAGGCCATACTCGCTGAAGCTGCTCTGCTTTCCTCCTTTGTCTCAGACAAATTCAAATCTCTATGCATAAACATCCTTTCAATTCATCAGCACACACATTATGGGACACTTTAATTCATGTATCCACTTCATTTTTTACAACATGATCTGCTATTCATCCTTCACATTCACTTTAAATAACGTATTACAGGTAGCGGTCTGAATAATGCCGGGCTCACATGGCCGGATATGGAATCCGCTTGTGGAGGCCCACAGTGGATCCCAGCTATGAGCCCAGCCGTGGCGCTGCGTACAGCCCGTAATGTGCTGCACATAACTGCGTACTCTAACAGGCGGTCATGCACAGTACAGCTTTTTTCGTTTGTTTCCCGCGCCGTCGCTTAGCCGTACACAATCTAGTATTGGATGAGCTGCAGGTATATCCGCGACCATAGAGCACAATGGGCTCCATATTGTGGATATCCCAGGTAAAGTAGAACATGCTGCGTTCTGCAAGTGGATTGTGTAATTCTGACCTGCTAATATCAGCATGATTGTGTAATCCAATGTATTTGAATGATCCGTCTATTACTGTGGATCAAACGTATGCGGAATCTGCAATTCTTATCTGCTCTCGTGTGAGACCGGCCTAAAGTAGATTGCTACTTTTTTATCATGTGACCAAGTATCACTCAACAAGGCTACTTAGAGAAAAGAAAAAAAAAGAAAAAAGCGGTAATCCTGCGCTGCTTTGTGTAGAACAGAGACCGATTCTTTTAAAAGATTTCAACGGTCAGTTTTGGTTTATAGTCAAAAACACATTTATTATTACAATCTAAGGTCACAGCCTCATATAAAAAGTAAGTAAATACTTGCGGGACAAATATGCGACGCGTTTCGACGTGCTAGACGTCTTTCTCAAGCATACATAAAACCAACAAAGCCAGGTATATATAGCACGATAAACAATTACATACCCTTCCCCAAAAGGTCACCGGAGTTGTGCTTAGTTCCGGTGTAAAGCGCCATCTTGGGCCACGGGTGATGACGTTACCTCCTAATGTCCTATGAAGCTCCTCCGAGTCGATTTTGAGAGCCGACGTCCGGGGCTTCATCACATGACTCGTATTGCGTGGCTGCGCTGTATAGGAGACACGCAGCGCTGCGTTCCATACAGGGATTAGTGTCCGAGGCCGGTCTCAAAGGCCGTACCTCGTGACACATAACAGACGTTCAGGGCCATATCACATGACCCATATATGGAAACCTGCTGTGTGAAAGAAACGTTCCTATGTGTTCTAGTCAGGAAACCAGCATCCAAATGTGACATGCGGCTATTTATAATAAACGAGTACTTTGCAGATATACTGAGGATAGATATGACCGCTATAACATTTTCACTCCATATTCCTCATGTAAATAATTATTATTTTCCTTTGTGCAATAAATAATACTGTACTACATCTGTAATGATAGACTATTATTTTCCTTTGTGCAATAAAATAATACTGTACTACACTACCGTTCAAAAGTTTGGGGTCACATTGAAATGTCCTTATTTTTGAAGGAAAAGCACTGTACTTTTCAATGAAGATAACTTTAAACTAGTCCTAACTTTAAACAAATGCACTCTGTACATTGCTAATGTGGTAAATGACTATTCTAGCTGCAAATGCCTGGTTTTTTGTGCAAAATCTACAAAGGTGAATAGAGGCCCATTTCCAGCAACTATCACTCCAGTGTTCTAATGGTACAATGTGTTTGCTCATTGGCTCAGAAGGCTAATTGATGATTAGAAAACCCTTGTGCAATCATGTTCACACATCTGAAAACAGTCTAGCTCGTTACAGAAGCTACAAAACTGACCTTCCTGTGAGCAGATTGAGTTTCTGGAGCATCACATTTGTGGGGTCAATTAAACGCTCAAAATGGCCAGAAAAAGAGAACTTTCATCTGAAACTCGACAGTCTATTCTTGTTCTTAGAAATGAAGGCTATTCCATGCGAGAAATTGCTAAGAAATTGAAGATTTCCTACAACGGTGTGTACTACTCCCTTCAGAGGACAGCACAAACAGGCTCTAACCAGAGTAGAAAAAGAAGTGGGAGGCCACGTTGCACAACTAAGCAAGAAGATAAGCACATTAGAGTCTCTAGTTTGAGAAACAGACGTCTCACAGGTACCCAACTGGCATCTTCATTAAATAGTACCCGCAAAACACCAGTGTCAACATCTACAGTGAAGAGGCAGCTGCGGGATTTTGGGCTTCAGGGCAGAGTGGCAAAGAAAAAGCCATATCTGAGACTGCCCAATAAAAGAAAAAGATTAAGATGGGCAAAAGAACACAGACATTGGACAGAGGAAGACTGGAAAAAAGTGTTGTGGACGGATGAATCCAAGTTTGAGGTGTTTGGATCACAAAGAACATTTGTGAGACGCAGAACAAATGAAAAGATGCTGGAAGAATGCCTGACGCCATCTGTTAAGCATGGTGGAGGTAATGTGATGGTCTGGGGTTGCTTTGGTGCTGGTAAGGTGGGAGATTTGTACAGGGTAAAAGGGATTCTGAATAAGGAAGGCTATCACTCCATTTTGCAACGCCATGCCATACCCAGTGGACAGCGCTTGATTGGAACCAATTTCATCCTACAACAGGACAATGACCCTAAACACACCTCCAAATTGTGCAAGAACTATTTACAGCAGAAGCAGGCAGCTGGTATTCTATCGGTAATGGAGTGGCCAGCGCAGTCACCAGATCTGAACCCCATTGAGCTGTTGTGGGAGCAGCTTGACCGTATGGTACGCCAGAAGTGCCCATCCAACCAATCCAACTTGTGGGAGATGCTTCTAGAAGCGTGGGGTGCAATTTCTCAAGCTTACCTCAACAAATTAACAGCTAGAATGTCAAAGGTGTGCAATGCTGTAATTGCTGCAAAAGGAGGATTCTTTGACGAAAGCAAAGTTTGATGTAAAAACAATGTTATTTCAAATACAAATCCTTATTTCTAACCTTGTCAATGTCTTGACTCTATTTTCTATTCATTTCACAACGCATGGTGGTGAATAAGTGTGACTTTTCATGGAAAACACAAAATTGTTTGGGTGACCCCAAACTTTTGAACGGTAGTGTACATCTGTGTTGGGCATAGTGATAAGGGGGAGGGGATGAGAAGGAAAGGGGGAGGGGGAGCTCATCTAAAAATATTCATTTATAAAAATTACTAAATAAAATAGATATAAATATATATATAAAAATAAAATTCATTATTGACCTAATAAAAAACCTGATAATTTTCCAATAGTTAATCTATATATATTACTTTAGGAAAAGGACAATGATGTAACCCTATACTCACAAGATGTACCAATTTATCTATTTTCCTCAAAAAATCTTTTCCAAAGATTCGTTCAGACCCCTTGGATAAAGGGTGTCCATACGGAATATCCAGAACATTTCTCTTGTTTTAAGACGAGAAAATGACCTGGAGGTGATCGATTCTACTGGGGTGACTTTTAATAAGGAGGCGTTTTTCTGATATTTCTCTAAAAAGTGTCGTGAGACACTGTTTCTGGAAGCCCTTTACAATATTATATCTGTGCTGGTTTATTCTAGTTCTAAGTGTCTTAGTGGTGCGTCCAATATATTGTAGGCCGCACGGGCATTCCAAGAGGTATACAAGAAAAGATGAACCGCAGTTCAAAAATTGGTCAAACACCATCCGATTTTTTTATCCCGGTTCAAAAAAATGTCTTTCTTCCCTTGTGTTATTACCGGACAACATTTGCATGGGGCCTTTAGGCATTTATAAATGCCAACTACTGTATTGGCATGTACCGAGTTCTGTTCTTTTTGATGGTGTTTATCAGGGTTTGAAGGGGCCAATATATTTTGCAAGGTCTTATTTTTGCGATAAATGATTTTCGGTTTATTTGAAATATTCTCCTGAAGGAAAGGGTCCTGTTTTAAAATAGTCCAATATTTTTCCATGATGTTTTCAATTTTCTTATGTTGGACATTATATTTAGTGATAAATAGTGTTTTTTTTATTATTGACATCACTCTGTGGTAGTTATATCAGTCCTACTTTTTCTAGAGGAGTCATCTAGAGGTAAGTCCTGTAGGTTTTTTTCATAAGCAAATCTAATCAATTCGGAGGGGTAGCCTTTTTCTTGGAACCTAGTTATGAGAACTTTTGATTGTTGTTTATAGTCCCCTACTGTGGAGCAGTTTCTTTTTATTCTCCTAAACTGCCCATGAGGTATATTAACCTTCCAGCTCTTTTGATGACAACTCCCAAAGTTCAGATAACTGTTACAGTCGGTGGATTTAAAGTATGTCTTTGTTTTAATAAGACCGCTTTCAGATGATAGGGCTAGATCTAAGAAGATTATTTCTGTTTTACTAATATGACTTGTGAATTTGAGATTAAAATCATTGTGATTCAACTCTATAATAAACTGTTCTAAATCATCTACTTCACCATCCCAAATTAACAGGATGTCGTCTATGAAACGTCGATGTAAGATAATACGATCATCCTTAAAGGCCCTTTCTTCAAAAAAAACCATTAGCAAATTTGCGTAACTAGGCGCAAATTTGGTACCCATTGCGGTACCGTTAATCTGTTGAAAAAAAGTACCGTTATATGTGAAATAATTATTTGTTAGTATGAAATGTATTGCATCGAGTATAAACATCCTTTGTTGCACTGGCATCAAAGGGTCTTGTTCTAAAAAATATCTTACTGCATTAATACCTTGGTGGTGATGAATATTAGAATATAGAGAGGTCACATCCAAACTACACCAAATGAAATCTTCTTTCCATGGTGTTTGCTTAATCGTTGACAAAATGTGACCCGTATCTTTGATATATGACGGCAAATTTAAAACAAATTTCTGTAAATGATAATCTATGAACTGAGATAGGTTACTTGTAATTGAGTTGATACCTGCAATTATCGGACGGCCCGGTGGGGTGTTCGCGTCTTTATGGATCTTAGGTAGAAAGTAAAAAAATGGTATTTCGGGATTTTGGATACAAATAAAGTCCCGTTCTTTTTTTGTTAAACAGTTATTTTCTACAGCTAAGTCTACCAATGATTGTAATTTGGATGAAATAAGGGATGCAGGATCTTTCTCTAATTTTTGATAATATATCGGATCCTCCAAAATTCTCAACGATTCAAAATTATAATACTCATGATTCATGATTACAACCCCCCTCCCTTGTCAGCTTTTTTTATGACAATGTTGGGATTTCCAGTTAAACCTTTTATTGCTAATTGTTGTTTTTTATCTAAATTGTATTTTAAACCTTTTTCCTTGGTGCATAACTCTGAAAATTCATGCATTACACTCTAATAGAATAAATTAATATGGTTACCTTTGCTGTCCAACGGAAAAAATCTACTAGGTGCTCTCAGCCCACTAGGTATAGGATCTTCTAAATTGAATGCTTTGAATTCATCGTTTTCCCTATATTCATTTTTCAGTTTTTGAATGGAAAAGAAATGGGTCACTGTTAAATTTCTAATAAAATAATTCAAATCAACAAAAAGATCAAATAAATTTGCGCTCACAGACGGGCTAAAGGAAAGGCCCTTTGCTAAGACCTCCGCTTCCTTCCTTCTTAAAACATGGCTAGAGATATTAAAGATCCCCATGGATCTCGCCTCCTCATTGTTAATTATTGGGTCACATTTAACATTTTCCCCTTCTTGATTAGTTTCCTTTCGTTTAGACCTTCTTCCCCCTCTTTTCCCTCTACGTCTTCGAGGCTTCGTTTCCTCGAGGATTTGATGCATGGGAGTGGTTGATAGAACTGAAATATTTTGTTTTTGGCCCCGATCATATGTTGGGAGGGAACCACTCGGGGTGTCGTGGGCTCCAATAATGGAAAAAGGGGATCTCTGCTTTTATAAATTTTAGCTGGAGCTGGTGAATTTTAAAGAGGCCTCTACTGGCGTAATCTCACCTGATACAGATCCGGAGACCATATCAGTAAGATTTGATGGAGAATCTGCCAGAGGAGATTTTAAAAGAGCTTTTTCAAGGTCTACTGCATCGATCAGAATCACGTTCTCTGTTTTATTAAGATTGTCATTCCTCCAAGTAGAGGGTACCACAGATTGCAAAGTTGTTTTCCCGGGGGTTGAACAGACAGAGACGTGATTCGATAGATCAATTAGAGGTATTTCTTGATTAGGATCTACCTCTATTGTTTCTGGGATACTTGAAAGGCGCGACACCCTAGAGACTTGGGTTGATTTGTTCACTTTCAAGGCTGTGTTCAAATGGACCCCAGGTGACGATGAGTCTCTCGGGGCCATATTCACAGTACGATATTGTAAAGTTGTTTTAATTTGTTTGTTCCTACTGTGCAGATATCCATCTTTGTTTTCTCTCTTATCATGCTCAGGAGTTAACAATTTGGGTCCACTATTATGTGGCTTTCTATGATATGATTTATTAGTGAAAATACTGGTTTTCCCTGACCAGTTTCTCACTATTGTGTCCCCCTGTGATGCATTGCTCCCAAAATTTGACACATTGGTGTTTTTCTGTTTTTGATATGTCATATGTTGATTAGACCCTTCCTTTCTATAAGCAGGATTATAAACATGATACCTATTATAATTATGACTCTTCTTTGTTGGTCTAGGGTAGGTGTTAGCCTTTTTGCAATCCCATATAAAATATTTTTCATGTGCATAATCGGCTGCGTCGCGGCAAAATTTCCTATAAAATAAATTTCTTTCCAAGACCTCCATAGAGCTCAGGACAAATTTAAAATCATCCTCTTGACAAAAATCTGCTATAAACGCCACCCTTTGTAGGGCTTCAATAATCAGACTTTTTCTTTTTGCCATAATTTTTGCCTGTATTAAATCAGTAAAAGTGCCCAACCTTAACTGCCATTCACCAGAGAATGTTTCATCACCCTGGAATGCTGGGCCAATATTGACCCGAAGTCCCCTAGGTACAATTTTATTTTCCACATAAATGTTCAGGGCCAACCAGTCAATTGCATGACGCCGTAATGCATGTATACTGTTCTTAAGGTCATATTTCAAAGTTCCTTTTAACTGTGGTTGTTCATCTGGGAATACACCCCATACTAAATCCCCTTCAAACCTTAGTGGGATTGATGATGCGTTCAGCTTTTCAGGTTTCTTCTCAAAGTTCTGTAATTCCGACAGAAAACGTGCTGGAAGATGTGAGACCGGCCTAAAGTAGATTGCTACTTTTTTATCAAGGCTACTGATCACTGCTCCCGGCTCTTGGCTACCTTTGGTAGCCAAAAGCATGGAGATTTTAAATTTCCCAGGTCCTCCTCGGCTTCTACAAATGTGTCCGTCGTTTTGCTGTGGGCGCATGCGCAGAATTGGGGAAGGGTCCATGAAGAAGGACCACGTCAGGGTGCAAATGCGTAGGTTTCTAATAAGAAGTTTCATCTCCTCTTACCGATCGCGTCAGTGCAGGGGAGATTAAACCAGCTTTTTTTTTAACTTTGTGATCGCCATTATCCATTGGATAACGGCATTCACATGACCATGGACTGCTCACTTTGGCCCTCTGTCACTGCTGCAAGATTTCGGCTACCTTCAGTAGCCAGGAGCAGTAAGATTTTACATTTCCCGGGACCTCCCCAACTTAGACGCTTGCGCTTGCCATTTTGTCGACGGGTGCACGCACATACCATGGGCCCCTATTAATACTCCAGGTGTGTACCTGCCAGCTCGGAAGAAAAGGTTCGGCTGCCGGCGCGGGTGAGAGGTGAGTTACGGCAGTGAGCAGGGTGGAGCGGTGGGGGGTGGGAGAGAGGGAGAGAGAGATTTCCCCTCCGTTCCTCCCCGCTCCCTGCCCGCCGCCTGCAGACGAATCTTTTCTTCCGAGCGAGCAGGTACTCGCTAAGGGCAATACTCGATCAAGCGAGTATGGTCGCTCATCTCTAGGTAGAAACATATAGAATCCCATTAATATAGAAAAATTCTAAAAATGTGCCTGAGAGTGCAGAGCAATGTTTTTCGTCTCTTATTATTAGGCAGTTTAGGTGCCAAGTCCATTCTCTGATGGGGAGGTTGTGATTTGGAGCGGAGATCGTAGTTGGTAGGTGGTCTGAGATTTTTATTGGGCCAATATTTGCAGCATTGACAATTTGGATGTGTTTAGCAGTAAGTAGAAGGTAATTAATTTTATGGAAGGTTTGGTGTGTATGAGAGAAATAAGTGTATTCTCTGCTGTAATATACTCCACGCCTTGAAGGTTCAATTCATCAGAGCGCTTTTTAATTAGCGAATTTGTTTGTGCGGAATCTAAGGATCTATTGCTAAATTAAAGTCGCCTCCCATAACAACTAAACTTTCTGCGAAGTCTGTGAATCTCCCCAGAGTGAGAAGTAACTAAAGAACTTTGTTTTAATTTGGCGCATAGAGGTTGGCAAAGGATACCTTGCTGTTTCCAATCGTACCCTTTAGGAAGAAGTATCTGCCACTGGGGTCTACATTTTGAAGTATAGGGACAAAGGGGATACTTTTCCCAATTGCAATAGATACTCGTCTTCAATCGGAAGAAGGCCCAATGCACACGGGCGTATTTGCATTGCGGAATCCAGAGCCGGCACCGTAGAATGCCCATAGAATGCAATAGAAAATCTCTTTTCTCTGTTTACGAGCGGAATAAATAGCGATTTTCCGCTCACGGATGGAAAATTGCAGCATGCTCTATTTGGGCGTGATCTCCGCGCGGGCAGCTTCCATCGAAGTCAATGGAAGCTATCCAAACCACAGCCCGCCCACAGTGACAGCTGCGGACAGGCCACCGAATCTGGCGCCATTGCCGAGCGACAGCGCAGAGTCCTCTGTACTGTGCATTGTGCCGTTTGGCCTGGCCGCCACATCCACAGGGCAGAGAGGAGAAAGCTGCAGACGGGTATGCAAGGGTCACCAGCTAGACACCAGGTAGGATTCCCCTTGCGGGAGCCTGCACGCGGAATCCGAACTGCCCATGTGCATTCGGCCTAATATGTGCTAGGAAACTGTTAACTATAAATAAAGGAGGGGAGTTTCAGTATATGGTTGTGTCTTAGGTGAGTCTTCTGTAAGAACACCACTTCCAATTTAAGTTTTTTTTAGAAGGCAAAGTTCCAACTCATAGTCCTTGGGATGTTGAAGTGATTATACTGTATGTTCTCTATTACTTTGGTTTTGTAGGAAGTTTTCCTTGAAGAGTTCGAGATGTCCCTGTCAGCCCTGATGGCTAGGAGAAAAAGTAAGAAAAGCAGGAAGAAAAAGTAGTGACCTATTACAGTCAGCAAGTAACTGTAACCTCAGCAACCTAATAGGCCCTTGAAGACCTTGAGGCATTATTAGAAGAACAAGCACTGGACCCTTGAGGTAGTTTCCCCAAGAATTTATTTAGTAAATCTAAAAGATTCCCCTCGGACTCTGCTTTTCCCAGCATTGATTTAATTGTTAGACTGGTGAGTTGAGCTTTCGATAAGATTCCCAGATAATATCTCCCCATCTCAAAGACAGGTTCTGTTGGAACTAAGCAAACGGAAGGAAGTTGTGATTAAAAGCTCTGATAAGGGGGGCAATGTAGTTATTTGGCCCATGGAGATGTATGAGAGGCATGTAGACAATTAGGGGATAGAGGGGCGTGGCTAGTGGATGGCTGAACAGGACGTGTGAGAGACAGGCTCCCGCTTTACTCACCCTTCCCACGGCGAATTAGACCCCGGATTGAGGCAAACTTCAGTTGGCCAGGACATGATGAAGAAGAGGACTGCACCTGATGCCAGATTACCAGCGGAAAATACAAAAAAAGGAGGCTTAGAGCGCTTTCTCCGCGCCCCGGGTCCGAGCAGTAGGAAAACCAAGATGGCGCCGGAGAGCTCCCCTGCGTCCCTGCCATCAACCTCTGACACAGCAGAGCAGAGTACCATCACACGGTCTCTGATTACAGAGAACGCGCAGAGGAAACAGATACAGAGCACTCCATCGGGGCTGCACACTCGACAAGGTGAAAATCCAAAGCAGCGCTTACCCCGTCTCTGGAGAGTGCAGGTGCGACCAGACCACCCACTGCAGCGGCAGCACAGCGGAGCCCGACCGAACAGTCCTCATTAGCAGAGAGCTCATGGGAAGAAGCAGAGGAGCATGAGCCTCTTAAAGGGCCAAACACCACCAACAACCTGGTGGTTGAAACTAATATGGAGTACCCAGGAAGCAGCAAAACTGTGAGTACAAAAGGCATTAGTCCTCCCACAGCACAGGATCCCTTCCCCAGAGCAGTGCATACTATTTCAAAAGTCAATAGGAATGTGGACCCTCTAGGATGGTCTCTGTCACAAGAACCAAGCCCATCCAGCAGCCCTGAACACAACACTCCTAGGAGAGCCACACCTAAGGGGGATAATAATGCTTGGAAAGAGCGTATTATGTCAATCCCCACAAAGGATGAACTTTACGCTCTATTTGCTAGATTCGAATCATCTAATAAATAAGCGTTAGAGCAAATTCACTCCAATATACCTCAGATGGGCCATAGGCTTATACAGGTGGAAGAAGCCCAGGAGGAGACAGCGGCCATACTAGAGTACCATAGACAGGCCATTCAATTTCAAGTGGAACAGATCAACAACATTACAATCCACCTTGATAACCTTGAAAATAGGAACCAGAGGAATAACTTACGCATCTGGGACTTGACCGAGGGGGTAGAGGGCCATCAACTAGAGGACTGGGCCCAAACCTTCTTCTTGCAGCTGTTGGGTCGATCAACAGAGAACCTGGTCGTAACTGACAGGATCCACAGAGCACTCGGACCCAGGGTAGCGGATCAGAATCAATCCAGGGATGCAGGATCCATCTTTTCAAGGATAAAGACGCTATCATACGGGCCGCCAGAGAGAGGGGGGACCTTTCACACAATGGCAGACCAATTATCCTGTTACAAGATCTAGCACGACATGCACTCCGTCTTAGAGGAGCCCTGAAACCGCTTCTAACAGCACTAAAAGATAACGGTATTTCATACTGATGGGGCTTTCCATTTGATCTGATAGCTAAGAAGGGCAAAACATCAACCCCTCGCACACTAGGAGACTTGCCTAAATTATTGGGTGCATTTCAGCTACCAATGATTGCTCTTCCAGATTGGCCTGTGGCCCCGACCCTAATCGCGCCCACGACACAAGAACATTGGCAAACAGTTCAACCCAGACAACGTTGGGAGCGCCGCAGAGGCCCAACAGCTGACTCTTGAAGTCACGTCGCTCATCGTAGAGTGAAATCCTCTCTCATTTTTTCGAGTTAATCCGGAGACTCCGACTTAGGGACATGCATTTTAGATGGGACCGGCTTCCTCCTCTTCTCTAGGAGTGGTCGCAGATTTGTGGCAAAGTCTGATTTAACAGCCCAGTTTTGGGGTGACGGGAGGGGCTGTTCCCGACCTGCATGTTTAGGGAGGTAGCCTTACTTACTATGAGGCACAAACCCACTAAGTTTAACTCGCACTGGTTTATTTGCTACAATATGATGTTGATTTATGTTCACCGAATCTCGGAGGTTTTAGAAAAGACCCTTAGGGGTACCTTAGCTTAATTATGTTCAACCCTGGGGGGGGGAGAGGTGAGCAGGGACTGGCCCGGTTTTGGTTGGCACCCTTCCACTTCCCACTCAGGGTGAATTGTCGCATGACATTGCGACCATTAGCAAGATGCTAAAATTTCACCATGAATGCACCAGCAGTTGCTCAATACTGCACAAGGTTTACTTATTTGAACCTACGGTTCTCTTCTTATTCTTTTTCCCCTCTTTTTCTTTCCTCTTTCTCCTCTCCCATCCCCCTCCGCATCCCATCCCCCACTATCCCAGCACTAAAGACACACTCTCAACCAAGGTCACGTAATGGATAATAGTTCATTCAGCACATACAACGTGAGGGGATTGAACAAACCTGCTAAGAGGGTGCAGATATTGGACCACTTAAATAGACATAAAATCATGATTCAGCTTTTCCAGGAAACACATTTCCAAGCAGGGAAGATTCCTAAATGCAAAAATCGTAATTACACTACTTGGTACCATTGTCCTCACCCTACTAAGAAGGCAGGGGGCACTTCAATAGCCATTTTTATGGAGCAATAAACCTCTTTTTTGCTTATTACACCACTGATGCTGCCACTTTATTGCTGCTAACGGAACATACCTGGGGCTGAAGGTCCACAGCCCCACAGGTGGCTCTGCATTTTTCCTCACTGGAACCTCTGCACGTGCTGTGCATTACTAAGAAGTGCTGCGGGACTTTCTCTATACGATATTGATGACAACAAATATCTCTTGAGACACTACTTGGAAGTCCCCAACCTCATCACCCTGAGTCTGTAAAAGGTCCAAATTTTGGGCATCGGTCACGACAAAATTCGGTGGCTCATGAATCGTTGTTTGCCACTCACGGAAGGGACCTGAGAACAGTTCCTGTGAGTATGCCTGTTCTGAATCTCTCCTTTTCCTGGAGTGACCAGGCTGGGAGGAAGGAGAATCAGCGTGAGGATTCAGAGGTGCAGTCCCTTGGCTGGCATGGGTAGACTGCGTGGAAGACTGGGTGGTGGATAAATGACTGAACGCGTTATCCGCTATCCACATCATCACCTGATCGCACTGTTGTGCTTTTAATAATGGTGTACCACACGGACCTGCAAACTGTGAGATAAAGCTAGGGAGCGTAGATACGCAGCGTTCTACTTTTCCCTCAGCAGCAGGCACTGTTTCACCCCGCCCAGGACCTCGGCCTCTGTCCACATCCTCATTCGGACGCCCACATCCACGTCCTCGACCCTTACCCCTAGTCTTCATCATGTTGTATAATGCACTGCGTCAAAATGCTACGCAAACTGCTAGGTATTTTGCGTATGCTTTAAGCCCAAAATAGACAGTGTAAAATGCGTACAGTCTTGTTAGATAGTGTGCATCCACAGGACACACAGGGTGATTTGGCAGACAGTCTAAGCCCAAATTAGACACTGAGAACTGCGTGCAGTCTTGTTAGACAGTGTGCATCAACAGGACACACACAGGGTGTTAGGAGGAAACTTACCAGGAGCGCAGTCGGGTCTCGTCAACACTCCGGTCCAGCTGCGAGGGTCCAGGCATGGCGTTCTTCCTTCCGGGTCCGGCGGCGTTTCCCTCAGGGCGGCCGGGCGGCTCTGGGAGCCTTTTTCTGACGCGAGTTGGTGGGTCTTCTTCCTTCACCCACCATCATGTCATTAGCTCCGCCTCTTTTCTAGTGATAAGAGGCAGCAGCTGGAAAGCTTCATTGCCAATGTTTGTATCTAGTGAGGTTTACTAGGTCTCTCTGGTCTTCTTAGTGCGTCAATCCTTGCCTTCCTTTGCTGTTGTTTAATTGAGCCTTTTGTGTATCTCCCTGGTAGTTTCCTAAGTTTTGTGCTTCTTTTCCCCCCGTAGTATCAGGCTATCCCTAGACAGTATAGGGACTGCCACCCAGTTGTCCCCCTGGGTTTAGCCAAGGCGAGGAAAGTAGGTAGGGTCAGAGGTGGGGGTGGTTTTTAGGGACTCCCAGTCTTATGTCGTACCTGCCTAACACAGGGTGATTTGGTGTATGCTTTAGCCCCCCCCCCCCCCCCCCAAAAAAAATACTGAAAACTGTGTACAGTCTTGTTAGTTAGTGTGCATCGACAGGATACACACAGGGTAATTTGGCATACGGCTTAAGCCCAAATTAGAAACTGTAAACTGCGTACAGACTTGTTAGATAGTGTGCATTGACAGGACACACACACAGGGGGATTTGGTGTAGGGTTTAAGCCAAACAAATATAAAAAAAATTAAAAATGAGTTTTACTTCCTATCTAGTCTTTGTACACCAGTAGCAGTATACTGTATAGAACCGGTAACAGTATGTAGCCGGGATGTTTGGGAATACTGTGTGCGCACTACTGCTCCCAGCCAGCCAAACTGCTGATGCACAAAATGAGAGAAGTTGTAGTCCTAAAAAGGACTGTTGGGTTCTTTGAAAATGGATCCCTGTCTAAACGCTCCTTCTTACCTAAACTATCCCTCTCCCTGATTAGCAGCAGCTCTGTCCCTCAGCTAATCCAGCCTGTGTGTGAGGCGAGCATCAGGTGACCTGAGTTTTTATGCTCGTAGGTCACCTGATCCGGCCAGCCAGTCACTGCTATAGACGTGCACAGGGTTGGCACGTCATAGCAGGAGGTGCCAAAGCCTTCCCTGCACGTTCATTGGCTAAAAAAAGCCGCTATACATGTGGGGAGGAGAGGGTGACATTTTCTCAAGCACCGTGTGGTGCTCACTCGAGTAACGAGTACCTTCAAGAATGCTAATGCTCAAACAAGCATGCTCGTTCATCTCTACTTACTTTTGAGACCCTGTTTAAATTTAGGGTAGAGCTGATGGATCTTGTCTACAAGGTGGTAGATTTAAGTGTTGTTATTAAGAAGGGAGGGTGACTGCCTGATTTTGGATGCCCAGTTTATACCACTCTTGTATTTGTCACCTAAAGTCCATAAAACTGTGGAGGAGCCTCTTGGATGACCCATTGTCTCAGGTATGTGGAATATATGTGAAGCAATTTGCATACTGGTTGATTCTGTTTTGAAACCTCTCGTTTTAACCTTGCCTTCCTTCCTAAAGGATATTACGGATGTTCTGAATAAGATCATGATCTCCAACTAGAGGAGGATACGTTATTAGTGGTCTGCGATGTAGAGTCTCTCTATATATCTATCGGACATGAGGACGGAATACGAGTCACAATTAAATGACCTTGATTGCTCGGGCACTGATGAGTAAGTTAATTTCAGAACTATTGAGATTCATATTGACACACAACTTCTTCATGTTCGGAGATGCCTTCCTCCCACAGCTCCAGGGCATGGTGATGAGGGCACCTCATGCGCCCTGGTACACCAATTTATTCCCGGGGCTGTGGGAGAGAAGTATGTTCTTGGAGGATCCGATGCCCATGTTGGACAGAGTCTGGATTTGGATGAGATATATTGATGTTTTGATTGTCTGGCAGGGATCGGAAGGTAAACTTGACAATTTTATATCCACATTAAATAGAAACAATTATAACATCAAATTGACCTATAAGTGTGGGAGACACAATATGGTGCACCTTAACGTTATTTTCTCTACCGCCAAAAATGGAATTGTTACATCCGATATGTATAGAAAACCCATGGCTGTGAACTTTATCTTACATGAAGACTCATCACATTCAGACTCATTGAAGATGAATATTCCGGTTGGTCAATTTTTGTGTCTAAAGCGAATATGCTTAGATGGACCTACCTTTGAGAGGAGTGCCCTGGAAATGAGCAGGAGATTTCGTGAAAGGGCCTATTTTGAGAGATCGATTAAGAAAGACTCATAGAATGGTAGAGTTGGAAGGGACCTCCAGGGTCATCGGGTCCAACCCCCTGCTCAGTGCAGGATCACTAAATCATCCCAGTTAGATATTTGTCTAGCCTTTGCTTGAACACTTCCATTGAAGGAGAACTCACCACCTCCCTGTAGTAACCTGTTCCACTCACTGATCACCCTCACTGTCAAAAAGTGTTTTCTAATATCTAATCTGTGTCTCCTCCCTTTCAGTTTCATCCCATTGCTTCTAGTCTTTCCTTGTGCAGATGAGAATAGGGCTGATCCCTCTGCACTGTGACAACCCTTCAGATATTTGTAGACAGCTATTAAGTCTCCTCTCAGCCTTCTTTTTTGCAAGCTAAACATTCCCTGATCCTTTAAATGATATTTTAGAGCTAAATATACTAGAAGTGAATGACTTGTAAGACCAGTGGTACATAGTAGGGAAGACAATAGTACTATAAGGTTCATAACAGTATCATTCAGGCTGGAAGGAGATTGGGAAAATACTGAATAGACATTGGCATGTGTTGAAAATCAACAACGAACTTAAACGCCTATTGCCAGAGAGATGCTCCATTACATACTGCAAGTGACCTAACCTGAAGGACCGTTTTGCGAGAAATAGAGATGAACGAGCACGCTCGGATAAGTCAGTTACTCGAGTGAGCCTCGCTCTTCTCGAATAACTGCATTCTTGTCCGAGCGTGCTCGGGGGGGAGAGAGAGAGAGATCTCTCTCACTCTCTCCCTAGCTACCCCCCACAATTGAACGCGGCCGACCACGGCACACGCTCTTGGGCCACAGTCACCCACCGCCAGGCAGCAGGTAACCGGCGCGAGATCTCTCTCCCCAGCTACCCCCCCACTATCCCCTGCCCCCCCTACCCGAGCACGCTCGGACAAGAACGCAGTTACTCAAAAAGAGCGAGGCTCGCTGAAGTAACTGACTTATCCGAGTGTGCCAGCTCATCTTCAGTGAGAAGTCAATACGTCCTAAAACACAACATGTCCCCATTGTTGCCAATTAGAAGCCCTAGATGAGGCAGCAATCCCTGTTGTCATTGCAACATTGAGCCAAGCACATCATTTACTGACTCCTGGTCAACCAAGACCTATCAGATGAAACATATAACTACTTGTGAGACGATGGGGGTCATCTATCATGGTATATGTCCCTGTAGTTTGATCCATGAACTCACGACCACTTAAAAAGAGAATGAGAGAGTACATATTAGCCATCACAGCCGCAGGCCAAGAACGAGATCCTATGAAATAAAAAAAAACATTCCTAAACATTTTAATGACCCCACTCCTGCAAAGGAGACCCCCTTAGATCAGAGGTGTAGACAGTCTTTATCAGCACGAGGGATGGTGAATGGAAGAAACCCTGGCGCAATTGGAATGTAGATGGATTTATATCCTAAAACCAGTTGTCCCCTGAGGTCTCAATGAGTAGAACAGTTTTGTCCCCTTTTCGTGAAGCCCTGGAGTCCCCACCACCATTCATGGATAGTGTGAGCATTAGGGTATCAGACAGGGGGTTGTTTCTCAGATGAAGGCTTGTGCTTCTACTTTTAGATGAATGATATCACATTTGGGTAGGTCTTACTTTCAGGTGCTGAATCCTCACTCTGTTCCACTTGATGCCTTGGATTTAGGAGCTTTTCCTCGCCCCTCGTATTCCCTTGTTCATTTATTATATCCTCTCTTCTGTATTATTAAAGGTATTTTTTATTTTCACTATTCCCACTGCATAGAAACGTTTACCTCTTCACACACAGTAGCCTTCTCGGCACTGCTACATCTTTATAGTGCAGACACTGCTGGGCCGGCTGCATACAACCGGGTGGGATTCTGCAATGCAAATCCAGTTGTGTGCAGCCGGCCGTAGAGAGGCGATGGGAATCAAATGTACATCTTAAACAACTTCAAATATTGCTGATTGGAGGGATATTACTTCCTGATTGTCTGAGAAGCAAACTATTAACCCTTCACTGATCAAGACGCTATATGAGAAAGTCCCCCCCCTGCAGATCTACTCTACCCACAGAGAGACCCATCCTTACTGGGTCTGTAGCGTCAGTCTGGACTCTGCCCACATGTAGCTGCGTATGTGGGGGGCCTCAGTGCTGCTGCAGTCAGCTTACTACCACTCAACCATCCTCCATCAGGGTAGAAGACCATCAGGCCTCATGTCCACGGGGAAATCAGGCCCGCCGCGGATTCTTCATGGAGAATCCATAGAGGGTCCCTCCCGCCCCGCGGACATGAGGCTAAAAAATAAGAATAAACTCACCTCTCGGACGCTGCGGTTCTTCCTTTCTTCGCGGCCGGATCTTCTTTCTTCGGCCCGGCGGATGTGCTCGGCACGCTGGCAGTGTGCTGGGCACATTCTGGCCGCGAAGAGGGGAAGAACTGCAGCGTCCGGAGAGGTGAGTTTTAATTCAGGCGCGTGGATCCGGACGGCTTCCATAGGCTTCAATAGAAGCCTGCGGGAGACCCGCACTAAAATGGGGCATGTCGCGGATTTTTTCCCGCACGTGGGACCCGCGTCTGACGGGAAAAATGACATCCGCAGGTATTTAACTACTTGCGGGTGTCCAATGCATCCCTATGGGGCGCGGATCTGCGTGCAGGAAAAACGATGCGTATTTTAAATCAGAATTAACCCGTGAACATGAGGCCTCAGCGTTCAGTCCGCACCTAACAGAGCAGATGGGCCCCTCAGTGCTGGGGCCACCAGATCTCGCTGCAGGGGGTTTGCAGTCATTCAGGTATTATTGACCATCTTCCTCCTCAGGGATCTTGTGCAGCCGGTGATAGCGCCCCCTTTCTGCCGTGTCCAAGTAGTGCAGCTCTGCTGTATGTACATCACACACACACGGCTCTGCTACATCCATCCTGACCCCACACATCCCTTCAGCTCACCCAGCAGGGATCACAGATAGCAGAGCAGATCACCCCCTGGTCATGTGATCCCTGACTCCTCCCACACAGGTGATCACATGGCAGTGACATCATCACAGGTCCTGGAAGTACACGGCTGCTGTCTACCTCTGCAAGTGGAGGTCTGTGTGTCCTGATGTCAGGTCAGTGGGGGAGGGGATGATTAACCTCTTGTGGACTGGCAGAGTTCAGGCCTAAGACTCCTAGTGGCCCAGTAATCTGTCCTTTAGCCTCTGTGAGTCGGGGGCTTAGAGAGAGGGACAATCCTATTACACAGGGACAGACCCCACTGCAGGAGACACCAACCCCCCCGGCAGGAGGGTCCGAGACCCGGTGGTCTCCTATGGCTCCATCTATGATCAGCCATCCTCCTTCCATCATTATCTCTGCCATCCGTTAGTTCAGATCTCTTCTGGGGGTGCAGGAATCTAGGACAGCGCCCCCCGGGGGCTCAGCCTGCCTGGGGGTCTCTGTGGAGTCACAGCGGCGGCCGATATCACACTTGTCAGCGGGCGGTTTACACGGCGATGATTAATAACCGCATCACATGACTTCTGGGGGATCGTCCTCCTCACGGCTCATCGTACGGCATTGAGGGGCTTTTAAAGGGGTTGTCTCGAGGCAAGAGTGTAATGTTTTTCTTGCCCAGCCCCCCTTCTTAAGCATACATTACTATGCACACGTGTAAATGGGTTTTAAAGCCGGTTTCTACGCACAGTTCTTGTGTTTCAGCAACTTATAAAACGTTTCCCAAAGATGGCCGCCGGTTCTTTTCCCATGGTGCACCGCGCTTGCTGTAGCCCGACGTGCGCGCTCCCGAGACGCTACCAGCTGTGTCTCCCTGACAACCAGACGCCCCGCAGCCGCCGACCAGACCCCACAGCCACCGACCAGGCCTCGGGATTGAACGCGGCCGACCACGGCACATGCTCTTGGGCCACAGTCACCCACCGCCAGGCAGCAGGTAACCGGCGCTAGGCCCCGGCTCCCCCGCGCTAGGCCCCTGGCCCCAGCGACAGTCCCCTCGCGACAGCTGTAGGCCCCAAGCCACAGCGGTAGGCCCCGGGGCCCAGGCCAGTTAGTCACTCGTCACCCCCGACCCATCACTTACCTGGGCGGCTTCTCGGCACTGCTGGACGGCTCAAGTTTCTGCACCTTCCTCTAACAGAGGAAGGTACAGAATGGCCGCTCCAGCGCGCTCCCGAGAAGTGATAGCTCGTCTGCGCATGCGCAGAAGAGCTGTAGCGGGGAGCACACTGAAGCGGCTCGTGCTGAAAGGAGAAGAACAGACTGCGCAAGCGCGTCTAAAAAAGCAAGCTGCCGGCGAATTTAGACGGAACCATGGAGACGAGGACGCTAGCAACGGAGCAGGTAAGTGGAATAACTTCTGTATGGCTCATATTTAATGCACGATGTATATTACAAAGTGCATTAATATGGCCATACAGAAGTGTATAACCCCACTTGCTGCCGCGGGACAACCCCTTTAAGGTCCCCTTAAGAACAATGGGCGAGGCGTTTCAAGGGAACAACCAAAGTAGAACAAGCTGCGATTGTTTTTTTTCGCTTGTGTGAGTGACGCCCTTCTGCTGTGATATCTGGGGATTATTGTTCACGTCGCTCAGAACTCACAGGAGAATATAATCCGTGTGAATAAGCCCCACAGTGGAGGTCAGTCCCCCCAATAAAGGACTCCGGGTCCCACAACAAGATTCTGCTTATTTAACCCCTTCCCTCCCCAGGACGTACCGGTACGTCATCTGGATAGCGCGAGATCATGACTGACCTCGCGCTATCCTGCAGCGGGAGTCGGCTGTCAGTCACAGCCGGCGTCCCGCTGCAACAGCGGGGGGGCATCGGAGATGCGCCGCCCGCTGTTAACCCTCCCCTGCCGCGATCTAAGTAGATCGCAGCAGGGAAAGACTTCACAGAGGGAGCGCGCTCCCTCTGTGTCTCCGGCTGGCTCTTGCGATGTCATCGCGAGAGCCCGGCCTGTCACCATGGCAAAAGGACGCCAGACACTGGCGTCCTGTATTGCCTATGCCTATGATCGCTGTATAAGCGATAAGGCATGGCAGGCGGTAGCTCTGCCATGCCTTATGACAGCGATCATAGGCACAGTGCTGCAAGTCCCTCATAGGGACTCAAATTGTGTAAAAGGAAAAAAAACCCCTTTTTTATGCTTTTTCTAATATTAGCATAAAAAAAGTAAAAAAAAAAATTAAAACCCCACATATTGGGTATTGACGCGTCCGTAACGACGTGTACAAAAAGTTGAACACTAAGGATGAGTGAGTATACTCACTAAGGCACTACTCGTTCGAGTAATGTGCCTTAGACGAGTATCTCCCTGCTCGTCCCTGAAGATTCGGGGGCCGCCGCGGAGCGGGGAGCTGCGGGGAGGAATGGAGGGGAGATCTCTCTCTCCCTCCCTCTTTCCCGCCCGCTCTCCCCTGCTGCCCGCGGCGACTCACCTGTCAGCCGCAGCGGTCCCCGAATCTTTATGGATGAGCAGGGAGATACTCGGCTAAGGCACATTACTCGAGCGAGTAGTGCTTTAGCGAGTATACTCGCTCATCCTTATTGAACACGCTTTTTCTTTTGTACGACAAAAAGCATAAAAAAACGCTAAAAAACAAAGGCAAAATGCTAATTTTTAGCATTTTGCCTCCCAAAAAATGCAATAAAAGTGATCAAAAAAGCCGTACATTCCCCCAAATGGTACGAATAAAAACTACAGCTTGTCTCGCAAAAAATAAGCCCCACTGAGCTCCGTACATAGAAAAATAAAAAAGTTACAGGACTTTGAATGCAGCTATAGAGAAAAAAAAGATTTCCAAAAAAAAGGGGGTTTATTGCAAAAAAGTGTAAAAACCTAAAAAAAATATAACAATTTTGGTATCGTTGTTACCGCACCGACCCGCAGAAAGAATTTAGTGTGTCATTTATGCTGCATGATTAACGCTGTAAGAAAAAGAAAAAAAAATCTATGGCAGAATTGATGCGTTTTCTCTCCCTGTTATCATAAAAAAAATACTAAAAGTTTTACGATATAGTCTATGTACCCAAAAGTGGCACCGATAAAAACTACAGCTCGCCACGCAAAAAACAAGCCCTTATACGGCTGCGTCGACGGAAAAATAAAAAAGTTATGGCTTTTGAAAAATGGAGATGGAAAAATACCAAAAAATCGCTCGGTCCTCAACGTTAAAATAGGCCGTGTCATTAAGGGGTTAAGTGGATGAAAGACGTTCATTTGTTTGTCAGAAAATTACGCTGGAAACATTATTTACACGAACAATGCGATAATGTGGGAACCGGGCCGGGATCTCTGGGGGAGATTTAGTGTCCCCCCTCAATGAAGATGAGACCCCCACATGAGTGGTCTCTTTACAGACCTCAAGGACAAAAGACCACCTAAAGGAGGCTCTGCAGAGAGAAAATGTGATTGTTCTCAGTGAGAGAAACCAAGTAATCTCGTAGATATAATACCTTCTAATGGCTAACAACAATACATGATGCTGCAGCAAGCTTTCAAACCTATGCAGGTTCTTCCTCAGGCTTAAATGGAATAGATCTGAAGAGGTGTGTATATGTATATATATATATATATATATATATATATATATATATATATATATATATATATATATATATATGACAAGGCACAGATATGGTGGTATTAATTTGCACTTAAAACAATACCAGACAACAACAATGAGCAGAGGAGCAAATATTTAATTAATTCACTGATAAGGGTGTGACAGTTTTATGGTCTCTGAATTTGTGTTAAAGGGTCACCAGGCCTGTGTGATATCTCTGCTCCAGATTACTCATATGCTCCACTGATGCAAGAAGCCCCTACCCCTACCCCCACCCCTGAGGTTCATTCTGGTCCTGACAGTGTCAAGCGTTATTATAAGGCTGCTTTCTGCGGCTCGCCCCACCACCTGCGCTAGTGGCCCTCTCGAGGCCTTCTCTAGTCCCTTTTTCCCCAGCTGTCATTACCCACCTCACCACCATCTGCAACCTCTTCCTAACCTCTGGCACCTTCCCCTCCTCATTTAAACACTCCGTCATATCCCCTCAGCTAAAGAAACAACCCTTGACCCAACCAATGCCACCAACTATGACCCGTCTCAAACTTTCCCTACATCTCCAAATTACTAGAACGCCTGTTCTACTCCAGCCTCTCACACTTTCTCTCTGACAACTCTCTCCTCGAACCCCTCCAGTCCGGTTTCCACTCTTTGCACTTGACCGAAACCACCCTCACAAAAGTATTAAATGACCTGATGACTGCAAAGTCTAGAGGCTACAACTCCCTACTAATTCTCCTTGACCTGTCTGCTGCATTTGTCACTGTCGACCATGACCTCCTTCTCACTATGCTCCATTCTATTGACCTAAAGGACACTGCTCTCCTGGTTCTCCTCCTACGTCTCTGAGTGCTCTTTGAGCATCTCCTTCGCTGGCTCTATCTCCTCTATACTTCCTCTCGCTGTTCGGGTATCCCAGGGCTCGGTCTGTGGCCCCCTTCTCTTCTTTATCTACGCCCCAATTGATCAAACATCCATAAATTCGGCCTCCATTACTGTCTCTACACTGATGACGTTCAACTATACACCTCTCATGGGATCTCTGAACCATTACTTCAAAATAACACTGACTGCCTATCCGCTGTCTCTAATACTATGTCCTTCCTTTTTCTCAAACTTAACCCCTCTAAAACTGACCTTCTTGTCTCTCCACCTTCCAACCCACCTCCCCTCAACATCTGCATTCCAGTGTCTTGCAGCACCACAACCCCCCAGAAAGGATGCCCACTACCTTGGGGTTCACACTGGACTCTGACCTCTTCTTTATCCCGCACATCCAATCTCTGGCCTTAACATGCCACCTACAACACAGAAATATTGCTAAAATCCCGCCGTTGCTAACCACAGACACACTAAAGACACTTGCTGTTGCCCTCATCCACACCCAACTGCACTACTGCAACTCTGTAATCGTTGACCTTCCCCGCACCAGACTCTCCCCTCTCCAATCCACATTAAATGTGTCAGCTAGGCTCATTTTTCTATCCAATTGTTTCTCAGGCGCCTCTGCACTATGCCTGTCACAGCATTGGCTGCCCATCCACTGCAGAATTAAATTTAAACTCACCCACAAAGCTTTCCATGGTGCTATACCACAGTACATCCCTTCCCTCCTGTCCGTATACCACCCAGCCCCCAAACATTTCGATCCGCTAACACACTCAGACTAAACACCCCTCTAATAAGAACATCACAAGCTCACCTCCAGGACTTCACCAGAGCAGCACGCATCTTCTGGAACGCTCTACCCCAAGGCATCCCGACAATTCCCAATGCACAACATTTCAGAGGTGCCTTAAAAATGCACTTCTTCAGGAAGGCAAACCAAATCTCCTGACCTAGTCCCCCTGCTCCTCCCTATGGCTCCCCACAGCTTTGTCAGTGCAAAAATCAATAATTGCCCTACAATATGCTTTGGGGTTCCACGTTCTTAGTTAGAGGTAAACTGAGTTCAGGAGATTAACTCCCACCAGATACACATGGGATGTGATCCAAAGTAATCTGTTTATTGATTGACAGGCAGCAGCTTTTATAGAGGCACATGATCGAATTACAATAATTCAAATCTATTATAATTCATTTATTACCATTGGTCAAAGAAACATGAACATGTAAGAAAAGGAATTTAACATCTAAAATGCCAAATGCACACACTCAAGCACAGAGTTGACCTTATGTGATTAACTTCTTGGAACAGTAAATCTAAACAATAAGATGTTTAGAGAGAATATTTAGGAGCATATGTGAAGAGTTAGGAACATGTCAGTTTGACCTGCTGGCCAGTCTTAAATGCCACATGACTATCTTTTTGGAGCAAAAGCCTTAGTGATTCGCTCAAAGCTTATTAAATACTTTTTATATCCATGAAGTCAAGAGAAAAAGGACAAATGAATACAGTGAAAAGAGGCACAGAAGATGGCTAAACCCTTACAAAATGGCAAAGCATAGGATAGAACACGGAGTCATTCATTTCTCTAACAGTTCCCCATTTTGTGGCTACTTCATCATGCTTACCGGGCTCCTCCCCCATGTTGACAACGACATGACCTCCCTCATCCCAAACACTTAAGCTAACCACTAGGCAATGTGTTGTCTTACCTAACCAGGAAGATGGAAGTTCCTAGGAACCATCCATATTCCTCTGATTACACCCACATAAGGTAGTCCCAACTTGTCCCTAAGGCCTCTATTCCAACCCTGGTTCTGAGAGCAGATGATGCATATATGCCGGATACTGGGATAGATGATGAAGAATGACGCAACCATTTAGTCGTATCTCAGTTGGATCCCACCTAAACAACATAACCATATTTTTCCTTTTTATCAAGCATAAACTACAAATCTGTGTATTAACGGACCAAGAAACATTTTATTGTATGAATACTAGATCAGATATGCACTGAATGCAACAGCTAAGGAGTATTTAATTTACCCCTATACTACAAAGTATGCAGAAAAATAAGCAAAAACCCAAGAATACACTGAACCAGGAACCGGGAAGTTAATCAGTTAGGTTAAAATAACAAGTACCACAACATCAAATAACATCAATTGTAGCTCTGTTCTATAGATCAGCACCCTAAGTACCTTGTACAACCACTAGTAATAAGTCAAAGGTCTATAATGTAGCATTAAGTGCTCTTACTAAACCACATGATATATCATTTATTATCCTGCCACTACCATGTTTCCCCGAAAATAAGACAGCGTCTTATATTAATTTTTGTTCAAAAAGGTTTAACTGTTTTACATGTTTAGCTGCCTGGACACTATTTAAATTGACTTTTTAAATTAACTGTTAGCAGGGTTTAATTTGGGAGTAGGGCTTATATTTCAAGCATCCTCAAAAAGCCTGAAAAATCATTTTGCATCCTCAAATTCTGGAAAATCATGCTATGTCTTATTTTCAGGGCATGTCTTATTTTCAGGGAAACAGGGTAGTATAGCCAGTCCCCAGACCTCCTCTAGTGATGCTCCCAGAGCTATTACTTCACTATTACTCAGCAGTATGGGAGGTTTATCAAGGGCTTCAACCAGCACACAGGATTCCCTGTAGCTCTGAATTGTAGTCAGGTGTTCGATACATGAGAATACCTAAGTGTACAAAATACAAAACATACTAGCACCAGGGGCGTAACTATAGAGGTTGCAGGGGATGCGGTTGCACCCGGGCCAGGAGCCTTAGGGGGCCCATAAGGCCTCTCTTCTCCATATAGGGAACCCAGTACTATGAGTAAAGCATCATAGTTGGGGGCCCTGTTACAAGTTTTGCATCGGGGCCCGGGAGCTTCAAGTTACGCCTCTGCTCAGAGCTCACCATGTATGAGCATTATGTAGTAACACAAAATGCAGCATGACTACTACCGTGTGATCTGGGGCTCCAGACAATGTGTCATCTAAAAGGCAGAGCATAACTCTGGCCTCATTTTATAATATTTTATATCACATATTGTATACTTATCTTATTAGCCAGCCCATTGTAATCCCCATAGGGAATGTGATTAGGAAACAGAGGCACTAGATTATTAGTGAGTTCTGCACCCGCACATCCTGTCCAGGAGGGATATAGTCCATGGTGACACTTTTCCTGTACAAATGAGATGGCATGTAATCAGCTCTCTGTGGGCAGAGCACATCATGCGGTCCTGCTTATCAGCTGTTCTGCTGAACAATAGTTTCCAGCAGAATTGAAAACCATTGTTCAGTGAAAGATGGGCACATTTAGACACGATTATTGCTCAAAAGACGGCTTATGAGCGATAATCGTTGTGTCTAAATTGGCCTTAAAGGGGTTGTCCCGCGCCGAAACGGGTTTTTTATTTTTTTTTCAACCCCCCACCCCCCCCCCCCAGTTCGGCGCGAGACAACCCCGATGCAGGGGTTAAAAAAGAACACCGGACAGCGCTTACCTGAATCCCCACGCTCCGGTGACTTCTTACTTACCTGCTGAAGATGGCCGCCGGGATCTTCACCCTCGGTGGACCGCAGGGCTTCTGTGCGGTCCATTGCCGATTCCAGCCTCCTGATTGGCTGGAATCGGCACGTGACGGGGCGGAGCTACACGGAGCCCCATTGAGAAAAGAAGAAGACCCGGACTGCGCAAGCGCGTCTAATTTGGCCATTAGACGCCGAAAATTAGACGGCCTCCATGGAAACGAGGACGCCAGCAACGGAGCAGGTAAGTGAAAAACTTCTTATAACTTCTGTATGGCTCATAATTAATGCACAATGTACATTACAAAGTGCATTAATATGGCCATACAGAAGTGTATAGACCCACTTGCTGCCGCGGGACAACCCCTTTAACACTGCTTATCCTTAACTTTTAAATTCATGAATAGAATGCTAGAGCTGCAGTGAAGACTGACACTTAAAATATGCACAAGCGTAGATAAGAGGAGGCAGAAGTGATGCTGATAACCCCAAGGTCGTAGGAGAATTTCTGCAAAATAAATGTAATGTGACTGGACAGTTTTTGGAACATATATAACATTGTAACATAGTATGATAGACTGAAGAAAGACAATGTCCATCTACTTCAGCCTATTTCAATGCCCCAGTTGATCCAGAGAAGGCAAAAACCCCAAGAGGCAGAAGCCAATTAGCCCATTTGGGGGAAAATTCCTTCCCGACTCCATAATGGCAATCAGAATAATCCCTGGATCAACCTTTAATAGTTCTTACCTTACTGTAAGACCCGGAAATACAAACCCGCTGGTCAGCTAATGTCTATATCCTGTAATATCCTTCCGCTCGTCTAGTCCTCTCTTAACCCCTTGAGTGGCACGCCCGGAAATTTTCCGGGACGAGCTCCACTGCTCATAGCAACATAGCCCGGAAGATTTCCGGGCTATGTATCACTATGGGAGCTGCAGAGCACAATGCCACAAGCTGTGACAGTGTGCTCTGCTTGCACAGATCCAGAGAGAACAAAGCAAGGGCTTTGAAAAACCAGCAGAAGTTATTGCCGATATGCCGGCAATCTCCTGCTTTGTTTACAGGTTGCCATAGAGACCATCGGCTTGTCAGAAGCAAGCCGATGGTCTGTGTGGCAGGGAGAGCTTAATGCTTGGCTGTCAGAGGACAGCTAGGTACTAGCTCTTACAGCAGAGATCAGAGAAAACCTCCGATCTCTGCTGTGTTAACACTTTACATGCTGCAGTCTATGTGACTGCAGCATGTAAAGGGCTGTCACTGCAGCATGTAAAGGGTTGCCACCATCGGACCCCCGGAATGTGATCAGGGGTCCTGATGGGTCCCTGTGGAAGTCCCCTAAAGGGACAAAAAAAAAAATTATAAAAAAAAATAATAAAAACACTTGTCTCCCTTTACTTTGTAAAAAATCAAAAATACAATCACACATGTGGTATCCATGCGTCGTAATGACCCAGAGAAGGAAGTTAATGCATTATTTAACCCCTTAATGACATGGCCCCTTTTTTTCTTTTTTCCCCATTTCTTTTTTTCCTCCCCCCTGTTTAAAAAATCACAACTTGTCCCGCAAAAAACAAGCCCTTATATGGCCATGTCAATGGAAAAATGAAAAAGTTATGGCTCTTGAGACGCAACTGCAAAATTAGTTGAAATTCAATGATTAGACCATTTTAAAAAACCTGCCCTGGTGGGCACGACAGGGTGGTAGGAAACCCGCCACTCAAGGGGTTAAACTCCTCAATGGATTTTGCCGTCACCACGTCCTCAGGCAGAGATTTCCACAGTCTCTCTGCTCTTACAGTAAAGAACCCCCTTCTGTGTTGGTGATGAAACCTGCTTTCTTTTAGACATAGCAGATGCCCTCTTGTTACTGATGCAGTCCTCGGTATAAACAGATCATGGGAGAGATCCTTGTATTGTCCCCTAATGTATTTATACATAGTTATTTGATCGCCCCCTCTGAGTTTTCCAATCCTCCCATTCCATTTATTAAGTTACGTCGCTCTTCTTTGAACCCCCTCCAGCACTGCAGCATATTACAAACCATCAAATATAGCAACAATAATATCTGAACATAGCTTGAATAATTCTCATAAAATCACCCTTCAATTACTTTAACCCATTTGCAGAACTAAACCCAGAAATATAAGACTTGTTTCTGTCGGAGTGTGCCGGCCAAGGACAGTGATTCGGGTCTGTGTTTGATTACTTTAGACTTGTTTCTCATACATTCGCATAAGCATGGGATAAATGAAAAATATACTGAAAAACTCATTTTGCTGCACCCTTATCGACCGCATGGCTAGCCTTCAGGTTTTTTGTTTTTTTTTCTCTTCCTATAATCCACTTCCCTCTTAAAGGGGATGTGCTTAAGGGCCTTATGTATGAGAAATCATCCTATGAAGCATAAACATGATAGGTGAATATATAACCTTATTGTATTTAATGTAGGGCATACAAATGGCTTATCTCCGCGCACAATGTAGATATCTGGAGGCATTACTACAATGGTATTATTCAAGATGTGTATCACCCAATTACTTTCTGGGCTCCTATTCTTCTGGAATGATCTCCACTCTTATAAAGCTATAAAAAGAATTTTATATGTCACTCCAGAAATGTCTAATAATCCAGAATTTAAAGGCCACACCCACAAACCTTCCAATGGTCTGTGTAAGTGGGTCACAACCTCCATAGACATGGCAATGGCTTCCATTAAACTTGTCACATACTTCTGTTACCCCTGAGATCAAGACAACCTGGAAAATAGAATAGAATACCAGCAGATACTTTTCTCCATATTTTCTTTTCATCATTTTACATTCCCTTGAGGCATCCTCATATCTATTCGCACTATCATCCTATATGGGCCATACCCACTTCTAACAAGCAAATTAACTGTTCACTCACCTTCGAATCACGTTTACAATCCCTTCCGGTGACAAGTGGACAATCTAAGTTGAGGACCACTGTATAAGTTGGGGGGTGTTGTCTTGTGGGGTTGAACATTGACTAGCGTGCTGATGCCAAGGCAAAATGAATTATCGTAGTTTGTACCTGGCATGAGAGCGGGTGCAAGACGGATGAGACATTCCGTACTGAAGTTATGCCAGTACTTAATATTCCTCGATCCGCAGTGTAATGTGTGCTGGAAAATCATCATAGTAGGCATTACCACCCACAATGGACAGCGCAGTAGATGCCCATGGGTGCTTAATGATCACAACCGGCGGCATCTGGCTAGGATAATCTGTGTGAACAGATAAGTGACTCTGCCAGAAATCACATCCAGCTTCAATGCAGGCGGCTATGTTATGACCTCTTGAGTGCCTTGCTTTTCCATCACACTCCCTATATTTTCCACACCTCTACAGAATCCATAGTTCCCCAGACAGTAATTAGGTGCTATATAGTTAGTGCTGTTATTATTGTCCTCCACACAGTAATGGAGCCCTGATTTATGCCCCATCAGTAGTAATACGCTTATAGCCCATCAGCAATAATGTTCACTTTACTGCCCTCACAAATAATAACGCTGACTTTATTGCCCACATAAGTAATAATGCCCCTTTCTGCCTTCAGGGTTAATAATCCTGTCATTTCTGCTTCCATAGGTAATACCGTCTTTATTGGCCCCATAATTAATAATACTGCCTTTCCTGCTCCCCAATCCGTTGTGGAACGCTCTTCTTCCTTTCGGGTAGTGCGGGTACATGCTCTCACATGACTGCTGTGGCCAATTCCTGGTCTCAGAGTCTGAGATCCGAGAGTGTCCAGCGCTGGTCGTGTGTATCGGCACGTAGACATACCAAGAAGTAGGAGGAAGCGGTTTGGGGAATGGAATGGATGACTATGTAGACTTCGGTGGTGGTGGTGGTAGTGGGGGGGATGTTTACCAACTGATAGAAAAGGGCTTAACAGCTGCTCATCGATTCTGGCAAACTGGTGAGAACCAGTGTTGGGGGCCTTCCTCAGTCCGCCAGAGAGCAGGCAGTTGGGGACTCGCCTGAAGATTCGAGATCATGGGGACATAAACCAGTGCTCTAATTGTACTAACGATAATCCAGACCTGGTTGTAAAGGTGAAATAAAGAGGTGATTACACGGGGGATGGGCTGTCTGTATAGTAATAGCTACTCAATTGTTTCCATTTATTTTCTCAAGAAAAAGTTAATTTTATATTGGATTTTCTGTGGATTTTACATTTTCTCATCTTCTTTCAACTCAGGTCCCTAAACTACAGGAACCTCTGTTGATATTTTCTACATAGAAGAACTATCCCAATTGAGCCATCAAGGATGGAGAAGGACAGAAACAAGATAGCGGAGAGTATATTGGATCTCACCCTAGAGATACTCTTCCAGCTTACTGGGGAGGTGAGAGATTCTGATGATGTCACATTACATCATTGTATGGAAAGTGAGCAGCCCTTGTGTATGCATGGCTAAATAAGCATAATTTCTAAATAATTGACAAAGGCGAAAAAAAAAGTTTAATGGTGATATCCTCCCAAAAGAGAATGATATAAAATGATATACTTTATAGACATATGTGCTCAAAGCAGACAAAAACACTTTAAAATTGAGGACAATTTTTAAGTGTGGGGTGCATCGGCAGAGGGGACACACACCCTGTCTTGCCTGCTCATGCGCCCACGTTGTATATCCTATTGGGTAGAATACTCCCTCTGAGCTGTCATTCATAATAGACCCACTCCTCATTGGTCCTGCATAGACATAGCCTCACATTGGCTAGAAATCTAATGATCCCTCCCTCTCTCTATTAAAAAAAAGCTGTGAGTACAGCAATGCATTCACTCTAAGCTACCAGAGCTCCCTTGATTAAACCTGTGTGGCGCAATATGTCCGGAGGGCATGCGTGACATGTTTTTACACTAGGTTTAAGGATGGCTCAACTGTACAAATAATAATTATAGATAACTAGTCTTTGTGGTCTGATAGAGACCTCTCTGACATCTCAAGCCTCTGTCATAACTCTGATTGGTGCAGAATCAGCATAGCAGTTTACTGGGAAACTATAATACGACAGTTATATAGCACCTCTTTTAACCCCTTAGTGACGAAGCCTGTTTGCGCCTTAGTGACGGAGCCAAATTTTGGAAATCTGACATGCGTCGTTCAACGTAGCATAACTCCGTAAAGGCTTTACATATCCAAGTGATTCTGACATTGTTTTTTCGCCACATGTTGTACTTCATTTTGGTTGTAAAAAGAGACCAATATAGTTTGTGTATATTTATTAAAAGCGCCAAAATTGGAAAAATTTTGAAAAAATTGTCATTTTTTCACATTTTCAACTGTAATATCTCAAATATGTCCAAACATACTGTACAAATTTTTGATAAGATATATATTTCCATCTGTTTACTTTATTCTGAATGCACACTTGAAAAACTTTTGTGTTTTTTTTTTTTAACCATTTATAGGGCGTAAAAATGTAACATTATTTTTCAGCATTTTGAGGAACATTTTGTTTTCCTGCACCAATCCAAGTTTGCAAAGGCTCATGAGTGTCAGAATAATAGACACCCCCACAAATGACCCCATTTTAAAAACTACACCTCTTAATGTATTCACTGAGGGGTGTCATGAGTATTTTGACCCCACCAGGTTTTTTCAGGAATTAATTCAATTTAGAGGAGAAAAAATAAAATTTCATATTTTTGCAAATATGTCATTTTAAAGACATATTTCTTTCCTATAGTGCCCATGAAAATGAGGATTTACACCCCAAAATGGATACCCCCGTTTCTCCCGTGTTCAGAAACATACCCATTGTGGCCCTAATCTTATGTCTGGATGCACAACGGGACCCAAAATGAAAGGAGCAGTCGGTGTCTTTCAGAACAGAAATTTTGCTTGAAGGCATTTTAGGCCCATAGCACTTTTGTAGAGCTCTTGAGCGGCCAAAACCAAAGAGAACCCCACAAGTGACCCCATTTTGAAAACTAGACCCCTTAACGAATTTATCTAGGGGTGTACTGCCCATTGTGACCCCACAGTTTTTGAATGAATTCAAGCAAAGCAAAAGGAAAAAATGCGATTTTCGGTTTTTTGGCAATTCTGTCGTTTTAAAAACTGCTTTTTTTGTACAGCACACACAAGAATGAAGACTTGCACCCCAAAATGGATACCCCTGTTTAACCCGTGTTCAGAGACATACCCATTGTGGCCCTAATCTTTTGTCTGGATGCACAACGGGGCCCAAAATGAAAGAAGTAGTCGGTGGCTTTCAGAACTGAAATTTAGCATGAAGGTGATTTAGGCCCCATTGCCCACTTGTAGAGCCCTTGAGCGGCCAAAACGACAGAGAACCCCCACAGGTGACCCCATGTTGAAAACTAGACCCCTTAATGAATTCATCTAGGGGTGTACTGTGTATTTTTACCCTACAATTTTTGAATAAATCTAAGCAAAGCAGTAGGAAAAAAATTACGATTTTCATTTTTTTGGCAATTTTGTCAATTTAAAAACAGTTTTTTTTGTACAGTGTACATAGGAATGAAGACGGTCACCCCAAAATGGATACCCCTGTTTGTCCCGTGTTCAGAACCATACCCCTTGTGGCCCTAATCTACTTAAAGGACACATGGCTAGGCCTATAATGGAAGAAGCACCCGTTGGATTTCAGGGTACAACGGAATAAATTCCAGGCCCCATTGCCCACTTGTAGAGCCATTGAGCGTCCAAAATGATAAAGAACCCCCACAAATGACCCCATTTTAAAAACTAGACCCCTTAATGAATTCATCTAGGGGTGTACTGCGTATTTTGACCCCACAGTATTTGAATAAATCTAAGCAAAGCCGAAGGAAAAAATTACGATTTTCATTTTTTTGGCAATTTTGTCAATTTAAAAACAGTTTTTCCTGTACAGTGTACATAGGAATGAAGACGGTCACCCCAAAATGGATACCCCCGTTTGTCCCGTGTTCAAAAACATACCCATTGTGGCCCTAATATACTTAAATGACACATGGCAAGGCCTGTAATGCAGGGAACACCCGTTGGATTGCAGGGCACAACTGAATAAATCCCAGGCCCCATTGTTCATTTGTACGGAATAAAAATTGACTCCCTAAAAATATCCCCCACACTCACCCCCCCCCTCCCACACACACACACACTCCGCGCCCTTTTCGGTGTTCCCCAAATCTTAGATAAAAGTAATAATGTGAACTGTGTGGTATTTCCGAAGACAGGGGTGATTACGGAGGCTGGTTGGGATGGGTACATGGGGCAATAAAACCGTGTATCCCCCCTCCTCTCATGCTTTTTTGGGGGTATTTTGTGACCTCAGTGGCGGGTATGGGGTGTAAAAAGTGGCGCTCTGTGAGTCTCCGTAAGCTTGATGAGGTGCGGCGGTCTCGCACAGAAGACGCTCAACAAGGTGCTCCTGGAACTGCATGAAGGCGAGCGTTCCCGGGGCTTCTTGTAAATTGCGTATTGCAGGTAGCGGTCTGAATAACGCCGGGCTCACGCAGCCGTAGGTGGAATCCGCTTGCGGAGGCCCGCAGCGGATTCCAGATGTGAGCCCGGCTGTGACCCTGCGTACAGCCGCGTAATGTACTGCGCATAACTGCCTACTCACACAGGCGGTCATTCGCAGTACTTTTTTTTTGTCTGTATTTCCCGCGCCGTCGCTTAGCGATGACACAGGTACCCGCAGCCCGTATACAACGTAGTTGCGTATGGGCAGCGGGTATATCCACGACCATGGAGCACAATGGGCTCTATGTTGTGGATATCCGCGGTAAAATAGAACTTGCTGAGTTCTGTTTTCTGCGAGTGGATTACGCAATTCCGACCCGCTAATGTGAGCGGAATTGTGTAATCCAATGCGATTGATCTGCGTATTACCGCTAATCAAACGCATGCGGAATCCGCAATTCCTATCCGGTCATGTGAGACCGGCCAAAGGTAGATCGCTACCTTTTTATCACGTGACCGGGGACCGCTCAACGAGGCCACCCGTCACTGCTCCAGGCTCTCGGCGACTTGGTCGCTGGGAGCAAGGAGATTTTAAATTTCCTGTGCTCCCCGACTCCTACGCATGTGTCCGCTGTTTTGCCGGCGGTCGCATGCGCAGGATCCAGAAAAGTTCACGGAGGAAGATCGCGTCTGGGTGCAAATACGGAGGCCTCCCGTAAAAAGTTTCATCTCCTCTCACTGATCGCATCCATTGGATAACGGTGAACACGTGATCAGGAACCGCTCACCGCGGCCCCCCGTAAAATCTCCAGGCTCTCGGCTAAGTTTTGTAGCCAGGAGCAGGGAGATTTTAAATTATCCTGGCAATCCATGACTTTTGCGCATGCGTCCGCCATTTTGGCGACGGGCGCGTGCGCAGAAGCTGGGGTAAGGTCCGCGGATAAATCCGCGGGCCTTAGGTACATCATTTCATCCTCACGGATATGATCCGTGGGGGGAGATGAAACGCAAGCTTTTTTAACTTTTTGTAAACTTTATTTTTTTTTACTTTTACACTTTTTTTTTACTTTACATGATCACTGCTATCCATTGGATAACAGTGATCATGTCCCCGGTATAATCTCTCTGCTCCTGGCTACACATGGCAGCCAGGAGCAGAGGGATTTTAAATTTCCCAGGGCTCGATGTCAATCATCGGGCGCGCATGCGCAGACTGGGATTCGGGTCCCGGGACATCGGGGAGGACTTAGGTGAGTATTTTCACCTCCCCTCATGGATCCGATCCATGAGGGGAGGTGAAACTGACTTTTTTAAAAACTTTTTTTAACTTTTTCGCGATCGCCGCTATCCAATGGATAGCAGCAATCGCGTGCCCGGGGACCGCTCACAGCGGTTCCCGGTAACACCTCCTGGTTCCCGGCTACCTTCAGGAGCCGGGAGCCAGGAGATTTCAAATTTGCCGGGGGCTTCCGGGCTTCTGCGCATGCGCCTGACGTCATCGTCTGGCGCTCATGCACAGAAGACCGCCAGCGAGTCCGCGAGGACCCGATCTTCGTGGGACACCACGGACAAGCCGCATGAGTATTTTCAGCTGCCCTGATGGATCCGATCCATCAGGGCAGCTGAATCTTTACTTTTTTACACATTTTTGTTTACTTTTTTGCGATCGGCGCTATCCATTGGATAGCGCCGATCGCAATGCTGGGGGGGTCTGCCCGCATCCTGGGATGACAGCTCCATGGTGTCGGCTACCTGCGGGCACCGACAGCATGGAGCTGTCACGTCCTCAGGCAGGTGGGCATTAATCGAAAGAGGATGCATAAAACTACGTTCTCTAGGATTAAAGCCCACTTGCTGAGGACGTAGTTTCCCGATGGAGCAGTCGTTAAGGGGTTAACTGACACCCTGTGCATCCCAATATTAGTTGCCAGCAGTTATGTCATTTCCCCAAACACTGAATGTTGTGTGAATGTATAAGTGCCTAAAGACAATTGTCCTCACAGCTTTCCTAGCAATATATACTTACCATATATACTCGAGTATAAGCCTAGGCTGGGCTTGTACTCGAGTGAGGTAAAAAAAAACAACAGCAAACAACCTGCAATACTCGCCTTCCATCCTGCGTCTCTGTCCCCTGTGCGATGGTCTCCCCGACAGTGCAGCAAGCTGCTTGAGAATTCTCCCCACTGTCATCTCCCTGCTCAGCTTTGAATTCCCCCGCTATCAACGCTGTGTAAGTAATTGGTTTGAGTGCCAGCCAATCACAGCTGGCACTCGATCATTTACAGCCACTTAGTGGATGACATCACTGAATGGCTGTGATTGGTTTATTGAGCGCCTTTTTATAACATGAAGCAATAAAGAGTTCTTGATTTTTACTTCACACTATTTTTCGTACCTTTGGATTTACTGTGGGGATTTGGAGGTCCATTATCCCTGAACGGTGGCTGTGCATGGATTAATACCTTTACCTCCTTTGGAACAATATTTGAGTGCTGCTGGATACTTGGTGATGAAGCTGTGATTGGCTAGCGCTTGATCCAATCACAGCACTTACCTACACAGCGCTGATGGCAGGGAAATGCATAGACCAGCAGGGAGATGGCAGCGGGGAGAATTCTCATCAGCTTGCTGCACTGACAGGGAGACCATCGCGCCGGGGACAAAGACGCCGGCTGGGAGGTGAGAATTGCATTTTTTCTTTACCTAGTATATACTTGAGTATAGCTCGGCTTATACTCGAGTCAATAAGTTTTACCAGTTTTTTGTGGTAAAACTTATTGACTCGGCTTATACTCAGGTCGGCTAATACTCGAGTATATACGGTAGTTATTTTATGGACTCGGTAAGGATTTAGTTCAGCCACCTCAATTTTAAAGTGTCTTTGTCTGACATTTTACATAACATCATTATCTATGGAAAAATCAGATTATATGACTGCAGAGGTGATGGAAATGTCAATAGTGACATTTAATAATGTCTCCCCATATACAGGATTACACAGTAGTGAAGAAGACCTCTAGTGATGGCTATCGGGCCCCTGTGTGTGATGGATGGGGAAGACCCCTGAGCCCAATCACGGGGTCATCACCTCACCCCCTGATACATGAGGACATCAATGTACATAAGATTCTGGACCTCACCAGCAAGATGATTGAGCTGCTGACTGGAGAGGTGATGCTGCAGGGAATGCTGGGACATTATAAAGTAACAGCACTGGAGGGTTCTGGGTAATGACTGTATATTGTGTTGTCAGGTTCCTATAAGGTGTCAGGATGTCGCTGTCTATTTCTCCATGGAGGAGTGGGAGTATTTAGAAGGATACAAGGATCTCTACAAGGAGGCCATGATGGAGACCCACCAGCCGCTCCCATCAGCAGGTAATAGACAGGACTAAATACACGGGGACTTTATTATCTGTATGTAAAGAATGACTTCAGTGTCTGTCTGTGTTTCCTGCAGTGCCATCCAGTAAGAGAAGCCCACCAGAGAGATGTCCCCGTCCTCTTCTTCCACAGGACCACCAGGTAGATGGAGATGTCCCTCTGATCTGTAGAAGGCTGTGAAGCTCTTGTCTTAAGTCTTATTAGATGTCTTCTACATGATGATTTATGATCATTCCACACGACTTCTCCAACCGTCTGCTGACTTTTACAATATTTGTCTCACAGCTTTTGTATCAGGATGAAGATCTGACCGATATTAATACTACAGAGACAAATATGAGGGGCGATCAGCAGTGTAAAGAGGAGATTTCTACAGGTAACCGCCCAGGTGAGTAGTAACCACTAAATACAGCAGAGAAGAGTCACAGATTCTCCTCGGTCAGCGACTGCAGATAGTTATGTAGATTTATAAGCTCAGTTTCCGCTGGATGTTCCCCCATTCAGCCAAAGTACAAACTAAATGTGGATGACATGTGGTACCATTATAGATAATAACACATGATGGGCATCTATAATATGGGTGTAATTATTGGCACTACATCATAATAATGCTGTGATTATCCTATGTATTGTATTCATTATTTAGAAGAATAAAAGTTTTGAAATTGAAAATGTGGGTGTAAAATCCATCTGCAGTCCGGATATATAATATATCTATGTGAACCAGGCCGATTCATTCATTTTTTGCTATTAGTACTATTGAGAGACGAGTATCTTCCTAGTTTTAGAACTGGGGAACCATTAGCTGCTATTAGACTCCTAGAATCCAGATTGTGGAGACATAGACCCAGATAACAGAAGATTCCTTGGAGGATGGAAGGTTGGCGCTATGAGTGTCAGGAATGCTTCTCTCCAGGGACTGGAAGGAAGAAACCTGGATGCTGGATCATCATTATTGTATAACAAATCTCAGTGCCAGCAGGAAAGATTAATATCACCTTACGAAACGTCCACATGAGGGCTTGTGTTCTGATGGACACGTTATATTTAACATACAAGCAATATTATAAGTGTATGTGGGGGAATGACGACCAAAAAGAAGCTAGATTAAAGCAGGTGAAGATCAAGTAGTTCTACAGATCTGCCCCAATGGGCTGGGCTGTGCCTGTAAGTTGCAAGTTGGAAACTCTCCTTAAAGAAGAGCTAAGCGGTGATAATGCTCCAACACTGCCCTGAAGAAGTTACTGAGCGATGTTGTTTCTCTGACTAGTGAAAAGGGGACTGGTCTGACCCACCCTTTGATGACATTGGTGGTGACTCAATCAATTCCATATCTGCCCATGGGATGCTGTTGCTTCACCACCACTGGAGATGAATGGTAGGATGGCACCATTCCCCAATGTGACAGTAAGCAGTGAGGTGGCTAGATTACCCAATTTGTATTAAGAGTAGGAGGGACCACATAATGGTGCCATTAGCTGGAATCTGGTGTATGTTATGTGGTGCACACTGAGGGTGAGTGCAATTTTGGTCCTACCGTAGTGGCTGCTGCACTAGGTAAAAAGCCCTAAACAGGCATGAAAAGCAAGGTCATGGTGACTGCAGTAATCCAGATAACAGCCCAAGGAGTGGGCAGGAGGAGTTTCCCTACCATTTCACCAAGGTTTTTGTGCGAGAGCAAGATTGCCCATGTGCGCGATGAAAGGGACTCTCCCTTCTTCATGAGAAGAGTAGAGCAGAGAGCACAGATGCAATGGCTGCAGTTAACATCAACAAAGCCAAACAGAAACAGGATTCAGCATTCATACCCATTTAAAACCTGAATAAAACTGCACAACTGTTAAATATGCTAACAGTATGTACAGTATATGCTCATATCTTGATCAAAACATGGGGGTCCATCTGCCATATCTAGGTGAACTTTATTGGATGGATTTCTAATTTTTAAAGACATTTCACTTTGGACCCCAAAAGCCTCCAAACTAATATTCAATATAACCATATAGCTAGTTATCCTGGTTTCCTCCTACCTTGGTTTGTGAGGAAGTGCATGTAGCTCTCAAGGAGTGTGTGAGACGGACACCAACTAAAAGCACTAACTTACAGGAACCTTTTTGTAGTTCTCCACTGAGCATTTACTAGAAGCGTGGTGACGGTACACTGACATATGAACCCATGAAGACGGAGGCCTCACCACAGAAGGGAAAAATTGCAAAAGAACAGCCTGGTGGCCGAACATTATGATTCACTGGTCCTCACTATGAGGTCTGTCAGATTGTGATCTGTTTGCTTATTACTGTCTAATTGCATTTTGCTATGCGGCTGGTAATTTATTTAGAAATGTTCTTAAATATCGATATAATTTTTACTTATGTTCAATAGTAGTAAAATCAGCTTTATTCTTGGCAGATGACGGTGCCAGGGGCTCAGAGGGGCATCTAATATCTGCAGATTTTGATGCAGATGATCAGAGTAGACAAGATACATTTGGAGAACCTGTCATCCCAGATCTCCCCTTAACCCTTCACAACAAAGACGCATCATCTGATCCTCTTATACAGGTCCTATCTTTTGATCCAACACAGACTGATAAGCAGAAGAAAAGTCACAAAAGAGGCGAGCATCAGAGACCTAATAGAAGAGAGAAGTCATGTTCAGGATGTGGTAAATGTTTTACTCAAAAATCAAATCTTATCACTGAAGATACATATGAAGAACCTACCATTATCCCAGATATCCCCTCAGCCCTTCTCAGCAAAGATCCAACATCGGATCCCCTTATACAGGTCCCATCTCCTAATTCATCACAAACTGATGAGCAGAATAAAGGTCACAGAAGAGGAGAACAACAAAGATCTCACTCAAGGAAGAAGACATTTTCATGCCCAGAATGTGGGAAATGTTTGACTTCTCTCATGTATAATAAGACCTGTATTCAGAATGACGCAAAGAAAAATCTGTTTTCATGTTCAGAATGTGAGAAATGTTTTAACCAGAAAACAAATCTTGTTACACATCAGAGAAGTTACACAGGGCAGAAGCCGTTTTCATGTTCAGAATGTGGGAAATATTTTAACCATAAATCAGATCTTGCTACACATCAGAGACGTCACACAGGAGAGAAGCCATTCTCATGTTCAGAATGTGGGAAATGTTTTACACAAAAATCAAATCTTGTTACACATCAGAGAAGTCATACAGGGGAGAAGCCGTTTTCATGTTCAGAATGTGGGAAATATTTTAATCATAAATCAGATCTTGCTACACATCAGAGAAGTCACACAGGAGAGAAGCCATTCTCATGTTCAGAATGTGGGAAATGTTTTACGCAAAAATCGAATCTTATTACACATCAGAGAAGTCACACAGGAGAGAAGCCATTTTCATGTTCAGAATGTGGGAAATGTTTTAATGTGAAATCACATCTTGTTAGACATCAGAGAAGTCACACAGGAGAGAAGCCATTTTCATGTTTAGAATGTGGGAAATATTTTAACCATAAATCAGATCTTGTTATACATCAGAGAAGTCACACAGGGGAGAAGCCATTTTCATGTTCGGAATGTGGGAAATATTTTACGCAGAAATCACACCTCGTTTTACATCAGAAAAGACACATAGGAGAGAAGCCATTCTTATGTCCAGAATGTGGCAAATGTTTTACTGAGCAATCACAGCTTGCTAGACATAAGAGAAGTCACACAGGAGAGAAACCATTTTCATGTTTGGAATGTGGAAAATGTTTTAATGTGAAATCACATCTTGCTAGACATCAGAAAAGTCACACAGGGGAGAAGCCATTCTCATGTGCAGAATGTGGGAAGTGTTTTGCAAATAAATCAGATCTTGCTAAACATCAGAGAAGTCACACAGGAGAGAAGCCATTCTCATGTCCAGAATGTGGGAAATGTTTTACTGAGCAATCACATCTTATTAGACATCAGAGAACACACACAATAGAGAAGCATTTCTCATGTTCAGAATGTGGGAAATGTTATTCTAGCAAAGCATATTTTGTTAAACATCAGAATATTCACACAAGAGAGAAGCCATTCTCATGTTCAGAATGTTGTAAATGTTATACCTCCAAAACATATCTTGTTAAACATCAGAGAATTCACGAGTTCTTAGTAATTTAACTAAGAATTCAAGCAGAAATCAAGGTTTTTTTTAAACTTTTTTAATTAGCAAATGGTAAAAAAAATACAAAAAGGTGACGTCATGTACAGCATTTTTCCTAAAAAAAAAAAAATACCATAATACTGTTAGACTTTTTTCGGGGAAATATTTGACTTTTTTTTGGCAACAAATGCTATGGTTGAATGTTAACTAAAAATCTTTCAGGAGTTATTAAATGTGCTGTAAAAAGTGTCTTTTTTACAATTGCAGCAGGCTGTAAATTTGGAACGGCTTATTCTGGCATTTTTCTAATGGCTTTTTTTATTAGGGCGGCTTCAGAGGACTGTATATGTATGGTCAAAATATGTGCCCACAATACAGAGAATAGAACTCAATGATTTTAATGGGTTCATCATTCTTACCAATTTTTTCGACATGTGACAATAAAACACATGCACATTTGCGTGTCAGATCTCCCATATAAGTCTATAGAGGTGCACAAATGCGCATTCAATACCCGCACAATTGCTTAATACGCAGCCAGATGTTAGGTGAAAGCCATTAGTGAAATTTAAAACGCTGTGTAAACAATGCTTTTCTGTTTGTGCTGTTTTCTGAACTCTTTTTACATTTTTGGGTTCTATGTTATTTGTATTGCAGTGTTTTTTTCTCATACAGTGTGTGCCAGATATTATTATTATTATTCCCGTAAGCTTCTACGATGTAAAGGTGTTGTAAATGTGTGATATGAAAAAAGGTTTGGTACCGTGTTAGCCAGTAGAATAAAGTTTGATTGTTCTCAGTGAGAGAAACCAAGTGATCTTGTAGATATGATACCTTTTAATGCCTAACAAAAATACATGATGTTATAGCGAGCTTTGGGGCATATTTCGCCCGCTTCATCAGGCTATTGAATGAAACTAGTTTGGATGGCACATAATTATAACATATGGATGCAGAGGGGAGGGGGACACAGTCCTTTTGATCTAAATAAATGTTTGCACACAGAAATTTGAGACTTGAATAAGCACAAGACAGACAAACAGTAACTAAGTTCAATCTGAACTGATTTAGTGTTTGTCTCTCTGCTCAGACTGTCTTGTGTTCACAAGTCAGAATTCCAACAAAGATGAGCCTGGCTGGTGAGGTTCCACTGCACAAGTAGTAACCTGCCAGACTAGAGTCAAGAAAGTGTCTATTTTGACTCCTAATGTGTTACTATCTTGCTATGACATCATCACTTGGCTCAATCAGTATGAATCAGGATAAACATGGCATCTTGTCAAGAGCCTGTATGTTTATGGTCAAACTTAAACGTACAGGAAACGCCAAGCTGCGGCACTTAGAGTAGCACAGGAGAGGGAGCTGGTGGAGGCTCATGTGACCGGTGGTCAATGCTGGTCCCTGTATTCCAGAGGCAAATCATGTGGCTGTTCCTCAAGGGGAAGGGGAGTTGGCTGAGGAGGACAGAAGAATCCAGAGGGAGGACACTGCCATCTCTTCAGGTTTCCTTCCATTATGAAAGAGTAGGTGAGGATTGCAAGTGATCACAAGAGAAAAAGGAAAAGGAGGTCACTGAGAAAAATATGAAAGAAAATACATCTTCCCCTACTCTTGGTTAGGTGGAGGAAGACAAACACAACTTACATTTAATTGAGCTCTCCAACAGGTTACAAGTTCTCAACCTGGGTGGTTCTCAATTCAGATGGTTGGGGCTTTTGTATTGGTGTATGCTGCTATAAAGACCAAGTCAGTCATGACTAAAAATGCTTAAATGCGTTTTATATTGTTTTTGTGTGCATGTTAACTTTGTAATCCTTTTTTTCCCTATTGACTCCATGACCGCACACCTGAGATCGCCTCCTCCTGATAGGACAGGAATACACAGACATGGTTAAAGCACCTCCCCTTCCCCACCTTCCTCAGTTTTTTTTCCTGTCCTGCCAGGAGACAGGTAGCCCAGAGAGGTGCTAGGGGCTGGAGCGCCTGGCAGAAGAAGAGGAGGCATACTCAGGCCAGGATTGGAGTCAGCAGGTGCTGTTCTCCCTTCAAGCCCGTCTCCTAGGACACTGCAGGTGCAGTTCACCTGGGCCAGATTCCACCCTACCGTGGTCCAGGCAGGCTTTACATAGAGTCCACTGGCTGTCTTTCTCTCCCCACTCCCATTGCTGCCGGCATGGTTCCTGTAGCCTGCATAGGGCAGGTGCGGCATTCTGTCGCTCTCCTTGTCAGTGCTGGGTAGGGCGGAGCCTGTGGGGCCATGCATCGGCGGCGTGGCAGTGGGCATGGCCCAGTGGCAGGGCATCAAATACAAAAAAACTATAGGAATCTAAGAAGCAAAAGAAGGTGGACATCTGTGTTTGACCCTGTGGTGTCAGGACCATTATCCAACATCTCTGCAGTACCTCATATATGAGTACTCCAGGATTGGACATAGCCGATTTGGCTACTACCTCTGGGGTTGTAAGTAGCCCGTTCGGTACAAAGTTGCTGCATACATTTATGTGTGGGAAGTCTATACATTTGTTGTGCCACTTTTTTTCCTTAATGTCAGGGAAAAAACAACAAAGCAACCACAAAAATGTGTTTAAAAAATTGCGTAGCTTGAGTAAAGGAGCTGCCACCAGCATATGATAGGTCCCTTTGTAAAATTTGTATCGCTAAAATCATTAAGGAATAATCAGGTGGATTTATGAACAATATTAAAACCTTAATTAGGGAAGAAGTCTGCTTGTCCTTAGTGTCACATGAGGTGTGTCCAGCTGTGGCCTCTTCCTGGAAATGACAGAGATCAATCAGTCCCTGTTGGTTCTTTGATTCCGAAAAAAGCTCTTTAAACTCAGACTAGAACAAGCAGATCCCACAGAATCTTTTGACGCGGATGATTCTAAAAAGTTATTTAAGCTTGAGGATATTACAGAGTTAATTAAGGCTATCCAAGCCACATTAAAGATGGAAGAGCCCAGAAAAGGAGGCACAATGCAGGACGAACTCTTCTGTGGCTTAGGGTAGAGATACAGGCATACCTTCCCTTTCATGCTAATGTATTAAAAACAATAAAAAAAGGAATGGAACAGGCCAGACAAGATCTCCTTTTCATGCAGGGGTGTCAATGGGTGCTTTCGCTTTGCAGAATAAGTCTGTATAGACTGTGAAAAGATCCACAGAGTAGACATTTCTGTAGCTAAAATGGCCAAATGTACGACTCTGCCCTTTGGGGATGCCACCAAATTGAGAAACACGATAAACAGAAGGCAGAGAGTTTCTTATAAAAGACCTGGGAGGTGGCCTTCAATATATTGAGGTGAGGAGTAGTAACGAATTGTGTCGCCAGAACACCAAACGTGTGGCTGAACCAGTTACAGGTGTACCTATTAAATAAGACCTCAAGAAACCAAATACTGGAATCCCTCCTGGACTTAAAAATGGCAACTAGTTTTTTGGCCAATGCATTGGCAAATATGGTCAGGCTCTCCACACGCACAGAATTTGAGTGCCTCAAATTCAACAAGGAAAGTATTATGGCTGAAGATGTGATCACGGGACCTGGCATTCAAGAATAAGCTGTGTTCCCTGACCTTCCGTGGCCAATTTCTGTTTGGACCAGATTTGGACAGAATACTGGCCATCCCATTATTGCAGGTATGGGTACACTAACTAGCAATCCATCACAATATGTTGACAGACAGTTCACAAACCTCTGAAGTTGTCTTCAAACATACCTAAAAGATACAAGACATCTGCTAGATTTAATACAGAATACAGATTGGAAGGATACATATTTGTGGGTCACACTTGACGTGAAGGCCCTATATATGAATATCCCCATGAAAAATGCCTCAGAGCTATTGAATACTTTCTCAAGATGGACCCCTTAATGACTAGTAAACAGAATGTTTTATTATAGAATCTATTGAATTCATTCTAGAAATTAATTTCTTTACGTATGACATTCTATATACAATTAAGGGGCACATCGATGGGCACAACATTTGCTCCTTGCTATGCTAATCTTTATATAGGCATGTTCGAAGAATGTTTCATGAATCACCCTTGTACAATCTTCCACAGATTTATTGATGATCTGCTACTTATATGGGATGCTACGAGAACCGAAGTAGAGAAATTCAACTACTCAATCAGAATGATTGGGGTCTAGAGTTTGAAGCTAATATCGACAATGAGAAAATGGTCTTTTTAGACTTAGAATTAAATACATCTGATAACAGTGGACAAACAAGAACACATTTCAAATAGGTCAATTCAAACAGATATCTTTATTTTGAAGTTGCCACTTCAAACAATGGAAGCTAAATGTCCCATATGGACAATTTTATCAAATAAAAAGAAATTGTTCAAAAATTTTTGATTACGCTATACAATCCACTTTTTTTAAAGAGTTACCCTAGGTTACCCTAAGGGTTTACGAAATTTGGCTAATGGAAAAGCTAAAGAGGTAACAATACCATCAATAGGATCCCAGGAGGAACATTATGGTGATAAGCTAGACATTGAAAATCAAATATTGTTGGCTAGAGAAACAAGTAGCCAAAGAAGAGAAATAAAAAAATAAGAATAAAATGCTGTTGTCAGAAAAGAGGACTATATTTATCACACGCTATAATACACACCATAATGCCATGAAAAAATACTGAAAACTCATTGGGAATTAATGAATGGAGATTCTTTTTTGAGTAAAGATTTACCACCTACGCCAAGCATAATATATTGAAAGAATTAGAATTTAGGGAATATTCTAGCACTCTCTTTCCCTAGAAATGAACCATGCAGTACTGGTAGTCAATTTCTGGGAGTGGTGAACAAACAGTTGTGTGGATCATAAGGGTGTAATGTAAAAAATTGAAAATGTTGTATTACCATCTGCAACAAAAGGAAGGGAATTGATTTAAATACAGCGAACATGAACATAAAGAATACTGATAACATCTATACAATCAAAAAATATCCATGTGGACTTAAATATGTGAGCCGTACAATTAATACACTGCGCATGAGAGTTAATAAACATAGATGGAATATTATATGAAACATGGAGTGTTGAGGCATTTTACGGATTGCCATAACTGAGACTCCTCATTGATGAAGATTACTCCCGTAGAACAGATACCGGAAGGCCAATTTAACACTCTAAAGAAAAAAAGAGATGTATTGGATATTCTTATTGGATCCACTACAGCCAAATGGTCTAAATTAAGTTTAAGAAAATTTTTAAATAAATGCTCAACTGACCTCTGCCCTGTGTTTTTTTTTTTTTTTTTTTTTTTAACCTGTATCATTCATTGTGCTATTTTTATTTGGTCTGATAAATATATATATATGAATCAAATGTGATGTGTATACGCATGCAGTGAGAATATAGCATTGTCTGTATAATTAGATAATGATTTTTCCTTGATATTTCTTATTCTTATTTATATAATGTATTTTGATTATTTATATATTGTATTTTTTATTAAGGTTTTTAAGATCTACTTATGAAGATTAGTTCAAAGATGTAATTATGCAAACATTTCATTTTTATGTTGAAATTTTGATCTTTGTAATATACAAGGAGTGTTCCCAAAACCTGTTGAAAAAGGGATCGATAGTAAATAGAGATGAGCGAACCTACTCGTTTCGAGTAATTACTTGATTGAGCACCGCGATTTTCGAGTACTTCCGTACTCGGGTGAAAAGATTCGGGGGGGGGCGGGGGAGGCGTGGCGGAGCGGGGGGGGTAGTAGCGGGGAACGGGGGAGCCCTCTCTCTCTCCCTCTCCCCCCCCCCACTCCCCGCTGCAACCCCCCACTCACCCACGGCGCCCCCCCGAATCTTTTCGCCCGAGTACAGAAGTACTCGAAAATCGCGGTGCTCGGGCGGAAAAGGGGCGTGGCCGTGTAGGTTCACTCATCTCTAATAGTAAACCTTTTGTAGCCTACTTCAACTTTAAATGTATCTGTTAGTGACAAATGTCTCCCACCAACCGTTCCTAGACTAAATCAATTGTGTTTAGATCAATTGAAACATTTAAATTGGGCTATATGAGGTTATGTTACTGGGCTGGTTTAGTATACACCTATGTGTCATTTCTGCGAGAAGTGTATGCACGAGTCTATTCAGGACCTCATCATAGGGGATTCGTAACAGTTTTTATTCCTAAGACTATAAGGTTGTTTCTTATGTAAGTTGATATCTATAAGTTGATAGTCTGGTATTGTTAAATGAAGACACTCAAGTGTAGGTGAGCTTTACCCATTTATTCCCCCATTATCCAGTGATAGAATTGGCCGCATCATAAACTAATTAACTAAGACTTTTCTATATACCCATTTCATAATGATGCGTAAACAAATCCCCATTTCCACGTACAGTGCATCTCTACCGGTTATTTATATTATTTTGGGGGTCAGGGCAAGCATCTCTTGAATCTTGAAAAGATGGGGCATGAGCTCACTCTCCACTGAACAAGAAGGTATACCTTAGATTAGGATAATTTTCCACCTATACTGGCTTTTGATGTGGTGCTGAAACTGGTCAGTAGTGAAAGCAACTAGTACTGAGAAATCAAATTCATTTTTGACAGTGTCATTCTCCTCTATCAGCAAGCCCCAGGCCCGCCTTTTTGGGGTGCAGGCCAAATATCCCTCCAAGTCATCCCATCATCAACTATTTCCATCTTATTTTACATATTAAGGACTAATCACTTTTAAGGTCAAACACCCAGTCAGATGGAACATTTTCAATTGTAAAATATTTCTATTAAAAGTGTACATTTAAATCCGAGTTGAGTTCAAATTCAAAAGGAACGCACTGGCAGTCCGATTTTTATCAGTGAATCGGACCTGTAACTCTTCTCGATTGGTAGTGACTATGGAGCAGTACGGCAGCACCTCAACCTAATCACAAACAAAGTGTGAACATAGGAAAAGAGAACAGAGTCAATGAGAAGGCCGTCGGAGTTAGCGTGTATCAGGGGGTGGTTTTATAGCAGCACTGTGATGGGACTATTATAAATTTAGATAGGGATTGTTTCTCTATGTATGTTATCCGTGGTGACCAGGTATCTGGAACGTTAGATCTCCAGCCAGATTCCCAAGCAGCAATCTCTTAAAAGTGGTATAACTGAGATCCTTTATCTCTTTAGTGGGATAATTGTAGGAATTTTTTTTATCTTTCCAGAAAAGTGGAATAAGAAGTTTCGCTGTGGAGGTCAAGGTTCTAGGTAAATATTAATTTTGAAAGCTTGAACTGTTTTGAGGGTTACCCGAGCAGCACTTCCTCAGGTGAGAAGATAAAAGAAGGCACCAAAAATTGTGTTTGTGTTCCGTGACTAGTAGGGTTTAATATTTGGGCAATGCCACCAGATGTGTTATAGATTGCCCCTATGTGAGTCGCACCTCCAGCATGTGTCTGTTTGTGAAAGGTTAGATTTACATCATGTGTGTTCATGTATGCGGGCACATTTAGAGAATCCATGTTAGTTGTTTAAAATTCTCTCTTGGTGTCTTCTCTGTTGAAAGTGACACCCAGTTCCTTTACCCAGACTCTGAGAAACCATGGCTTGTCAGAAAAGGAACTTAGTAACAGTTGCCTTTAAAGATGTGTTATGAGCTTTAGTTGCAGTTCAGGGAGGGAAAATGTGTTTCAAACCACAATGGATCTTTCAACCCATCACAGAACATCGCCTGAAATTTTTTGTTTAAGATTTCTAGAAAATTTTATGAGCTGTTTGGTATCAGTGATTTTGATAGAACTCAAAATGTGGCTAGCTCAAAATTTGTCCTTGTTCCATGCTCCTAGTTCCAATTTCCTATATTTCCCTGACTGGCTCCACATTGTGTTTTCCCTAATTAGTCTCCCTATAAAAGCCTGGCCATGACACTTCCTGCTTGCGTGTTTATTGAGCTTTCAGACTTTAAACCAGCTTCTTCCTATACCTGCTCCCTCTGCAGGAAGATTGCTCTCTGTGTATTGACCACTGGCTTGTTTCCTGACATCTTTGCTAAAATCCTCTGTACTGCATCGTTCTCCCTGTGTATCGACCACTTGCTTTTTACCTCACTACATTTTTGCTAAATCCTCTGTACTGTATCACCCTCTCTCCATGTACCAACCTTCGGCTTGCTTGACCACATTGTCCGCCCTTGCTGGGTACCACCCAAGACTCCAATGTAGTGCCCGAATGTAACACAATAAACATACCCAAACATGGATCCCAAAGTTACCACCCTGTGAAAGCAGGTTGCCAAACTGCAAGAGTTCTGTGGCACCTATCAGGAGAAAGCTACAGCTTTGCAAAAGGAGGTAGATATGTTACAGAGACAGCTACTGGAGTTGCACAGTTCTGATGCTATCTGCTTGCCACTACCATCAAAGTTTAGTGGCAACTACCACAGTATAGAGGATTCCTGAACCAGTGCTGCATATATTTTCAGATGAAACAGACTCCTTTTACCAGCAATAGAAAAAAGGTGCTGTTCATTGTCAACCTCTTGACGGATGAAGCACTTGCATGGGCTTAGCCACTTGTGGTAAACAACAATAGCCATCTCAATAACCTCAGTACCTTTATTACAGCCATGGATCAAGTTTTCAATGACTCAAATCACTGTGCCACAGCCGAAGGAAAATGTACAACAAGGGCAACGTTCTGTCACTGATTATGTGGTGGAATTTTGTCACTGGGCGACTGATACCAAGTAGAATCTCGACGAACAGTAGAGTTAGTGTCAAAGAGGATTATCAGAATGTGCTATGGATGAGCTTGCCCAAGTGGAGACCCCTGGTAATTTAAAACACTTTAGCTATGCATTTGAATTGACCAGAGGCTTACTAACCTATGAAAGAGAACGCTATGGGTTTTTGGAAATAATCCCACCTATTCCTTTAGTCAACTGGCATTGCATACCCAGCAAAGGGTGGAAACCACATCTGAACCATTGAAGACTAATGTCATCTGCAAACCTCTCTCCATAACTGAGAAAGAGAGGTGTCGTACTGAGAACTCATGCCTTGGGACATTACGCTATTAACTGTCCCAATAAATTCCTGAGTACTGTCACCCTTGCCAATGTCAAGATTGTTAGCACAATTTGCATTGTTCGATTTACTGAGTGCGCCATATTAGATATGATTAATAAGAGCCTCAGAGAAGCCAATGAGAAACACTCATTGTAGTGTGTGATACCACAGGACCTCTGAGCTTTATTTAAGTGGGAAAAAAGTTATACAGCATTCAAACAAAGGAAGGTGGGTCATTCTCATGGGGAGGTATTTGTGAGGTAGCTGTGAGCTCATTCACTGGAAATGAGTTTCCATTGAGCATTCTCTATTCATGTTTGCCTTCCTCTCCAAGACAAACACTTCCCGTACTGCATCTCTCTACGTGTACCAACGCTTGGCTTGCCTGACCATGTTGTCTGCCCTTGCTGGCTACCACATTGCCTGAATGTAACAGATTTTTTTGTGAACTAAGCTCATGATCTTAGCCCCTTTAATAATATTGTGGACTATCAGAGAATTAGGCTTGTTTTTAGTGTTGTGTTAGCTAAGATAGAGGAAATTAGAGATGCAGGTGTCATTGGTGAAAGTTCGAGGCATTAACCACTTTCTGATCGCAGGGAACATATAACCATAGTAGTACCTTTTGTAATAGAGCTAAGTGCTTGCATCTCTATATAAGGAGCTGTCGCTGTTCCAAAGGAGAAAATATCCCTCCTGGTCTAACAAAGTTCTCTCTAGGCTAAATAAGGGTGAATCCAGTCTGTGATGAACTAAGGAAAACCATCTGGCAATATGAAACGCCTTATAGTATAGAAGTATGTTCAGAAGGCCAAATTGTCCCTGTGATTTCTTTTTGGGTTAAGTAGGAGAATGCTAGATGTGGTTTTTGCTTATTTCAGCTGAATTTCCTAAATAACCTTTGCAGACTGGAAATGAAGTGGCATGGGATTTCTATTGGAACGGTTTGTAAAGTATATAAGATGTACGTATGTAAGTGGAGATCAAATTTTTGCTTCCCATCCAATATTTAAAAAGGCAGCATTTATATGCTTTAATTAGTGTTGCATTTTTTTTGAACATTCTGTTTGATGATTTGTGTAAAGAGTGAGTATGGCTGTTATGAAATGTTTAGGAAAAACAAATTTTAATAATAAGCTTTTCGTCCCAGCTTACTCTATCAAAGGCATTTACGGCATCTGTTCTCGGAAGGGCCAATGATATTTTGCTATTTTTCGCATGTTGTTGTTAGCCATTCAGTCCTTCACGACCCTTGGCAACCTTAAAGGTGAGCTCCCTCCAAGTTTTGTGATTTTTGCACTGCTTCAGTTGCGTGATATCCATGCCACTACCAGCTTTGACAGTATCAAATCATTGTGTCCTTTGGCGGCCAGGTGTTATTTTGCCACTGATCTGTTCAAGCATTCTAGATTTTTCTAGTGGCTCTGCTCACATTACATGACCAAAATACGTGAGTCCGAGTCTGGTCATCTTGGCCTCCAGTGATATATCGGATCTTATATAATTTAGAACTTCTCTGTTACTCTTGTATACACAGCTTTTTGGCATAGATGATACAAGATGTATTAAGTTTCTGTAAGGAGAATTTATGTGTTTATCAAGAAGACAATCCCAGATCTCGTGTAGTAGTCTGAGCCCAGGAGAAATACAAATCACACCAGCCTTGTTGCGGTATCAAATGATTTCTAATTCTAAGGTGCATGTGGTTTATATACCATAAATGACATCACAGGGAAAGTACATACCCCCAAGATTAATTATAATACATAATAGGGTACAACTAAAATGTTTAACATAAGTTACACCTTTTAAGGTGTAATTATAACATACAAAAAAAAACTTTAGAAATTCAGTGAAAAGTAATGCAAAGGGGGTCTGGAGGGCTATCTTATCTTCTGTCTGTTTCTACCATTCACTGATATAGAAAAAGTTTTGTTTAACCCCTTCATTACTTATACTAGCATCATGCTATATCTTTCTAGTCTACTATCGAATAGAAAAACAATTAACTGATACATTGATCTACAATTCTCTTAACATTCCCCACTTTAGATCAATACAGTATCTTAGTAAGACTAGGTCTCAAATGCATATATAAAATAGCTCTACCACAGACCCCTGGCTTCCTCAAGCCAGAAGCTTTATTACCACAAGGTCTGAGTTCACACTTAAAGACTAAATACATAATTATTTTATATAAAAGTATTATATTGATCCATATATATAAAGCCATTCCACCAATTGTATTCAAAATTAGGCTTGCCCCCAAAAGAATCTTGGCCTTGATTTATTATCCAATTGATGCTTCTTTCTTCATATAAAAATTGTCCATCATGATATAAAATCTAAGTTATTGAAGTGTCAATCAGTTACAGTAAACCCTTGAGTAGCGTTGCTCTTAATTAACGCTGTTTTCAACTTATGTTGATGTGTCAGGGCAGCAGCGGTCCCTCAAATAAAGTTGTATTCCTCAGATAAGGGCTCCAACCGCTGCATGACCCCGGGCGCTGCTGCCGGTCACTTCCTGCTGCCCCTGCATGAGCGCACGTCTACTCATCCACCTCCTCCTTCTCTCTCTACAGTGCACAGTGCCGGCTGAACGTTGCTGTGTCTGCCTGCCTCATGACACAGTACAGCAGCTGAACCCCAAAAGTGCCAGCCGAATCCCCACTGTACTGCAAAATGTAAGTACTGTACAGATGAGTACAGTACAGTAAAGAAACGTTTGCAAATAAATACTGCAGTCCTATGTCAAAGCACAGATAACACAGTGATAATCTTCTATATATATAAAAATGAATGTATGTCTGTGTGCGTGCGTGTCTGTCTGTCTGTCCTTTATGCGCTACTACACCATTCATCCGATCGCCATGAAACTTTGGGAAGTTGTTAAGTACACTCCTGGGAAGATTATAGGCATAGTACAACTATCCTATGATAAATGGCGCGCGCGTCGTCGTCGAAAGCTACGACCCCCCCCCCCCACGTAGATCGAATAAGTAAGCCACCTGCTATTGTGATGTCATCACTGATGTCATCAACATCGGACGCCCTTGAACATGCCCCAACATGTTCTATAAAGCTGCATTGTGAGACCTCCTGCTCATATACTAATATATTAAACAGACGACCTCCTCCTCATATACTAATATATTACACAGACGACCGCCTCCTCATCTATATATATAAAAATGAATGTATGTCTGTGTGCGTGCGTGTCTGTCTGTCTGTCCTTTATGCGCTACTACACCATTCATCCGATCGCCATGAAACTTTGGGAAGTTAAGTACACTCCTGGGAAGATTATAGGCATAGTACAACTATCCTACGATAAATGGCGCGCGCGTCGTCGTCGAAAGCTACGCCCCCCCCCCACGTAGATCGAATAAGTAAGCCACCTGCTATTGTGATGTCATCACTGATGTCCTCAACATCGGACGCCCTTAAACATGCCCCAACATGTTCTATAAAGCTGCATTGTGAGACCTCCTGCTCATATACTAATATATTAAACAGACGACCTCCTCCTCATATACTAATATATTACACAGACGACCGCCTCCTCATATACTAATATATGACACAGACGACCGCCTCCTCATATACTAATTCTATGCGCAAAAGAATTAGCGTCCAAATTTTACGTACGGAATCGAATTCTCTCGCTTCGCGATGTAATAGAAACTTGAAATTTGGCACGAGCATTGATTATGTCATAAATAGGAAAAGCTAATCGGTCCGAACTCGATTATTCAATTCTAGGCGCAAAAGAATTGGCGTCCAAATTTTACGTACGGAATCTAATTTTCTCGCTTCCCAATGTCATAGAAACTTGAAATTTGGCACGAGCCATGATTGTCATAAATAGGAAAAGGTAATGAGTCCCAACCCAATTATTCAATTCTAAGCGTCAAAGAATTAGCGTCCAAATTTTACGTACGCAATCTCATTTTCTCGCTTCCCAATGTCATTTGGCACGAGCATTGATTATGTCATAAATAGGAAACGCTAATGGTCCCAACTCGATTATTCAATTCTATGCGCAAAAGAATTAGCGTCCAAATTTTACGTACGGAATCTAATTTTCTCACATAGAAACTTGAAATTTGGCACGGGCATTGAATATGTCACAAATAGGAAACGATAATGGGTCCCAACTCGATTATTCAATTCTATGCGCAAAAGAATTAGCGTCCAAATTTTACGTACGGAATGTCATTTTCTCACTTCCTGATATATATAAATGAATGTCTGTCTGTCTGTCTGTCTGTTTGTCCTTTATGCATTACTACACCATTCATCAAATTGCCAAGAGACTTTGGGAAGTTGCTGAGTACACTCCTGGGAAGATTATAGGCATAGTACATCTATCCTACGATAGGTGGCGCGCGTACGAGCATCGTCGACAGTTATGCCCCGCAGACAAAGATCGTTTGATTTCCATCTCAAGCACAAAAGCAAAAGGCATTATGAGCAACGGGATGCGTGTTCAACTACAAAATGATGCATCCGCCGAACGTTTCGCAAGACAATTGCTGGATATTGAGAATGCTGAGGTAAAATGAAAGCTGTGCTGTGATTGGTGGCTACTTCTTATACTACTGAGGTAAAATGAAGCTGCGCTGTGATTGGTTGTTATATAATATACCACTGAGGTAACATGAAAGCTGCGCTGTGATTGGTTGTTATCTAGATATATAAAAACGAAAATGTCTGTCTGTCTTCGCAGCAACGCGCGACGGGTAAGCTAATTTTATTATAAAAGTAAAAAACATTACAGGGCGTAATAACAAAAATAACAAAATAACAGAAAAATTTGCCTAATACAATCGCAAGAAGCATATATACACATTTACAAAACAGAAATATTTGCGAAAATAACAGAAAATAACAGAAATATTTGCAAGAAATAATAGCCAAGCATATTCATATTTACAAAATTTTACAGAAACCGTACAGGAGTGAAAACCGGTCTGGCCGCATCCCCCATCTCACACATCCCATTTACACAACAAAATTTACATAACGTAACAAAACATATCACAACAAAAACAAGACAACCTATTCCATAATCCCGCAGTGCTGCATATTCCATCCTACTAAACAGAGAAAAAACACACATTAGTAAAACAAGAATTTTTTTTTGTTTGTTTTTTTAAATACACAGAACGTAATACTAATCCCCCACAAAGACAAATGATACCACCCATGAAACATGATACCACCCACAAAAAAACCACAAACACATAATACCACCTACAAAACCATATAATGCATAATAATCCACAGCCTAAATATACAGAAAAATAAATAAATAAAAATATAACCATTACCTCCAGCCCTGGTTCGGGTCCCGTAAGCCTTTTATTCAACTTTTAACTTAAAACAAAACAAAAAGCTAGGGTGGAAGAATCCAGCCCCCCACCTGGAAACAGTTCTCCAGGGTAGGGAACCCCAAAGCAAAAACCCCTCCAAAGGAAGGCTGCTCGAGGCCTACCCAACCTTTCAAACTCCAGAGAATGCACCTTCACCAGGTCACCGAGAATATTCCTACTTACCTCGTCCAAGAGGAGGATTTTATGTTTTGTCAATACTAAACACCGTGCCTCCACGTGTAATACCTAACCACTAGACTTACTAAAAATAAAGTGGAGCGGTCCCTGCCACCCAGATCTCTGAATGCTCCATAACACCACTCGGCGTAGGTAAGGTCAGCCAGCCGAGGCCAACCGATGGAAGTCCCTACCCTCCTGTATACCTCTATATTAAAGGTACAATGAAGCAGGAAGTGGTCCATGCTCTCCAGTGTGTTGCCACACTCCTCCCGGGGACAACCCCTGTCCTCGGTGTTCTTGTGCTTCAAGTTGTCCCCCACATACAGCTTACCATGGAAGCAGCGCCAGGTCAAGTCCCAATACTTTGAGGGGATTCTTACCGAATTTAAAAGAAACAAACCCTCAAATCCCCACTTGGGCAGTCTCTGAGGGCCAATGGATTCTGAAAGTGGGTTGCCAAAACCCTCTGGTCCAGCACACACCTGGCCAGTGTCCTGACTTCCCCCACGATCAGCCCCCATTGGCGTAAAACCCTCAGAACCGCTGCAACGTAAGCCGGAAGATGTCTGTGCGGTGTATGAAACTCCTTCACACGCCCTCCTGTCTCCCACTCCTGGAAGAACGGCCAAAACCATCCCTTACAGGAGGATATGCACGGAGGAGCCCTCTCTTTCCAGAGGTTTGCGATATTAGCTATCAAAAAGGTATTCACGAGGAATACTACTGGGTTGACCATACCCAACCCGCCTAGTCTCCTCGTACGGTAAGTAACCTCTCTCTTGACTGGCTTCAACCTATTCCTTCATAACAGCTGGAAGAACAGGCTGTAGACCCGTGACCAAAGAGGTTCTGGCAAAATGCAGACCCTTCCCAGGTACATTAACAAAGGGAGCAGGTAAGTCTTGATCAAGCAAACCCTTTCTCTCAGGGTCAAAGACCACCCTTTCCATTGATCCACCTTTTGAGCGACATTCCTCAACCTGCCTTCCCAGTTTTTCTCGAGATAATTCCCTTGGTCAAAATCGATGCCAAAAATTTTAGCGGAATCTTGGGGTTCTGGGAGAGCATCCGGAAGATCAAAAGCAGGATCTCCCCCTCCCAGCCAGAGACTCTCACACTTTTCCCGATTGATCTTTGACCCGGAGACCTCCGAGTAGGGGACAACTTCCGACATCACCCACCCCGTCTCCTCATGAGAGGAGACAAAGATAGTAATGTCATCAGCGTACGCCACTGTCCGCAAGGCCAGGTCCGGCACCCCCGGGTCCATCCTCATCCCTGCCAATGGTCCCCCATCTACCCTTCTGAGGAAGGGATCGACAGCGAACGCGTAAAGCAAGGGGTTCAGAGGGCATCCCTGACGGACTCCAGACCCGACTACAAAAGGACGGCCAACCCAACCGGTCACGAGCGGGAAACCCTTGGCCCCTGAATACAATGTTTTTAACCATTTTACGAACCCCACCGGCAGACCGTATCTCAAACGGACAGACCCAAAGGTACTAGTGGTTTACTCGATCAAAAGCTTTAGCCTGATCCAGGGAAAGTAAAAACCCCATCCAGAGACCCGCCCTGCCCTGCTCCACAGCCTCCCGGACACTTAGCACGGCGCTAAACGTGCTTCGACCGGGAACAGAGCAGTGCTGAGCCCCAGAAAAGAACTGGGGTGCAAATTTCACCAACCTACTAAACAGCACTTTTGCCAGAATCTTTCTGTCCGTATTAAGGAGCGCTATGGGACACCAATTCTCAATACGGAGCGGATCTTTACCCTTTGACAGAATAATTAGGGCTGACTTCCTCATTGACTCCGGCAGAACGCCCGAGGATAGACATTCATTAAAAACTAGAGATGAGCGAACGTGTTCGTCCGAGCTTGATATTCGTGCGAATATTAGGGTGTTCGGGATGTTCGTTATTCGTAACGAACACCATGCGGTGTTCGGGTTACTTTCACTTCCTTCCCTGAGACGTTAGCGCGCTTTTCTGGCCAATTGAAAGACAGGGAAGGCATTACAACTTCCCCCTGTGTTGTTCCAGCCCTATACCACCCCCCTGCTGTGAGTGGCTGGGGTGATCAGGTGTCCGCCGAATATAAAAGTCGGCCCCTCCCGCGGCTCGCCTCAGATGCCGTGTGAGTTAGATGAGGGACAGTGCTGTTTGTACCGGAGCTGCTGTAGGGAAAGAATTGGTAGTTAGTGTAGGCTTCAAGACCCCCAAAGGTCCTTATTAGGGCCACTGATAGCTGTGTGTTGGCTGCTGTTAGCAGTGGCAATTATTTTTTTTCTCAAAATCGCCTCTGCAGAGCGTTGCACCCGGCATTAGGGACAGAAGTGCTGCATAGGCAGGGAGAGTGTTAGGAGTGAGTGTAGCCTTCAAGAACCTCAACGGTCCTTTCTAGGGCCATATTTAACCGTGTGCAGTACTGTGCTAGCTGCTGTTAGCTGTGCTGCATTTTTTTTTTCTTCTCAAAATCGCCTCTGCAGAGCATTGCACCCTCCATTGATACTGCAGGGAAAGAATTGTGTAGGCAGGGCCACAACACAGTTATTATTCATTGAATATACGCAGTGCTGCCTTTTGGTGGAAAAAAACTGAAAATAATTGTATTTGTCCTGCCTCTGTCCGTCCTAAGGGCGGTGGACACGTGTCGGCTGCATGTGCAACGTTTAAAAATCAGACGCACCCAGCTACGTTTTACTCCTGGCTTCGCCATTTGCTTTCCTTAATTGGGAAAAAAAATACCTGCTCTGCCAGAGTTAATAACTCTGCTACCCTCACGTTCTGTGACACATTAGCAGGGCCACAGCACAGTTATTAAACTTCTCATGTTCATTGAATATACGCAGTGCTGCCTTTTGGTGGAAAAAAACTGAAAATAATTGTATTTGTCCTGCCTCTGTCCGTCCTAAGGGCGGTGGACACGTGTCGGCTGCGTGTGCAACGTTTAAAAATCAGACGCACCCAGCTACGTTTTACTCCTGGCTTCGCCATTTGCTTTCCTTAATTGGGAAAAAAAATACCTGCTCTGCCAGAGTTAATAACTCTGCTACCCTCACGTTCTGTGACACATTAGCAGGGACACAGCACAGTTATTAAACTTCTCATGTTCATTGAATATACGCAGTGCTGCCTTTTGGTGGAAAAAAACTGAAAATAATTCTATTTGTCCTGCCTCTGTCCGTCCTAAGGGCGGTGGACACGTGTCGGCTGCGTGTGCAACGTTTAAAAATCAGACGCACCCAGCTACGTTTTACTCCTGGCTTCGCCATTTGCTTTCCTTAATTGGGAAAAAAAATACCTGCTCTGCCAGAGTTAATAACTCTGCTACCCTCACGTTCTGTGACACATTAGCAGGGCCACAGCACAGTTATTAAACTTAGATTATTCATTCACTAGAGGCAGTGGGGCCTTTCGTTTTCAAAAAAGGGAAAAAATTATATTTGGCTGCAGTCTTGCGCCAATTTATTTCCTGCCTGTGAAATCAAATCACTGGTAATACAGCATGCTGAGGGGTAGGGGTAGGCCTAGAGGACGTGGACGCGGCCGAGGACGCGGAGGGCCAAGTCAGGGTGTGGGCACAGGCCGAGCTCCTGATCCAGGTGTGTCGCAGCCGACTGCTGCGCGATTAGGAGAGAGGCACGTTTCTGGCGTCCCCACATTCATCGCCCAATTAATGGGTCCACGCGGGAGACGGTTATTAGAAAATGAGCAGTGTGAGCAGGTCCTGTCCTGGATGGCAGAAAGTGCTTCGAGCAACCTATCGTCAACACGCAGTTCTGCGCCGTCCACTGCTGCAAATCCGAATCCTCTGTCTGCTGCTCCTCCTTCCTCCCAGCCTCCTCACTCCACTACAATGACACCTGCTCAGGAGCGGGAACACTCCCAGGAACTGTTCTCGGGCCCTTGCTTAGATCGGGCAGCAGCGGTTCCTCTCCCACCAGAGGAGTTTATCGTCACTGATGCCCAACCATTCGAAAGTTCCCGGGGTCCGAGGGAAGAGGCTGGGGACTTCCGCCAACTGTCTCAACAACTTTCTGTGGGTGAGGAGGACGATGACGATCAGACACAGTTGTCTTGCAGTGAGGTAGTAGTAAGGGCAGTAAGTCCGAGGGAGCAGCGCACAGAGGATTCGGAGGAAGAGCAGCAGGACGATGAGGTGACTGACCCCACCTGGTGTGCAACGCTTACTCAGGAGGACAGGTCTTCAGAGGGGGAGTCAAGGGCATCAGCAGGGCAGGTTGCAAGAGGCAGTGCGGTGGCCAGGGGTAGAGGCAGGGCCAGACCGAATAATCCACCAACTGTTTCCCAAAGCGCCCCCTCGCGCCATGCCACCCTGCAGAGGCCGAGGTGCTCTAAGGTCTGGCAGTTTTTCACAGAGACGCCTGACGACCGACGAACAGTGGTGTGCAACCTTTGTCGCGCAAAGCTCAGCCGGGGAGCCAACACCAACAGCCTCACCACCACCACCATGCGCAGACATATGATGGCCAAGCACCCCACAAGGTGGGACGAAGGCCGTTCAGCGCCTCCGGTTTGCACCCCTTTTTCTCCCCCTGTGCCCCAACCTGCCACTGAGATGCAACCCCCCTCTCAGGACACAGGCACTACCGCCTCATGGCCTGCACCCACACCCTCATCTCCGCTGTTCTCGGCCCCATCCAGCAGTGTAGTTCAGCGCACCGTCCAGCCGTCGCTTGCGCAACTGTTGGAGCGCAAGCGCAAGTACGCCGCCACGCACCCGCACGCTCAAACGTTAACCGTCCGCATAGCAAAATTCATCAGCCTTGAGATGCTGCCGTATAGGGTTGTGGAAACGGAGTCCTTCAAAAGTATCATGGAGGCGGCGGCCCCGCGCTACTCAGTTCCCAGTCGCCACTACTTTTCCCGATGTGCCGTCCCAGCCCTGCACGACCACGTCTCCCGCAACATTGTACGCGCCCTCACCAACGCGGTTACTGCCACGGTCCACTTAACAACGGACACGTGGACAAGCACAGGCGGGCAGGGCCACTACATCTCCCTGACGGCACATAGGGTGAATTTAGTGGAGGCTGGGACAGAGTCAGAGCCTGGGACCGCTCACGTCCTACTCACCCCCAGAATTGCGGGCCCCAGCTCGGTGGTGGTATCTGCGGAGGTGTATGCTTCCTCCACTAAAGCACCCTCCTCCTCCTCCTCCTCCTCCTCCTCCTCTGTCTCGCAATCAAGATGTGTTAGCAGCAGCATGTCGCCAGCAGTCGGTGTCGCGCGGTGTGGCAGCACAGCGGTGGGCAAGCGTCAGCAGGCCGTGCTGAAACTACTCAGCTTAGGCGATAAGAGGCACACGGCCCACGAACTGCTGCAGGGTCTGACACAGCAGACCGACCGCTGGCTTGCGCCGCTGAGCCTCCAACCGGGCATGGTCGTGTGTGACAACGGCCGTAACCTGGTGGCGGCTCTGCAGCTCGGCAGCCTCACGCACGTGCCATGCCTGGCCCACGTCTTTAATTTGGTGGTTCAGCGCTTTCTGAAAAGCTACCCACGCTTGTCAGACCTGCTCGTAAAGGCGCGCCGGCTCTGCGCACATTTCCGCAAGTCCCACACGGACGCTGCCACCCTGCGCACCCTGCAACATCACTTTAAGCTGCCAGTGCACCGACTGCTGTGGGACGTGCCCACACGGTGGAACTCTACGCTCCACATGTTGGCCAGGCTCTATGAACAACGTAGAGCTATAGTCGAATACCAACTCCAACATGGGCGGCGCAGTGGGAGTCAGCCTCCTCAATTCCTTTCAGAAGAGTGGGCCTGGTTGGCAGACATCTGCCATGTCCTTGGTAATTTTGAGGAGTTTACCCAGGTGGTGAGCGGCGATGCTACAATCATTAGCGTCACCATTCCTCTGCTATGCATCTTGAGAAATTCCCTGCAAACCATAAAGGCAGCTGCTTTGCGCTCGGAAACGGGGGCGGGGGAAGACAGTATGCCGCTGGATAGTCAGGGCACCCTCCTGTCTATTTCTCAGCGCGTACAGGAGGAGGAGGATGAGGAGGAGGGGGAAGAGACAGCTTGGCCCGCTGCTGACGGTACACCGGCTGATTGCCTGTCATCCTTTCAGCGTGTATGGCCTGAGGAGGAGGAGGATCCTGAAAGTGATCTTCCTAGTGAAGACAGCCATGTGTTGCGTACTGGTACCCTGGCACACATGGCTGACTTCATGTTAGGATGCCTTTCTCGTGACCCTCGCGTTGCACGCATTCTGGCCACAACGGATTACTGGGTGTACACACTGCTCGACCCACGCTATAAGGAGAACCTGCCCACTCTCATTCCCGAAGAGGAAAGGGGTTCGAGAGTGTTGCTACACCACAGGACCCTTGCGGACAAGCTGATGGTAAAATTCCCAGCCGACAGCGCTAGTGGCAGAAGGCGCAGTACCGAGGGCAAGGTAGCAGGGGAGGTGCGGAGATCGAGCAGCATGTACATCCCAGGCAGTGCAACAGTCTTTAAGGGCCTGGCCAGCTTTATGGCTCCCCACCAAGACTGTGTCACCGCTCCCCAGTCAAGGCTGAGTCGGCGGGAGCACTGTAAAAGGATGGTGAGGGAGTACGTAGCGGATCGCACGACCATCCTCGGTGACGCCTCTGCCCCCTACAACTACTGGGTGTCGAAGCTGGACACGTGGCCTGAACTAGCGCTGTATGCCCTGGAGGTGCTTGCTTGTCCTGCGGCTAGCGTCTTGTCGGAGAGGGTGTTTAGTGCGGCTGGGGGAATCATCACAGATAAGCGTAGCCGCTTGTCAACCGACAGTGCCGACAGGCTAACACTCATCAAGATGAACAAAGGCTGGATTTCCCCAGACTTCTGTTCTCCACCAGCGGACAGCAGCGATACGTAAGCAATACGTAGGCTGCACCCGCGGATGGAAGCTACGTTCTCTCTCACCATCCAAAACGGGGACATTTCTGCTTCATCAATCTGTGTCTAATATTCCTCCTCCTCCTCCTCCTCCTGCTACTCCTCCTGAAACCTCACGTAATCACGCTGAACGGGCAATTTTTCTTAGGGCCACAAGGCTCACTCAAATAATTTTTCTAAACAATTTTTAAAAGTTTCAATGCTCTTAAAAGCGTTGGAACTGTAACTTGAACCAATTTTTCGTTACACTGGGCTGCCTCCAGGCCTAGTTACCACTTAAGCCACATTAACCTAAGCGATTAATGGGTTTCACCTGCCCTCTTGGCTGGCCATGGCCAATTTTTGGGATGTACATTAGTACTGTTGATACAGCAATTTTTGTGGGCCCTCGCCTACAGTGTAATCAAATTAATTTTTAGCCCACCTGCATTCCAGCTGACGTTACCTCAGCTGTGTTGGGCAATGCAGTGGGATATTTCTATGTACCGCCGGTGGCTTCCTGGCACCCACCCAGGCAGTGGGTCCACAGGGAGTTTAACCTACATGTGTCCACTTCTAAAGAACCCCAGTCAGACTGGGGCATGCAGTGTGGGCCGAAGCCCACCTGTATTACGCACGACATTACTACCTCAGCTGTGTTGGGCAATGCAATGGGATATTTTTGTGTACCGCCGGTGGGTTCCAGGGAGCCACCCATGCTGTAGGTGCACACGGAGTGTAACCTACATGTGTCCACTTGTAAAGAACCCCAGTCTGACTGGGGCATGCAGTGTGGGCCGAAGCCCACCTGTATTACGCATGACATTACTACCTCAGCTGTGTTGGGCAATGCAATGGGATATTTTTGTGTACCGCCGGTGGGTTCCAGGGAGCCACCCATGCTGTCGGTCGACAGGGACTTCACAATAGGGAGTTGTACCTGCCTGTGTCTATGAATTAAAAAGCCCGGTCTAACTGGGGCATGCAGACACCTTGACAGAATGAATAGTGTGTGGCACATAGGTTCCCCATTGCTATGCCCACGTGTGCAGCTCCTGATGGCGGTGGCACAGGATTCTATTTCTCATTGCTTCTGTACAGCATTGTGGGCTATCGCCCCGCCCATTTTAAAGAGGGTCGCTGCCTAGCCGTGCCAACCCTGTGCAGTGTGTGCCTGCGGTCCCTCGTCATGGCAGACGCACTTCTAAATAGACATGAGGGTGGTGTGGCATGAGGGCAGCTGAAGGCTGCGCAGGGACACTTTGGTGTGCGCTGTGGGGGGGCGGTTGGGCAGCATGTAACCCAGTAGAAGTGGCAGTGGAGTGTCATGCAGGCGGTGATTGTGCTTTGTTGCAGGCGGTGATTGTGCTTTGTTGGAGGTAGTGTGGTGCTTAGCAAAGGTATGCCATGCTAATGATGGCTTTTCAGAAGTAAAAGTTGTTGGGAGGGGGGGGGGCCCCACTCTTGCCGGTATTCTGGCTTAATAGTGGGACCTGTGAACTTGAGATGCAGCCCAACATGTAGCCCCTCGCCTGCCCTATCCGTTGCTGTGTCGTTCCCATCACTTTCTTGAATTGCCCAGATTTTCACACATGAAAACCTTAGCGAGCATCGGCGAAATACAAAAATGTTCTGGTCGCCCATTGACTTCAATGGGGTTCGTTATTCGTAACGAACCCTCGAACATCGCGGGAAGTTCGTTTCGAATAACGAACACCCGAACATTTTGGTGTTCGCTCATCTCTATTAAAAACCTTGGTCAAGAGGGGAACCAAAATTTCCTTAAAGGCTTTATAAAACTCAGATGTTAAGCCGTCTGGGCCTGGCGACTTTTTGGACGGAAGCCCATCAATCACCAGTCCGACTTCCTCTTCTGTAATTGCTTCTGTCAAACGCCAAGAGAGGGGTCTACTCCTGATTCGAGAATGGTTTCCGCCAGGAAAGTCGAGATTCCGTCCCGATTAAGTTCTTTCCCACCCAAGAGTTGCGAGTAGAAGGATCTGACTACCTCCAAGATCCCTGATCTGGACCTTTTCAGGGAGCCCGTACTGTCTAGCAGACCCATAACCAATTTACAACTCACTGACCTCTTACAGTTCTTGTAGGGGTCAGGCGAGCGGTACTTCCCAAAGTCCCTCTCAAGAACCAAAGATGCGTGTCTATCATACTGACATCTCTTGAGCAAGGATTTCACTTTGGAGATCTCCTCACGGCTACCTCCAGTCGAGACCAAACGCTCGTTTCCTCCTCAGGCTCTGATACATACGCTTTCTGTTCAGGCTTCTGAGGTTGGAGATCTGTCGGAAGAACCTTCTTACCTGATGTTTGAACATCTCCCACCACTCTGACTTACTGCTGCATAGGCCCAGTAGCGGTTCCTGGCTCTGAGGAAAATCCTCAAAGGACCGTCTTATTTCCGCTTCTTCCAGGAGTGGCAATTTAACTTCCATAAACCTTTGCCCATCCGAGGGGTCTCTGTGACATTCAGAGAAAAAAGAATCATACAGTGGTCGGAGAACTCCACCTCCACCACCGATAACTGTGAGAAGACTGCTTCCTCCTTTAAATAAAACCTATCTATCCTAGACCTGCAATAACTACCTCTAAACCAAGTGAATCCCGTGCGACCTGGGGTATGCCGAACGTGGACATCCACAAGGCGTGCCTCACTAACTACGCTATTTAACCCGACGCTACCATAGCCTAGCTGGTTATTGGAACCTGCTCCGATCACAGAGCCTTGTGACATTATTAAAGTCTCCTCCAAAGACCACTTGCCGGCTTGTAAAAAGGTAAGGCTTAATTCTCATAAAGAGGTCTTTGCGCCCCCCCCCCCCCCCCGTTTGACTGGGGTCCATAGATGTTAATAAGACGCAACTCTTGACCTCCCATGAGAATATCCAAGATCAGGCACCTCCCCATTTCCAGCTCGATAACCTGTCTGCATTCTACTTGTGTGGTCTAAAAAAGGATTGCCACCCCGCTATACGGCTCGGTCGCATGAGACCAATAAGAGGCTCTGCACCTCCACTCACGTTTGGCTTTGTACATGACCGACAAATCTGTCAGCCTGGTCTCTTGCAAAAATAAAATGTTAGCTTCAACTCGTCTGAGAAAATCAAAGGCCACAAACCTAGCCGCATCTGACTTAATGCTGGCAACATTAATGGATGCCAGCGTCAACAGGGTGAGTGCCGCCATCATTGGTGATCGAGCTGGATGGCTTTCCTTTTACTGTCCCCCTCCTCCCTGTCGGAAGAAGAGGTCTCTCCTTTGTTTCTTTTTAGTGAAATTGAGACATCCATATCACCGCTCTCATCATAACCTTCACCTTCCGGCTTCAAGGTAGCCCCCTTCCTGGAGGAAACAGGGTCCCCCACAGAAAGAGACCCAGCGTCCCCAGAGGTTCCTTCCTCAATTCTCTCTGCCACCACCTCCAGCACCTCACCCACAGCATCTCCCCCTGGCAGGGAAGAGGTGGTGTTATTGAGGGTTTGGAACCGGTTAGAGAGGTCAACCGTAAGGGAACCGATGGGGCCTTCCTTTGGTATCTGCACCAGAGTGAGTGGGACTGAGTTATCGCACTCTAGAGGAAGAACCCCTATTTTTTCTTCTTGTTCTTCCCTTACCCTTTTTTTTCTGCTTTTGCGATTTCTCGTTTTCCTCGTCCGCACTTTCTTCACGGGAGGATCCAGCAGAACTGGCAGCCACCTCCTCTCTCTCCATCCTTCTGGTTTCCTCATCCACATCGCTCTCCCTTGGGGCCTCAGCAGCTCGACTCCCCTCCTGCCCTGGCTGGCCAGGCACCCCGCAGCTCTTCCTCCTCCCTATTGCCACCAGCTTCGCCCCCGAAACGACGGGCCCGCTGACCCTCTGACTGGGCTCGGCCAATGTTGGCAAAGGATAAGGGACAACGACTGAATGGGTGCCCTAAAGCACCACACAGGTTACACCGAATGCTGCCACAGGAGGAGGATGGGTGGTCTCTGCCCCCACACAGCACACACACCAGCACCTTACACTGTGCACTGAAATGTGTGGGGTCCCCGCACCTGTGGCAGACCTTCGGCTGCCCCTGGTAGAAAACCAGAATCCTGTCCCTTCCCAGGAACGCAGAAGGGATGTGGGTAACGGAATTACCTGCACGTTTCAACTTTACCATGAAAGTCCAGGCCCCTGACCAGATACCGTGTGCGTCCCTGTTTGTCTGGGGAGGATGGAGAATCTCCCCATACCTGCCCATCCAGGTCATGATGTCAACATAAGACAGAGACTCATTACTAGTCAGAACGGTCACTCTCTTAGTGGCATTCTGGCGGGAAATTGCTTGAACCGCAAAATCCCGCCACTCGGGCTCCATCTGAGCCAGCTCGTATTTTGACCAGAAGAGCTCGAGCCCCTCTGGTCTCACGAAGCTAACATCAAACAGGGAGGTCCCAAAGGGGTGGATTAGGGCAAAGATGTCACTCACCCTGAATTCCATCCCGAGGAGAAGCCCTAGTACGGTTAGGGCAGGCTTCACTGCCTCCCCATCGGAGACGAACCACATTCTTTCTGGACCCCCCTGCCCGGCTGTAGGAAGCGACCATGCCTCTTCTCCCTGCCTTTACTCTCGGAAGGCCCCTGTGCCAAACCTATCTATCCAAAAGGATAGGTCGTGCTTTTCACCCTCTATAGTGACCGACCTCTCTCCCCTCTTTAAGGCGGATAGAAACAGCTCTTGTGACCTGGGATCCCTGAAGCCGAGAGGTGAAGGTCCCCCACTTACACTGGCGGCAACACTAGCGTAGCTCCTAGGAGCAGTCACCGCTGGAGCGGCAGCTGGACCAGGGCCCCCACTCCTCCCCAAACCACCAGACACTCCACCCTCACTTATGACTTTTGTAAATTTACTATCATCTGTATCTCCCTCAGATACTCCTCCACCAGCAGACACCCCAGCATTTAATTTTGTATTATTTAGATTCCCCACACCCCTAGACTCTCCCTCACGCACACCACTCGCTATCATGTTGCTCCCTTCATCCCTTTCACACACCTCCATGCCTTTCATACTCTCACGCTCATCATTCTCCCTATTCTTTGCGACAAGATCGGTAATGGCTCCTTTCTTGGTCAGAAGAGTAAGGGGCACCTGGCGGCCTGGAGGTTTCCCAGCCACTCCCCCCATGCCTGCAGGGGAGCAATCCAGGGTGGGTTTCTTAAATGTAGTCCCCTCCGAGCCTCCAGAGGCCCTTAGCATTGGGGGGAAAAGGAACTTCCAGCCATGCACTCAGGACCTTTGGCTCCGCCCCCTGCCATCATACTCCACGTAACCCCAGCAAAGGAATTCCAATGTTTTGGGTAACCACTTTTTTGGGGGTGCACCGCAGGGCCCTTATTGGGGCCACCCGACGCCGGATGGGCCCCCCAACCTTCCAGGATGTTTGGGATCACCCGACGCTGGGCAATCCCCTTTATCCAGGCCCACCACAGGGCCTTTCTGGGGTCATCCGACGCTGGATGCCCCCCCCCCCCATCTTCCGTAAACTTTTGGGATCACCCGACGCTGGGTGACCCCCCCCCTTACTTAGGCCCACCGCAGCGGCTTTCTGGGGGCCAGCCGATGCCGGATGACCCCCATTTTCCTCCACCTTCCCTGAACTCTTGGGATCACCCGACGCTGAGTGACCCCCCCCCCCCTTACTCAGGCCCACCGCAGGGCCTTTCTGGGAACCAGCCGACGCCGGGCAATCCCCTTTATCCAGGCCCACCGCAGGGCCTTTCTGGGGGCCACCCGACGCCAATGACCCCCACCACCACCACCTTCGCAGCCTTTTTTGACATTTTACCTGGATCATCCGACGCTGGATGACCCCCACTCTTAGGAATCTCGCTGTCACACCAGCTTCTGCATGTCACCTCTCCTTTCATTACGAACCAGGGGGGTGTTTGGATCAGGATGCGTAGCACTCTCCCCCTTCCTTTACACTGAAGCTACCTTAGCAGAGTCCAGGCTGGGTCGGACCCGGGGGCTACCCATGCAGCTACCTCCCTCCCCTGGTTCAGAGGCTTGCCCAGGGAGGCTGACGTACCTGTACTCCACCTGGGTGATCTTTTTGCCACTTTTCAATTTTTTTAGCCTGGGGGTCTCGCTCAGGAAGTCATTTGCCAAAATAGAGACCCTCCAGGCCTTCAGGGGATTCCAGGTGACTTATGAACGCCATTAGTCCCCCCCCCCTCAACCAGGGTGAGGATCTCGCTTTTCAATTCCTGGACGGCCTGGTTGTATTGGGCCCTCCGTGACCCACCTGAATTGTTGGCCAGGGACCTGGCTCCCTTTATCTCCTCCTGAAGCCTTCTGATGGTGCTACCGGCCACACGGTACTCCTGGGTCCTTGAAGCGAGCCTGGCAGCAAAGACGGTAACATCCTCCCTAGGCCGCAGTGTCCCCCAGTGCTCGATGGTAGGACTCGGCTCTCCCCCAGAACTGCCTGGCCTGGCTCCAGGAGGGCCTTTGCTGGAAGTCCCAGCAGCCGAGGTCCCGGAGGGCCGCCGTCTCTCACCCTGGCTAGCCTGACGGCCACATCAGCTGGTCTCCAGGAGGGGTGCAGGAGACACATCGCTGCGTCTCCTCAGCCCCACCTCGATAGCCGGTTGCAAAGCATCCCCATCCTCCGCTGGCTGGCTCCGGAGAGTGGGGGTAGTAGTCCTCCCTCTAGCCATAGGCTAGGACCCACTCCCCCCTGTGTAGGAGAGAGCAAAAGTCCCAGGCCCTGGAGGAGAAAGAGAGAGGCCTGGAGCTGCAAGCAGGTGCTCACAGGTGAGCCACACCCTGCAACAGGAAGTGAAAGGGCGTGTCCCTGCAGTCCTATGTCAAAGCACAGACAACACAGCCATATGCACTGCCAATGATGTCCATGCAGTCATCTGTCAAACCACAGATAAGACACAGTGATATGTACTGCTATAATGATGTCCCTGCAGTCCTATGTAAAACCACAGATAACACACAGCTCTACATTAGGCTTTATTTCCACTGGCGTGTAGCTGCATTGCCTTTCTGCAATGCCCTTTCCACCAGCTTGAGGGCTCTGTGAATCTTGCATTGCGTACTGTATGTTGGAATCGCAGCATTTCAGCATTTTGCTGCGTATGGTATTACTGTATGCACATACCCTGCCCCCACATGCAGGGAGAAGCTTGTAATGCCAGTCAGCAAACGCATTTGAACATGGTAAAAAAACACAATGGTGATTTTGGAAAATGTTTTCAGCAGCCAAACGCATCCACCCGTGGAAATTAGCCCTTACAGTACAATTTGGTGTCATGTGTTTATTTCTCAGTTTACTGTACTGTATGGTACTAACTTAACCCTTTCTTTTTAGTTCCGTCATAAGACCAAAGAAAGTCCGGTTGTCCTTCTCAGTGTGGTGACTGCTACTATGTGTCCACTAAGTGGTTACTGCGCATTTGGTGTCATGTGTTTATTTAGCATTTTTCAGTTTTACCAAGTTAACCCTTTCCTTTTAGCTACATCATAGGACCAAAGAAAGTTTCTGGAGACAAAAGTGCTTTAAAGAAGCGTGTCAGAAACACGATCGAGCTGAAAAAGGAAATCATTAAAAAATATGAGAGTGGCATTGCGATTGTTGAAATTGGCCGCATATACGGGAAGGCGCGATCCACCATAGCCACCATTGTGGGCCAAAAGGAAGCAATAAAGGAGGCGAATGTAGCGAAAGGCGTGGATATGCTAACGAAGCGGAGATCGCGAACAGTGGAAGAGGTTGAAAAGTTATTAATTTGGATCAATCAAAAACAGTTAGATGGTGATTCTGTTCCGATGTCCATCATACGCGAAAAGGCCAGACAGTTGTATGCTGATCTCATTGAGAACACGCCTGGGACCAGTGCTAGTGACCCTACTGGTTTTAAGGCCAGCAGAGGCTGGTTTGAAAACTTCAAGAGACGTACAGGAATACACAGTGTTATTAAGCATGGCAAAGCTGCAAGTTCAGACAAGCAAGCGGCCGAGGAATTAGTGACTGAATTTAAAGATTACGTAGAGGCTGAAGGATTCATCCCCCAACAAGCCTTTAATAGTGATGAAACTGGCCTCTTCTGGAAGAAAATGCCAAAGAGGACCTACATTTCCGAAACAATGTGATTAAAAGTCAATTGCCTGTGATGTGTAGGGCAAAAAGGAAAGCATCGGTTACAAGGCTAATTTTCACTCAGTGGATGAATGAAGTATTTGGCCCGAGTGTGAAAAAATACCTCCAGGAAAATAATTTGCCTCTTAAGTGCCTACTGTTAATGGACAATGTTCCTGCACATCCTCCAGGTATGGAAGATGCATTGCTGGAGGAGTTCATTTTCATCTCCGTGAAGTTCTTGCCCCCTAATACCATACCACTCATCCAGTCCATGAAACAGAGTGTCATTTCAAATTTCAAGAAATCGTACACAAAGGCCATATTTCAAAAGTGCTTTGAGGTGACAACGGATACAGAATTGTCCTTAAGAGTTCTGAAAAAAACACTTCAACATTCTGAACTGCATTAACCTCATAGATCAGGCTTGGGGGAGAGTAACATCCATGACATCGACCTTTGCCTGGAAGAAGTTATGGCCACAATGTGTGCCTGACAGGGCTGGAGGGTTTGAGCCTTCCGCTGATGACCCTACAAGTGTGGTGCAGTCAGTTGTCGATTTGGGGCAGTCCATGGGTTTGGAGGTGAGTGGTGTGGATGTGGAAGATTTTGGTGAATGACCACAAAGAAGAACTCACCACTGAAGTGCTTCAAGACCTTCACCAAGAAATGCAACAGATGGCAGATGAAGAAGCTGCTTTAGCTAAGAAGGAAGAAGCAAGGGAGAATGTGCCTTCTTCAAAGATTAAGGACATCTTATCCATGTGGAGTAAGGTGCAGGGGTTTGTGGAGGAAAATCACCCAGACAAAGCTGTGGCAGGCCGTGTCTGCAACTTGTTTAATGATAATGTCTTAGCCCATTTTAGGTAAATCTTAAAGAGGTGACAGAAACAGACAACTTTAGACAGCTTTCTTGTGTGACATGAGGCCACTGACTCTGAAGTTGGTCCCAGTGCCAAAAGACCAAATGTCCCCTCCAAAGAATAATACTGTACAGTACTACTGTATGCTAAATGTCCAAAAACCTGTTAAATGTTAATTTATTCTTTACAGTTGTGTTTTATATTCATTCAGTATTGTTATTGTTTTTGGTATTAAAGACCAGAGTTATTCTCCATTAACTGGGGTTTGGTGTGTTTTTTTGGAACGTCTAGAACCAATTAATTGGATTTACATTAATTCCTCTGGAAATAATGTCCTCAACTAACATTGATTTCTACTAAAGTCCATTGCTTCCGGATGGATTAATGTTAGTGGAGGTTCTACTGTATTTAGAGCAATCCTCTGGTACACAATCAGAACACACTGGAATCAAAATGTCACACTTTAAAATCATCAAAGTAAAATGTCACTTTCTTTATAGAACTTTTACCCATCATTTGTCATACAGAGGTAGATACATGACCCAGTAAGTCATCTTATATATTTTGGAACATAGTTTTGGTGATGGAAGTGTCAATAAGGTTTTGTAGCCGTCCGCAGATACATGGAATACAGCAGGAACCACAGAGTACTAGAATGGAGGCAAATACTGACACATAGACTAGTGTGGAGTATATGACTTGTGACCGTTGTCCAAACAAAGTTTTAACTAGTCCCTGAATCGATCGTCTATGCCAGAGTTCTCAGCTAGTTCATTTGATAATTCATTTAACCCTTCTAGTGCTTGGGTACCATCTGGTGCAGTCTTATTGGGAATGAATGTACAACAATATCTCTTGTATAATAAACAAATCTCTGTTCGTTATAATATCTATAATTAATCCAGTCTACATTTTTATTCACTGTTGCCCCCCATGCAAGAAGACTCAAACCCCCTGCAGCCATCTTATTTCTCACCCTATACTCATCCTGTAACCACCTTGGGACCCTAATTGCATCAATGTAAACATTGGCATTAAAGGAAATCTTTGGGAGAGCGTTCCTAGTTCTTCGGACACAGCCCTCGCTATTGTGCTCTATAGTCATGAGGTGTACAGGCATTATTAGCTGTACCAAGGTACAATCCCCGCCAAGACACGTACCTGGCACCTGTTTTAGTCACCTGTTACCACACAAACACCACAGGTCTGGTCGTGCTTTTTGTTACTCAGGCCATATCCCAGAAAACAACGTGCCCTTTACTATTTTCCTCTCTGCACAGTATCCCTTAGGCAGTCTCCCATAGTCTGCCTTGGTCCCATTACCAGGTAGCGCAAGGCTAGCATAATCCCCAGGATAGGAGCAACAGAGGTTGGTATTTGGTCCCCACCCACAGGTGAAAACAGCAAACTCAATGTATAACATGGATCACTTATCTGTGGAGTGTAGGTAGAGTTGAATAGCTTAATCACACATTTTATATTCATCACAGCTTGAACATTTGTCATTAACTTTCTTCCATCCATGCGGTCCTCTTTCTGTCATATAATTATTAATAACCATATAATTCTCTACACGCAATGTTTACTGCATAGCATAACTACTACTACTCCAATCATCTGCAGTGTCACTTGATTCTCCAAACTAAACAATTCCCCCTTCTGGAATTTCTCTTATCAAGAAGAGGTGATGGAGTAAGATAAACAAAGCTTTAACTGTTTCTTGACTCCTACGGCTAACTGTAGCATCATTTGTAAAATTTTTCCCTTAGTAGGAACAATTAGCTCTCACATTATCAACAACTTATTTTTTTTCGTAGATGACGTTATCACACAGAAAACACAACAGTAAACACCATTTAACAATCAAACTCACTGCAAACCATTCACAGAACTGATATATACACAAATAACAGCAAGAATGTACGTTTCCTATTCACACAGTTTATACTAAACTTCTAGGCATTACTTAAAACGGAAGCTTATTGGATGTTAAAATTGGACATGACACCCAAAAGGTCTAAATTTTAGATCTGATTTACTATATATTTATTAGGAAATTCGTGAAATGGGGTTTGTTTTCCCTCTCTCTCCCTCTTTCGTTATTTATATTTACTGTAATATAATACTAATTAATTCTCTTTCATTATTATGCTATAGCTACATGTAGTTTTTCTTATGCTGTAGTTAATTTCAATGCTTCAAATCATATTAACTTTGTTAAAGTTTTTTCAAAAAGATATTATATAACAATCATTTATGCATGTAAGAACTTACATAACAAATCTGGTCTTTGTCTCTAAGAACTCAAAATTAATAATGTATAATTGTAGCATGAGTCAAACTGTAAGCTGCTACTTTGTTGTCTTTTAATTGGTTTTAAATTTGTTCGGATATTTAAGGAAGTGATGTAACTTCCTAAGTCAGATGATCAAGACTCTTTCTTATAGAGTCGAAACGTGTCCTGTGTAGTATTTGAAATTTTTATGTGACACTTCTTGTAATAAAGGCTTTTGGGATATATCCACTTTAAGAATAGCAGCATCTTTAACTTACCTTTATTCATGTTCATCTTAATTACAAGTCTATTCATTTCAAGCAAGCAGAGCATCGCTCTCAGACTACTATGTTAGTGAGTCAGTCACACACTCCCCCCTCCCTTCTTCTTACTGAAAGCTGAAAGGTAGGGGTGAGGGTGAAAGTGAAACTGCAGCCTTATCAGAGGTTTGCAAGAAACAAGCAGTCAAATGTAAAGATGATTTAACCATTTTTGAGCTAACCCTGCCACACAGAGCCAGCACTTAAGCCTTTGTCTGTCAACTTCATTTAATACTACTGTAGACTTACATTCCTTCACAGTCTTATCCCAGGACTATCTGCATCATGTAATTATCCCTTCTGTCCTGCTGCCTATCCCTGATCCTTGTTAGTACTACTGTCACCAATAGCAACCTGTTGCCTCACTACCTGACACTTATCTGAAGGAGACCATACATATTCCTCTGCTATGACTAAATATCCCATAGTATGATACTGACCCTATCTTATAGCACACACTTAAGATAGACAACATATCAAGACACAGAGGACACAGTATGGAGGGTTCTGACTATTCTTATGCAATTCAAAAAACACACCAATTACTGGTGTTGTGTACTACAATCAGCGCAAGCATTGGAATGCTAGGTAAAAGGTACATCTATGGGAGGTGAGAAGCCAAGATGGCGCTTGGGAGGTGGCCGAAGGTATTACAGCAGATACTAAAATGGCTACTAGGGACGTGCCCTGACTAAGAGTACTATCAAGCCAGGCAAGTATCTAGCCATGCCTTATTCCTTTGTGTGCAATGCCAACAAGTCCCTCATCTGACACATATCTACCAGTATGGTACTTGTCACTCCTTCTATAAAAGTTAAATTCTGAGTTCTACCAGCATCCTTCCATCGTGTAAGATCAGGGTAAATATGACTATGACCTCTGACAATTGCAGGGCTGTCATCAATAGCGTTCCCCAGACTCACCAATACTCCGAAAAGAAATGCTATTCCTTTCATTTGGTCCTTACTGAGGAGGTCTATGGGAGAAAGTGTGTGGATTTATTCAACAGGTTGAGGTGGAGGACACCTAAAGTGGACCCACCTTTGTAGTGGACTAGACTGGAACCCCCTCAGCATGCTGTCCCTGCTCTTCCTGTGTTACCTTTTTACAGTGAGATTGGTGAACTCAGGTCTGCCTTTCAGCAATCTTTATTGCAGTAGGAGAGGTCAAGACTACCTGGTAAGATCCTTCCCACTTGGGAGTCTCGCAGTTCCTTTTCTTTATAACCTTGATGAGGACCCAATCACCTGGCATCAATTTCTCTTCCAGATGTACTGGTTCCTCTGGAACAGAGTTAGAAAGAATGATTTGTTTAGATTTAGCCATATACTCAGCAACAGTTTGATCTGCTTCTGCATCTGTCCTGATCACACTTAATTGAGGTAGTTCATATGGCTTCCCATACAACATTTCAAATGGACATAACCCTTCCTTGTTAGGTGTAATGGGAATGATGAGTACTGCCAAGGAAGGCAATATACCCAATTCCTGCCTGTCTGTTCCATCACCTTTTTCAGTTTATTCTTTGTCTTTCTACCAGCCCTCCTGACTCGGGGTGATATGCACAATGATTTTTTAAGTCTACGTGAAGTACTTCTAGCTTGGTGATTATCTCATTCACAAAATGTGTCCCGTTATCACTATAGAGCCGCTCTGGAATCCCCAAACTAGGTATTATTTCCCTTAATAATGCTTTTGTCACTGTAGAGATGTCTGGTTGACTTGTGGAAAATACTTCTACCCATGTGGTTAAAGCATCTATGATAACTAGGCAGTATTTCTTACCTTCACATTTGTTTAATTCTATGTAGTCCATACAAATGTCTTGGAAGGAATACTGAGGTGTAGGAGAGTGTCCCCTCCTGGGTCTTATATTCCCTTGTGCATTGTGTTTAGCACAAATAATACAAAAAACAACATTTTTTAGAGTAGTTTGTAAACCCATAGGCTGTGAATACTTTCCATATGAGTGCTGCAATCCCCGCTGTTGAGACATGAGACAGCCCATGGCTCAAAACGGCTGCATATCTGAATAAAGATTTAGGTAAGATAGTTTTTTTTTTCTATTGAGATGTACAACCCATCTTTTTGTACAGCTCCTTTGTCCACCCAATGATTTATTTCTTCTGGTGGGGCATGTGCTTGCATGTCATTGAGTATTTGCATGTCTAACATTGGTGTTTCTGACACATGCATTAGTGGTGTTAATGAGGCTGTTTTAGCAGACTGATTGGCCCTCCTGTTCTCTAAAGAGACAGGATCCTGGTTTGTAGTATGTGCCTGACATTTACAGATTGCAACTTGTTTAGGCAGTTGTATAGCACCAAGTAACAGTAAGATTAAATCTTTGTGGTTTATGTCTTTCCCTGTGGAGGTGACCATCCCTCTGTCTTTCCATTGTTTCCAAAAACATGTACTGTGGAAAAGGTATATAGTGTAAATGGTGACCTTACCTTGTGCCCACTGACAGGCCTTAGTCAGAGCTACCAGTTCTGCTGCCTGCACAGAGTAGTGCCCTGGCAAAGACCCAGCTATTATGGTATCTTCTAGTGTAACCACAGAATACGGTGGCATTAGTGGCATCGAATTTCTTCCTGGACAAACCATCTACAAAGAGTGTATTCAGCATCTACAAGAGGTAAATCCTGCAGATCTGGTCTGGGTAACACCTTATGTGCCATCTCTCCTAGACAGTTGTATGGAGTACCGTCTGAAGAAATAGGCAGTAAGGTAGATGGATGGAGTGAAGTACATCCCTCAGTTGTCAGGTGTGACTGTGAGAGCAGTAGTGTCATGCAGGAGGGATGTCTGGAAGGACTAAGCTATGAGTATAACTAACTACGTGTGGTACTTTTATTGTGAGTAGGGGAACAGCACTATGGTGGCAGAAGATCTGACTGCTTCAGCTACCGCTACTACCGCTTGTACGCAGGGTGTGAGTGCTCGGCCACTGGATCTAGTCTGGAAGATACTTACCTTCATCTGACATGTTATACCACAAATATTTAACCGTTTGCTTACAGTATTGGAGTTTCTTCCTGTTTACTTTATGGCCTTGCTCATAAAGAAACCTCAAGAGTGTGATTGTGTCCTCCCTAAAATTCTCCTCACTGTCTGCTGCCAGAAGTATGTCATCCACATACAGTAGTATTTTTTTTTTTAGAGAAATGTGGAAAAATGTATTTTTAATTGTCTGAGCCGATAGGGTCAGTAGTTTCTAATGAGGTTGTGAGATTATAGCCGAAATGCGTTGAACCATAACCTTAAGAACCATTATATACACTAGCTGTGACAATAGAGAGATAGAAAATCATCTTGGATTTCATATTGATATGATAAAGTAATTTTTTTGTTCTTGGGTCATCGATTCAATATCCCTTTGTGTCACCATTTGGGGGCAAGGGATGGTTATTTAACCAACAATGTATGACTTTTTTTTTAAAACACCCACTGTCTGTTTGTTCAGGTCTAAGGCTATTGTTAATTAATGCATTAAAAGTTATATTTTAGGAAGGAAGTATCCATCCAGTGAAGTACTTAAAGGGGTTGTCTCGCGAAAGCCAGTGGGGTTCAGCACTTCTGTATGGCCATATTAATGCACTTTGTAATATACATCGTGCATTAAATATGAGCCATACAGAAGTTATTCACTTACCTTCCCTGCACTGGCGTCCCCGTCTCCATGGCTCCGTCTAACTTCAGCGTCTAATCGCCCGATTAGACGCGCTTGCGCAGAAGGGTCTTCTGCCTTCGGGTCTGCCCGGCAGCAGCTGCGTTCTGGCTCCGCCCCCTTCTACGCGTCATCGCGTAGCTCCGCCCCATGACGTGTGCCGATTCCAGCCTCCTGATTGGCTGGAATCGGCACATGCGGCGGGGGCAGAGCTACGCGATGATGCGTAGAAGGGGGCGGAGCCAGAACGCCGCTGCTGCCGAACCGAGCCGAAGGCAGAAGACCGTTCTGCGCAAGCGCGTCTAATCGGGCGATTAGACACTGAAGTTAGACGGAGCCATGGAGACGGGGACGCCAGTGCAGGGAAGGTAAGTGAATAACTTCTGTATGGCTCATATTTAATGCACGATGTATATTACAAAGTGCATTAATATGGCCATACAGAAGTGCATAACCCCACTTGCTTTCGCGAGACAACCCCTTTAAAGAGGAAACAAAAGTTGAGAGGAAAAATACAACACAGATTATGTGTATAAATATTTCACATCAGTGGTGCAAATGGTTGTAGGATATTATAAGTAATAATGACAATAATATCAGAAAAAGGACATAAATAATGGTAATAATGACAATCCAAACCTAGTATAAGTACTAGAGATGAGCATAGTCCGGGAAAATTCTGGGGGGCAGGGGGGGGGGGGGGCAGAGTGAGAGGGATCTGTGTGCTTTGAGACGTTGTCCTGCTGCATGACCCGCATTCTCTGAGATTCAGCTCACAGACAAATCTTCTCATATTTTCATTTAGATTTGGCTGATACAATTCAGAGTTCATTGCTCCATCAATGATGTTGAGTTGTTTGGGCCGAGATGCAGCAAAGCAGGCCCAAACCATGATACTACCACCACCGAGTGTCACAGTATGGCAGTAATGCAGTGTTTTTCTTTCTGCAAACATAGCGCTTCTCATTTAAGCCAAAAAGCTCTATTATGGTCTAATTTGTCCACAAAACATTGTCCCAATAGCCTCCTAGCTTGTCCGGGTCATTTTTAGCAAACTGCAGACAGGCAGCAATGTTCTTTTTGGAGAGCAGCAACTTTCTCCTTGCAGCCCTGCCATGCACACCATTGTTGTTCAGTGTCCTCCTGATGGTGGACTCATGAACATTAGCTAATGTAAGAAAGGCCTTTAGTTGCTTAGCGTAAAGGTTTCCTTGAGTTCTTTTGTGAGCTCATGGACTATTATGTGCCCTGCTCTTTTTGTGATCCTTGTTGGTCGACCACTCCTGGGGAGGGGGTAATCATGGTCTTGAATTTCCTTCATTTGTAGACCATCTGTCTGACTGTAGATTGGTAGAGTCCAAACTCTGTAGAGCTGCATTTCTTATCATTGAGAGTTCCCGCGGAACACATCAAGCCAAGTTTCTCGGCCCAATATTGTGCTCGCCTGTGTATATATAGCCTAATTGTTGATAACCATATGTAGTTTTTATGAATGTATGCAGCTAAGAAATAACATACACAGATTTTGAAAAGCACGTGGTTTTATTTGCAGTTGAAACCGCAACAAAAAACGGCATGCTTGAAAACAGCCGAAGGCCTCATTTACATGAGCGTGTGCGATTTCATGGTGCCCGTAATTTTCACTCTCCTCTACATAACATCAAAAATCTAGCTCAGCAGTCAGGATGAGATAAGGGGGGAGGCAGGGCAGGCGGCTGAATCACTGAGGGGTCCATCCATGTGCCCAGCCCCTTTACTGACTGCAGCTTAAAAAGAGTAAATGTATATTGTGGATGTGTATGTAATATATGTGTCTATAATGTACACTGACATGCCAAATATGGCATGCACTATATAAATAGATGATGAAGTGGCGCTGCCTCGGGGGGCAGCTTGGGAACACTGTATAAGTTGTGGGGTGTTATCTTGTGAGGTTGAACATTGGCCAGCCTGCTCATGCCAAGGCAACATGTTCACAGTTCGTACGTGGCATGATAGCGGGTGCAAGACGGATGAGACATTCAATTTCAAAGTTATGCCTGTATTTAATATTCCTCGATCCACAGTGTCATGTGTTCTGGGAAATCCTCATAATAGGCATTACCAGCCACAGTGGATAACGTAGTAGATGCCCATGGGTGCTTAATGATCGCGACCGGCAGCATATGGCTAGAATCATCTGTGTGAACAGATAAGCGATTCTGACGAAAATCACATCCACCTTTAATGCAGGAAGACCACACTCATATCCTGCAAGTCAGTGCAGCGATCTTCAGCTTCCATGGGATATGAAGCAGAAAACCACCAAAGCGCCTTTACTAAAGGGCAAGTAGCAGAAATGCAGTCCTAGGCTCTCGCTCATGACCTGAAGGTTTTGAGTTTAATCCGCTCTTGGTTCAGGTAGCGGCTCAAGGTCGACTCAGCCTTCCTTCCAAGGTCGGTAAAATGAGTTCCCAGCTTGGTGGGGAGTCATAAATTACTTGAAAGTGCTGCAGAATAAGTCGGGGCTATACAAATAACAAGATTGAGTATTATCATTTTCGATAATATAATATGAAGCTGAGCGTGCGCAGTGAAATGTCTTCCTGAGATGCGCCCTTACTGCGCATGCTCGGCACATCAATAGACTTCTATGGGCCCACTGGCCTTGCGCCAGCTGACCTCTTTATTTCACTCTTATAACATTCAGTTCAACAACAATATTTGTCAAGCAAATCTAAATTAATTTGTTGGGAAAGATTCCGTTAAATGGAAACACTTCAAGCAGGGCGAGATAAAGGCTGCCGACACTACGGGGCAGTTCAGTTATGATTTCCCGTCATGACCATTATCGTGCCATGCCTTCTTTTTCCTTTTTGGCAATAAATCTGCAGCCAGATCATACCTCCCAACATCTGAAAATGGAATAGAGGTGAAACCCTTGCTGTATACATAGTGTGCCATGGCAAATTATTTTAGGCCATGCTCTTTGTATCCACTCACAGTATTAGTGCCCCCCCAGCGACCCCCTCACAGTATTAGTGTCCCTCAGTGACCCCCCCCCCCCCCCCCCCGAGGATCAATTTTTTTCTAAATACTAGATACCCACTGTACACAGTGAAAGTGATTGCAGTTGTTTTAGGACATTTTCACACAGCTGAGAAAATTGCGTGAGATTTGTGCGTTTGCGAGACACACAAATCTCACACTTATATGAACTCCATTCTTTTTTTTCACCACATTGCATCGCGGGGAAAAATTGTGGCATGTCCTATGTTTTAGCATGCCCTCACTTTGCATCATCCATTGTTTTTAAAGGGATTGGTGGCAGCATCACACAACATGCTAAATGTGTGCGAGTCATTGTGAGGTCTATGACTGAAAATAATGGGAGACACTCCGTGATCCTCCACCATGGCTATCAGCCACAGAGGAAGATCATTACTTCCCTGAAGTGATACTAGGTGGTTTTGACGAAAACGCCTCACATTTGCGGCAAAATTGCATGTTGGTGAGCCTTAATCCAGTAAATACAGTTGGTGTCTGTTAGGTCTGTTGTTTTTATTGCACAGATATTAGTGGATCCACTGGACCAACCCATCAAGGCTGAAGACAGTCCTGGAGTGGTTGGTAGCTGACTCCTCAGATAGGCGGACTATAGACAGGAATACAGAACCAACCAGAGACAGGAATACAGACAGAATTGGGTAGGCATATACAGAACTCAGAACAAAGACAGGGGCCACATACTCATGGACAGACAGAGGCATGATAGACGCCAGACACCCAAAAAACTCACCAACATTTCCGCATGATTAACCAGATGGAATAGCTATAAAAGTACAAGGAATTAGTTCATGAATTGGTCAAGTCACTTAAGCCGCAAGCCCACTTCACAGCTCCTCGTCTCGCGGTCCTTACACTAGCAAGACAACTGTCTCCTAACTGAAAGAAGCATGGCGAGGCCCTACCTATAAGGGAAGTGATTGCCTTGATAAAGGCGGCCTCACACTGGAACCTCAGTCCTGATTTTTCCTGAAAGGGTTAAAACTAGGGAAGAGCAGAGGGGGAAGTGAGAGAGCTATATCTCTCTCTCTCCCCCCCCCTCCCGAGCACGCTCAGAGGAGAAGGCAGTTACTCGAGATGAGCGAGGCTTGCTCGAGTAACTCACCTTACCGAACGTGCTTGCTCATCTCTAGTTAAAACCAGAACCAGATGAGCTGACATGCAGACAGAACCAGGCAGAGCTGACAGCAGTCAAAATACAAGACAGAGCAGAGGCAAACTGACAGAAACTGATCGCGAGTGCAAACTGGCATAAAACTGATAGTAAATAAATGTGACAGCAGATGCAACTTGCAGGAAGCCTAATGCAAACAGTTGGTCAGAAAAAGACCCCAATTCAGAGAGGCCAACAGGACACAGTTCAGACAGAAACCAGACTGCAAGAAAACATGACTGCTCACCAGGGGAACCAAATCACAGAGTGACTGGAAACCAGCCTCCTCTTGCAGAGGGCAGATATTTAACTGCAACCAGAAAAGTGGTGATTGGCTAGCAGAAGAATACCACACCCAGCCAGCACAATCATGCCACACCTGTGGAAATCTGCTCTTAGAACCCATAGTACTACAGATCTCAGATATGCCACTTTCTGCCTTTATAGTTAATAATCCTGTCCTTTCTGCTCCTATAAGTAATACCACCTTTTTTGGCCTTATAATTAATAATGCTGCCTTTTCTACTGCTGTAAATAATAAAGCCCTTTTAATGCGCATTTTGCTGGTGGAAATAAAATTGCATACTTCCCTGCTTTGCTCCCCTATCCATTCAGGACTGCTCTTCTTCCTTTTGGGTAGTGCAGGTACATTCTGTCACATGACTGCTGTGGCCAATTCCTGGTCCCAGAGTCTGAGATCCGAGAGTGTGCGGCACTGGTCATGTGTATCAGTATGTACACATACCCAGAAATAGAAAGGAGCAGTCTGGAGCGGCTTGAGGAATAAAAATGAGTATGTAGGTTTTTGTGGAAGCGGGGTTACCAACAGATAGAAAATGGCATTATAGCTGCTCACCAATTCTGGGAAACTAATGAAAACCAGTGTTGGGGGCCTTCCTCAGTCCCCTAGAGAGCAGGTAGTTGGGCACTAGCCTAAAAAGCAGAGATCGTGGGGCCAAAACCAGTGTTCCGATTCTTCTAAAGATAATTATGATCTGGTTGTAAAGGTGAAACAAAGAGTTGATTACACGGTGGATGTGCTGTCTCTATATTAATATCTCCTCAATGTTTCCTCTTATTTACTAAAAAAAAAAGATGATTTTATATTGAATTTTTTGTGGATTTTACATTTTCTCACCTTCTTTTGACTCAGGTCCCTAAAACACAGAAACCTCCATTATTTTCTATATAAAAGAATTATTGCAATTGACTCATCAAGGATGGAGAAGGACAGGAACAAGATGGCAGAGAGTATAATAAATCTCAACCTAGAGATACTCTTCCAGCTTACTAGAGAGGTGAGCGATTCTGATGATGTCACATTACATCATCATCTATGGTAATAACAGGTTATATCACTGGAGAGCAGAGAGATTCTAGTAATGTCACATTACATCATTGTAGAGAACGTGAACAGCCCTAGTATACAACTGGCTAAATAAGCATAATTTCTTAAAAAATTGCCTAATGGTTATACCCTCCCAAAAGAGAATGATATAATATTATATACTTTGTTGACATGTAAGTACTCAAACAGACAAAGGCATTAAAAAATTGAGGCACAGGTGGCTGAACTAAATCCTTAACGAGTCTATTGATTAACTAAATATATATTGCTAGGCACTCATTTATTCACCCGGCATGCAATGTTTGAGGAGCTGACATAACTGTTGGAAACCAATATTGAGATGCACAGGGAGTCCGTTAATAGAGGTGCTTTAAAAGTAGACCTATCCCTATCTTCCAGTAAACTGATATGCTGATTATGTATCAATCACAGTTGTGACCCAGGCTAAAGATGTGAGAGAGGTCTCTGTAGACCACAATGGATGGCCTCAATGCCTAGCTATTAGAGATGAGCGAACGTACTCGGTAAGGGCGATTTCGCAAACGAGCACCGCGATTTTCGAGTACTTCACTACTCGGGTGAAAAGTACTCGGGTGCGCTGTGGGGCGGGGGGTTGCAGAGGGGAGTGGGGGGTAGCAGCGGGGAACAGGGAGGAGCCCTCTCTCTCTCCCTCTCCCCCCCACTTCCCGCTGCAACCCCCCGCTCACCCACAGCGCCCCCCGAGTACTTTTCACCCGAGTAGTGAAGTACTCGAAAATCGCGGTACTCGATTGCGAAATCGCCCTTACCGAGTACGTTCGCTCATCTCTACTAGCTATCTATAATCCTTTTTTGTATAGTTGAGCCATTTCTATACACAGTGTAAAAAACATGTAACACATGCCCTGCCAACATGTTTCACGCACCCAGGAGTTCAGGTAGGCTATAGGCAAGGCAGCGCTAAAGTGACAGCTTTTTTATAGAGAGAGGGTGGGATCATTAGGTTTCTAGCCAATGTGTGGCTATGTCTATGGAGGACCAAGGAGCAGTGGTTCTATCATGAATGACCGCTCAGAGGGAGTAATCTACCCAAAAGGATATAGTAACAATGTGTGTCCTATAGAGTGTGGGCACATGAGCAGGCAAAACAGGGTGTGTGTGTGTCTTCTGCCAATGCACCTGCCACCACACAGACTCACTACCCCCAAAAAAAGAATGTGCCATTTATTAGATTTAAGAAAAATGGAAACCTGGACATCAAACTCCTTCGAGAGAGGAAAGATGGATTTTTCATCTACAAAATAAAAGCCCTTTAGGTTTAAATGAAGATCTATCATCCTCAGCATTTATCTAATATGGTCCACTAAAACCTTTCTCTCAATCCTAGTTCACAAAATAATTTCCTGTATTCTATGTATTTCTAGGCTCTGATGGAATTTGCCTTTAGACAGTTTGTTGTATATGGATGGGATACATAATCGGGCACAACATGTACACAATATTTCAAGAGAGGAGATAGAATGTTGATTGAAAGAATATAAATTAAGATATATGCTCTATAATCATACATGTAGGATCTATGTGATATATTATCCTCCATGAAATGAAAGAAGAGTGACCCCGAGTCTTCATATTGGCTGCATGCCAACCACTGTATTTATTACATTTACTGACCGTCTAGGATACTTGAATATTGCTTTGGCTGAGTTTTTTCTTAGTCCCTGTTTCCAACTAGGTCACACGTGCTGCAGACCGGCGCTCACAGAAATGATATAACTGTATCTGCCTTTTGTCTTGCTAAGTGCCAGTTGTATTTATTTTTTTGTTCAATAAATTTGTGCGGCCTTGGGGCCCCTAGGCAGAGGGGGCCACACACACTGGCTTACCTGCACATGCTCCCATGACCGCACTATATAAGACACACATTGTTACTATATTCTATTGGGTAGAATACTGCCTCTGAGCTGTCATTCATGATAGAACCGCTGCTCATTGGTCCTGCATAGACATAGCCTCACATTGGATAGAAATCTTATGATCCCTCCCTCTGTCTATAAAAAAGCTGTTAGTGCAGCGATGCCTTCACTATAGCCTGAGCTCCCTTGATAAAGCCTATGAGGCGAAACATGTTGGCAGGGCATGTGTTATATGTTTTATAGATTAGCTTATGGATGCCTTAACTATACAAATAATGATTATAGATAGCTGGGTGTTGAGACCGTCCTTTGTGATCTGACAGAGACCTCTCTGACATCTGCGGCCTCTGTCACAACTCTGATTGATGCATAATCAGCATAACAGTTTACTGGAAGCTTATAATACGGCTGTTTATATAGCACCTCTATTAACGGACACCTTGTGCATCCTATTATTGTATTGGTTGCCATCAGTAACATCATCTCCTCAAACACTGCATGCCGGGTGAATATATTAGTGGCTAAAGACTATTGCCCTCACAACTAGCAATAAATACTTAGTTCTTTTATGGACTCAGTTAGGATTTAGTTCAACCATATATTCATCAATGTTAAAGTGTCTTTGTCTGTTTTGAGTACATATATGTCACTAAAGTAAGTATATCATTTTACATTATTCTCTTTTGAGCGGGTATAAACATTGGGCAACTTTTTGGAAATGTTACATTACATTATTATCTATGGTAATAACAGATGATGTCACTGGAGGGGAGAGATTCTGATGATGTCACATTACATCATTTTTATCTATGCTAATACCAGATGATGTCACTGGAGAGGTGATGGACTCTGGAAATGTCTGCTGTGATATTTATTCATGTCTCCCCATATACAGGATTACACAGTAGTGAAAAAGACCTCTAGCGATGGATGGGGAAGACCCCTGAGCCCAATCACGGGGCCCCCACCTCACCCCATGATACATGAGGACATCAATGTACAAAAGACTCTAGAACTCACCAACAGGATGATTGAGCTGCTGACTGGAGAGGTGACGCTGCAGGGAATGCTGGGACATTATATAGTAACAGCACTGGAGGCTTCTGGGTGATGACTGTATATTGTGTTGTCAGGTTCCTATAAGGTGTCAGGATGTCGCTGTCTATTTCTCCATGGAGGAGTGGGAGTATTTTGAAGGACACAAGGATCTGTACAAGGACGCCATGATGGAGACCCGCCAGCCGCTCCCATCACCAGGTAATAGACAGGACTAAATACACGGGGACTTTATTATCTGTATGTAAAGAATGACTTCAGTGTCTGTCTGTGTTTCCTTCAGTTCCATCCAGTAAGAGAAGCCCACCAGAGAGATGTCCCCGTCCTCTTCTTCCACAGGACCATCAGGTAGATGGAGATGTCCCTCTGATCTGTAGAAGGCTGTGAAGCTCTTGTCTTCAGTCTTATTAGATGTCTTTTACTTGTGTGATGAGACCGGTGGAGATGGCAGGATTACCGCTGACCAGAGACATTACATGTTGTCTGGATCTTCTCCCAGTTTTCAGGCGGTGGAGACTGCTGGTGGGAATAAGGAGCCAACAGGTTGGATTTATATCTATCTTCTCCTTTATTTCCCCGAGACAAACAGCGGATGTGTCTGGTAGACGCTGATCTCCTCCACTGAGACAACGTGCAGCGTGTCTAGCCATGCCAGATATACATGTGGATGAGGTTCCTGACGGCTCATTGAGCCGCCATCTAATATCTATGTCCAGCTTCTAGACCTGCAGCTATGTGGCTCAGATAACTGCTTCTGTCTGATCATTTTTGGTAATTGTAACGATTGATGATCTTCTTTACATCACTTCTCCAACCGTCTGCTGATTTAAAATATTTATCTCACAGCTTTGGTATCCAGATAAAGATTTTACCGATATTGATGATACAGTGAGAATTGTGACGGTTAAGGAGGAGTTTGAAGAGGAGAGTCCTACAGGTAACTGCCCAGGTGAGTAGTAACCACTAAATGCAGCAGAGAGGAGTCACAGATTCTCCTCGGTCACCAGCTGCAGATATGTAGATTTATAAGCTCTGGGATCTGTCAGTTTCCGCTGGATATTCCCCCATTCAGCTGAAGTACAAACTAAATGTGGATGAAATGTGATACCGTTATAGGTGATAACACACGATGGGCATTTATAATATGGGTGTAATTGTGGGCTCACCACATTTAATATAAATAAGCCTACAGGCTTTTTCTTGCACTACACTTTGACCCCTTTGTCTGATCTTTGGTGAACGATTTTGGTGTCATTAGATTATCTGTATATAAAGAATGACTTCAGTGTTTGTCTGTGTTTCCTTCAGTTCCATCCAGTAAGAGAAGCCCACCAGAGAGATGTCCCCGTCCTCTTCTTCCACAGGACAACCAGGTAGATGGAAATGTTTCTCTGATCCTTAGCAGGTTGTGAAGCTCTTGTCTTCAGTCTTATTAGATGTCTTCTACTTGTGTGATGAGGCCGGTGGAGATGGCAGGATGACCGCTGACCAGAGACATTACATGTTGTCAGGATCTTCTCCCAGTTTTCAGGCGGTGGAGACTGCTAGTGGGAATAAGGAGCCAACAGGTTGGATTTATATCTATCTTCTCCTTTATTTCCCCCGAGACAAACAGCGGATGTGTCTGGTAGACGCTGATCTCCTCCACTGAGACAATGTGCAGCGTGTCTAGCCATGCCAGACATACATGTGTATGAGGTTCCTGACGGCTCATTGAGCCGCCATCTAATATCTATGTCCAGCTGCTAGACCTGCAGCTATGTGGCTCAGATAACTGCTTCTGTCTGATCATTTTTGGTAATTGTAACGATTGATGATCTTCTTTACATCACTTCTCCAACCGTCTGCTGATTTAAAATATTTATCTCACAGCTTTGGTATCCAGATAAAGATTTTACCGATATTGATGATACAGTGAGAATTGTGACGGTTAAGGAGGAGTTTGAAGAGGAGAGTCCTACAGGTAACTGCCCAGGTGAGTAGTAACCACTAAATGCAGCAGAGAGGAGTCACAGATTCTCCTCGGTCACCAGCTGCAGATGGCTATGTAGATTTATAAGCTCTGGGATCTGTCAGTTTCCGCTAGCTATTCCCCCATTCAGCTGAAGTACAAACTAAATGTGGATGAAATGTGATACCGTTATAGGTGATAACACACGATGGGCATTTATAATATGGGTGTAATTGTGGGCTCACCACATTTAATATAAATAAGCCTACAGGCTTTTTCTTGCACTACACTTTGACCCCTTTGTCTGATCTTTGGTGAACGATTTTGGTGTCATTAGATTAGTGACATCCCCATAGGTTCAGTAAAATCCCAAAATTGGAGATTGGTACAGCGAGTGACATGTGAGGACAGCCCAAACTTCCTATGTTAAGTCTAAGGACGCGTGCCTGGGGACAGTGAACCGCTGCTAAGTGAGCGCGAGTGGCTGATACTGTATGACAGCAGCCGATACTGAATGACAGCGGCCAGTACTGATGGGGATCGGCCACTATTGAAGGGCAGCAGGGTGGCGCAGAAGGAACAGCAGTCGGCGCTGACGAAGAGCAGGTGATGCTACACTGGAGTGAGCGGTGCTGAAGGGACAGCTGGCAGCACTAAAGCGACGGCAGGGCAATGCTGAAGGAGAGAGAGGCGGTGCTGAAGAGACAGCAGGAGGTGCTGAAAGAGAGGGGTAGTGCTAAAGGGACAGCAGGGTGATGCTTAAGGAGAGGGGCAGTGCTGAAGATACAATTCAGTTAAAAAATCCCAACTCCACAACCGCTATGATCGGCCAAGCAGTGCTGGATGAACCAATCAATGCAGCCCCGGATGACCCAATCTCAGTGGTCGTGGAGGCGAGAGTTATGAACCTCTGCAACCAGGAAGTGATTTTCAAAATACAAAAGTCCTCCTGTAACTATGCGAAGGGAAACATTACAAATGGGAATGTAATGAACAGTTCATAAAACATTCACAAGTATATTTCTTATCATTTTATGTTCGCTTAGCGAACATCGGGTCAACTTAGTCATAATAATGACAAGATTATCCTATGTATTGTATTCATAATTATTTAGAAGAAAAAAAGTTTGGAAATAGAAAATCTGAGTGTAAAATCCATCTGTAGTGCGGATATTTAATATATCTATGTGAACGAGGCCGATTCCTTCATCGTTTGCTGCCAGTACTATTGAGAGAAGAGAATCTTCCCAGTTTTACAACTAAAGGAACCATTAGCTCCTATTAGACTCCTAGACTCCAGATTGTGGAGACATAGACCCGGATAACAGAAGATTCCTTGGAGGATGGAAGGTTGGCGCTATGAGTGTCCGGAATGCTTCTCTTCAGGGACTGGAAGGAAGAAACCTGGATGCTGGATCATCATTATCATATAACAAATCTCACTGCGAGCAGGGAAGATTAATATCATGTTGGGAAATGTCCACATGAGGGCTTGTTTAAGGGACACATTAGATTTGGTTTGAACCGTTAAATATACAAGTAGTATTATAAAAGTGTGTGGGGAATGACGACCAAAAAGAAGCTAGATTTAGAAGGTGAAGACTAAGTAGTTCTGCAGAACTGCACCAATGGGCTGGGCTGTTTCTCTGACTAGTGAAGAGGGGTCTGGTCCGACCCCCTTTGATGACATGCGTGGTGACGTAATCAATTCCATATCTGCCCATTGGATGCTGTTGTTCCACCACCACTGTAGATGAATGGTAGGATTGCATTTATGAGGCCAGATTATCCAATTTGTAGAAGGGACCGCACAATGGTACCAGTAGCTGGAACCTAGTGTATGTTATGTGGTGTACACTAGGGGTGAGTGCAATTTTGGTCCTACTGTAGTGGCTGCTGCACAAAGGGAGAAGCCCTGAATAGGCATGAAAAGGGAGGTTATGGTGACTACAGTAATCCAGAGAACAGCCCAAGGAGTGGGCAAGAGGAGTTTCCCACCCATTTAACCAAAGCTTTTGTGCGAGATTAAGATTGGCTATGTGTGCGAGAAGAGGGAGTCTCCCTTCTTCATGAGGAGAGCAGGGTAGAGAGCTACAGATGCAATGGCTGCAGTTGACATTAACAAGGCCAAACAGAAACAGGATTCAGCACTCATACATCTTTAATACCCGAATAAAAATTCACAACTGTTGTTTATACTACCCGTATGTAAATACAATGTTCTTAGCTCATATCTTGATCAAAACATGGGGGTCTATCCGTCATATCCAGGTGAACCTTAATGGATGAATTCCTAATATTTAAAGACCCAAAAGCCTCCAAACTAATTCTCAATGTAACCATATAGCTAGATTTCCTGGTTTCCTCTTCCTTGATTTGTAAGGAAGTGCATGTAGCTCTCAGGGAGTGTGTGAGATGGACACCACCTAATAGCATTGACTTACAAGAACCTTTTATAGTTCTCCACTCAGCATTTACTAGAGGCGTGGTGACACTAACATATGAACGTATGAAGATGGGGGCTTCACCACAGAAAGGGAAAACTGAAAAAGAACAGCTTGGTGACAAAAACCCTGACCTTTTGATGGTACTTACTCTGAGGTCTGTTAGATAGGAATTTGTTTGCTTATTACTGTCAATAATTTTTATTCATGTTCAATAATAATAGGTTCGGCTTTATTCTTGGCAGATGACGGTACCAGGAGCTCAGAGGGGAGTCTGATATTTGCAGATTTTGATGCAGATGATCAGAGTAGACAAGATACATTTGGAGAACCTGCCATTATCCTAGATCTCCCCTTAGCTCTTCACAACAAAGATTCATCATCTGATCCTCTTATACAGGACCCCTCTTCTGATCCAACACAGGCTGATAAGCAGAAGAAAAGTCACAGAAGAGAACATCAAAGAGCTCACAGAGAAGAGAAGCCATATTCGCGTTCAGAATGTGGTAAATGTTTTACGCAGAAATCAAATTTTTTCACTGAAGATACATATGAAGAACCTACCATTATCCCAGATCTCCCCTCAGCCCTTCTCAGCAAAGATCCAACATCCGATCTCCTTATACAGGTCCAATCTTCTAATTCATCACAAACTGATGAGCAGAATAAAGCTCACGAAAGAGAACATCAAATAGCTGACACAGGGGAAAATATATTTTCATGTTCAGAATGTGGGAAATGTTTTATGCAGAAATCGCATTTTGTTTTACATCAGAAAAAGCATACAGGGGAGAAGCCATTCCCATGTTCAGAATGTGGGAAAGGTTTTACTAAGCAATCACTTCTTGTTAAACATCAGAGAACTCACACAGGAGAGAAGCCATTTCCATGTTCAGAATGTGGGAAGCGTTTTTCAGATAAATCGTGTCTTATTACACACCAGAGAAATCACACAGGAGAGAAGCCGTTCGTTTGTTCAGAATGTGGGAAGTGTTTTTCACATAAATCACAGCTTCTTAAACACCAGAGAAATCACACAGGAGCACAGCCATTCTTTTGTTCAGAATGTGGGAAGCGGTTTTCAGATAAATCACGTCTTGTTACACATCAGAGAAATCACACAGGAGAGAAACCATACATATGTTCAGAATGTGGGAAAAATTTTATTAGAAAAGCATATCTTGTTGATCATCAGAGAATTCACACAGAAGAGAAGCCATTCTCATGTCCAGAATGTGGGAAATGTTTTAATGTGAAATCAAATCTTGGTAGACATCAGAGAACTCACACAGGGGTAAAGCCAGTCTCATGTTCAGAATGTGGTAAGTGTTTTAGAGATAAATCAGACCTTGGTAAACATCACAGAACTCACACAGGGGAGAAGCCATTCTCATGTTCAGAATGTGGGAAGTGTTATTCAGTTAAATCAGATCTTGTTAAACATCAGAGAACTCACCCAGGAGAAAAGCCATTCTCATGTTCAGAATGTGGAAAATGTTTTACTAAGCAATCACATCTTTTTAAACATCAGAGAATTCACAAGATCTTAGCCTCTTAGTGACCACTCCATATACTTTTTAGTAGTGCTTTAGTGGGCTTTAATCTCTAGGGCTGTAAAAAGACGATCGCTCTGGGGATTAAAGCCCTTCGGGCTGTGGATGTGACACCTCCTTGCTGTCAGCCACCAGTGGTAGCCGACAACCTGGAGCTGTCATGGGGGACCGCAGTTAGCCCCTCCCATCAGGCGATCTCTGGTATCCACCAGATATCAGCGATCGCATTAAAGTGAATACAAAGTTAAAGAAAATAAAGGTTTCAGCTCCCCTTATGGATTGGGTTCCAAAGAGAAGCTGAGAATACTTACCCCATTCTCTGTGATGTCCCGCGGCATTCTGGTCCTCCAGGGCCTGAAGCCGGCATCTGCGCCAGATGTCATTACATCACACGCATGCCCAAAGCAGGGAGCCGCTTTATGTAGTTCTCGGTCACATGATCGCTGTTATCCAATGAATAACAGGTATTATGTAAAAGTAAAAAAGAAAAAGTGTGAAAAGAAAATGTTTGTTTAATCTCCTTTGATGGATCATATCCATGATGGGAGATGAAACTACGTACCTAAGGCGCCCGGATTAATCCGTGGACCTTACCCCAGCTTCTGCGCATGCGTCTGTCACTGAAATGCCTACCAAACATAGCCAAGAGCCTGGAGATTTCATGGGGGCCCGTGAATGTGGTCCTTGGTCACGTGATTGCCGCTATCCAATGGATAGCGGCAATCATGTAAAAGTAGAAAAAAGTTAGTTTCACCTCCCGTCACAGATCTGATTCATGAGGGGAGGTGAAATTACTTACCTAAGGCCTCTGGCGATGTCCCCCGACAGGATCCTTATCCGCGGACCTTTCCCCAGCTTCAGCGCATGCGCCCGTTGCCAAAATGGCAGACGCAAATGCACAAGCTGGGGAGGGCCTGCGAAATTTAAAATGTCCTTGCTCCTAGCCACTAAAAGTAGCCTTGAGCAGTGAACGAGTGCCGCAGTGAGCAATTTCCGGTAACGTGATCGCCATTATCCAGTGGATAATGGCGATCACATAAAAATTAAGACATTTGAAGTTGTGATGCTCTGTTCGGTTTGGGCCCCGTTGTGCATGCAGACATAAGATTAGGGCCACAAGGGGTATGTTTCTGAGCATAGAACAAACAGGGTATCCATTTTGGGGTGAAACTCTTCATTCATATTTTTGCTGTACAAAGAAAAGTGTTTTATAAAAAGAAACAAATGCCAAAAAAATTAAAAATTGTAATTTTATTCTTCTGCTTTGCTTAGATTCATTCAAAATATGTGTGGTTAAAATACACAGTACACCACTAGATGAATTCACTAAGGGGTCTAGTTTTGAAAATAGGGTGATTTGTCGGGGTTGTCTGTTGTTTTGGTCGCTCAAGGGCTCTACAAGTGTGCTATGGGGCTTAAATCACCTTCAAGCAAATTTCATTGGCCAACAAAAAAATATTTTGTAATGTTTCCTTAACTTTTTGAGTCAAATCTACTACGAGTCAAAAATCCTGATGAAGAAAATTTATTAGCCCTAGTTTCTCATATAGAATAGGTGGAAGTATGTTATTTTAACAGATTAAGAGAAAATGATACATTTTAATTACATATACTCACAACATTGAAGGTGCATTTGAAATGTTTTTTCATGACTGTAACATTCTAAGAGTTGCAAATTGATGGAAGAATTTCTGGCAGGTGATTTGGTGTGAAGAGAATCATGTGGTGACTTCATGAGATCGTTTTCTTTTGGCTTGCCTCTTGTGAGTTTCGGAGCATCCCTACACACAGACCAACAGTAGTCCGCAAGCATTGCTTCATTCCAATGGCCCGGATATCTTTGTTCCATTACAGAAATATCCTGGTGAAATCTTTCTCACTGACAGCTCCACAACTATGAGGGAAAACATGTAGGTGGGAGTGGAGAAAGTGGATTTTAAGGGACATGATGTATCCGAGTTGATGTTATTTTTCCAGAAGTACTGTCACCAACTGAGTGTAGTTATCATCTCTGTTGTTGCCCAAGAATCCATGAATAACTCCCTTTAAGGCTTGCTAAGCTTCCTTTTTCTTTTCCCTACAAAACCTTGTCAAACGCAGGATCCTCTACAAGTTGTCGAATTTTTTGGCCCAAGAAAAATACCTTCCTTAACCTTTGCATCACTCAATCTAGGAAATTTTGCTCTTAAGTACTTAAATGCCTGACCTTCCTGGTTCATACCTTTTGACAAAATTTTTCATTAAACCCAGCTTTATATGAAGGGGTGGAAGAAGAACATCTTTTGGGTCCACGAGAGGCTCAGCAATCACATTTATCTTGGTAGAGTTCAGATTTCTTGTAGGCCGGTCCGCTTGAATGTAATTTTAATTCCTATCCCTACTGTCCCACATACATAAAAAGCAACAGTATTTAGTGTACCCCAGTTGTATTCCTAAGAGTACGGCGATGACTTTTAGATCGCCACAGATTTTCCACTTGTGTTCAGCAGATTTGATTGAGTCGAGGAGGGCTGTCATGTTTGCATTAGTCTTCCTCATGTGAACTGCATGATCAACAGGAATAGAAGGAAGATGGTTGCCGTTGTGAAGTAATACAGCTTTCAAACTAAGCTTGGAGGAGTCTATGAAAAGCCTCCATTCAGTTGGATCATGGTTCAAATTCAAACATTTCATCAAGCCATTAACGTCGCAGCAAACAACCAGGTTGTTTTTCTTCTCAATAAAAGGAAGCCGATCCCTCTGATGTTCTCTGTACTGTAAGACCCTGACATCACGTTGGAGAAGATCCCATTGCTGTAGTCTTGGCTCTAGAAGTTTTGCCTTCTCCTTTGACAAATCAAGGTCCCGAATGAGATCACTCTATTTCGGTGGACTCAGTCTGTGCGGTGTATCATCTTTTACCTCAGAGTCAGGGTCATGGAATGTGGAAGGCTTGTTGGATTCTTCTTTTTCCACATTTTCTACTTCAAGCTCATAATCTTGGGGTGGAGTAGGAACTGGTAAACTATCTGAATGTAGAATAGGTCGAATAGCAGATAGAAGATTCGGGTACTGTTCCTGTTTTCTTAATTGACAATTCTGCCTTTATATGTGAAGTCGAGCAGAAATAGCAGTCATCTGTATGGTTTTAGGCTCCCGTCAAACCATAGGCACAGCAAAAGCCATAGATCATTTTTTTATTTTTCAGCCATTCTCATAGTTTAACTGAACAAGAGTTGCAACATAGATGTGGAGCCCATGACTTATTCTGGTCCCCTACCTTCATACCAAAACAATGATGACAGGCAATCTTCACAAGAGGCGTCAGATTGGATTTCTGTGACGAAAATTTCACTACAAATGTAACAAGCATTCACTAAATTTCCACATTTTCGTGGCATTTTGATATAGCAAATTTTACACTTCAAAAGCACTCCAAAACCAGAAATTCTAAAAAAAAAAAAGGGAAGCAGAAACAATATGAAACTCAGTAATAGCAACATTTATTATGTTTAGAACCTACAAACTTATGGAGAACATTGTGTTATGTCAGTTAAGAGGTGTAACAACTCCTCCCCCCAAAAAAATTTCCACAAAATAAAAATAAACTCTAAAAAATAACATGTTACTGTATCTCCAAAGCAAGAGCCAATCGGTTATTTTTATGGCGATTTCTGAATTCAGCAGATGGAAACACATAAAAATACGCTAATTTTGCCCCGAAACAAAATCATCATTGGGAAGCGTTTTCTGTTCTGAAAGCCACCATCTGATACTTTTGGTTTGAGCCCCGTTATGAATAAAACATAAGATTAGGGCCACAGTGTGTATGTTTCTAAACACAGGGCAATTCATTTTGTGGTGCAAATCCTCATTTTAATATGCACTATAAAAAAAAAAACTGACTCATTTGTAAAAAGTTTTATTTTTTCACCTCAAAATTACATTAACTCCTGAATAATAAAACTGAAGTCAAAATACTCATGACACCCCTCAGTTAAGGGGTGTATTTATTTAAATGGGGTCATTTGTGGGGATGTCTATCATTCTGACATCTATGAGCCTTTGCAATCTTAGTGGAGGGAAAACAAGATGTTCCTCAAAATGTTAATAATGTTAAAATTGTATGTCTGCTAAATGGTTAAAAAAAAAAAAATCTCAATTGTGCTTCCAGAATAAAGTAAACAGATGGAAATATATATCTTATCGAAAATTTCTACAGTATGTGTGCATATATTCAATATATTGCAGTTAAAAATGGGACAAAGATACTTTTTTTTCAAAATTCTTCCAATTATGGCGCTTTTAATATATATACACACACACATTCTATTGGTCTATTGTTACCACCTAAATGAAGCATAATAATTGGCAAAAAAATGGCAGAAGTGCTTGGATATGCAAAACCTTTACAGAGTTATTCTATGCTCTAGTGACAGATGTCAGATTTCCCAAATTTGGCCTGGTTATTAAAGCGCAGTCTTCGTTAAAGTGAGTTTCTTTGGCTGGGAGCTTGAGGTTTCCGTTTAATTTGTTATAATAAGTAATAATTTGTTGTATTGTATTCTATGTTCCAACTCTTTCTCATTGGCGTTCGCTTCAGTTAACCATTTTTCGGTTCTCTGTTCCATTTGAGCAGCAGAGAAACAGAAATTAAAGCAGAATTAAATGTTTCAGCTGTTTTCCTCATTGATTTTCAACAGGTTTTTTAACCACTTTAGTATCCGAGATTTATCACCTTTCATTTTAGTTTTGTTTTTGTTTTATCCCCACCTTCCTTGAGCCATAATTTTATTTTTAATTTGTCCATTGACATAGCCATATAGTGGCCTGTTTTTTGTGAGACAAATTGTAGTTTTGAATGCCACCATTTTATGTAATAAATATTGTATGGAATAACAATATTGTATTAATTTTTTTAATTAGGATGAAATGAAAAAATAGTGGGTTTCGTTTTTACAGAGCTCACAGGGCAGCAAAAATGACATATGTACTTTGGTCTATGAGCCAGTACACTTACCATGATATGCTCGGCCTGGAGATTCTGCTTTCTTGTTCCCCGAACAGAGCAGGAAAACTGAATCCCAACCGCAAATGTGCGAACAGCCAAACTGATGCATCTGTGTAAAACTGACATAAAGCATCAGTTCTGCTTTAGTTTGTGATCAGTCCACATTTAGTTAAAAACTGACCAGTTTCATAGGGACCCCAAACGCAGGTGTGAACCCCCTCCCAATATCGCAACGCCAGCATTTGTCAGAAGGTATGGGGTTGAACTTGTATAGATAATGTGCGGTACCACTTAGTCAGTTTATAAGAATTCTCTTGAATCTTAACACAGCTGGAAAAACCGTGGGAGTGCAAAAGGATGAAAGAGAGAGTTTCTTTTGAGAAAGAGATTCCTAATTCCTTTCTCAGGCAAGTAATGAGCTTGGTTTGTAAGATACATTCTAGATTTGTTAAGATAGAACAGAAGAAAACTTAGAGGCGCCAGCAAGGAAATTGGTCTAATGGGGTTTAAAGAGGCCAGAAATTGTTCGATGGCTGATTGTTCCCTTGGGTTGTCTGTGGTACCCATCAAATAAAAAACTAAGTGCTGAGGGCCCAGCAGACATCTCTCTAAGGAGATATGTAAAGAACTATCTTTAATCCTAGCAAGATACAGCCATCTCAAACTACTAATGACCACTTGTGTGTTTGGGAGTGAGTGCCTTGCATGCTCCGCCCCTGATCACATGACAGGGATGTTATTGCAGGTCCAATCTTACTTATGGACAAGTGGTCATTACATGCAGAGCCTGAAAGAAGCTGTGTGCCGACAGGACCTTTGTTGATCCAATAGTTATAGACAGCAGCACAGCCAAATGACCATGTAAGAGCTGTGGACATGGAACTACTGTGTCAACCTACCGGGTAAATGATGATCTAGTCCAGCACCGTTGACAGTTGACGCCAGCTTGGAAGGTAAGATACCGGATGTATGAACCCTGTATGCAGGTAGAAACTAGGAAAGGTAACTTGCCCTGAACTTATAAGCAGGAGGGTAGACTCCTGCCTTTTAAGCGGAGCACTTGTCCAGATAAGGACGACCCCACTGTCTTATTCTAGGCGTTAACTGACCCTGTCAGGACAGAAAACCTATACGATGAAAGACAGAACAATACCGGGACATACAGGAACTAAGGAGATACAAACTGACAGGGAGGAACAGAGAGGAAGACTCACGAGAGTGACTGACATTTGGATACACAAACGGAGAATACAGAACACAAGCAGGTAGCAAGGAAACAAGGTAACTACTGAAGCAGCGGCTGGACATGAAGTGAAGGGAACAAAGGTTACATCAGTACTGCAGCAAGGACTGAAAGGTCCAGAGCGGCTACATAGAACGGTGATTAGAAAAGTTGCATCAGCTGAGCAGAAGACACAAACAATTAACCCTAGAAGTGCTGAACAAAAATATAGGCACAGGGAGAATGGGACGACGCCCATTTCTGTCAGACACCGAGGTAGAGAATTGTGTCTGAAGAGGGGGCGTAAGGGGGGGAGGTAGTTCGGTACACTGTTCAAACTGCTGGTTCGCCACAGAAATTCCTGAATCAGATGGGGGGCATTGATGTTCTCAGATGGCTCCCATGACCTCTGCTCCGGTCCGTAACCCTTCCAATCCACTAGGTAAAAGGTTTTGTTCCTGACCTTCTTAACATCAAGAATACTTTTTACCTCGAAGATGTTCTCCGAACTAACCCGAGTGGCATCTGGTCTAGGATTTTTTGAAAATCTGTTGAGCACAAGTGGTTTAAGGAAAGAGATGTGGAAGGAATTGGGGATACACAGGGAGGGAGGGGGGGGGGGGGGAGCCTATAACACACAGAATTAATTTTCCCCAACACTTCAAACGGATCCAAAAATCATGGGGCGAGCTTATAAAATGGAATTTTCAGCCTGATATGTTTGGAGGAAAGCCACACTTTATCCCCTGGGACAAACTGCGGAGAGGACCGACGTCTGCCATCGGCAACCCTCTTCATGGAAGAAATTGACCTCTCCAGATTAACCTTAGTCTCCTGCCAAATCTTTGCAAAACTCTCTGCTGGCGAAGCAGCTGCTGAAACCTCAGAAGTAGTGGAGACTGGCAGGGAAATTCTGGGTTGATGACCACATACAATGAAGAAAGGAGAAGCCATCTGGTCAGTGCAGCACTGTTGCAGGTGAGAAGGCTACCTTTAGAGCTTGAAAAGCAGATTCTGCCTCCGGGGACCACTGCTGGTCATCAGCTCCCTTACAGGTGAGAGCCAAGATGGGGGAAATCAGAGAGGAGAAGTGTGGAATAAACTTTCGGTAATAGTTCGCAAAGCCCAGGAATTGTTGGATTGCCTGAAGGCCAGAGGGACAAGGCCAATTCAGGACTGCAGAGACTTTCTCAGGATCCATCTCCAAACCCTGCTTGGAAACAATATACCCCAAAAAGTGGAGCGACTCACATTCAAAAACACATTTCTCCAATTTGGCAAATAGACGATGCTCCCTTAATCGCTGGAGCACTGTGCAAACCTGCCTCCGGTGCGAGGGGGTGTCTGGGGTAAAAATCAGGATATCGTCCAAATACGCAACAACACATTGCTGAAGGAGATCTCTGAAAATGTCATTAGCAAATTCCTGAAAGACACCTGGAGCTTAAACCAGACCAAATGGCATTACCAAGGATTGTGTCTGAACAGTGTACCTAACAGACCATAAATGGTAAAGCTCACCATGGTGCACGATCCAAAGAACTGGGTATGGACTTAAAGACCCTTCAGGCATCAGTAGAAATGGATAGTGGATCAGCATGCAGGAACTCAATTAGTCTTCATTGATATCAAATATATATAACATACACCAATCACTAACATCCAACATCTACACACCCACATTCCCTTTACCTCACCATAGGTCAAGCGGTACCCCCACCAGGTGCAGGACCCACCTAACAATAATGATTTCATGAAGTTCCACTTATTCATCAGATGGCTGCAATGTGCCATGATACTCAGCGTCCCTGAATCGCTATAACGCACACTCGGCCTCTTAGCCAATCAAAGGGCTCCCCTCACTGTTCTGCCAATACTAGTCCGTTATTGCTAGAACGCATGCGCGGTTATCACAACTCACAAGAGAACAGAGCAATAATAGCTTCGTTCCACGAATGCGCGGCACCCAACCTGCGCCCAGTCACTACTGATATATTATGTCATCTTGCTCTGTTCATGCGTGAGTTGTGATAACCATACTTGTGCTGTGTGTGAAGCGCATATTTAGCAGAGCTGTGTATGACACACATATGTAGCAGATCTGTGTGTGTTGTGTGTGACACGCATATGTAGCAGAGTTGTATGCTGTGTGTGATGCCCCTAAGCAGCAGAGCTGTATGTGATGTGCATATCTAGCAGAGCTGTATGTGATGCGCATATTTAGCAGACTTGTGAAAAGCGCATAAGTAGCACAGCAGTTTGTGATGTGCATATGTAGCAGGGCTGTGTGTAACGTGCATACGTTGCAGAGCTGTGTGTGTAATGCACCTATGTAGCAGAACTGTGTGTGCTGTTTGTTAGAAGCACATATGTAGTACAGCTGTGTGTGCTACGTGTGAAGCACAGCTGTGTGTGAAGTGCATATGTAGCAGACCTCTGCTGTGTATGAAGTGCATATGTAGCAAAGCTGTGTGTGATGTGCGTGTGACGCGCATATCTAGCACAGCTCTGTGTGCTGCACATATGTAGCAAAGCTGTGTCCTGTGTGTGTGTGAGATGAGCATAAGTAGCAGAGCTGTGAGTACTGTATGTAACACGCATATGTAGTAGAACTGTTTATTCTGTGTGTGACGCACATATGTAGCACATCTGCGTGTGATGCACATAGTAGCAGAGATGCGTGTTCTGTGTACGTAAGATGTGCTAATGTAGTACCAGTGTATCTGCTGAGTGTGACGTGCATATGTAGCAGTGCTGTGTGTGATGTGCATATGTAGCAGTGCTGTGTGTGATGTGCATATGTAGCAGAGCTGTGTTTGCTGTATGGGAGACACATATCTAGCAGAACTGTGTGTGAAGCGCATACGTATCAGAGCTGTGTGTGATGCTTATATGTGGCAGAGCTGTGTGTGTGACGCGAATATTAAGCAGAGCTCTGTATGATGTATAGGACATGTGTGTGTAGTAAAGCTGTTTCTGACACACATATGTAGCAGAGCTCTATGTGCTGTATGTGAAGCACATATGTAGCAAAGCTCTGTTTGTTGTGTGTGAAGGCGCATCCATTACTCCCCAGAACTCTAGGCCCTGCTTTGGATCCCACTAGGCAGCACTTGGCTTTTGTGCAGCAAGGCCTTGGATGGGCTGTGGGAGCTTCAGGCCCAAGTAGCTGCAAATTGTGTCCTTAGAGGGGGTTAAGTCTCTAAGGTCCTGATGTGGCACTCTGCCGCAGGCACATTCGGGTCGGGCTCAGCAGAAAGCCTCCTGCATGCCCCTCTGCCAGATGAGCCTCTTGGCCCCAGTTTTTGATTCCACCAGGCCTCAACAGGCACCCTCTTATTAGGGCATATAGCTAGCCTTGAGACCCTCTATCTATAACTCTTAATGCTAAGGAATATATTACCATCTTTGTGTCCTCAAGAGGGGAGGTAGAGTACAAGATGGTGAAGTGGTTTGCTGCTTGGAAGCATCCAGGTCTGACATCAACTGACATAAGTGTGAAAGTCTTTGGTTACAAAGAGGAGATCCAACTTCTGGTTTATCTGACACCCTTCCAGCGCCCCAGTGGTCGGTTACATTTCTTCCATCAAATTTGACCGGGGAGATTATCCCATGCAAAATTGCATGGGCAGGCTTGATGGTGCCACTCACTAAGAGGTTCAGTGGAAGGGTTGGTCTTTGATCCTTCGGAAAATGGTTAATCTGATTTAAACATACTTGGTCCCTTTATTCATCTACCTGGGCAGCGTATGCATTTTTCCAGAACCTCTCAGGTCTACAACCTGTTCTTCCTAATGATGTTGGGGAAATAGGTTGAACCTAATAAGGAGAGATGTCACATACTGCACAATGAGATTAGGGTGGTTATCTATGGTCAACTCTGTGGTGTTTCTTGTAAACACCTTTGTTAAAAAAACAAACACAAAAAAACGTAGGCAACTTCTAGTAGGAGAGGTCTTCTCTGTTGGTATTTTCCTGTTTGGGGTGGTTTATGCCCATGTTCCTGGAATGCGAGACATTAGTCCAAGTGAAGGATCTTTGCATGCTGCAAAAGCATCCTCTGGTTTACACTTCCATGGCTCTGAAGATAATACATCAGTGGGGTCTAGGAATGGGTGTGATCAGCACTCTGTTGTGGAAACTTCTTGATAAGAGGGTCCTATTGACACATTTCCAGTCCCTGGTACTCAAGTCTCCACCCAGAGCTGTAGGTGGAGGGGAATAGGTGGGGGGTCTGCAGGATTTAAACAGATCTCCTCAGGTCTTTCAGTATCCAGGTTCAGTTATTTGTACTCCCAGAACCCACTTCAACTCAACCAAAGGTGGTCAGCACAAGTCCCCCTGTGTGTGGGTTCTGATATGATATCTGTGCACCGGTGTCACAATGAAGGACAGGCAAGTAGCAATGAAGACTGTAGGCCTAATCTGTAGGAATATCAGCTTTCTGAAGCTATTTCCTCTTACCTTAATCAGTGACCTGAACCTCCAGTGCAGCTCCACAGCTGTCTCAGGTAAGTAGGTATGCTTTTATAGTTAGATCCACGGCATCCAGCGACTCTAGGCCCTGGCTTCGTACGTGATGGCGAAGTGGATCGCTACTCAGAATCCTTCAGGTCTGACATTAACTGACATAAATGTCAATGTCTCTGGTTAGGAAGGGGAGATCCTATTTTTGGTTTTCTTGACACTTCCAGTGCCCCAGTGCTCGGATAAAATTCTTGGCATCAAATTTGACCAGGGAGATTAATTCATGCTAAATTGTGGGGACAGGCTTGATGGTGCCACTCAGAAAGTGGCTGAGTGGAAGGATTAGTCTTTGACCTTTCAGAAAATGGTCAATCAGATCAAAACATACTCTGTCCCTTTATTCATCTACCTGGGCAGTGTATGCATTTTTCCAGAACGTCCCAGGTCTATGGCGTGTTCTTCCTAATGTTGTGGAGAAATAGGTTGAACCTAATGAGAAGAGACATCACATACTGTACAAGGATATTCAGGGTTTTTATGGTTAAACACCTTTGTTTAAAAAAAGAAAAAAAAACACAAACAAAAAAACATTGACAGTAGATGTCTTCTATGTTAATATTTTCCTGCTGGAGGTGGTTTATGCCCATGCTTGTGGAATGTGGGACTTTAGTCCCAATTAAGGATCTTTGCACGCTACATAAGCATCCTTTGGCTCACACTACCATGGCTCTAAAGATGATACATTAGTGGGGTCTAGGAATGGGGGCCATCAGGACTCTGTTGTTGAAGCCCCTTGAAAAGAGGGTCCTATTAACACATTTCCAGCCCTGGTGCTCAAGGACTGCCCAAGTTGGGACCTGGTGGTAGAGTTGTGTTTATTGCATTTTAACAGGATCTTTTTGAAGTTTTGGGACTTGGATTGGCACTGTTTCCACTGGAGACTTTATGTAAAGGGTAACTTGAAGTACGGGCACTCTGGGGTAAGGCTTGTCTCCATGTACAGAGTTCCAATGGAACATTTTCTGCTTCAGTGCCTCTCTAATACAGAGGTGTACAAGCTGGTGGGAGACTTCATTGATTGGCCTAGGCTGTCTGACCTTTCCTATATGGAATAGGCCTGTGGGGCATTCAGAGACCATGGTAATAGGGTCTTGATTCCTAATCAGCCCACTGGTCAGGTTTTATCTGTGGAATGCAAAGTGTTCAGTTTCATTGTAGTAGAAAATCGTTCCTGTAGATGAGGTGATAAACATTTTGGGTGACTTGGTGAAGGTGCGCTCTCTGGATTATGAGAGGTTGGGCACAGATAAGGGTTTGTTTTTCAATTAGTTTTTTTTTTTTTTTTTTTAAAGGGGTTCTGTCATTAAAAGCAAAAAATTATATACTTACTAGAGATGAGTGAACGCGCTCGTTTAGGATAATTACTCGATCGAGCATCACTTTTTTCAAGTAACTGCATACTCGGGAAAAAAGATTCGAGGGGCATCTCTCTCTCTTTCCCCCCCCACTCACCTCTGGCACCCCCCGAATCTTTTTGCCCGATTAGGCAGTTACTTGAAAAAAGCGATGCTCAATCGAGTAATTGTCCTAAACGAGCACGTTTGCTCATCTCTAATACTTACCTATTGCTCCCCAGGCAGTCTGCTTACCTCCTTTTCTCCTCCCAAATCTTCTCCTGGAGCCTCTTGTCACTTCGGTCGCGTGACCTGCAGCTGCCCAATTTATCTGGATCCGGTTATGTAGCGTACATTGCGCTACATTCTGCTTCCTTCAGGTCAATGCACGCATACGTCACAAGTGACGTAGCGTTGATTGCATAGTCAGGAAGTGCAGAATGAATGGCAGCCGGGCAAGACCACGGCACGACTGCGCAAGCGGCGCGACTGAGCATGTGCGAGGCTGTGGCACGCGCGCTTGCCCGCCAGACCTCACTAGTTACATGCACGGGCCACACAAGGATTTAGCGATGCGCACTGTCGGCCAATAGAAATGTATCCCTGACATTGTTGTCAGGCAGAATACATTTGCATTAGCCAATAGAAGTACAAGCTTGTGCTGCCACCCGTGTTTTTTGCAAAAAAAAATAAAAATCTTATGGCCTTTCAAATCTATTTGTGTGTATGTATATATTTATTAGTGGGGATATACAGTTAGGGCCAGAAATATTTGGACAGTGACACAAGTTTTGTTATTTTAGCTGTTTACAAAAACATGTTCAGAAATACAATTTTATATATAATATGGGCTGAAAGTGCACACTCCCAGCTGCAATATGAGAGTTTCCACATCCAAATCGGAGAAAGGGTTTAGGAATCATAGCTCTGTAATGCATAGCCTCCTCTTTTTCAAGGGACCAAAAGTAATTGGACAATGGAATCTAAGGGCTGCAATTAACTCAGAAGGCGTCTCCCTCGTTAACCTGTAATCAATTAAGTAGTTAAAAGGTCTGGGGTTGATTCCAGGTGTGTGGGTTTGCATTTGGAAGCTGTTGCTGTGACCAGACAACATGTGGTCAAAGGAACTCTCAATTGAGGTGAAGCAGAACATCCTGAGGCTGAAAAAAAAAGAAAAAAATCCATCAGAGAGATAGCAGACATGCTTGGAGTAGCAAAATCAACAGTCAGGTACATTCTGAGAAAAAAGGAATTCACTGGTGAGCTTGGGAACTCAAAAAGGCCTGGGCGTCCACGGAAGACAACGGTGGTGGATGATCGACGCATACTTTCTTTGGTGAAGAAGAACCTGTTCACAACATCAACTGAAGTCCAGAACACTCTCAGGGAAGTAGGTGTATCTGTCTCTAAGTCAACAGTAAAGAGAAGACTCCATGAAAGTAAATACAAAGGGTTCACATCTAGATGCAAACCATTCATCAATTCCAAAAATAGACAGGCCAGAGTTAAATTTGCCGAACAACACCTCAAGAAGCCAGCCCAGTTCTGGAAAAGTATTCTATGGACAGATGAGACAAAGATCAACCTGTACCAGAATGATGGGAAGAAAAAAGTTTGGAGAAGAAAGGGAACGGCACATGATCCAAGGCACACCACATCCTCTGTAAAACATGGTGGAGGCAACGTGATGGCATGGGCATGCATGGCTTTCAATGGCACTGGGTCACTTGTGTTTATTGATGACATAACAGCAGACAAGAGTAGCCGGATGAATTCTGAAGTGTACCGGGATATACTTTCAGCCCAGATTCAGCCAAATGCTGCAAAGTTGATCGGACGGCGCTTCACAGTACAGATGGACAATGACCCCAAGCATACAGCCAAAGCTACCCAGGAGTTCATGAGTGCAAAAAAGTGGAACATTCTGCAATGGCCAAGTCAATCACCAGATCTTAACCCAATTGAGCATGGATTTCACTTGCTCAAATCCAGACTTCAGACGGAAAGACCCACAAACAAGCAAGACCTGAAGGCTGCGGCTGTAAAGGCCTGGCAAAGCATTAAGAAGGAGGAAACCCAGCGTTTGGTGATGTCCATGGGTTCCAGACTTAAGGCAGTGATTGCCTCCAAAGGATTCGCAACAAAATATTGAAAAAAATATATTTTGTTTGGTTTATGTTTATTTGTCCAATTACTTTTGAGCTCCTAAAATGTGGAGTGTTTGTAAAGAAATGTGTACAATTCCTACATTTTCTATCAGATATTTTTGTTCAACCCTTTAAATTAAACGTTACAATCTGCACTTGAATTCTGTTGTAGAGGCTTCATTTCAAATCCAATGCGGTGGCATGCAGAGCCCAACTCGCGAAAATTGTGTTACTGTCCAAATATTTCTGGCCCTAACTGTAGCTCGGTAGCATGCGGGTTTCTTGATATTCAGAGACGGAACACCAGCGGAAGCAGTCCAAAAGCAGGCGTGAGCTGCTTTTATTTTTATAACAGCAACATAAAAGTCCAGCCTTAGTTTCAGGCAAACAAATAATCCACAATCCAGCGATCAGGCCGTCCCGGCCTGATCAGGTCGCACTCAGCATGTGCAGCGCACAGCGGGGCTTCTATGTCCAGCCGGTCACACAGGCTGCCAGGGTCCAGCAGCCATCTTAGCTCAATATACAACATATAACAATGCACCAACACATGTATATTATGCTACGATCGTGTGGGCAAACTAAGCATGGGGCCCACACGATTGTGACCCAAAGAAAGGAGAGGACTAGGTACGCACACAGGTTGCAAGCAAACTGTCCCTGTGCTGTACGGAAGGTTGGCATGGCCCTACCTAAGCGGGGACATTGCCCCAATAAGGGCAGCCCAGCGGTCTTCGGATCTGGGCCCTAGCTGATCCTAGGAGCCACGCACCAGAACAGGACACACAAAGCCAGAATACACAGCATACAGCAACCACTAGCAACAGCTAGGAAGCTGAATATAAATACCAGGTATTAGTTGACATGTTGTACAATATGTGGAAGCTAGCGGGCCACTTCACGGCTCCTGGTTATACTGCTAGTCCCTACACTAACCAGGAGTCCAGCAGAACTGGACTCAGTTCACACCGCACGCTGCAACCAGACAGGACACAGATAGCAGGTCACACAGCAAGATAACACAAAACTGACAGAATTTAAACGTACAAATGAACATGAACCAGAAAAACCCACACCACACAGCAAGCTTGCAACAGCCCAGGATTCATGACTGCTTACCTTGAACTCTAGATACAGACGGACCAAGAGCTGGGTTTATATGTGAGCTCAGACCAAGGCGATTGGCTAGCAGGAAGTACCACACCCAGCCAGCTCAATTAACCCTCAACCACCTGTAGCTGGGCTGCTAGGAAGCCCAGAACTACAGATCCCAGCAGCTCATGTCACAATATATATATATATATATATATATATATATATATATATATCTTTATTTATCTGTATCTATATAGCTATCTATCCATTTGTATATCTATCTATCCATCTATTTGTATATCCATCTATCTGTATCTATCATCTGTATCTATATATCTATATCTATCCAACGGTATCTATCCATCTATCTACCCATTCATCCATCCATATCTATCTATCTGTATCCATATATCAATCTATTGATCTATATGTATTTATAAATCTATATCTATCTATCTATCCATCTGTATTTATCTGTATCTATCCATTTGTATATCTATCTATATCTGTCTATCAATATCTATTTATCCATCTGTATCTTTCCATCTATCTATATCTGTCTATCTATATCTATCTATCCATCTGTATCTTTTCATCTATCTACCTATCTATTCATCCGTATATCCATCTGTATCTATCTGTATATATCTATCAATCTATCCATCTGTATCTATCTATCAATCTATCCATCTGTATCTATCTATCTATCCATCTATATCTATCTATCCATCTGTATTTATCTGTATCTATCCATCTATCTGTATCTATCATCTGTATATCTATCCGTATCTATCCATCTATCTATATCTGTCTACCTATATCTATCTATCCATCTGTATCTATCCATCTATCTACCTATCTATCCATCCATATCAATCCATCTGTATCCATATATCAATCTATCGATCTATATCTATCTATTTATCCGTATCTATCCATCTATCTGTATCTATCCATCTTTATATCTATCTATCTATTTGTATCTATCATCTGTATATCTATCTGTATCTATCCATCTATCTATATCTATCCATCTATCTATCTAAATCTGTCTATCAATATCTATCTATCCATCTGTATCTATCCATCTGCCTACCTATCTATTCGACCATCCATCCGTATATATCCATCTGTATCTATCTATCTGTATATATCTATCAATGTATCCATCTGTATCTATCTATCAATCTATCTATCTGCATCTAGCTATCTATCCATGTGTATCTATCCATCTGTATGTATCTATCTATCTATCCATCTGTATCTATCCATCATCTATCTATTTATCTGTATCTATCTATCCATCCATCCGTATCTGTCTATCTGTATCTATCTATCCATCCATCCATCCGTATCTATCTATCCATCATCTATCTATTTATCTGTATCTATCTATCTGTATCTATACATCTGTATCTATCCATTTATCCGTATCTATCCATCCATCCGTATCTATCCATCCGTATCTATCTATCTATCTATCTATCTATCTGTATCCTTCTGTCCTTTATATTGCTGGGTTTTATCTATCCAGATTAATTTCCCAATTATATTCTGTGTAGTTTCTATAACCCGTGGGCCCTTGAGTAAAATATAGGTGTTTCTCCAGCGCATGTGGATACTATCGGGTTACCCTTAAGAAGGATGTGGTTATGCGTATACACCCAGTGACTGCGATGACAGCAAACGAACGCCAAGACTCTGTAAGTAGAGATGAGCGAACGTACTCGTCCGAGCTTGATATTCGTGCGAATATTAGGGTGTTCGGGATGTTCGTTATTCGTAACGAGTACCACGCGGTGTTCAGGTTACTTTCACTTCCTTCCCTGAGACGTTAGCGCGCTTTTCTGGCCAATTGAAAGACAGGGAAGGCATTACAACTTCCCCCTGTGACGTTCAAGCCCTATACCACCCCCCTGCTGTGAGTGGCTGGGGCGATCAGATGTCACCCGAGTATAAAAGTCGGCCCCTCCCGCGGCTCGCCTCAGATGTCTTGTGAGTTAGCTGAGGGACAGTGCTGCTGGTGCCTGAGCTGCTGTAGGGAGAGCGTTAGGAGTTAGTGTAGGCTTCAAGAACCCCAAAGGTCCTTCTTAGGGCCACATCTACCTGTGTGCAGGCTGCTGCTAGCAGTGGTTTTTTGTTTTTTTTCCTCAAAATCGGCAGTGCAGAGCATTGCACCCGGCATTAGGGACAGAAGTGGTGCTTAGGCAGGGAGACTGTTAGGAGTGAGTGTAGCCTTCAAGAACCTCAACGGTCCTTTCTAGGGCCAAATTTAACCGTGTGCAGTACTGTGCTGGCTGCTGTTAGCAGTGTTGCATATTTTTTTTTTTCTAAAAATCGTCTGTGCAGAGCATTGCACCCTCCATTGATACTACAGGGACAGAATTGTGTAGGCAGGGCCACAACACAGTTATTGTTCATTGAATATACGCAGTGGGGCCTTCCCTTTGCAAAAAAGCGAAAAAATTATATTTGGCCTGCCTGTGTCAGTCCTAAGGTCTCCGTGTACGTGTGTGCTGCGTGGAAAACGCACAAAAATCAGACGCAACCAGCTACGGTTTACTGCAGGCTTGCGCCATTGTCTTTCCTGACTGGCAAATACCTGCTCTGCCAGAGTTAATAACTCTGCTACACTAAAGTTGTGTGACACTTTTTCAGGGCCACACCACAGTTATTAAACGTATTGTTCATTGAATATACGCAGTGGGGCCTTCCCTTTGCAAAAAAGCGAAAAAATTATATTTGGCCTGCAGGCTTGCGCCAATTTATTTCCTGCCTGGGAAATCAAATCACTGGTAATACAGCATGCTGAGGGGTAGGGGTAGGCCTAGAGGACGTGGACGCGGCCGAGGACGCGGAGGGCCAAGTGAGGGTGTGGGCACAGGCCGAGCTCCTGATCCAGGTGTGTCGCAGCCGACTGCTGCGCGATTAGGAGAGAGGCACGTTTCTGGCGTCCCCACATTCATCGCCCAATTAATGGGTCCACGCGGGAGACCTTTATTAGAAAATGAGCAGTGTGAGCAGGTCCTGTCCTGGATGGCAGAAAGTGCTTCGAGCAAGCTATCATCCACCCAGAGTTCTGCGCCGTCCAGTGCTGCAAATCCGAATCCTCTGTCTGCTGCTCCTCCTTCCTCCCAGCCTCCTCACTCCACTACAATGACTCATGCTCAGGAGCGGGAACACTCCCAGGAACTTTTCTCGGGCCCCTGCTCAGATTGGGCAGCAGTGGTTCCTCTACCACCAGAGGAGTTTATCGTCACTGATGCCCAACCATTGGAAAGTTCCCGGGGTCCGGGGGATGAGGCTGGGGACTTCCGGCAACTGTCTCAAGACCTTTCAGTGGGTGAGGAGGACGATGACGATGAGACACAGTTGTCTTGCAGTGAGGTAGTAGTAAGGGCAGTAAGTCCGAGGGAGCAGCGCACAGAGGATTCGGAGGAAGAGCAGCAGGACGATGAGGTGACTGACCCCACCTGGTGTGCAACGCCTACACAGGACAGGTCTTCAGAGGGGGAGGCACGGGCAGCAACAGGGCAGGTTGCAAGAGGCAGTGCGGTGGCCAGGGGTAGAGGCAGGGCCAGACCGAATAATCCACCAAGTGTTTCCCAAAGCGCCCCCTCGCGCCATGCCACCCTGCAGATTAATTTCCCAATTATATTCTGTGTAGTTTCTATAACCCGTGGGCCCTTGAGTAAAATGTAGGTGTTTCTCCAGCGCATGTGGATACTATCGGGTTACCCTTAAGAGGTAACTCTAAGGTCTGGCAGTTTTTCACCGAGACGCCTGACGACCGACGAACAGTGGTGTGCAACCTTTGTCGCGCCAAGATCAGCCGGGGAGCCACCACCAACAGCCTGACCACCACCAGCATGCGCAGACATATGATGGCCAAGCACCCCACAAGGTGGGACGAAGGCCGTTCACCGCCTCCGGTTTGCACCGCTGCCTCTCCCCCTGTGCCCCAACCTGCCACTGAGATCCAACCCCCCTCTCAGGACACAGGCACGACCGTCTCATGGCCTGCACCCACACCCTCACCTCCGCTGTCCTCGGCCCCATCCACCAATGTCTCGCACCGCACAGTCCAGCCGTTGCTAGCGCAACTGTTGGAGCGCAAGCGCAAGTACGACGCCACGCACCCGCACGCTCAATCATTAACCGTTCACATAGCCAAATTTATCAGCCTTGAGATGCTGCCGTATAGGGTTGTGGAAAAGGAGTCCTTCAAAGCTATGATGGCGGCGGCGGCCCCGCGCTACTCAGTTCCCAGTCGCCACTACTTTTCCCGATGTGCCGTCCCAGCCCTGCACGACCACGTCTCCCGCAACATTGTACGCGCTCTCACCAATGCGGTTAGTGGCAAGGTCCACTTAACTATGGACACGTGGACAAGCACAGGCGGGCAGGGCCACTACATCTCCCTGACGGCACATTGGGTGAATTTAGTGGAGGCTGGGACAGAGTCAGAGCCTGGGACCGCTCACGTCCTACCCACCCCCAGAATTGCGGGCCCCAGCTCGGTGGTGGTATCTGCGGCGGTGTATGCTTCCTCCACTAAAGCACCCTCCTCCTCCTCCTCCTCCGCAACCTCTGTCTCGCAATCAAGATGTGTCAGCAGCAGCACATCGCCAGCAGTCAGTGTCGCGCGGCGTGGCAGCACAGCGGTGGGCAAGCGTCAGCAGGCCGTGCTGAAACTACTCAGCTTAGGAGATAGGAGGCACACGGCCCACGAACTGCTGCAGGGTCTGACAGAGCAGACCGACCGTTGGCTTGCGCCGCTGAGCCTCCAACCGGGCATGGTCGTGTGTGACAACGGCCGTAACCTGGTGGCGGCTCTGCAGCTCGGCAGCCTCACGCACGTGCCATGCCTGGCCCACGTCTTTAATTTGGTGGTTCAGCGCTTTCTGAAAAGCTACCCACGCTTGTCAGACCTGCTCGTAAAGGTGCGCCGGCTCTGCGCACATTTCCGCAAGTCCCACACGGACGCTGCCACCCTGCGCACCCTGCAACATCGCTTTAATCTGCCAGTGCACCGACTGCTGTGCGATGTGCCCACACGGTGGAACTCTACGCTCCACATGTTGGCTAGGCTCTATGAGCAGCGTAGAGCTATAGTGGAATACCAACTCCAACATGGGCGGCGCAGTGGGAGTCAGCCTCCTCAATTCTTTTCAGAAGAGTGGGCCTGGTTGGCAGACATCTGCCAGGTCCTTAGAAACTTTGAGCAGTCTACCCAGGTGGTGAGCGGCGATGCTGCAATCATTAGCGTCACCATTCCTCTGCTATGCATCTTGAGAAGTTCCCTGCAAACCATAAAGGCAGCCGCTTTGCGCTCGGAAACCGAGCCGGGGGAAGACAGTATGTCGCTGGATAGTCAGAGCACCCTCCTGTCTATATCTCAGCGCGTTCAGGAGGAGGAGGAGGAGCATGAGGAGGATGAGGAGGAGGGGGAAGAGACAGCTTGGCCCACTGCTGACGGTACCCATGCTGCTTGCCTGTCATCATTTCAGCGTGTATGGCCTGAGGAGGAGGAGGAGGAGGAGGATCCTGAAAGTGATCTTCCTAGTGCGGACAGCCATGTGTTGCGTACAGGTACCCTGGCACACATGGCTGACTTCATGTTAGGATGCCTTTCTCGTGACCCTCGCATTCAACGCATTCTGGCCACTACGGATTACTGGGTGTACACACTGCTTGACCCACGCTATAAGGAGAACCTTCCCACTCTCATTCCCGAAGAGGAAAGGGGTTCGAGAGTGTTGCTATACCACAGGACCCTGGCGGACAAGCTGATGGTAAAATTCCCATCCGACAGCGGTAGTGGCAGAAGGCGCAGTTCCGAGGGCCAGGTAGCAGGGGAGGTGCGGAGATCGAGCAGCATGTACAGCCCAGGCAGTGCAACAGTCTTTAAGGGCCTGGCCAGCTTTATGGCTCCCCAGCAAGACTGTGTCACCGCTCCCCAGTCAAGGCTGAGTCGGCGGGAGCACTGTAAAAGGATGGTGAGGGAGTACGTAGCCGATCGCACGACCATCCTCGGTGACGCCTCTGCCCCCTACAACTACTGGGTGTCGAAGCTGGACACGTGGCCTGAACTAGCGCTGTATGCCCTGGAGGTGCTTGCTTGTCCTGCGGCTAGCGTCTTGTCGGAAAGGGTGTTTAGTGCGGCTGGGGGAATCATCACAGATAAGCGTACCCGCCTGTCAACCGACAGTGCCGACAGGCTAACACTCATCAAGATGAACAAAGCCTGGATTTCCCCAGACTTCTCTTCTCCACCAGCGGACAGCAGCGATACGTAAGCAATACGTAGGCTGCACCCGCGGATGGAAGCTACGTTCTCTCTCACCATCCAAAACGGGGACATTTCTGCTTCATCAATCTGTGTCTAATATTCCTCCTCCTCCTCCTGCTCCTCCTCCTGAAACCTCACGTAATCACGCTGAACGGGCAATTTTTCTTAGGGCCACAAGGCTCACTCATAATTTTTCTAAACAATTTTTATATGTTTCAATGCTCTTAAAAGCGTTGAAACTTTAACTTGAACCAATTTTTAGTTAAACTGGGCTGCCTCCAGGCCTAGTTACCACTTAAGCCACATTAACCAAAGCGATTAATGGGTTTCACCTGCCCTCTTGGTTGGCCATGGCCAATTTTTGGGATGTACATTAGTACTGTTGATACAGCAATTTTTGTGGGCCCTCGCCTACAGTGTAATCAAATTAATTTTTAGCCCACCTGCATTACAGCTGACGTTACATCCGCTGTGTTGGGCAATGCAATGTGATATTTCTGTGTACCGCCGGTGGCTTCCTGGCACCCACCCATGCTGTGGGTCCACAGGGAATTATAAATGCATCTGATTCCACTTGTAAAGAACCCCAGTCAGACTGGGGCATGCAGTGTGGGCCGAAGCCCACCTGCATTAAGCACGACATTACTACCTCAGCTGTGTTGGGCAATGCAATGGGATATTTTTGTGTATCGCCGGTGGGTTCCAGGGAGCCACCCATGCTGTCGGTCCACAGGGACTTCACAATAGGGAGTTGTACCTGCCTGTGTCTATGAATTAAAAAAGTCCGGTCTGACTGGGGCATGCAGACACCTTGACAGAATGAATAGTGTGTGGCACATAGGTTCCCCATTGCTATGCCCACGTGTGCAGCTCCTGATGGCGGTGGCACAGGATTATATTTCTCATTGCTTCTGTGCAGCATTGTGGGCTATCGCCCCGCCCCTTTTAAAGAGGGTCGCTGCCTAGCCGTGCCAACCTCTGCAGTGTGTGCCTGCGGTCCCTCGTCGTGGCAGACGCACTTCTAAATAGACATGAGGGTGGTGTGGCATGAGGGCAGCTGAAGGCTGCGCAGGGACACTTTGGTGTGCACTGTGGGGGGGAGGGGGGGCGGTTGGGCAGCATGTAACCCAGGAGAAGTGGCAGCGGAGTGTCATGCAGGCAGTGATTGTGCTTTGTTGGAGGTAGTGTGGTGCTTAGCAAAGGTATGCCATGCTAATGAGCGCTTTTCAGAAGTAAAAGTTTTTGGGAGGGGGGGGGCCACTCTTGCCGCTATTGTGGCTTAATAGTGGGACCTGTGAACTTAGGATGCAGCCCAACATGTAGCCCCTCGCCTGCCCTATCCGTTTCTGTGTCGTTCCCATCACTTTCTTGAATTGCCCAGATTTTCACACAAGGAAACCTTAGCGAGCATCGGCGAAATACAAAAATGCTCGGGTCGCCCATTGACTTCAATGGGGTTCGTTATTCGAAACGAACCCTCGAGCATCGCGAAAAGTTCGTCCCGAGTAACGAGCACCCGAGCATTTTGGTGCTCGCTCATCTCTATCTGTAAGTCATGTGACCAACTGACATACACAGAAGGGGCGTGACTGTAGGGGGCGCCTTGGTGTGTTCACAGGTAGTTAATGTGGGTTAAACTGAGCGCCTTTCAATTTACGGTTTGCACTGAATTTAGCTAAGAACCCTAGATGCAGATTTACGGAAACGCGCGTTGGGTGTGGAGGGTTTTCAGCCCGCCCTGTAGGTTGAGATTTAGGACAGTTTCACGTGGGCGACAAACTCCTGCGACTTTCTCACGATGCGACAGTGATACAAACTGCCTGCGCGTTCCAATGGGTTCCTTCACAGCAGCAATGTTTTTCAGCCTGCTACATCGTGAGAAAAAAATCTTTAGGTTGCTAAAGATTTCTACAATTTGCGCTGTTTTGTAGCCCAGGTTTTCGGGCAATGCAACTTTTACAGTAGGAAATCCCCTCTGGGTTCTCTCTGCCTCCTGCTGGCAGCTCTACTTCTGCTCCGCTTAGTCTCATCTCTTCCAGGGTTATTAGAAGATCTCCAGAACCTCCAGGACGTCTTCTGGCACCGAGCCTTGGGGGGCTCTGAGGTCTGCTGGGGATTGCTGTCCTGTTGGAGGGTCCGATGCCCCCCGAGCTTCAGCCTCCTCACAGCAGACATGACGGTCTCCCCCGTGGCTTATCTATCTGGTTTTGGCCATATTGGGGTGACTTGTCTTGTGCTCCGGTCAGTAGAGGTGACATCTTGGGGTTCAGGGTAGAAGACCTTCAGTGTTCAGTCCGCATCTAACAGAGCAGATGGGCCCCTCAGTGCTGCGGCCACCAGATCTCGCTGCAGGGGGTTTGCAGTCATTCAGGGATTATTGACCATCTTCCTCCTCAGGGATCTTCTGCAGCCGGTGATAGCGCCCCCTTTCTGCCGTGTCCAAGTAGTGCAGCTCTGCTGCATGTACATCACACGCACACGGCTCTGCTACATCCATCCTGACCCCACACATCCCTTCAGCTCACCCAGCAGGGATCACAGCCAGCACAGCAGAATACCCCCTGGTCATGTGACCCCTGACTCCTCCTACACTGGTGATCACATGACAGTGACATCATCACAGGTCCTGGAAGCACACAGCTGCTGTCTACCTCTGCAAGTGGAGGTCTGTGTCCCCTGATGTCAGGTCAGTGGGGGAGGGGATGATTAACCTCTTGTGGACTGGCAGAGTTCAGGCCTAAGACTCCTAGTAGCCCAGTAATCTGTCCTTTAGCCTCTGTGAGTCGGGGGCTTAGAGAGAGGGACAATCCTATTACACAGGGACAGACCCCACTGCAGGAGACACCAACCCCCCCGGCAGGAGGGTCCGGGACCCGGTGGTCTCCTATGGCTCCATCTATGATCAGCCATCCTCCTTCCATCATTATCTCTGCCATCCGTTGGTTCAGATCTCTTCTGGGGGTGCAGGAATCTAGGACAGCGCCCCCCGGGGACTCAGCCTGCCTGGGGGTCTCTGTGGAGTCACAGCGGCGGCTGATATCACGCTTGTCAGCGGGCGGTTTACACGGCGATGATTAATAACCGCATCACATGACTTCTGGGGAGAAAGGAGCGCAAGAGTTTACACAGACTTAACTGGAAGCAGCACATCGCACAGCATACGGGGATTTTAAGGTCCCATTGAGAACAAATAGCCGAGGCCTTTCGAGAGAACAAACCAAGTAGAACGAGCTGCGATTTATTTACCTGTGTGAATGACCCCCCCCCCCCCCCCCTGCTGTGATATCCGGGGATTATTGTTCGGTTGCTCAGAACTCGCAGGAGAATATAATCCACAGCGGAGGTCAGCCCCCCAATAAAGGACTCGGGGTCCCACAACAAGATCCACAGACCTGTGGGGTGTATAGATGGTATCCTGCGCCCTCCTGTTACAGGATTCCCCCTACACAAGGGGCACCAGCAACTTTTTTATTAACCCCTTAACGCTCTGTGACGTACAGTTTCTATATGGAGGAGGATTGGGATCCGATCCCTACAATGTGGGTGCTGGCTGTCTCCTACCGCTGGCACCCACCTGGAACAGCTGCGCTCGGCACTCCCACTGACAGGGGCCGTTAACCCTTTAAATTCTGCAGTCAATTCTGATAGCGGCCTTTAAATGTCTCAAGCAGTCCCCACAATGAGATCATGGTGTCTGTTCAGTTGCCCTGGTAGCCGGGGACCTTCGGAAAGCCCCCCGGACTACCATTGGAGAGCCTGTCAGATCGCTGTATAATGTAATACTATGGTATTGCCTCATACTGCAGGAGCGATCAAACCGCTGCAAGTTCATATAATATTTAAATGTAAATCAGTTTTTAAAAGTTTTAATAACATAAATAAAAAGGTGATTAAAGGTTAAAAAAAAGGTTTTGCCATAGTTATATATAAAAAAAAATAAAAATAGAAATGATAAAGCCAAAAAACATATGTAGTCCATAAAAGTGTGATGTATTGAAGTAACACATTATTTATCCCGCCCGGTGAACGTCGTAAGAAAAAAATGATGCCAGAATTGTTCTTTTTTTCTTTCGGTCACCCTGTGTCCCAGAAAAATGTTTTTACAAAAAAGCGATCAAAAAGTCATATGTGCTCCAGAACAGTGCTGTTACATACGTGTGGGCTAGTGAGCCCCGGGCCCACACGAGGGTTACCATGAATAGGGAACACCAGCTGAAACAACCACCGGTGAACACGTCTTCCGATCTTCTAGGAAGGAAGATGACCAAGGACCAACCTGAGCGGGGACATCGAATCATAGAGAGTTGGAAGGGACCAGCAGGGTCAACGAGTCCAACCCCCTGCTCAGTGCAGGAGTCACTAAATCATCCCAGACAGATATTTGTCCAGCCTTTGTTTGAAAACTTCCATTGAAGGAGAACTCACCACCTCCTGTGGTAACCTGTTCCACTCATTGATCGCCCTCACTATCTAATATCTAATCTGTGTCTCCTCCCTTTCAGTTTCATCCCTTTGCTTCTAGTCTTTCCTTGTGCAGATGAGAATAGGGCTGATCCCTCTGCACTGTGACAGCCCTTCAGATATTTGTAGACCGCTATTAAGTCTCATCTCAGCCTTCCTTTTTGCAAGCTAAACATTCCCAGATCCTTGAACCGTTCCTCATAGGACATGATTGGCAGACCGTTCACCATCTTGGTAATTCTTCTCTGAACTTGCTCCAATTTGTGTTTGTCTTATTTAAAGTGGGGTGCCCAGAACTGGAGATAGTAGTCCAGATGAGGTCTGACTAAGGAAGAGTAGAGCGGGATAATGACCTCACGTGATCTAGACTCTATGCTTCTCTTAATACATCCCAGAACTGTGTTTGCCTTTTTGGCTGCTGCATCACATTGTTGACTCATGTTCAGTCTATGATCTATTAGTATACCCAAGTATTCCTCACATGTGCTGCTTAGCCCAATTCCTTCCATTCTCTATGTGCTTTTTTCATTGTTCTTGCCCAGGTGTAGGACTTTGCATTTCTTCTTGTTAAATACTATTCTGTCAGTTGTTCAAGCTTTTCTAGATTTTTTTAAATACACCCTCTTTCTTCCCTAGTGTTAGCTATCCCTCCTAGCTTTGTGTCATCGGCAAATTTGACCAGTTTCCTGTCAATTCCCTCCTCCAAAATGTTGAATAACACTGACAGAGCCTTATGGTACCCCACTTGATACATTCTTCCACTTGGATGTGCAGCCATTTATGACCACTCTTTGAGTACGATCACTCGGCCAGTTGTGAATCCACCTAACAGTTCCCTTGTCAATCCCATATTTTGGTCATTTTTTCAATAAGTATGGTATGAGATACTTTGTCAAATGCTTAACTAAAGTTAAGATATACTATATCAACTGCATTTCCCTGATCAACCCAGTCGGTGATTCAGTCATAGAAGGAAATTAGATTTGTCTGACATGACTTGTTTGTTAGAAACCCATTTTTATCCAAGTTCTTGCATGCATGCTGTTTAATAATTTGTTCAAAGATCTTTTCTGGTATAGTAGTCAGGCTCACAGGCCTGTAGTTTCCTGGATACACCTTCTTCCCTTTTTTGAAATTCTGGCGAGTGGTTCAGCAATGATCTCTGCTGCGTTGGCCTCTGTTGCAAGCCTCAATTCATTATCAGCTTTAGCTTTTCTGACACTTGCCCTTCAGTTTCTGCAGACCGCATTATATTCTTCTTTAGATATTTTCTCCTCTTTCCTTTTGATAAACATATTTTTCTTTCCTCTTCACATTAGGGGCATTGTTAAATTAAAAAAAAAGTTAAATAAAATTAAAGTTTCACCTCCCCTCATGGATTAGATCCATGAGGGAAGGTGAAAATACTCACCCTGTCCTCTGTGATATCCTACGGCGACATACAACACAACACCTACTCCCCCTTTTTTGGTCTGTTTCTTATAAATAAGTTGTATCCTTCAAGCCTTGTATTCCAATCATGTGTATCATTCCACCAAGTTTCCGTGATGCCTGTGGCATCATATTTCTCTTCTTGTATTAGGAGCTCCAATTCTCCTTGTTTCCCATGCTTTCTGCATTTTGTGTAAAAATATTTTAGTTTGTGATCGGTGTCTCTTGTTCTCCTACTTTCCTTCTGAATTTTTTGGTTGTGTTCTTTCTTTCCACTCCCAATAGTAAGATTCTCAAATGTATTAATTATCTGTGTATTTTTCCTGGCCTTTCACTTGCCTCCCCATATTGTTCTAGTTTAAAGTTCTCCTAATGAGTGAAGCAAGGCGCCAACCAAATATATGCTTACATGTTTTTGTAAGGTGCAACCTGTCTCTAGCAAGCAGTCCATCATATAGGTAATTCACTTCATGGTCTAGCAATCCAAATCTTTGCTGACGGCACCATCGACGTAGCCAGTTGTTCACCTCTAGAATCCTGTTCCGTCTTCTTATTCCATGGCTATCAACTGGGAGAATAGATGAGAAGACCACCTGTGCTCACCTTCTTTCCGAGGTCTTCAAAGTCTCTGCAGACAGTTACAAGGTCCTTTTTTGCAGTGTCATTTGTCCCTACATGTATTAGGAGGAGTGGGTGGTGTTCTGTAGGACTGAAGAGTCTTGACAGTCTATCAGATACATCTTTAATTTATGCACCTGGAAGACAGCACAACTCTCGTAAGGTTATGTCAGGTCTACAGATGGTGGCCTTGTTCCTCTCAATAAGGAATCCCCCACAACTACGACTCTTCTTTTCTTCTTCACAACAGCACTCCTTTTTCTCCATTCAAGAGGATTCTGTGCTTACTACACAGTTCTCTGTGGGTAGGGTCATTTCTTGTTGCAACTCTTTCTCCTTCTGCTCAGGAACCAGTACGAGTCCCCCCTACGTGAGAACCTCATACCAGTTCCTGAGCAGTATGGGTGCTGGCTGACTACTGATCCTCCTGCTTCTTTAGGTTACATGCTTCCATTCCTCGGCTTCTGCAGGTACACTGGACATTTCTTTTCCTTCAACATTTTGAAGACTTTCTCCTACTCTGTCAAGGAAATCCTCACTTTCCTTAATGAGTTTCAATGTAGCTATTTTCACCTGAAGACTATGCACCTTTTCCTCCAGTAGAGATACAAGCTTGCATTTCTGGCAGGTGAAGTTTGGCTTTTCCTCTGGTAGGTCTGCAAACCTATAGCATATGTTGCAGCTCACCAAATTACTCCTCTCCATTTCCATGTTGCCATTTGGTGTCCACTTTCAAACTTCTAAAAGTCAAGAATTTTAATGAAGACATATAACCTATAAGATATTACTAAGCATACAACTTTGCATGTGGTCTGGCAATGTCCTCCGAACAGCTAGACCTGGCTAATGCTGGCAAGCTTCCCACTTGCTGTGATTATTTGCTCTTCTCAGCATACACAGGGAATATGCAAATGAACTTCCTGCAGCTCCAATCTCTGGTCAGGACTTTGACTTGGCCATTCCAAAACTTTAACTCTATTCTTTAACCAATTTAACCCATATACGGTGCCTGGTCCTGGGCTTTAAGCCCAGCCGTAGGTTGTTAGCTGTTAGTCACAACTGATAACCTGGAGAAGAAGGCAGGAGGGGTTTCAAACCCTTTGTGTCTTCTTCTTCCCTGAGTACACAGCGCTCAATGAGTGCTGTGTACTGAAAAGTGAAAGTGGAAGTGTAACTTCCACTAGGGGATTCCCTGCTATAGCAGAGCTGGGTATTATTGTACCTTGACGCCACCAGGAAGCTAGGAGTTTGGCAGGAGAAATGCCCCTCTCACACCCCTAGCTCCTGATAGGCTGATGTCGCCAACATCCTTGAAGCACAGTGTTTATTGCTATTTTTTGAAGGGCAAAAAGATCTGAAAAGCTTACGGTTCAGGGCCGCTACAAATCCATACAGACGATGCAGCAATACGTTGGTTCGCTTGTGTGTCACCTTCTGCCCCTGGCATTCCATCCATCTCCTGCTGCCACCGCTTCGGAGAAAAGCCACACAGACAGCGGGGATATGCTGCAGGACGCTGGAAGAGTCACTGAAGAAGCACCGCAGCGGGGCCAAAACTTACCTCACGTCCAAGACAACGAGAACACAGCCACACTAGGAGCTGCAGCAGCGCCGAAGGACATTGAGAGCGGCAGTAGCAGGAAAGGGGAGGAAACACTTACTGCAGCAGTGGAGGGAGCTCTGAGCCGCTAAAGACAAGGAGAGCACAAGCACACTGGCAGCTGCTGCAGCACCGAAGGACATTGCGAGCGGCAGCAGCAGGGAAGGTCCGGGAACAGTTGCTGCAGCAGTGGAGGGAGCTGAGGCAGGAGTCGGGACACAACTGAAATTTTGCCATGACAGCAAAGCACAGCAGCAGCATCGGGGAAGGCCCAGTGACACAGCACCAGCAGCGGCAGACCTTCCATCACGGCGGTATGGCAAAACTAGTGCTAAATACTGGGCTGCAAGGACCTGCAGAGGAGCCATCAAGTCAGCCAATTAGGTAAAGGGGGCGTCACCCAGCCTGTCACTCTTGACTCCACCAAGACTTCCTGGTGGCATCAAGATACAATAATACCGCACAGCTGCAGGTTTGTACTAGACCCTGATCACCTCTGCCAGTGACTAATGTCACTATAGGGTTTTTTCTTTTTTTCCCCTGTAAGCTATGGATGCCCCAGCTGCAGTAGAAAAATGTCAAATAAAAAATAACAAAAAACATGTGACTGTCCCTCAGAGGTCTTATATGACGTCATGGGGGCATAAATAGTAAAAAACATAATTACGTACATTAGTAAATAAAAACTAATGTATAAAATAATAATATATACATAAGAAAATAACCCAAAGCCGATGCCAACCAAAACAGTTGCTGTATGAGCCCTGTAATCTAAAACCATATATATTATATATCAAAACATCCGAAACAAAATGAGGAACCCATTGTCACACTTTATTTTAGCGTAAATATAGTAATAAAAAAAAATAACTATATAAATGTTTTTAAAAAATCATTTTTTGTAGCTTTTTACCCCCAATAAAACGAAAAAACGAAAAAAAAAATCTGTGAAAAAGATATTTAAAAAATCACCCTATATGTCATGGGAAAAAAATACAGCAAAATAGGGCTGTAAAACTACGCACGGTTAAAATCCCTAAAAAGTGTCTGGTCCTTAAGGTACAAAACAGCCCGGTCCTTAAGGGGTTAAGCGTTCTTTTGTAGAATGACTTGTGTGCTTTGGGTTGTTGTCCGGCTGCATGACCCGCGTTCTCGGAGATTCCGCTCACAGACAAGTCTTATATTTTCCGTTAGATTTGGCTGGTATAATTCAGAGTTCATTGCTCCATCAATGATGTTGAGTTGTTCGGGCCGAGATGCAGCTAAGCAGGCCCAAACCATGATGCTACTACCACCGAGTGTCACAGTATGGCAGTAATGCAGTGTTTCTGTTTCTCCAAACATAGCGCTTCTCATTTAAGCCCATTTCAGAGTTAGCTTTGGTCTTGCAAAAAGGACGGATATACGGAAAGCCTTGGTGGCATTGCAACCTGAACAGGAGGAGGGATGCGGGCAAAGAGGGATGGATGGATGAATGCAAAGAGTGATGGATGGATTGATGGATGGATGCAGACAAAGAGGGATGGATGGATTGATGGATGGATGCGGACAAAGAGGGATGGATGGATTGATGGATGGATGGATGCAGACAAAGAGGGATGGATGGATTGATGGATGGATGCGGACAAAGAGGGATGGATGGATTGATGGATGGATGCGGACAAAGAGGGATGGATGGATGGATGCAAAAATGCAAAGAGGGGGATGGATGCAAAGAAGGGGATGGATGGATGGATGCAAAGAAGGGGATGGATGGATGGATGGATGGATGCAAAGAAGGGGATGGATGGATGCAAAGAAGGGGATGGATGGATGGATGCAAAGAAGGGGATGGATGGATGGATGGATGCAAAGAAGGGGATGGATGGATGCAAAGAAGGGGATGGATGGATGCAAAGAAGGGGATGGATGGATGCAAAGAAGGGGATGGATGGATGCAAAAATGCAAAGAGGGGGATGGATGCAAAGAGGGGGATGGATGCAAAGAAGGGGATGGATGGATGCAAAGAAGGGGATGGATGGATGCAAAGAAGGGGATGGATGGATGCAAAAATGCAAAGAGGGGGATGGATGCAAAGAAGGGGATGGATGGATGCAAAGAAGGGGATGGATGGATGCAAAGAAGGGGATGGATGGATGCAAAGAAGGGGACGAATGGATGGATACAAAGAAGGGGATGGATGGCCAGGAGAGACTGCTTAGAATTTAAATGGAGCTGGATAGGGCCAGAAGAGACTGCCTTTTTGTTCAATGCATCCTGCCATCATTAGGAGCGCGCACACATAAGAGGGGGACGCACAGGGCATTGTGGGATTGCAGCACAATGACACCATCTTTGAAAACTGCTTGCAACATCAGATTTCAAAGTAAGAAAACGACAGAACAGCTAATATGCTTGTTGTTTTGAACCCACAGATGCCGTGTTTTAAAATGCTTAGTGAAAAAAAAGCATTATTATAAACAAAAATTACCCTGCGTGGCCGGACAACCCCTTTAATTTTCATATTGGATTTTACATTTTCTCATCTTCTTTCGACACAGATCCCTAAAATACAGCAACCTCTGTTATTTTCTACATAATTATCCCAATTGACTCATAAAGGATGGAAAAGGACAGAAACAAGATGGCAGAGAGTATAATAAATCTCAATCTAGAGATACTCTTCCAGCTTAGTGGAGAGGTGAGCGATTCTGATGATGTCACATTACATCATTCTTATCTATGGTAATAACCGATGATGTCACTGGAGAGGTGATGGATTCTGGAAACGTCTGTAGTGATGTTTATTAATGTCTCCCCATATACAGGATTACACAGTAGTGAAGAAGACCTCTAGTGATGGCTGTCAGGTCCCTGTCTGTAATAGATGGAGAAGACCCCTGAGCCCAATCACGGGGCCCCCACCTCACCCCCTGATACATGAGGACATCAATGTACAGAAGATTCTAGAACTCGCCAACAAGATGATTGAGCTGCTTACTGGAGAGGTGACGCTGCAGGGAATGCTGGGACATTATACAGTAACAGCACTGGAGGCTTCTGGGTAATGACTGTATATTGTGTTTTCAGGTTCCTATAAGGTGTCAGGATGTTGCTGTCTATTTCTCTATGGAGGAGTGGGAGTATTTGGAAGGACACAAGGATCTGTACAAGGGCGCCATGATGGAGACCCGCCAGCCGCTCCCATCACCAGGTAATAGACAGGACTAAATACACGGGGACTTTATTATCTGTATGTAAAGAATGACTTCAGTGACTGTCTGTGTTTCCTCCAGTTCCATCCAGTAAGAGAAGCCCACCAGAGAGATGTCCCCATCCCCTTCTTCCACAGGACCACCAGGTAGATGGAGATGTCCCTCTGATCTGTAGAAGGCTGTGACGTTCTTGTCTTCAAGCTTATTAGATGTCGTCTACATGATGATTAATGATCTTTTCAGGTCATGTAAAACCTTCCACACGACTTCTCCAACCGTCTGCTGACTCTTACAATATTTGTCTCACAGCTTTTGTATCAGGATGAAGATCTGACCGATATTAATACTACAGAGACAAATGTGAGGGGTGATCAGCGATGTAAGGAGGAGATTCCTACAGGTAACCGCCCAGGTGAGTAGTAACCACTAAATACAGCAGAGAAGAGTCACAGATTCTCCTCGGTCAGCGGCTGCAGATAGTTTTGTAGATTTATAAGCTCTGGGATCTGACAGTTTCCGCTGGATGTTCCCCCATTCAGCTGAAGTACAAAAATAAATATGGATGAAATGTGATATCGTTATAGGCAATAATATGTGATGGTGAGAATCTATTATATGGGTGTAATTCATCAAATTAATGACGCAATTATCTTTATGTATTGCTTTAAAGTAGAGCTGGCCAGCAGTGATTACTGTGTAAAAAACCAGTCAAGTGAAGAGTGTCTATAGACAGAAAATGCTCACACCTCAAAAAAGGGTCTGGACCACAGAGCCAACGTAAAATATCCAGAGGTAGAGACGAGTGCGGCAGCAGAATATTATAAAAATATCAAAACTTTATTCCTCCACTGTGCATAAAAACCAACGTTTCGACCAGTGATGGTCTTTATCAATCTTATACAGACTCTGAAACCGTGCCATATATAAATACCAACATTAAGAATTGCATGAGTAACAACACCTGTGATCTGGCACTCAATCTGGCACATATATAGCACATAGCTGCTGTTAACCCAATGTATACAAACATACATAGAAGGACCTTGGTTGAGTACCGGAGAACATCCACCATCTTCATTGCAGGTCACTGGAGTTAATCCTGATTCTTGCATCCATCTTTTGCATCTGCGCATGTCCGGAAACACACCCGCATCATCATAGTCACGCGACCGTCGTGTCATCAGTGCCTGCCGCATCACTTGACCATTGTGTCATCAGCGTCACGTGACTGTCACGTCATCGGCATTGCATTACCTCCATATCGGGCGCATCATTGGCATCACATGATCGCCGTTCCATAGCTCAATATCGTAAAGAGTTTGAATGTTTGATTGACTGAGTTTATGACCTCTGAGGTTGAAGGAGCCCCTGTCGACTTCCAGTGTCTGGCAATTGTTAACCGCGATGCCAGAATAATGTGAAAACTGCATAAAAAGGGGACAGCATGTTAGTGTTTAGGAAACGGAGGGCCAGCGTTGGGTCTGGGGACACGGACTGGCGCATCACAGAATGAATGAGGTCGAGTACCGCATTCCAGAAGCAGCGGATAACCGGGCACGCCCGCCACACATGTAGGAACATGCCCTTCTCCCCGCAACCTCTCCAGCAAACCTCAAAGATATCTTCATTCATTCTAGTCAGCCTTGCCTGTGTCACGTACCAGCGCAGAAATATTTTCTGTGAGGATTCCTAATGTGCGACCTGTGCGAGACTTTCTTAGCAAGGGCCCGTTTCCAGGCTTTTATGCTGAATTGCTGCTTGAGGTCCAGTTCCCACAACTTCATCTGTGGGGATTTGTTTTGAGAGTCCAAAGCAAAGGAGTCCTCGTAGAATATGGAGATCTCTTTAGCGGTGCTCATAGAGAGGAAGATGAAAGCCGCCTTGGGGAAAGCTGGTTTCAGCACATCTAGAGGCTGTAAGGCATATCTCAACCTCAGGTGGGCAAAACCTAGTTTGCTTGGTACCTGGAACGACTGGGAAGTTCATCGGGATGTTGTCTCTAAAAAGGTCTCTGCTTTTTTTTTTTAATGCCTGCTGTTTCCCAAAACCCAAAATCAAAGTCCGCAACTAAATAAGAGAGGGAACGCAGGGAAGGACCGAGGCCAGAACCAACTCGGGAAACTTGGAGACCAGTTTCTTCCAGATGTATGTCAAGATTCTTAGGCTTGGTAGTGGGCGTGGTGGCAGTGGGGGTCTTCAACCCAGCAAGGGATATCAGAGGAGCACCTAGGACTGCGGCCTCTATGGAGGCCCATTTTGTTCTGCATTGGAGCCACCCATCACTGTTTGATGTTGTCAGGTATAGCAGCAGCAAAGTATCTTTTAACGTCCTGGGCTTCTGGCATGGCCACCCCTCCAAATGATTTTTTTGTTCTTGGAGCTTAGTCAGGAAGGTGTTAGAAACAGGAATCGCTACCGTTCTAAAGATATACAGGATGCACGGCAGAATCATCATCTTGACTGCTGCTATTCACCCTGCCCAGGAAATAAACGGCTTGCAGACGTTGTTTAGTATATAGCGAATATATTTAAGGAGTGGTAGATAATTTTTTTAAAGGTGAGGGAGCTAGGGCATGTTATGCTAATACCTAGGTAGGATATGGAGTTTTCGTTCCAGGCATATGGGAATTAATTTGTAATTGTTGGCTTAGTCTTTGCATCTAATCCAGTGTTTAGCATCTGGGATTTTGTGTTGTTTACTTTATAGTACAAGACTCTATCACTAGGGTGGCTCTGGCCTGTGTGAGAGAAGAAATAGTGTTTGTGACTGCCAGAATTACATTGTCTGTATAGAGACCTTTCTTATACTCCTGAGAAGCTATTTGAATCCCTTGTATTTCCTTGTTGTATCTAATCTGTTCTGCTAGTGGCTCCATAGGGAGCGTGAATATTAAGTCTAGTGCTGATAGAGATGGCAAACGATGGGGAGACAATACCTGGGGAAAAGGCTTTTACAGATGGTGCCGATTACAGAGAAAGGATCACCGATTTGATGGGCCCCGAGAAGCCAAATTTCTATTAAGTTGCCCTCCGGTATCCCAACTGTATCCAGTCGAAGGCTTTCTCAGCATCCAACGCCAGGAGCAGAGTGGGTATCCCACCTCTCTCAGCGATCCCAAACAGATCCAAAAACCTCCAGTTACCGCCGGGGGCCTGTCTCTGTGGAACAAACCCCACCTGGTCTGCTGCCACTAATGTAGGGAGGATGGCGAACAGTCAGGTACTCAGTACTTTTACGTATATCTTGACGTCAATGTTTAGCAGGGAGATGGGGTGGAAATTAGTCGGAGAGGTATTCTCCTTCTCTGGTTTAGGTATGGTAACAGTCAAGGCCTCCAGCATCTCAGCCGGGAAAGAGCTGTCACCCATTGCTCCGTTGATCATGGATACCAGATGGAGAGCCAGAAGGGAAGCGTACATCCTATAGTACCCATTGGAGAAGCCGTTCGGCCTGGAGACTTGTGGAGTTTCAGCAGTTTGATCATGTCTAGGACTTCTAGATGAGTAATTGGGGCCGAGAGAGTCTCCACCTGTTCAGGGGACAGGCGGGGCAGGTTAACGTCCTGCAAGAAACCTAAGATTGTATATATATGTTTCATTCTTTACGTTGTAGAGGGAGGAGTAATAAATTGCAAACTCGTTGACAATCTTTTGGGGATGGATGATTTTTTTTTGGCCATCTGTGTCTCAGAGGAATCTAATCCTGTCCTTGGCTCCGAGCCCCTTAAGTTGTTTTGCTAGCTTAGCACCAGTTCGGTTGTTGTGGGCGTAAAATTGTATTTTTAACTTCTGGAATGCAATGTCATGTTTAGCGGCCAGTAGCTTGGCATGCATTTTAAATAGTTCCTCTGTTCTCTGCGGAGTAGGGTTAGTCTTATTTAGGGAATCTAAAAGTTTAATTTGGTCTATCAGGAGAGTAAATTCTTTGTCTCTCTTTTCCTTTTTCTAGCTCTTGCACTATATTTTATGCAGAAGCCTCTCATAAAGGCCTTGTGTGCATTCGATACTTTGAAGATATTGGGGACTGAGCCTGCGTTAACTAAAAAAAACAACTCTAGCTCTTTTTCAAGGGTTTGGTCGTATTCAGGGTGGCTAAGGATGTATTTATTAAGCCTAAATGGAAAAGATGGGGTATGGTTAAATTTGTCCTGGAGTGTCAGGGATATGGGGGCATGGTCTGACCATGTGATGGTTCCGATCTCGGTCTGTGAGCCCCCCCGCTAGACCCCCCCTGGCAGCAAGATCATATCAATCCTGGAGTAAGAAGAGTGGGGTAGGGAAAGAAAGGTGTTGTCCCTTTTTGAACCATGGAGACATCTCCACGCATCATACAGCTCCTTTCTGTGTAAGATCAGAGCGATAGGGTTCTAGTGCTAGTTGTAGAGTCTAGGAGTGGGTCCATGATGGAGTTAAAGTCCCCTCTGATTATCAGAGTATCCTTGCGGATCTTGGCTATTTCTTTCAGAATGTGCATGTAGAATTATCTTGTCTTTTAGGGGGAAAATAGACATTTACTACTGTATATATGGCAGCATTTATCTCGCAGAACAAGATCATGAAATGTCCCATTGGGTTCTCATACAGATTTCTTTGGAAGAAAGCTACTGAGTGACTTATGGCTATCAAGACTCCTCCTTTTTTTCTTTCTGGGTTTGAGGGTAGGAATATATTTGGGGTGTCTATTTTTCAGGAAGTGCGTTTCCTGTGCAAAGAAGACATCTGCCTGGATTTTTGTGGCCTCGCGCCAGCACAACCTTCGTTTATAGGGACTATTCAGCCCTTTAACCTTTAGTGATGAGAGGGAGATATTTTATGGGGGGAAATAGATGTTGAGATGCCAGCATGGTCCGTTGGGGAAATAAGACATCTGAAAAAAGGAGAGGCCTCTTGTACCTAAATCTAAAACAATAAGTAAACTTAGCAGAGCAAAACACATAGAAACTATTACTGGACTGCACCTGGACCTACAGCACTTAGGTGAATGGTTATTATGGTGAATGGTTATTACGGGGGGTGGGCATATGTAAACAATAAAACATAGCTCCGATTTACAAAAATAAGGTAACAGATGTTGTTAATCATGTTAGCACTTAAGGGGGAATTTGAGGTTAGGTGTGACGACCATATTTGCTGGGGGTCAACCACTCTTGGTCTATCTTGGGCGGGGGTCTTCCACATGCTGCAAGAGACATTCTCACAACCGGAATATCCCATGCTTTCAGGAGGGAGATGCCCTCTTCTGATGCTGCTACGTGGAATGCCCTGTTCCTGGAAATAAGCTGTTTGGTGGGAAATCCCCATTTGTATTTCATGTTGGCCATTCTCAGTGCTTCTGTAACTGTCGTGAATTGTCTGCGTGCCTGTAGGGTGTCTGCGGAGAGGTTAGGGAACAGCTGGCTGTTTTCGAAAGGTGTTGGTAGGGAGCCTACCACTGGCAGGAGCTCTTCTTTGATTTGATAGAACTGGATTCAGACAAAGACCTCTCTTGGGGCAGTCTCGGGGGCTGACCGTGCTTTTGGGATTCTGTGTGCCCTGTCAGTGGTGTATTTCAGGGGAGGAAGATTTGGGAGAATCATTTAAAGCATCTTATATAGGTGTTGGTGGATGTCTGAGGCCGCTACTGACTCTTGGATGCCCCGAAATTTGAGGTTGTTGCATCTCGATCTGTCTTCGAGATCCATGATTTTTTCCCGCAAAAATGCCACCTCTTCCGCTAGGCCTCCATGCGCATCAACTAACTCATTGTGTGCTGTTGTGACCTCTTCCATTTTCTGCTCTATGTGTGTGGTGTGGGAAGCGAGGGGGTCGATGTTCAGTTGAAGTTGACTGGAGATTTTTTTGATGTCTTGGAAGACCTCTTTCTGGAGGGTCAGAAGCAGTTCTTTCAAGGCGTTTGTGGTCAGGGGACTGTCTGAGTCTGGGTATGATCCGAGAATACTAGTGATTTCCTCCATGTCTGCGGCTTCTGAGAAGGTGCTGTAGAGGGACGTTTTGGTTGCTGATCGTTTAGATTTAGGGGCCACTGCTTGAGTGTGCGGGGCCCCTCTTTTTGCATTTTCTTTTGGTGTGGGGTTGTGTACCTCCGGAGATGTAGTATCGATTACTGAATTTTGGGGTGAAGGGTTGTATTCCGGGGATCTCGAGGCTTCAGCTTTTGGTTCGGGGTTGTGCACTTGTGTGTCTGCCTCTTCTGTTCTGTCCTGTGTGCCCGTGGGGTAAAAGTCCGTAAGTCTTTTTGGGGGCTACGCGTTTAGTGTGTGTACTGACAATTATACTGCAGTTTTTGCAGGACTTTGAAGATTTTGGCTTTGTGTGTAAATTTGGCTGATTTTGAGTGTAAATGAGGAATAGTAGGGTCACGCAGTTTGCTGTTATGTATAGGGGGTCTTGCGTGGGGGTTGCCTGTGATCGTTGGGTTGCCAACCGCATTAGTTAGGCCTGCCGTGGGCAGCTTTGGAGCTGTGTTTGTTTTAGAGTTGTAGGGTTTGGTTCCTTGTGGCTTATACTTTATGGCTTATGGGGTGCCCTAGTCACTGTTTGGGGGAGGGGCCAAGCACGTGCCAGCTGTGTAGCACTTTCAGCTCTGCGTACTCCCAGTGCTACAGAGGCCCGAGGGAAGAGTCTCTCTGTATTGGTATGGAGAGGGAGGGGCTTTGGCACTCAATTTGGCCCTCTAGTTCTGCCTATCGGTTATAGTGGAACGATGGCTGAATGACAAGTGCATTGGGCAGATGGGGGTTGAGGGCCTTTATTCAACTGACCTTAACATAAATGCAGGTTTCTCGCTCTCCTTCCTGCAGCTGGCTTGGTGGATGGTCTGCATCTTTCTGTGTCTGGGTGGATGGATGGGCTGTCCCCTTTCAGCAGCTGAATGAATGGATAGATGGTTTGCACTTTTCTTTCTGCAGTCTGGCGTCCGGCTTTAGTAGAGTTTGTTGTGGTGGAGTTTGTGGGAAGCCTTCAGTGCTGTACAAAGGCCTGGCAGATCAGCGGAGCTGGTGTTTCTTCTCCTGGTGTTCAGGCGGACCGTTGCGGTGAGTAGGTGAAGGTTGCGGTGGCTGCAGAGCTTAGTAAAGTTGGATGTGCCTTTGAGCCGGAGTGCAGGTATCAGGGCAGGTGTTTTAGCAGTAAACGTGGGCTTTATGTCTCCTGCCTTGTCAAACTACCTTTGTATAACTGCATACCACACTTGCTTCGGGTCACACTTCATGCGGGTCAGAACGTGCGGGCCAGAGAAAGCAATGCTCGAATTCCTAATTTTTAAAGACATCTCTCTTTGGACCCAAAAAACCTCCAAACTAATTTATAATGTAACCATATAGCCAGCTATCCTGGTTTCCTCCTAACCTCTACCTCGGTTTGAGAGGAAGTGCATGTAGCTCTCAGGGAGTGTGGGAGACGGACATCATCTAATAGCTCTGACTCACAGAAACCTTTTATAGTTCTTCATTGAGCATTTACTAGAAGCATGGTGACACTGACATAAGAACCTATGAAAACGGAAGCTTCACCACTTAAGAGGAAAACTGCAAAAGAACAGCCTGATGGCCGAACATCATGATCTACTGGTCCTCACTCTGAGGTCTGTTAGATTGTGATCTGTTTGCTTATTACTCTCTAATTGCATTTTGCTATGTGACTTGTAATTTATTTAGAAATGTTCTAAAATATCAATATCATTTTTATGTATGTTCAATAATAGTCAAATTTGCTTTATTCTTGGCAGATGACTGTACCAGGAGCTCAGAGGGGCATCTAGCTGCGGATTTTGATGAAGATGATAAGAGTAGACAAGATACATTTGGAGAACTTGCCATTATCCCAGAAATACCCTTAGCCGATCACAACAAAGATCCATCATCTGATCCTCTTATACAGCTCCCATTTTCCTATCCATCACAGACTGATAAGCAGAAGAAAAGTCACAGAAGACGAGAACATCAAAGAGCTCACAGAGGAAAGAAGCCATATTCATGTTCAGAATGTGGGAAATGTTTTAACCGGAAAAAAAATTTTGATAGACATCAGAAAAGTCACACAGTAGAGAAGCTATTCTCATGCTCAGAATGTGGGAAATGTTTTACTCACAAAGCAGTTCTTGTTGTACATCAGAGAACTCACACAGGAGAGAAGCCATTTTCATGTTCAGAATGTGGAAAATCTTTTAACCAGAAAGCAAATCTTAGTAGACATCAGAGAAGTCACACAGGGGAGAAGCCTTTCTTATGTTCAGAATGTGGAAAATATTTTAATTTGAAATCACATCTTGTTACACATCAGAGAAGTCACACGGGAGAGAAGCCATTCTTATGTTCAGAATGTGGGAAATGTTTTAGTGATAATTCATCTCTCATTAAACACCTGAGAATTCACACAGGAGTGAAACCATTCTCCTGTTCAGAATGTGAGAGATATTTTAGCTGTAAATCAGATCTAGTTGTACATCAGAGAAGTCACACAGGGGAGAAGCCATTCTCATGTTCAGAATGTGGGAAATGTTTTCATGTGAAATCACGTGTTGTTAGACATCAGATAACTCACACAGGGGAGAAGCCATTCTCATGTTCAGAATGTGGGAAATGTTTTACCAGCAAATCATATCTTGTTGTACATCAGAGAGTTCACTAGTTCTTAATAATCTAAGAATTCACACAGAAAAGCAAATATTTCTTTTTTTAAAACTCATTTAATTAGCAAATGCTACAAAAAAATACAAAGGGTGACTTCATATACAGCATTTTTCTTAAAAAATACCACAGTACTAATGGAGTTTTTCAGGGAAATATTTGACTTTTTCAGCAAACTGCTATGGTTGAATGTTAACTAAAGGTAATTAACCCTTTCCAATTAAATTATTTTTTCTCATTCATTCTCCCCAGCTCCAAATAAATTGGAGCTGGTGAGAATGGATGAGAAAAAATACATTTCCCTGCACCCTCCTGAACTGAGTTCAGGAGGGTGCAGGTGCTCACTGCACCTTGGAGGGACCTGCTTACCTGTCCGGCATCTTCTGCATTCTCCCTCTGCCTCCCGGCTCGGCGATCATGTGACCGCTGGGGTCAGGTGGCACCCAGCGGTCACATGATTGCCGAGCCGGGAGACCGAAGGGAGAATGCGGAAGACGCCGGTCAGGTAAGCAGCCCCCCCCCCATGGTGCAGGCTCCCGGTTCGGCGTTCATGTGACCGCTTGGGGTCGGTAACACCTGCGGTCACATGATCGCCGGCCAGAATCTCTATGCATTACATAGCGCTAATTGAGCGCTATGTAATGTGTAAAGGAGAAGGCAGAAAGGGTTAAAAACCCTTTCTGCCTTCTCCTCCGGGGTCCTCGATGAGGACCAGTGCAGAAGTGTATCCGCACCCGATGTGTCTAATGATCGGGTGCAGATGCACTCCTGCACTGCAGTGTCGGGTCTGCCCCGACATCGGAGCTGTGGAGGGAAATTATGATGTCGGGGCAGGCCCGACATTGGATCGGAAAGGGTTAAGGAGTTATTAAATGTGTTGTAAACTGTGGCTTTTTTACAATTGCAGCAGGGTGTAGGTTGGAACTTCTTATTGTGGCATTTTTCTAATGGCTTCTTTATTAGAGCGGCTTCACACGACTGTATATGTATGCTCAAAATTTGTGCGCACAATATGCAGAAAATAGAACTCAATGATTTCAATAGGTTCGTTCTTACCAATGTTTTGTGCATTTGAAAAAGAAAAGCACGTGCACATTTGCATACCAGATGTCCCACAGAAGTCCCGGAGATTTCCCTGCCATAACGCCAACCTGTAAAGTAGTACAGTGGCAAAGTGACTGTGTGTCCTGGCCGTGGGAGAACGGTGTCAAAGCTTTATTAGTTGACAGACAGTGCAGTGCTGAAATAAGTGGGGCACTAGCGCTGTCAATCAACTAATAACGTTATTATATGTTTTCCCGCCGGCCAGGACACACAGCCACTGTACACCTTTGCCACTTGAAAGTACCTCAGGGAAATCTCAGGGGCTTGCTGTGCTGAGTAGGAAGTAAACACTTCCGGCTCTGGTAACAATAAACCTGCCACTGAAGGGGTTAAGGGGGGTATTTTTTACAGATGGAAACCTATATCTTATCGAAATTTTCTACAGTATGTTTGCATATATTTGAATAAGGGAGATGGAATAATATCTCCACAGTACCACCTATTGTCTCCTCACTCACCGTCTAGGTGCTCCCCTAAGTAGAAAAGAGAGCGTTTCTGCACATATTTGAGATATTGCAGTTGAAATTGTGAAAAAATGACAATTATTTTTAACATTTTTTCCAATTTTGACATTATATATATATACACCGTATATACTCGAGTATTAGCCGACCCGAGTATAAGCCGAGTCAATAAGTTTTACCACAAAAAACTGGTAAAACTTATTGACTCGAGTATAAGCCTAGCTATACTCGATTATATACTAGGTAAAGAAAAAATGCAATACTCACCTCCCAGCCTGCATCTGTGTCCCTGGCGCGATGGTCTCCCAGGCGGTGTGGCAAGTGGCTTGAGAATTCTCCCTTCTGTCATCTCCCTACTCGGCTTTGAATTTCCCCACCGCCAGCACTGTAAGCTCTGTAATTGGATCGAGTGCCAGCCAATCACAGCCGGCACTCGATAAACCAATCACAGCCATTCGGTGATGTCATCCACTGAATGGCTGTGAAGGATCGAGCGCCAGCTGGAATTGCCTGGCGCTCGATCCAATCACAGCGCTGGCCTACACAGCGCTGACGGCGGGGGAATTAAAAGCTGAGCAGGGAGATGACAGCGGTGAGAATTCTCAAGCAGCTTGCCGCACTGCCGGGTAGACCATCGCGCCGGGGACACAGACGCCGGCTGGGAGGGGAGTATTGCGGGTTTTTTGTTGTTGTTTTTTTTACCTCACTCGAGGGGGGCTTTTTCAGCATAAAAAAATGTGCTGAAAAACTAGGCTTATACTAGGGTATATATGGTATATACACATACACATACATACAAATTTTAGCGGATATGCTAAACTTTTACGGATGTCAGATATCCCAAATTTTGATTGGCCATTAGGGCGCAAACAGGCTTCGACACCTAAGGGGTTACAGTGAGTTTATCTGGCTGGGAGCTTGAGGTTTCAGTTTATTTGGTTATAATAAGTAATCATTTGCTGTACGGTTTTGTTGTATTATATGCTCTGCTCCGATTCTCTCATTGGCGTTCGCTTCAGTTATCCATTTTTTGGTTCTCTGTTCCATTTGTGGAGCAGAGAAACAGAAATGAAAACAATTAAATATTTCTGTTTTCCCCATTGATTTCAATAGGTTTTTTTACTACTTTTACATTACAGATTTATCTCCTCATTTTAGTGTTTTTTTTTTCTCCTCGCCTTCCAAGAGCCATACATTTTTTAAATTTGTCCATTGACATAGCCGTATGATGGCTTCTTTTTGTGAGACAAGTTGTAGTTTTTAATAGCACCATTTTATGTAATAAATATGGAATAACATAAAAAAATGTAATTGGGATAAAATGAAAAAAAGTGTAATTGTGCCATTTTTTAGTGGGTTTAGTTTTTACAGAGCTCACAGTGCAGCAAAAATGGCATATGTACTATTTTCTATGAGCCAGTACACTTACGTCATCATTTATGTAGTTTAATGATTTTTTTTTTACTTTTAAAAAGTAACCATTTTTCTGTTTTTATAAAAATTACTTCTGAGACTTGTAACTTTTTACATTTTTTCATCGATTGGGCTTGTGTTTTGAGTTGTGAGCTGTAGTTTTTTTTTTTATTATCACCTTTTTGGAAAACATGTCTTTTTTATAATCACCTTTAATTCACATTTTTTGGGGAACCAGGATTCCAAAAAAAAAGAAAATTGCAATTCTGGCATTCTTTTTTTTAAATTTTTTTATAGTCTTCACCTTCCTGCACAAATATTGTGATTTTTTAATAGTTCAGTATTTTACATTCATGGCAATAGCAAATATGTGGGGTTTTAATTGTTGAGTCTTTTAATATGAAAAGTGGACAAAAAATGTTTCTAACTTTATTTATTGTTTTAATTCTTTAAAAAAGTTTTAATATCTTTACTTAGCCTCCACAGGGGACTTGAACTTGTGATGATTTGATAGCTGGTACTATATACTGCAATACTTTAGTATCAAAGTGTATAGCAAATTTGATGCTGCTTTTCAAACCCTAAGCATCCATACTTGGTGGCCCTGGGCAGTCATGCTGGCCGAACAGCACCCTATGATCTTGCCGCAGTGTGTGTTGATGAGACAGAGAAGGAGAAACCCCCTCCAGCTGACTGTCTAGTTGCACGGTCAGCGTTGACCATGGCACCTAAATAGTAAATTGCCAGCTCAAAGACAGCTGATAGCCTCTGGGTTTGGAGTGGATTCTGCTACGGAGCACGATCCATACACACTTCTAGATCGCAAAAAGGTTATAGTCGTTCAGCAGTCCTGAAGTGGTTTAAAAGAATTGAACATTGTATCGGCCCGTATAAACAGGCTATTGTTTATCTATGTACAACGGCCGGTCTACTGTGACTGGAAACGGAAACGATCCCTAACCCTCTCCACCTCTAGTCACTGAGTGATGCTCGTTGATGTAAAAGCACAGGAAGGATTATCGTTGGGACGACCTGTCGGACATCTGCGCCCCACAGGTCATTCCATGTAAAAGGGCCCTAAGATCGGGGGGGTGGGGGAGGGATTAATAGTTTTGTCGCTGTAATCATTGTGGGGGTAAATCATCTCCCGTAGCGCAAAAAGAGTTTGAGGGACCCTAGAGTAGCAGTAGTTACCGTGTGGCATCTGCCTGTAATTTTTTCAATAAGTCGGAGGCTTCATTCCAAAAACCTGGAATCTCAGGACAATCCACACAAAAGTGGGACACCATAGAGTGTGATGGCAGGTTCACATCTGTGTCTGTCGCTCAGTTTTTGTTTTTCTTTTTTTTTAAATAAAAACAGGAATAAATTGGACCAATAGAGAGCAATCCATTTTTTTTGGCTCTCCTTTCGGGGTTCAGTTTGACTCCGTTCAGTTCGCTTTCAGTCTTTCTGAGTGGGAAAAAAAACGCAGAATGAAAGCAACTTTCTGCGTAAATATTTAATTGTTGTTAAGTAATCAGGTGTGAAACCACTGTGTCGTCCCTCTGGGCAGGAAAACCACCCGGTAGAACAGACAGCTTACCCAGAGACCAGATACTCCTCAGAGCGTAGCTTGGTACGAGATGGAAACTAAGACTGAGCTAGCCCTGAACTGGTGAGGAATAGGGAAATCCCTGCCTAACAGAGAGCAGAGTAATTATCCCAACAAGGACAGCCTGAGTTGGAACCCTGGCGCTGACTAACCCTGTCATGACCCTAACGCCAGAACAGGTTGTACCAAGCGAGAACAGAGGCCGAGGGTGAAAGTAGGTAACAGAACCTGGAAGAAACATAAGTAGCAAATAGCTACAGCAGACTGGAGATCAGTAGAAACAGAGATCACTGCAGGAGCAGCAGCCAAAAGCTGTCATACAAGTACAACAACACTGCAGCACTGATGACCAGGTCTGAGGGAGCTTTATAGCAGAGTGATTCTGAAACAGCTTCCAACTGAGTGGAGGAGTCAGGAAGTGTTAACTCCGGAGATGCTGTAGCAAAATAAACACCAACTTAGATAACAGAGTAGAGCATCAGACGTCTGCTATAGCTAACAATTGTGTTCTAGTTTTTGAAATCAGTGGGATATAATTAGCTGAGTAGGAAACTGAATTTAGTAAGGAGAATTCCCAAATATTTTAGATGTTCTGCCCATTTAAAAGGGGCATGTTTATGGAGATTTTTAATCATGGTGGGTAGCACTGAAAAAATGAGGACCTTGGATTTTGAGCAGTTTGTCTTGAAATTGGGCACAACTCCAAATGCAGCAAGCTGAATGTTGGGTGTCAGCTTGGGCTTCACTGTAGCTATAACTCTGACTCCCACTCCACTCCACGTGTAAAGGAAGAAAAATAGGGAAAAGGGATGATGATGGTGATCTTGCATGATGCCAATCCGCAGCAGACTGGAGTGGTTGTGTATGAACAAAGTTTTTGGGTTATTGGGGGTTGAAGTCCCTTCCCCTGGAGGGTGGTGTAGTGCAAGTGTTTCTAATGAGAAAGAGCTCCAGGAATCGGGGTAAAAAGGTGAACAGGTGAAGCTCACTTTCATAGAAAGTGAAAGAAATTCCCACCTCACTTGCGATCCTCGGTTCTCAGTTGTCCAGGTGCAGTAATACTTACAGACCTCTTCCACCGCCCAGCCCCAGTGGAAATCTTCATGAAGAACAAACAGTCGGAAGCACGATGTTATCTTGTGAAAGTATTCTGCTTTTATTTACAGTGCTTGCTTACAGGATGTACATCATAGCCGGTGTACTAGTTTCTGTTCCCACAGAACCTTGGTCACCTCACTAACCCCCTCTGTTTCCTTCCTTTAAAAACCTTTCTAATTTAAAACAACCTGAAGTTTAACTCCTGCATGTTCTTCTTGGCAAAGACTATCTGTGCTGCTTGGCTCCCTCTATCAAAGCACCAGTGCAACTCAAGCCTTGTAGTAGATTGATCAGGACATGGAACGAGAGCGCTTTAGATTATTCTTTATAATTCATTATTTTCAGATTAGCCAACGGAAGCGGGGCTCTCCCGGTCACCATCCTCCTCGTCGCTTTTGCGCTCCTCCTGTACGAGGTCGCGGCGGTCGTCGGCAGAAGTGGAATGTTTGGAGGACGAGTGGTCAGAATCCTCCTCGGACTCTGTCATAGAGGAGGATCAGGTCCCTAAATTTTCAGCAATGGTGGACAGCTTAGTGGTAGCAGTGTGTGACACGTTTCAGCTCACAGGCATCTGGGATGTCGTTTTCTTTTAGGCAGCCCAGACGCTCCCCGAAAACCTTTCCTGCTCACGAGGACTTTGACAAGGTTCTGTCTAAAGAATGGAGGGCGCCGGATAGACGCTTTTCCAAGTTAGGTTATTTAGACGGGAAATACCCCTTTTCGCACGAGTTGGTGGAAAAGTGGTCGGTCCCGCTCATAGTCGATCCGCCAATCTCACGCCTGGCTAAGCATACTGTGCTGCCCACAGCGGAATCCTCCTCTCTCAGGGATTCCAAAGATCGGAAGATTGAGGCTTTGGCGAAAACCGTTTTCGAGGCGGCAGGGTCTGCTCTTAGACCTGTGTTTGCCTCTTCCTGGGTCAGTAAGGCTGTTACTGATTGGGCAAAACGCTTACGAGAAGGAATCCTTGAAGGGGCAAATTCAGGGGATTTGGCAGACATGGCGCGGCAGATTGAACAAGCAGGCATGTTTCTCTGTGAAGCCTCTATGGATGCAGCCAAACTGGTGGCTCGGGCCTCCGCGGCATCTGTGGCGACTCGCCGGAGCCTGTGCTTAAGGTCATGGGATGCGGCTGCTTCCTCCAAGGGTTAACTGATCAGTATGCCCTTTGTAGGATCCCGCCTTTTCGGCATTAGGCTAGACGGGCTCATTTCGGAGGTTACGGGTGAAAGGAGCTCGCACCTGCCACAGAATCGTCCAAAGCGGTCATCTCTGCAGCAGAGACGGTTTTGCTCTTTTCGCTGGACGAGACCTCGTAGGATGGAAAGAAAGGGCCCTCAAGAGTGGGAACAAAGGAAGCGGCCTTCCTTTAAACCAAGGTCCTCTTGGTGGGGTCCCCAGCCTACAAAGAGTTACAAAAGCAAGCCCTTGGCATGGAGGACTGCCCCCACCTGTTTCGGACAAGGTGGGGGGTTGACTTCTTCAATTCAGTCAGGTCTAGTCAACTCAGGTCGAAGACACCTGGGTCCAGGAGGTCAGGTCCAGGGGCTATGCAATCAAGTTCCTGACGCAACCATATGACCGCTTCTTTCGGTCCAGAACCCCGGGAGACCCGGGTAAGGCAGCGGCTTTTCTCAAAGCAGTCCACACTCTCTATTTGCAGGGGGTGGTCGTGCGAGTTCCCCCCGATCAAAATTTCACTGGGTTCTACTCCAATCTTTTTGTGGTCCCCAAAAAAGATGGATCTGTCTGTCCGGTTCTGGACCTAAAGAAGCTGAACAAGTTTGTGGTGGTACATCATTTCCGCATGGAATTGGTACGAGCGGTCATCGCATCCTTGGAAACAGGGGAGTTCCTCTCCTCTATAGACATCCAGGATGCCTATTTACATATCCCCATTCAGCTGGCGCACCAGCGCTTCCTCCGGTTTAGGGTACAGGGGGAGCATTTTCAGTTCGCGGCATTACCATTCAGGCTGGCAACGGCTTCCAGGGTGTTTACAAGGGTCTTAGCGCCAGTAATGGCCATCTTGCATTCCAGGGAGGTCGTTGCCATGCCGTATCTGGACGACATCCTGGTAAAGGCCCCGACCCAGCGGGACAACCTGGAGAGCTTGCAGATCGCCTTGGATACTCTAACCAGGTTCGGTTGGCTGATCAATTACAAGAAGTTGTCTCTTGTGTCAGCATAGCGCATGGTGTACCTGGGGATGTGCTTCGACACGATACAGGGTGGAGTGACTCTCCCAAAGGCAAAACGCCAACTGCTTTAGAGTCGGGTACTATCCCTTTTATCACGGCGCCCAGTGTCGACCCGGTACGCAATGAAGGTCTTGGGTCTAATGGTCTCGTCTTTCGAGGCGATACCATTTGCCCACTTCCACTCCCGCCCCTTGCAGTGGATGATACTGTCAAGGTGGGACAGATTGGTGCGATCCCTCGATCGCAAGATCAGGATTCCACCAGGGGTACAACAGTCACTCCGGTGGTGGAAGGACTCACCACACATTCAGCAGGGCAGGTCGTTCCTGCCCCTGCAGTGGCTGCTGCTGGCTACAGACACCAGCATGACAGGCTGGGGATGCACACTGGGGGACCTAGTGGCACAGGGGACCTGGTCCAGGCAGGGGTCCGGTCTCCCGATAAACGTATTGGAGCTGTGGGCGGTATTCCGGGCGTTGCAGCACTTTGCACGTCGGCTGGAGGGAACTCTGGTGCGAATTCAGTTGGACAATGCGACCGCGGTAGCATACATAAACCATCAGGGCGGGACCCACAGCAGGGGGTTCATGAAAGAAGTGGAAAGAATTCTGGCATGGGCTGAGGGTCATCTTCCCGCGATATCAGCAGTCTTCATTCCCGGTGACGAAAATTGGGTAGCCGACTTCCTCAGCAGGAAGGAGGTCGACCCATGGGAGTGGGGGCTACATCCCAAGGTTTTTCAGGAAGTGTGCCAAAAATGGGGTCGGCCAGACGTCAATCTGATGGCGTCTTGCTTCAACCAGAAGCTCCCAACCTATCTGGCCCGGTCAAGGGACCCCAGAGCGCTAGCAGCAGATGCGCTAACTGCTCCATGGACGGGGTTTCGTTACCCCTATGCATTTCCACCAATTCCTCTCATTCCCCGGTTGCTCAGGAGAAGCAAGAAGGAAGGACTACCAGTGATTATCATAGCCCCAGACTGGCTGCGAAGAACATGGTACACGGAGCTCATGGACCTGGTGGCAGACGCTCCCTGGCGGCTCCCACTGCGAAAAGATCTCTCTCACGGTCCCCTCTACCACCCGAATTTGGCTATGCTCCGTTTGACGGCGTGGTGGGTGAAACCGCGATGCGAAGAGCACAAGGTTTCTCAGACTCGGTTATACAGACAATGATGAAGGCTAGGAAGCCGTCGTCATTGAAAGTATATCATTGGGTGTGGAAGGCGTTCTTTCGTTGGTGCACACCCGATGCGCTTCTCATTGGCCCGCCTCCTGTCTTTTCTCCAGGACGGGTTGGACATGGGGCTGAGCCTCAGCTCCATTATGGGGCAGGTTTCAGACTTGTCGATTCTGTTTCAGCGACCGTTGGCTTCTAGATTGGCAGTGCGCGTTTTTTACAGGCAGTCACTCATACGGCACCTCCTTTTTGGTCTCCGGTGCCACCCTGGGACTTAAACCTGGTTCTGGATGCCCTGCAGACCAATCCGATTGAACTGTTAGCGAAACTCCCGTGGCGGTTACCATCCTGGAAGGTTGCCTTCCTGGTGGCGGTTACCTCCCTTCGTAGGGTTTCGGAGATTGCGGTGCTGTCGGCAAAACCACCCTTTACGGTTTTTCACCAGGATAAGGTGGTGTTGCGGCCAGTGCGGTCCTTTCTTCCGAAGGTGGTGTCGGCCTTCCACATTAATGAGGACATTGTACTGCCATCATTCTGCCCAAAGGCCGTGCATCCTAGGGGACGGGCTCTGCTTACCTTAGACCTAGTCCACACCCTGAGGACGTATTTGGACCAGACCGTGGCTTTTCAGCGGTCAGATTCAATGCTCGTGATACCGGATGGTCCGAGACGTGGCCTTGCAGCATCAAAAGTGACGATTGCTCGCTGAATCCGTTTGGCGGTAGGGGAGGCCTACTGGGCTAAGGGTGAGACACCGCCGTTTCAGGTGATGGTGCACTCCGCCAGAGCAGTGGGGGCTTCATGGGTGGTCAATCATGGTGCCTCAGTGTCACAAGTGTGTAAGGTGGCTACCTGGGGATCCCTACACACCTTTTCTAAATTTTATCAGATACATACGTTTGCGTCGGCCGATGCTTCGCTGGGTCGAAAGGTTTTACAGACGCCTGTAAACTGACCGCATGCGTTTTTGATTTATTTGTACCCACCCTCGGGGACGGCTGTGGGACGTCCCACGGTCTTTGCTGTGTACCCCAATGACACGAGCGAGAAAAGAGGATTTTTTACTCACCGTAAAATCTCTTTCTCGTCTCGTCATTGGGCGGCACAGTACCTACCACTCTTTTTTTTATACGACACAGTTGGTGGTCCTGGTCGGACTCCGGATTCTGTAAGTTGCACAGGGTGCTGTGTTTTTCATTACAGTCAAAATTTGTTGGTGTGTCATATTACTAACTATTGTTGTCTTTCTGTTCCTGCATGGCTACTCCGACTGCTGGTATGACAAACTAATTAGCCTGGTGTCGGCAGGAGGGATATAGCCAGAGAGCGGAGCTAACTTTTTGTGCTTAGTGTCGCCTCCTAGTGGCAGTGGCTATATCCCAAGATCTGTGATTTATTAATATTTAGTTTACAGTAGGATATTTCAGCAAATTTAGTCAAAGTTAATTGGGTTTTCCTCAGGGATGTCAGAGGATTAGTTAGTATAAGTAAAACATCATCAGCAAATAAACTGATTTTATGTTGTCTAAATCCAGCAACAATTCCCTATATATCTGAATTGTTTTTTATGGTTTCCACAAGAGGTTCCATTATCAAAGTGAATAGTAGGGGTGATAGAGGGCAGCCCTGGTGAGTACCATAGGATATGGAGAAGGAGTGGAAAAGTGAACCGTCAGCTAGAACTTTTGCTAAAGGAGAGGTGCACAAAGCCCGACTAGCTTTAAGTATATCCCCTGAGAATCCAAATTTATTTAAGGTGGCAAATTCCTCAATGTAATCTGTCAAATGCTTTTTCAGCATCAAGAGTAACCAAAACTGCTGGATGGCGTGTGTATTCAAGTTTAAATAGGAGATTTAGAATTCTTCTAGTTCCATCAGAGGCCTGTGTTCCCTTTGTAAAACCTACTTGATCAGAGTGTATAATGTCGAGCAGAATACTTAGGAGCCTCTGAGCTATCACTTTAGCATAAATCTTAATATTGCAATTTAAAAGAGAAATAGGTCTGAAAATGGAGGGAGAAGTGGGGTCTTTTCCTGGTTTAGGGATTGTTACAATTGTTGCTTTTAAATTTTCTTTAGGGAAAGAACCACATGGGATTCCTTGGTTAACCCCTTAACGACCAGCCCATAGTGTTTTTACGTCCTCCCGAAGTGGACTTTATTCTCTGAGGACGTAAAAACATGCTTCCTGCAGAGAATAATGCCCCTCGGGCTGTGGACGTGACAGCTCCATGCTGTTGGTGTCCGCAGGTAGCTGACAGCATGGAGCTGTCATCCCGGGCTGTTCGGAGCCCCCCCCCGGCATTGCGATCGGCGCTATGCAATGGATAGCGCTGATCGCAAAAAAGTAAATAAAAGTGCAATAAAAGTTAGATTCAGCTGCTCTGATGGATCGGATCCATCGGAGCAGCTGAAATTACTCACCGATGTCCGCCGCACGACTCCCAGCTGTCCCGATGCTCCGGGCGCCGTAGCCGTCCTTCTGCGCATGCGCGCCAGGCGGCATTACGTCAGCCGCATGCGCAGAAGGCCCGGCGGCGCGGGAGACTTAAAATCTCCTGGCTCCCGGCTCCTGTAGGTAGCCGGGAGGCAGGAGATGTCAGCGGGGACTGCGGTGAGCGGTCCCCGGTACCGCGATCGCCGTTATACAACGGATAACGACGATCGCGGAAAAGTGAAAAAAAGTGTAAAAAAAGAAAAGTTTCACCTCCCCTCATGGATCGGATCCATGAGGGGAGGTGAAAATACTCACCTCAGGTCCACCGATTTCCTCCGGCCGGTGTCGGGACCCCCCGCTGGCTTCTGCGATGTGTTGATGCGGCGCGCATGCGCAGAAGACGGCGAGCCCGGCAAATTCAAAATCTCCCTGCACCCGGCTGTCACAGATAGCCGAGTGCAGGGAGATATGACTGGGGACCACTGTATGCGGTTTCCAGTCATATGATCATCGTTATCCATCAGATAACGGTGATCATATAAAGTTAAAAAGTTTTAAAAAAAAGTTAAAAGTAAAAAAAAGTTTAAAAAGTTAAAGTTTCATCTCCCCTTATGGATCGTATCCGTAAGGGGGGATGAAATTACGTACCCAAGGTCCCGGATTTGTTCCCTGGTGGGATGTTGATCCGCGGATCTTACCCCAGCTTCGGCGCATGCGCCCGTCAGCATGATGGCGGACGCATGCGCAAAAGTGAAAGATTGCCCAAGAAATATAAAATCTCCCTGCTGCTGGCTACAAAAGGTAGCCAAGAGCCTGGAGATGTCACGGGGAGCCGCGGTATGCGGTTACTGGTCAAGTGATCGCCGTTATCCAATGCATAATGGCGATCACGTAAAAGTTCTTTAAAAAGTGGCAGTTTCATTTCCCCTCACCGATGCGATCGGTTGGGGGAGATGAAACATCTTCTCGGAGGCTTCCGCATTTGAATCCAGATGCGATTATCCTCCATGGACCCTTCCGGCTGCTGCGCATGCGCCCGCCGGCAAAATGCCGGACACATTCGCAGGAGCCGGGAAGCCCAGGAAATTTTAAATCTCCTTGCTCCCAGCGACCAACGGTCACTGAGTGCTTGGAGCAGTGACCGGTGGCCTTGCTGAGCGGTCCCCGGTCACATGATAAAGTAGCGAACTAACATTAGGCCGGTCACACATGACCGGAGAGGAATTACAGGTTCTGCATGCGCTTGATCAGCGGTAATCCACGGATCAATCGCATGCATTGGATTACACAATTCCCCCCAATTAGCGGGTCGGAATTACGTAATCCACTCGCAGAAACACAGCATGCTATATTTTACCACGAATATCTGCGACCTAGAGCCCTTTGTGCTCTATGACCGCGGATATACTCGCACCCCATATGCAAACACATTGTGTACGGGCTGCGGGTACCCGAGTCACCTGTAAGCGACGGCGCGGGAAATGCAAACAAAAAACCGCCTGTGTGAGTAGGCAGTTATGCGCAGTACATTACGCAACCGTACGCAGGGTCACAGCCGGGCTCACAGCTGGAATCCGCTGCAGGCCTCGGCAAGCGGATTCCGCCTACGGCTACGTGAGCCCGGCGTTATTCAGACCGCTACCAGTAATCCGTAATTTACAAGAAGCCCGGGGAACGCTCGCCTTCCTGCAGTTCCAGGAGCAGCTTGTTGAGCGCCTTCTCTGTGAGACCGCTGCACCGCAGCAAGATTACAAAGCCTCACAGCGCCACTTTCTACACCCCATCCCCGCCGCTGAGGTTATGAAATACCCCCCAAAATACATGAGAGGAGGGGGGGGGGATACCCGGTTTTCTTGCCCCATGTGCCCAGCCCAACCAGCCTCCGTAATTACCCCTGTCTTCGGACATAAAACGCAGTTTATATTATTACCTTTATCTAATATTTAGGGAATGCCAAAAAATGGGGATGGCGGGGGATTATTTTTAGGAAGTCAAATTTTTTTCTGTATAAGTGGGCAATGGGGCCTGGAATTTATTCAGTTCTGCCCTGAAATTCAGCGGGCATTCCCTCCATTATGGGCCTAGCCATGTGTCCTGTAAGTAGATTAGGGCCACAATGGGTAGGTTTCTGAACAGGGGACAAACAGGGGTATCCATTTTGAGGTGAAAGTCTTCATTCCTATGTACACTGTACAAAAAAAACAGTTTTTAAATTGACAAAATTGCCAAACAAATGAAAATCGTGATTTTTTCCTTTTGCTTTGCTTAGATTCATTCAAATACTTTGGGGTCAAAATATGCAGTACACCCCTAGATGAATTTGTTAAGGGGTCTAGTTTTTAAAATGGGGTCATTTGTGGGGGTTCTCTATCGTTTTGGACGCTCAATGGCTCTACATGTGGGCAATGGGGACTGGAATTTATTCCGTTGTACCCTGAAATCCAACGGGTGCTCCTTCCATTATAGGCCTAGCCATGTGTCCTGTAAGTAGATTAGGGCCACAATGGGTATGTTTCTGAACACGGGACAAATGGGGGTATCCATTTTGGGGCGAAAGTCTTCATTCCTATGTACACTTTCCAAAAAAAACAGTTTTTAAATTGACACAATTGCCAAAAAAATGAAAATCGTAATTTTTTCCTTCTGCTTGGCTTAGATTCATTCAAAAACTGTGAAGTCAAAAAAGTCATCATACCCCTAGATAAATTCGTTAGGGGGTCTACTTTTCAAAATGGGGTCACTTGTGGGGGTTCTCCATCGTTTTGGTCACTCAATGGCTCTACAAGTGGGCAATGGGGACTAAATCTCCTTCAAGCAAAATTTCTGTTCCGAAAGCCACCGGTTGCTCCTTTCATTTTGGGCCCCATTGTGCATATAGATGTAATACTAGGGCCACAATGGGTATGTTTCTGAGCACAGGACAAACAGGGGTATCCATTTTGGGGTGCAAGTCTTCATTCATATATGTGCGGTACAAAAAAAACTGCTTTTGAAATGACAGAATTACCAAAAAAATGAAAATCGAATTTTTTTTCCTTCGGCTTGGCTTAGATTCATTCAAAAACTGTGAAGTCAAAAAAGTCATCGTACCCCTAGATAAATTCGTTAAGGGGTCTACTTTTCAAAATGGGGTCACTTGTGGGCGTTCTCCATCGTTTTGGTCACTCAAGGGCTCTACAAGTGGGCAATGGGGACTAAATCTCCTTCAAGCAAAATTTCTGTTCCGAAAGCCACCGGTTGCTCCTTTCATTTTGGGCCCCATTGTGCATCCAGACATATGATTAGGGCCACAATGGGTATGTTTCTGAGCACGGGAGAAACAGGGGTATCCATTTTGGGGTGCAAGTCTTCATTCATATATGTGCTGTACAAAAAAAATGCTTTTAAAATGACAGAATTACCAAAAAAATGAAAATTGTAATTTTTTTCCTTCGGCTTGGCTTAGATTCATTCAAAAACTGTGAAGTCAAAAAAGTCATCGTACCCCTAGATAAATTCGTTAAGGGGTCTACTTTTCAAAATGGGGTCACTTGTGGGGGTTCTCCATAGTTTTGGTCACTCAATGGCTCTACAAGTGGGCAATGGGGCCTAAATCTCCAAGCAAAATTTCTGTTCCGAAAGCCACCGATTGCTCCTTTCATTTTGGGCCCCATTGTGCATCCAAACGTAATATTAGGGCCACAATGGGTATGTTTCTGAGCACGGGAAAAACAGGGGTATCCATTCTGGGGTGCAAATCCTAATTTTCATGTGTACTATAGAAAAAAGTCCTGTCTTTAAAATGACATATTTGCAAAAATATGAAATTTTTGTTTTTCTCTTCTAAATTGCATTGACTCCTGAAAAAAAACTGTGGGGTTAAAATACTCATGACACCCCTCAGTGAATACGTTAAAGGGTGTAGTTTTTAAAATGGGGTCACTTGTGGGGGTATCTATGATTTTGACTCCTATGAGCCTTTCCAATCTTGGATTGGTGTAGGAAAACAAAGTGTTCCTCAAAATGCTGAAAAGTAATGTTACATTTGTACGTCTCCTAAATGGTTAAAAAAAACGAAAGTTTTTCCAATGTGCGCCCAAAATAAAGTAAACGGATGGAAATATAAATCTTAGCAAAAATTTCTATATTATGTTTGCACATATTTGAGATATTGCAGTTGGAAATGTGAAAAAAAATGACGATTTTTTCAAAATTTTCCCAATTTTGGCGCTTTTAATAAATAAACACAAATTCTATCGGTCTTTTTTTTCCACCTAAATGAAGTACAACATGTGGCGATAAAACAATGTCAGAATCGCTTGGATATGCAAAACCTTTCTGGTCTTTTTCCATGCTAAAGTGACACGTGTCAGATTTGCAAAATTTGGCCTGGTCATTAAGGCGTAAACAGGCTTGGTCACTAAGGGGTTAAAGTCACGTAACATGTGGACATGTGTGGTAGAAAATAGTTTATAGTAGTCATTAGAAAAGCCATCAGGACCTGGGGCATTTTGAGATTTAAAAAGTTTTAATGGCATCTGATATTTCTGTGGGTAGCATAGGGTTATTGAGAATTTTTAGTTGGGAATCCGAGAGAGTTGGAAGTTTAATGTCACTCAAAAATTTTTCAATGGCTTCACTAGAGGGTTGAAGATTGTCTTTATCATCATAAGTTGTAAAGTTTTTCATAGTGTTGGTAAAAGGTTTCAGAGATATGGAAAGGATGATACAGTCTCACTGTTGGGTTTTGGGGTTCAGTTATATATGGAATTTTAGATTTATGTACCTTTTTTTTTTACAAGATTGGCCATAATACGTGAAGGTTTGTTGTTGAACTAGTGGTGACATGTGGCAGAAGTTATGCCTCTGCCATGAGTCTAGCGCTGAACTGGAATCTCATGTTATAGCCACTTATGAGAGGGTAGCTTGGTCCAGGAGTAGCCAAGGGCTAGTTCGCAAGATGGTGGTGCAGTACAGTGGCAACAGTCAGAAGAATAGTCAGGAGGCTTAGCCGAGGTCTGGTATACAAGATGGCAGTGCAGCACAGAGGGTTTAAGCAGTAATGTAGTCAAATGGAATAGCCAAGGTCTGGTACACAAGATGGACAATCAGTTGTAGAGGAGCATGTATGTTGAAGGATAGCTTGGGTAGAGGCACAGGGTACAATAAACACACAAGGAGGAGGGAACGGGGAAAGGTTTATTTAGAAGACTAATTGGGGAAGGTACAAGACTCGGGAGGAACTAGACAGGGAAGACATGGAGCCAAGACATGGAACAGGAGACAAGGAATGAGGAATACAAGACTATGAATCCAGGGATCATATATCAGTATAAAGGGCTGCCGCTCGGGGTGCAGGAGGTCACAGGTTTGAATCCTGACAGCTAGTGTTGCTGCTGGACTGGAAAATGTCCTCCTTTTCTTGTAGCTCAGGGGAGTGCACAAGGAATGTAGTTGGTAGAGTGAAGGAGTTGACTCTCTGAAGACTTGATGCCTTCCAAGAGCACAGGGGGAGACTGTTTGATCTTTGCTGACAACTGGGCAGGACATCGGCTGTAGGAACGTGGCTCATCTTCAGTGGAGAGATGATGGTGCCTGCCTCTCAAGGACCTTCTGGTGAAGAGGACATCTATGCCCTGATCCATCCATACAGAATGTCTTAATTTGACAACAACTTTGTTCAACCAGAGAGCATTGAGCTCTTTTGTGGAAACTATGAGCTGGTGCAAGAGAAGCCCGGCTTGTGAGGTTTCACTGCACAAGTGGTAACCCGCCAAGACTGGAGTCAAGAGAGTGACCATTTTAGTTTGAAATGAGTCATTGTCTTGCTATGACATCGTTACTTGGCTCAATGGGTATGGTGAGGTGTCCAAAAATAATCGGGATAACAACGGCATCTTGTCCACATTCTGGACATTTATGGTCAAACTAAAACGTTCAGGGAACTGTGTGTCCTTCCTCGATAGGGTTCACATCTTGGCCTTCTACCAGGGATACTTGAAGCTCTGTCACAAGTGTGGCAATCGCACATATTTGAGTGTCGCCTGCAAAGTTATCAAGTATACTCTGTGTGGTGGGGTAGGCCATTTTGTGCACATCTATGGTGACCTCAGTCATCCATTTAGACACTGTTCCTGCTCTTTCGCCAAAGCTGTTGTGGCTCCAGAAGAGAAGAGCCGTGAGGTTGCCTCCATTAGGACTGCCCAAATTAGGACCTGGTGGTAGGGTTGCGTTTATTGAACTCTGACAGGATCCTTGTGAAGTTTTGAGACTCGGATTGGCTCTGTTTTCACTGGAGACGTTGTGTAAGAGGTACCTGGAAGTATACTGTTTTGAAGATAAGCTGGAAAGCATGGAGCATTTTCTGCTTCAGTGCCCCTCTAATACAGAGGTGTAGAATCAGGTGGGAACCTCCATTGATTCTCCTAGGCCGGCTGGCCTTTCTTATGTGGAACAGGCCTATGGGGCATTCAGAGACCTTGGTGGTTGGGTCTTTATTCCTATTCAGCCCAGTGGTCAGGTTTTCTGTATGGAATGCAAAGTGTTTAGTTTCAACGGAGCAGAAAATCCCCCACTCAGACAAACAGCAGTGACCGACATTATATATACAATCTCTAGTATGGCGTAAATCTATAATTTGGCTAAAACACATAAAAAATGCTGTTTAATATATTTATCAACGACCTGATAGAAGGGCTGCACAGTAAAATATCAATATTTGCAGATGACACAAAATTATACAATATAATTAATGCAACGGAGGACAATGTGCGGCTACAAACGGACTGAGATAAGCTGGGGGCTTGGGCAGGAAAATGGCAAATGAAGTTCAATATTGATAAATGTAAGGTTATGCACATGGGCAGGAGAAACGGATGTCCCCAATATACACTAAATGGGGTACTGCTGGGGAAACGTGATATGGAAAAAGACCTGGGAGTACTAGTGGATTGTAAATTAAACTGGAGTAACCAATGCCAGTTAGCTGCTTCAAAGGCAAATAAAGTCTTGGGATGCATTAAAAGAGGTATAGGGGCGAAGGACGAGAACATTATCCTTTCATTATATAAGGCACTTGTCAGGCCTCACATGGAATACTGCGTACAGTTCTGGTCACCGGTGCTCAGGAAAGATGTTACAGTGCTTGAGGGGATTCAAAGAAGGGCAACTAAACTAATACATGGAATGACGGGACTGGAATACCCAGAGAGGCTATCCAAATTGGGACTATTTACTCTAGAAAAAAGAAGGTTAAGAGGAGACCAAATAACCATGTATAAGTACATGAGGGGACAATACAAGGATCTCTCCCGCGATCTGTTCACACCCAGGACCACGATGGTAACAAGAGGACATCCGCTACGTCTAGAAGAAAGCAGGTTTCATCACCAACACAGAAGGGGTTCTTTACTGTAAGAGCAGTTAGACTGTGGAACTCTCTGCCTGAGGATGTGGTGATGGCAAAATCCATAGAGGAGTTTAAGAGGGGACTTGATGTCTTTCTGGAGAGGAAGGATATTATAGGATATAAATCTTAGGTTAATTGTTAATTCGGGTTTACAGGGAGGTAGGAACTATTAGGGGTTGATCCAGGGAACAGTCTGATTGCCATTAGGGAGTCGGGAAGGAAGTTTTCCCCCAAAAGGGCTAATTGGCTTCTGCTCTTGGGGTTTTTTGCCTTCCTCTGGATCAACACAGTAGGATAGACAGGCTGGACTAGATGGACATTGTCTTCATTCAGCCTAACGAACTATGTTACATAACACAACGTTATCTTCATCTGATTAGTTAGCAATATTTCTCGCTTTGGCCTGTTGTCTCAGGCTGAGGCAAACAGATTGAATAGCAACAACAAAAGGCGAAACGCCGACATCTGAAGAACACTTCTCTTATTACAAATAATCCCTAACATTCTAAATGATGGGCTCCGTGTGATAATAAGCAGCACACAGACGAGATTTTAAAGACACGGCTTTCCTGATCCCAGCCATGTTTGGAATGTCTTATATTTATGTCTTCAGCTTCATTTTTAGACAGTTTACAAAAAACTTTGGATTTTATGTTTAGTATTTTTGGATCTTGCAGCCTTTTTGATAGATGTCCTTGGGGGGCTCTGAGGCCTGCTGGGGACTGCTGTCCTGTTGGAGGGTCCGATGCCCCCCGAGCTTCAGCCTCCTCACAGCAGACATGACGGTCTCTCCCGTGGCTTATTTATCTGGTTTTGGCCATATTGGGGTGACTTGTCTTGTGCTTCGGGTGACATTTTGGGGTTCAGGGTAGAAGACCTTCAGTCTTCAGTTTGCACCTAACAGAGCAGATGGGCCCCTCAGCGCTGGGGCCACCAGATCTTACTGCAGGGGGTTTGCAGTCATTCAGGGATTATTGACCATCTTCCTCCTCAGGGATCTTGTGCAGCCGGTGATAGCGCCCCCTTTCTGCCGTGTCCAAGTAGTGCAGCTCTGCTGCATGTACATCACACGCACACGGCTCTGCTACATCCATCCTGACCCCACACATCCCTTCAGCTCACCCAGCAGAGATCACAGCCAGCACAGCAGATCACCCCCTGGTCATGTGACCCCTGACTCCCCCCACACAGGTGATCACATGAAAGTGACATCATCACAGGTCCTGGAAGTACACGGCTGCTGTCCGACTCTGCAGGTCTGTGTGTCCCTTCATGTCAGGTCAGTGGGGGAGGGGATGATTAACCCCTTGCGTACTGGCAGAGTTCGGGCCTAAGACTCCTAGTAGCCCAGTAATCTGTCCTTTAGTCTCTGTTAGTCGGGGGCTTAGAGAGAGGGACAATCCTATTACACAGGGACAGACCCCACTGCAGGAGACACCAACCCCCCCGGCAGGAGGGTCCGGGACCCGGTGGTCTCCTATGGCTCCATCTATGATCAGCCATCCTCCTTCCATCATTATCTCTGCCATCCGTTAGTTCAGATCTCTTCTGGGGGTGCAGGAATCTAGGACAGCGCCCCCCGGGGGCTCAGCCTGCCTGGGGGTCTCAGCCTGCCTGGGGGTCTCTGTGGAAGAGTCACAGCGGCGGCTGATATCACACTTGTCAGCGGGCGGTTTACACGGCGATGATTAATAACCGGATCACATGACTTCTGGGGGATCGTCCTCCTCGCGGCGAAAAAGGAGCGCAAGAGTTTACACTGACTTCACTGGAAGCAGCACATCACCCCCGCAGCACATCGCACCCGCAGCCCATCACCCCCGCAGCACATCACATCCGCAGCCCATCGCCCCCGCAGCACATCACATCCGCAGCCCATCGCCCCCGCAGCACATCGCCCCCCGCAGCACATCACCCCCGCAGTACATCGCACCCGCAGCACATCACATTTTTAGGACTCGCAGTCATTTTCTATCTAAGCATAATGAATTGGTCCTGGGCCTTTTCCGCTGTACACTTGCCCACAATGACTCTATCAGCGGCCGGGTCTTCCACCAGCTTCGGGGTACAGCAATGGGGAGCCCCTGTGCCCCACTTATGTTAACCTGCACCTCAACTGGTGGCAGGAGCACATAGTCTATTCTGATGATGGAGCAGATTGTATACTGGACTCCATATATTAATGATATTTTTGTGCTATGGATCTACAGAGAGCTTTGTGTCTCGGCTGAATGTCAACTAACTTAATCTGAAGTTTACATATGAAATCGACCGCCTCTACCGTTCCTGAACATTTTAGTATCTGGGAGCAACGAGGGTCAACTAATTACCAGCTTGTACCGAATAAGTACAGCGAGTCACAGTTTTCTGAGTTGAGTTATCATTAGAGATGAGCGAGCACCAAAATGTTCAGGTGCTCGTTACTCGGGACGAAAATTTCGCGATGCTCGAGGGTTCGTTTCGAGTAACGAACCCCATTGAAGTCAATGGGCGACTCGAGCATTTTTGTATTTCGCCGATGCTCGCTAAGGTTTTCATTGGTGAAAATCGGGGCAATTCAAGAAAGTGATGGGAACGACACAGCAACGGATAGGGCAGGCGAGGGGCTACATGTTGGGCTGCATCTCAAGTTCACAGGTCCCACTATTAAGGCACAATAGCGGCAAGAGTGCCCCCCCCTCCCAACAACTTTTACTTCTGAAAAGCCCTCATTAGCAATGCATAGCTTAGCTAAGCACCACACTACCTCCAACAAAGCACAATCGCTGCCTGCATGACACTCCGCTGCCACTTCTCCTGGGTTACATGCTGCCCAACCGCCCCCCCCCCCCGCACGACCCAGTGTCCACAGCGCACACCAAACTGTCCCTGCGCAGCCTTCAGCTGCACTCATGCCACACCACCCTCATGTCTATTTATAAGTGCGTCTGCCAGAGGAACCGCAGGCACACACTGCAGAGGGTTGGCACGGCTAGGCAGCGACCCTCTTTAAAAGGGGCGGGGCGATAGCCCACAATGCTGTACAGAAGCAATGAGAAATCCAATCCTGTGCCAACGCCATCAGGAGCTGCACACGTGGGCATAGCAATGGGGAACCTATGTGCCACACACTATTCATTCTGTCAAGGTGTCTGCATGCCCCAGTCAGACCGCGTTTTTTTATAAATAGTCACAGGCAGGTACAACTCCGCAATGGGAATTCCGTGTGGACCCACAGCATGGGTGGCTCACTGGAACCCACCGGTGGTACATAAATATATCCCATTGCATTGCCCATCACAGCTGAGGTAACGTCATGTTTAATGCAGGTGGGCTTCGGCCCACACTGCATGCCCCAGTCAGACTGGGGTTCTTTAGAAGTGGACACATGTAGTTACAACTCCCTGTGCACCTACAGCATGGGTGGGTGCCAGGAACCCACCGGCGGTACATAAATATATCCCATTGCAGTGCCCAACACAGCTGATGTAACGTCAGCTTTAATGCAGGTGGGCAAAAAATTAATTGGATTACACTGTAGGCGAGGGCCCAAAAAATTGGTGTACCAACAGTACTAATGTACCTGAGAAAAATTGCCCATGCCCAACCAAGAGGGCAGGTGAAACCCATTAATCGCTTTGGTTAATGTGCCTTAATTTGTAACTAGGCCTGGAGGCAGACCAGTTAAAATAAAAATTGGTTGAGGTGAAAGTTTCAACGCTTTAATGAGCATTGAAACGTATAAAAATTGTTTACAAAAATTATATGACTGAGCCTTGTGGGCCGAAGAAAAATTGCCCGTTCGGCGTGATTATGTGAGGTTTCAGGAGGAGGAGCAGGAGGAGGAGGAGGAATATTATACACAGATTGATGAAGCTAAAAGGTCCCCGTTTTTGATGGGGATAGAGAACAATGCTTCCATCCGCTGGTGCAGCCTACGTATTGCTTAGGTATCGCTGCTGTCCGCTGGTGGAGAAGAGAAGTCTGGGGAAATCCAGGCTTTGTTCATCTTTATGAGTGTAAGCCTGTCGGCACTGTCGGTTGACAGGCGGGTACGCTTATCCGTGATGATTCCCCCAGCCGCACTAAACACCCTCTCTGACAAGACGCTAGCCGCAGGACAATCAAGCACCTCCAGGGCATACAGCGCGAGTTCAGGCCACGTGTCCAGCTTCGACACCCAGTAGTTGTAGGGGGCAGAGGCGTCACGGAGGACGGTCGTGCGATCGGCTATGTACTCCCTCACCATCCTTTTACAGTGCTCCCGCCGACTCAGCCTTGACTGGGGAGCGGTGACACAGTCTTGCTGGGGAGCCAGAAAGCTGGCAAAGGCCTTGGAGAGTGTTCCCCTGCCTGTGCTGTACATGCTGCCTGATCTCCACGCCTCCCCTGCTACCTGGCCCTCGGAACTGCGCCTTCTGCCACTAGCGCTGTCGGATGGGAATTTTACCATCAACTTGTCCGCCAGGGTCCTGTGGTAAAGCATCACTCTCGAACCCCTTTCCTCTTCGGGTATGAGAGTGGAAAGGTTCTCCTTATAGCGTGGGTCGAGCAGTGTGTACACCCAGTAATCCGTAGTGGCCAGAATGCGTGTAACGCGAGGGTCACGAGAAAGGCATCCTAACATGAAGTCCGCCATGTGTGCCAGGGTACCTGTACGCAACACATGGCTGTCCTCACTAGGAAGATCACTTTCAGGATCCTCCTCCTCAGGCCATACACGCTGAAAGGATGACAGGCAAGCAGCATGGGTACCCTCAGCAGTGGGCCAAGCTGTCTCTTCCCCCTCCTCCTCAACGTGCTGAGATATAGACAGGAGGGTGCTCTGACTATCCAGCGACATACTGTCTTCCCCCGCCTCCGTTTCCGAGCGCAAAGCGTCTGCCTTTATGCTTTGCAGGGAACTTCTCAAGAGGCATAGCAGAAGAATGGTGACGCTAATGATTGCAGCATCCCCGCTCACCATCTGGGTAGACTCCTCAAAGTTTCCAAGGACCTGGCAGATGTCTGCCAACCAGGCCCACTCTTCTGTAAAGAATTGAGGAGGCTGACTCCCACTATGCCGCCCATGTTGGAGTTGGTATTCCAATATAGCTCTACGCTGCTCATAGAGCCTGGCCAACATGTGGAGCGTAGAGTTCCACCGTGTGGGCACATCGCACAGCAGTCGGTGCACTGGCAGATTAAACCGATGTTACAGGGTGCGCAGGGTGGCAGCGTCCGTGTGGGACTTGCGGAAATGTGCGCAGAGCCGGCGCACCTTTCCGAGCAGGTCTGACAAGCGTGGGTAGCTTTTCAGAAAGCGCTGAACCACCAAATTAAAGACGTGGGCCAGGCATGGCACGTGCGTGAGGCTGCCGAGCTGCAGAGCCGCCACCAGGTTACGGCCGATGTCACACACGACCATGCCCGGTTGGAGGCTCAGCGGCGCAAGCCAGCGGTCGGTCTGCTCTGTCAGACCCTGCAGCAGTTCGTGGGCCGTGTGCCTCTTCTCTCCTAAGCTGAGTAGTTTCAGCACGGCCTGCTGACGCTTGCCCACCGCTGTGCTGCCACGCCGCGCGACACTGACTGCTGGCGACGTGCTGCTGCTGACACATCTTGATTGCGAGACAGAGGTTGCGTAGGAGGAGGAGGAGGAGGGTGGTTTAGTGGAGGAAGCATACACCGCCGCAGATACCAGCACCGAGCTGGGGCCCGCAATTCTGGGGGTGGGTAGGACGTGAGCGGTCCCAGGCTCTGACTCGGTCCCAGCCTCCACTAAATTCACCCAATGTGCCGTCAGGGAGATATAGGGGCCCTGCCCACCTGTGCTTGTCCACGTGTCCGTTGTTAAGTGGACCTTGGCAGTAACCGCGTTGGTGAGGGCGCATACAATGTTGCGGGAGACATGGTCGTGCAGGGCTGGGACGGGACATCGGGAAAAGTAGTGGCGACTGGGAACCGAGTAGCGCTGGGCCGCCACCGCCGCCATCATGCTTTTGAAAGCCTCCGTTTCCACAAGCCTATACGGCAGCATCTCCAGGCTGATAAATTTGGCTATGTGCACGTTTAACGCTTTAGCGTGTGGGTGCGTGGCGGCGTACTTGCGCTTGCGCTCAAACACTTGCGCTAGCGACGGCTGGACGGTGCGCTGAGAGACATTGGTGGATGGGGCCGAGGACAGCGGAGGTGAGGGTGTGGGTGCAGGCCAGGAGACGGTAGTGCCTGTGTCCTGAGAGGGGTGTTGGATCTCAGTGGCAGGTTGGGGCACAGGGGGAGAGGCAGTGGTGCAAACCGGAGGCGCTGAACGGCCTTCGTCCCACCTTGTCGGGTGCTTGGCCATCATATGTCTGCGCATGCTGGTGGTGGTGAGGCTGGTGGTGGTGGCTCCCCGGCTGATCTTGGCGTGACAAAGGTTGCACACCACTGTTCGTCGGTCTTCTGCACTCTCAGGGAAAAACTGCCAGACCTTTGAGCACCTCGGCCTCTGCAGGGTGGCATGGCGTGAGAGGGCGCTTTGGGAAACAGTTGGTGGATTATTCGGTCTGGCCCTGCCCCTACCCCTGGCCACCGCACTGCCTCTTCCAACCTGCCCTGCTGTTGCACTTGCCTCCCCCTCTGAAGACCTGTCCTCAGTAGGCTTAGCAAACCAGGTGGGTAAGTCACCTCATCGTCCAGCTGCTCTTCCTCCGAATCCTCTGTGCGCTCCTCCCTCGGACTTACTCCAATTACTACTACCTGAGTGATAGACAACTGTGTCTCATCGTCATCGTCCTCCTCACCCACTGAAAGCTCTTGAGACAGTTCCCGGAAGTCCCCAGCCTCATCCCCCGGACCCCGGGAACTTTCCAAAGGTTGGGCATCGGTCACGACAAACTCCTCCGGTGGGAGAGGAACCATTGCTGCCCATTCTGGGCAGGGGCCCGAGAACAGTTCCTGGGAGTCTGCCTGCTCCTCAGAATGTGTCATTGTAATGGAGAGAAGAGGCTGGGAGGAAGGAGGAGCAGCAGCCAGAGGATTCAGAGTTGCAGCAGTGGACGGCGCAGAACTCTGGGTGGTCGATAGATTGCTGGATGCACTTTCTGCCATCCACGACAGGACCTGCTCACACTGCTCATTTTCTAATAAAGGTCTACCGCGTGGACCCATTAATTGTGAGATGAATGTGGGGACGCCACAAACGTGCCTCTCTCCTAATCCCGCAGCAGTCGGCTGCGAAATACCTGGATCAGGAGCTCGGCCTGTGCCCACACCCAGACTTGGGCCTCCGCGTCCTCGCCTGCGTCCACGTCCTCTAGGCCTACCCCTACCCCTCAGCATGGTGTATTACCAGTAGTGCAGAAACAGAACGCTGTAATTAAATGTGCCGCTTATTGGCCTGTGGTTGGAGGCTGACTTCGCTTACAGAACGCACAGCAGAGCCAGGAAAGAATTTTGCGCAAGCCTGCTGTAACACTTAGCTGCGTATTAATTAGGACTACTACCTCCAGCAGAGATGCAGTACACTGAGGACATTCACAGGCAGCCCAAATAGATTTTTTTTCCCCAAATTTGTTTGAAAAAGCCCACTGCCTATATAGACAGTATATCTCTTTCACCTTTCCCACTGTCCCTGCCTCACCACTACTGGCCCTATACTATGTAAAATTACTGCAGACTGTTTCCCTCTGGATAGGATGACAGCGGTGATGTAACGGGCAACGCAGAGCCAGGAAACACTTTTGCGCAAGCCTGCTGTAACACTTAGCTGCGTATTAATTAGGACTACTACCCCCAGCAGAGACGCAGTACACTGAGGACGGTCACAGGCAGCCCAAATAGATTTTTTTTCCCCAAAGTTGTTTGAAAAAGCCCACTGCCTATATAGACAGTATATCTCTTTCACCTTTCCCACTGTCCCTGCCTCACCACTACTGGCCCTATACTATGTAAAATTACTGCAGACTGAGGACGCAATGCTCTGCACGGCCGATATACAAAAAAAAATGTGCAACACTGCTCCCAGCAGCCTCAACAGTACTGCACACGGTCAGATGTGGCCCTAAGAAGGACCGTTGTGGTTCTTGAAGCCTAAAATAACTCCTAACACTCTCCCTATAGCAGCTCCAGCATCAGCAGCACTTTCCCTGATCTCTGTCAGAACGCATCTGTGGCGAGCCGCGGGAGGGGCCGGTTTAAATACTCGGGTGACACCTGATCTCGCTAGCCACTCACTGCAGGGGGGTGGTATAGGGCTGGAACATCACAGGAGGAAGTTGTAATGCCTTCCCTGTCTTTCTATTGGCCAGAAAAGCGCGCTAACGTCTCAGAGATGAAAGTGAAAGTAACTCGAACATCGCGTGGTACTCGCCTCTAGTAACGAGCATCTCGAACACGCTAATACTCGAACGAGTATCAAGCTCGGATGAGTACGTTCGCTCATCTCTAGTTATCATCCTCCGGGGGTAAAGAAGGTAATATTGGGGGATATACCCTGTAGAGCTGAGCTGCTGGGAAAACATGTAAAACTAAAGATCCCAGCAGAACACTAACAGCATTTTTCAAAAGCACATGTAACAGCTGTAGTTCTGTAGCTGATTCTTCCAGAAGCTCTGTACTTGAGTGTTGTGTTCACTTTGCAGAATTTGTCCTTGTAAAATTCATGACATTAGCTTTTAAAACAAGCACCACACCTGCTGTATTGCATTACAATATTTTTAGTAGCTCTACAGCTGTTCCTTGGAGCAGGTCCGTGCTTGAGTGTTGTGTCCACTTAGTGGAATTTGTCCTTGTAAAATGTATGACTTTGCTTTTATTACAAGCAGCATACCTGCTATATTGCATAAATAAATCATTGGTAGCACTACAGCTGTTCCTTGGAGGAGGTCCGTGCTTGAGTGTTGTGTTCACCTGGATGAATTTGTCCTTGCAAAATATATGACATTGCTATGTGGGTCTACTTTTGTTTTCAGCAACAACCATATGCAATTGACCCCTACCACTGTACACTATTTTGACCAATTTTTGGGAGGAGCACAGAGTTACCAAATTGTGTGGTTATTTTTCCATGCAATTTGGGGGCTATTGGCTGCATTGGGGACATTTTGGAGGACAAATTAGTAAACCCGATTTTTACTCCTATTGACTTTAATAGAAATTGCAATTGGCTGTCCTAGAAGACAATGATTTTCATTAAATCAGCCCAATACCAACACAAACCGATTCTTTCACTAATCGCTGATCAATAGTAACTATTGGTGACACTTTGAGAGAGGTGACTAATATGGGTTGCCTCTTTCCCTACCAGGACTAATATTGTTTAGCAGGAGTTGAGGGAATTTCATATATGGTGTGATACTCCCCTCCCCCCATCCCCTTTACATCTGACAGGCATATATACAATTGTGGACTTAAAGCCTTAGTGACCACCCCATAGACTTTTCATGTCCTGCTTTAATGGGCTTTAATCCCCAGGGCCACAAAAACATGTTTACTATGGGGATTAAAGCCACATGGGCTGTGGACATGATAGCTCCATGTCCCGAAGCCCCCCCTTCCAGTCACATGATCGCCGGTATCCATTGGATACTTATCCGCGGACCTTTCCCTAGCTTCGGCACATGCACCCATTGCCAAAATGGCGGACGCAAGCACAGAAGCTGGCGAGGGCCCGGGAACTTTAAAATCTGCTTGCTTCTCGCTACTGAAGGTAGGCAAAAGCCTGGAGCAGCAGTGACCAAGGGCTGCGGTGACCAGTCTCCGGTAACGTGAGCGCCGTTATCCAACGGATAATGGCAATCACAGAAAAGTAAAAAAAAACTGTTGAAGTGTAAGGCTCCTATTGATTTGGGCCCCGTTGTGCATACAGACATAATATTAGGGCCACAGTGGATATGTTTCTGAACACAGGATAAACAGGGGTCCCCATTTTACGGTGAAAATTTTCATTTATCTGTGTGCAGTACAAAAAAAAGTGTTTTATTAAATGACACAATTGCCAAAATAATGAAAATCATAATTTTCCTTCTGTTTTGCTTAAATTCATTCATTCGCAAACGGATGGAGATATAGATCTTAGCAAAAATGTGTACAGTATGTTGGAACATATTTGAGATATTGCAGTTGAAAATGTAAAGAAAAATGACAATTTTTTTCAAAATTTTCCCAATTTCGCTGCTTTTAATAACTATACACAAATTCTATCAGTCTATATTTACTACCTAAATGAAGTACAATATGTGGCGAAAAAACAATGTCAGAATCACTGGAATATGCAGAACTTTTAAGGAGTTATTTTTTTTAAATTTTATATACAACTAGCTTACCCGTCGCGCGTTGCTGCGAAGACAGACAGACATACATTCGTTTTTATATATCTAGATAACAACCAATCACAGCGCAGCTTTTTTAGGTTACCTCAGTGGTATAATATATAACAACCAATCACAGCGCAGCTTTCATGTTACCTCAGCTTTATAATATATAACACCCAATCACAGTGCAGCTTTCATGTTACGTCAGCAGTAAGAGAAATAACAACCAATCACAGCGCAGCTTATATGTTACCTCAGCAGTATAAAATATAACAACCAATCACAGGGCAGCTTATATGTTACCTCAGCACTATAAAATATAACAACCAATCACAGCGCAGCTTTCATGTTACCTTAGCGGTATAATATATAACAACCAATCACAGCACAGCTTTCATGTTACGTCAGCAGTAAGAGAAATAACAACCAATCACAGCGCAACTTTTATTCTGCCTCAGCAATATAAAAAATAGCAACGAATCACAGCGCAGCATTCATTTTACCTCAGCGGTATAATATATAGTAACCAATCACAGCACAGCTTTTATTTTACCTCAGCATTCTCAATATCCAGGAATTGTCTTGTGATACGTTTGGCAGATGCATCATTTTGTAGTTGAACACGCATCCCGTTGCTCGTAATGCCTTTTGCTTTTGTGCTTGAGATGGAAATCAAACGATCTTTGTCTGGGGGGGGCATAACTGTCGACGACGCTCGCACGCGCGCCACCTATCGTAGGATGGATGTACTATGCCAGTAATCTTCCCAGGAGTGTACTCAGCAACTTCCCATTAACTTTTCCTATTTATGACATATTCAATGCTCGTGCCAAATTTCGAGTTTCTATGACATTGGGAAGCGAGAAAATTAGATTCTGTACGCAAAATTTGGACGCTAACTCTTTTGCGCATAGAATTGAATAATCGAGTTGGGACCCATTAGCTTTTCCTATTTATGACATAATCAATGCTCGTGCCAAATTTCACGTTTCAATGACACCGGAAAGTGAGAAAATTAGATTCCGTACGTAAAATTTGGAAGTAATTCTTTTGCGCATAGAATTGAATAATCGAGTTGGGACCCATTAGCGTTTCCTATTTGTGACATATTCAATGCCCGTGCCAAATTTCAAGTTTCTATGTGAGAAAATTACATTCTGTTCGTAAAATTTGGACGCTAATTCTTTGGCGCTTAGAATTGAATAATCGAGTTGGGACCCATTAGCTTTTCCTATTTATGACATAATCAATGCTCGTGCCAAATTTCAAGTTTCTATGACATTGGGAAGCAAGAAAATTAGATTCCGTACGTAAAATTTGGACGCTAATTCTTTGGCGCATAGAATTGAATATTCAAGTTGGGACCGATTAGCGTTTCCTATTTATGACATATTCAATGCCCGTGCCAAATTTCACGTTTCTATGACATTGGGAAGCGAGAAAATTAGATTCCGTACGTAAACTTTGGACGCTAATTCTTTGGCGCTTACAATTGAATAATTGAGTTGGGACCCATTAGCTTTTCCTATTTAGGACATAATGAATGCTCGTGCCAAATTTCATGTTTCTACGACATCGGGAAGTGAGAGAATTAGTGGCAGTGATGGAAATCGAACGATCTACGTGGGGGGGGGGGGCGTAAATGTCGACGACGCTCGCACGCGCGCCATTTATCGTAGGATAGTTGTACTATGCCTATAATCTTCCCAGGAGTGTACTCAACAACTTCCCAAAGTTTCATGGCGATCGGATGAATGGTGTAGTAGTGCATAAAAGACAAACACACAGACAGACACGCATACATTCAATTTTATATATATAGATAAATACAGTGTCATGGGACATTTGTAATTGCTATAAAAAAGGGTAAGTTTTAATGATCAGCCTTCTTGGAAAACTTGCTTTTTTGGCGGCAGACAATACAAGCTTGTCCTGACTTAGTGACAGCTTTTTCCCTTTTTTTTGTACATACTTTTATACAGGAATATACATAAAATACTAGCGTACCCGTCGCGCGTTGCTGCGAAGACAGACATACATACATACATTCGTTTTTATATATCTAGATGACGGCAGCAGCGACCACTGAGGTTTTGTAGGCCGCTGCTTCCCCCTTGCAGGCTGAATAAAATAGCCGTTGTGTGGAACATCCAATTTATCCGGCTGCTGAGGCTTCTTGGGAAGATAGCCTAGTACATGTTTGCCCACTTCCAACTCCAATGGAGTCTGACTGTAAATGGCTGGCGTGCTCTAGTATTTATGGTTCCAAGCTGTACATGTCATTGCATACAGTCTATCTATCTATCTATCTATCTATCTATCTATCTGGGTTATTGCATACAGTCTATCTATCAGGGTTATTGCAGTCTATCTATCTATCTATGACATCAGGAAATGAGAGAATTAGATTCCGTACGTAAAATTTGAACGCTAATTCTTTGGCGCTTTGAATTGAATAATCGAGTTGGGACCCATTAGCTTTTCCCATTTATGACATAATCAATGCTCATGCCAAATTTCAAGTTTCTATGACATTGGGAAGTGAGAGAATTAAATTCCGTACATAAAATTTGGACGCTAATTCTTTTGCGCTTAGAATTGAATAATCGAGTTGGGATGAGACATAAGGCCTTGCCCATAAGCATTCCCCAACCTCCAAGAACTGAACCTACCTACCTGAATGAGATTTTGTAGGCCGCTGCTTCCCCCTTGCGGGCTGAATAAAATAGCCGTTGGGTGGAACATACAATTTATCCGGCTGCTGTGGCTTCTTAGGAAGATATCCTAGTACTTGTTTACCCACTTCCAACTCCAATGGTAATTGGCTGGCGTGCTCTAGTGGTTCCAAGCTGTACGTGTCATAATAGAGCCTTAACCCCTTCCCGCTCCTGGACGTACCTGGTACGTCATGGCAGCCTGGTACTTCCCGCAACATGACGTACCTGGTACGTCCTGGAGATAGCGCGGGATCACATAAGATCCCGCGCTATCCCGCAGCGGGAGCCGGCTGTCAGTCACAGCCGGCGTCCCGCTGCAACAGCGGGGGGGCATCGGAGATGCGCCCGCCGCTGTTAACCCCTTCCCTGCCGCGATCTAAGTAGATCGCGGCAGGGAAAGAGTTCACAGAGGGATCGCGATCCCTGTGTGTCTCCGGCCGGAACTCGCGATGTTATCGCGAGAGCCCGGCCTGTCACCATGGCAACAGGACGCCAGACACTGGCGTCCTGTATTGCCTGTGCCTATAATCGCTGTATAAGCGATAAGGCATGGCAGAGCAGTAGCTTTGCCATGCCTTATGACAGCGATCATAGGCACAGTGATGCAAGTCCCTCAGAGGGACTCAAATAGTATAAAAAAAAGAAAAGAAAAGTGTAAAAAAAAGAAAAATGTAAAAAAAAAAAATGAAAAAAACCCCTTTTTTATGCTTTTTCTAATATTAGCATAAAAAAGGGAAAAAAAACTAAAACCCCACATATTGGGTATTGACGCGTCCGTAACGACGTGTACAAAAAGTTGAACACGCTTTTTATTTTGTACGACAAAAAGCGTAAAAAAAACCGCTAAAAAACAGAGGCAAAATGCTAATTTTTAGCATTTTGCCTCATAAAAAATGCAATAAAAGTGATCAAAAAAGCCGTACATTTCCCAAAATGGTACCAATAAAAACTATAGCTCGTCTCGCAAAAAATAAGCCCTTAAAGAGCTCCGTACATAGAAAAATAAAAAAGTTACATGACTTTGAATGCAGCTATAGAGAAAAAAAAAAGATTTCCAAAAAAAGGGGGTTTTATTGCAAAAAAGTGTAAAAACCTAAAAAAAATATAACAATTTTGGTATCGTTGTTACCGTACCGACCCGCAGAAAAAATTTAGTGTGTCATTTATGCTGCATGATTAACGCTGTAAAAAAAAAAAAAAATCTATGGCAGAATTGATGCTTTTTCTCTCCCTGTTATCATTAAAAAAAAAAAAAAAAAATTTTACGATATTGTCTATGTACCCAAAAGTGGCACCGATAAAAACTACAGATCGCCACGCAAAAAACAAGCCCTTATACGGCCGCGTCCACGGAAAAATAAAAAAGTTATGGCTTTTGAAAAATGGAGATGGAAAAATACCAAAAAATCGCTTGGTCCTCAACGCCAAAATAGGCCATGTCATTAAGGGGTTAATGACATCACAATGCAGCTTTATAGAACATGTTGGACGCTAATTCTTTTGCGCTAGAATTGAATAATCGAGTTGGGACTGATTAGCGTTTCCTATTTATGACATATTCAATGCCCGTGCCAAATTTCAAGTTTCTATGTGAGAAAATTACATTCCATACGTAAAATGTGGACGCTAATTCTTTTGCACATAGAATTGAATAATCGAGTTGGGACCCATTAGCGTTTCCTATTTATGACATATTCAATGCTCGTGCCAAATTTCAAGTTTCTATGTGAGAAAATTACATTCCGTATGTAAAATTTGGACGCCAATTCTTTTGCGCCTAGAATTGAATAATCGAGTTGGGACCGATTAGCTTTTCCTGTTTATGACATATTCAATGCTCGTGCCAAATTTCAAGTTTCTATTACATCGCGAAGCGAGAGAATTCGATTCCGTACGTAAAATTTGGACGCTAATTCTTTTGCGCATAGAATTAGTATATGAGGAGGAGGTCGTCTTGTGTAATATATTAGTATATGAGGAGGCGGTCGTGTGTAATATATTAGTATATGAGGAGGAGGTCGTCTGTTTAATATATTAGTATATGAGGAGGAGGTCGTCTGTGTAATATATTAGTATATGAGGAGGAGGTCGTCTGTTTAATATATTAGTATATGAGCAGGAGGTCGTCTGTGTAATATATTAGTATATGAGGAGGAGGTCGTCTGTTTAATATATTAGTATATGAGCAGGAGGTCTCACAATGCAGCTTTATAGAACATGTTGGGGCATGTTCAAGGGCGTCCGATGTTGATGACATCAGTGATGACATCACAATAGCAGGTGGCTTACTTATTCGATCTACGTGGGGGGGGGGCGTAACTTTCGACGACGCTCGCGCGCCATTTATCGTAGGATAGTTGTACTATGCCTATAATCTTCCCAGGAGTGTACTTAACAACTTCCCAAAGTTTCATGGCGATCGGATGAATGGTGTAGTAGCGCATAAAGGACAAACAGACACGCAGACACGCAGACAGACATACATTCAATTTTATATATATAGATGAGAGTGTTAGGAAAAGTAAAAAAAAGTACTACCCCAACCAATTCCAAGCCTGAATCAAGCATTGCACAGCTGCTGGTGATGAACACGTTGCCCTTCAGGCTAGTGGCTACAGATGCCTTCCACAACGTGATGCTCTGTGCTAAGCCTCTGTGTTACTAGCTCCTCCAATGTTTCCACTTATTCTCTCCAGTAAATGTATTTTTTTTTACTTTGGATTTCTGTGTTTTTATATTGGATCCTCTTTCTGTCCACTCAGGTCCCCGCAGTATAGGATCCTCTGTTGTCCTTTACTGCATAAGCGAATATCCCTGATCAACCCGTCAAGGATGAAGAAGGACAGGTACAAGATGGCGGAAAGTGTATTAAATCTCAGCCTAGAGATACTCTTCCAGCTTACCGGAGAGGTGAGAGATTCTGATGATGTCACATTACATCATTCTTATCTATGGTAATAACAGATGATGTCACTGGAGAGGGGAGGGATTCTGATGATGTCACATTACCTCATTCTTATCTATGGTAATAACAGATGATGTCACTGAAGGGTGATGAACTCTGGAAATGTCTGTAGTGATATTTATTAATGTCTCCCCATATACAGGATTACACAGTAGTGAAGAAGACCTCTAGTGATGGCTGCCAGGCCCCTGTGTGTGATGAATGGGGAAGACCCCTGAGCCCAATCACTGGGCCCCCACCTCACCCCCTGATACATGAGGACTTCAATGTACAGAAGATTCTAGAACTCACCAACAAGATGATTGAGCTGCTGACTGAAGAGGTGACGCTGCAGGGAATGCTGGGACATTATACAGTAACAGCACTGGAGGCTTCTGGGTAATGAGTGTATATTGTGTTGTCAGGTTCCTATAAGGTATCAGGATGTCGCTGTCTATTTCTCCATTGAGGAGTGGGAGTATTTAGAAGGACACAAGGATCTGTACAAGGAGGCCATGATGGAGACCCGCCAGCCGCTCCCATCACCAGGTAATAGACAGGACTAAATACATGGGGACTTTATTATCTGTATGTAAAGAATGACTTCAGTGTCTGTCTGTGTTTCTTCCAGTTCCATCCAGTAAGAGAAGCCCACCAGAGAAATGTCCCCATCCTCTTCTTCCACTGGACCATCAGGTAGATGGAGATGTCCCTCTGATCAGTAGAAGGCTGTGAAGCTCTTGTCTTCAGTCTTATTAGATGTCTTCTCCTTTTGTGATGAGGCCAGTGGAGATGGCAGGATTACCGCTGACCAGAGACATTACATGTTGTCGGGATATTCTCCCAGTTTTCTGGCGGTGGAGACTGCTGGTGGAAATAAGAAGCCAACAGGTTGGATTTATATCTATCTGCTCCTTTATTTCCTCCGAGTCAAGCAGCGGATGTGTCTGGTAGAGCTAATCTCCTCCACTGAGACAACGTGCAGCGTGTCTAGCTATGCCTGATATGCATGTGTATGAGGTCCCTGAGGGGTCTTTGAGCCGCCATCTAATATCTATGTCCGACTACTAGACCTGTCAAGTCACTTTTCGCCGTCTTCATGATTAATGAATTTTCTCATGTCATGTGAAACATTTCACATGACTTCTCCAACCGTCTGCTGACTTTTACATTATTTGTTTCACAGCTTTTGTATCAGGGTGAAGATCTGACCAATATTAATACTACAGAGGCAAATGTGAGGAGCGATCAGTGGTGTAAAGAGGGGATTTCTACAAGCAACCACCCAGGTGAGTAGTAAACAAGAGTATCTCCTCAATTTTAGAACTAAGGAACCATTAGCTCCTATTAGATTCCTAGAATCCAGATTGTGGAGACATAGACCCGGATAACAGAAGATTCCTTGGAGGATGGAAGGTTGGTGCTATGAGTGTCAGGAATGCTTCTCTCCAGGGACTGGAAGGCAGAAACCTGGATGCCGGATCATCATTATAGTATAACAAATCACACTGCAAGCAGGAAAGATTATTATCATCTTAGGAAACGTCCACATGAGGGCTTGTTTTCTGATGGACTTGCTATATTTGATTGGTACCATTTAATATACAAGCAGTATTAAAAGTGTGTGACATCCAAAAAAAAATAAATTTAGGCAGTAAGGATCAAGTAGTTCTCCTGTAGATCTGCCCCCATGGGCTGGGCCGTGCCTCTAAGTTGCAAGCTGGAAACCCTCCTTAAAGAAGAGCCAAGCAGGGATGATCCTCCAACTCTTCCCCTAAGAATTTTTTGAGCGATACTGTTTGTCTGACCAGTGAAGGGGGGGGGGGACAGTCTGACCCCTTTGATGACATTAGTTGTGACTTAATAAATTCCTTATCTGCCCATAGGATGCTGCTGTTGCAGCACAACTGTAGATAAATGGTAGGACGGCACTGGTCCCCCTTGTGACTGCGACCAGTGATGGGGCCAAATTACCCAATTTGTATTTAGAGTAGGAGGGACAACATAATGCCATTAGCTGGAATCTGGTGTATGTTATGTGGTGTACACTGGGGGTGAGTGCAATTTTGGTCCTGCTGTAGTGGCTGCTGCACTAGCAGAGAGGTCCTAAATAGGCATGAAAAACAAGGTCATGGTGACTGCAGTGATCCAGAGAACAGCCCAAGGGTTAGGCAAGAGGAGTTTTCCTCCTTCTTCACCAAAGTTTTTCTGCAAGGGCAAGATTTCCCGTTTGTGCGAGGGAAGGGAGGCTCTCTACTTCATGGGTAGGGGAGACAGCTGCAGGTGCAATGACTGCAGTTGACATCAATCAGGCCAAACAGAAACACTCCTCAGCACTCATACACATTTGCTCAAACAGTTGCTTAAATTACCTACAGGAAAATGCACCATATTCAAGTAAACCATACTGGATGGATTTCTGAATTTTTAAAGGCATCTCTCCTTGGGCCAATGAAACATCCAAAGGATTCTTCAGTGTAACCATGTAGCCCATTATCCTGGTTTCTTCCTTCACTCTACCTTAGTTTGTGATAAAGTGCAGGTAGCTCTCAAGGAGTGCGTGAGATGGACAAAAACTAATAGCACTGACTCACAGGAACCTTTAAGGTTCTCCAATTAGCATTTAACAGAAGCATGGTGACAGGTACAGTGAACCTATGAAGATGAAGGTTTCACCACAGAAGGGGAAAACTGCAAGATAACAGCCTGGTGGCTGAACATCATGATCTACTAGTCCTCACTCTGAGGTCTACTGTTGCAAAATTGCATTTGGTTATGTGACTTGTAATTTATATAGAAATGTTTTGAAATATCAATATAATTTTTACTTATGTTCCATAATAGTAAAATCAGCTTTATTCTTGGCAGATGACGGTACCGGGAGCTCAGAGGGACGTCTGATATCTGAAGATTTTGAAGCAGATGATGAGAGTAGACAAGATAGATATGAAGAACCTGCCATTATCCCAGATAACCCCTCAGCCACTCACAGCAAAAATCCATCATCTGATCCTCTTATACAGGTCCCATCTTCTGATTCATCAGTAACTTATAAGCAGACAAAAAGTCAGAGGAGACGAGCACATCAAAGAGCCCACACAGGAGAGAAGCCGTATTCATGTTCAGAATGTGGGAAATGTTTTACTAGGAAATCATACCTTTTTACACATCAGAGATTTCACACAGGAGAGAAGCCATTTTCATGTTCAGAATGTGGAAAATGTTTTACTATGAAATCATATCTTGTTACACATCAGAGAGTTCACACAGGGGAGAAGCCATTTTCATGTTCTGATTGTGGCAAATGTTTTACTATGAAATCATATCTTGTAGAACATCAGAGAATTCACACAGGGGAGAAGCCATTTTCATGTTCAGAATGTGGGAAATGTTTTACACAGAAATCGGTTCTTGTTACACATCGGAGAACTCACACAGGAGAGAAACCATTTTTATGTACAGAATGTGGAAAGTGTTTTATTGATAAATCAAGTGTTTTGGCACATCAGAGAACTCACACAGGAGAGAAGCTATTTTCCTGCTCAGAATGTCGTGAATGTTTTAGTAGCAAAGCAATTCTTGTAGTACATCAGAGAAGTCACACAGGAGAGAAACCATTTTCATGTTCAGAATGTGGAAAGTGTTTTACTAGCAAAGCAAGTCTTGTTGAACATCAGAGAAGTCACACAGGAGAGAAGCCATTTTCATGCTCAGAATGTGGGAAACGTTTTTTAAAGAATTCATATCTTGTTAAACATCAGAGAAGTCACACAGGAGAGAAGCCATTTTCATGCTCAGAATGTCGGAAGTGTTTTTCAAAGAAATCATATCTTGTTATACATCAGAGAATTCACACAGGAGAGAGGCCATTTTCGTGTTCAGAATGTGGGAAGTGTTTTACTTGGAAATCACAAGTTCTTAAACATCAAAGAATTCACACATAAAAGTAACTATTTTCATTTTTAAAAGTCATCTATAAGTTAGCAAATGGTACAAGAAAAAAAATTGAAAAAGCTGACTTCATGTACAGAATTTTCCTAAATGCTGCAGTACTAATGGACTTTTTTCTGGGCATTTTTTGACTTTTTTTCATCAAAAACTGCTATAATTGAATGTTAACTAAAGGTAATTAAGGATTTATTAAATGTGCTGTAAACAGTGGCTTTTTTATGCAATCGCAGCAAGGTATAGGTTTGGAATGTCTTACTCTGGCATTTTTCTAATGGCTTCTTTATTAAGATGGCTTTACATGACTGTTTGCATGCACAAAATTTTTGTGTGCAATACATAGAGAATAGAATCTTTTTGATTTCAATACGTTCATCTTTAGCATGTTTTTTTGCACATGCAAAAAAAAAACAAAGCGCTGAATGCTCAATTTCTGTGCTAATTTGTGCACCAATGTTCCCATAGAAGTCAATATCTGCAAACTTGAGCAATATGCTGTGCAGTTCCATAGGAAAAAGAACACATCTGGAACCCATTGAGATAAATAACATTTAAAATCACGATGCGGGTGTGTCCCGCGCCAATGTGAAATAACATGGTATGCTAGGCTGAAATAAGACAAATGTTCATCTAGTTCAGCCTGTTTTCACTTCCCTATGTTGATCCAGAGAAAGGCAAAAATACCCCCAATGAGGTAGAAGCCAATACATTTGGGGGGGGAAATTCCTTCTCAACTCTATAATGGCAGTCAGAATAATCCCTGGATCAACACTCTTCAGGGAAAAGTTCCTTTCTGACTCCAAGACCGGCAGTCGGAAGAAATCCTGATCAAGAACCCTTCTGACTATTTAATGTCTTTTTAGAGCACTATGACATTACAGGATATAGACATCTGATCCCCCTTAAACTCCTCAATTGATTTTGCCATCACCACGTCCTCAGGCAGAGAGTTCCACATTCTTACTGCTCTTACAGTGAAGAACCCCCTTCTGTGTTGGCGATGAGGATGCCCTCTTGTTACTGTCACAGTCCTGGGTATAAACAGATCATGGGAGAGATCCTTGTATTGTCCCCTCATGTATTTATACATCGTTATTTAGTCGCTCCTTAAGCGTCTTTTTTTCTAGAGTGAATAATCCCAATTTTGATAGCCTCTCTGGGTATTCCAGTCCTCCTATTCCATTTATTATTTTAGTTGCCCTTCTTTGAACCCCTTTAAGCACTACAATTTTTTTTCTGAGCACCGATGTCCAGAACTGGACGCAGTATTCCATGTGAGGCCTGACCAGTGCCTTATGCAGTTAAAGAATAATGTTCTTGTCCCTCGCCCCTATATCTCTTTTAATGCACCCCAAGAGTTTATTTGCTTTTGCAGCAGCTGACTGGCATTGATTGCTCCAGTTAAGTCTACAGTTATCTTGAATAATTTTGTATCATTTGCAAATATCAATATTTTACTGTGCAGTCCTATCAGGTCATTGAAAATTATATTGAACAGAATGGGGCCTAGTACTGAACCCTGTGATACACCACTAGCAGGGGAGCCCAATCAGAGAACAAACCATTAATTACTACCCTCTGCTTTCTATCTCCGAGCCAGTTCTTTACCCAGCTACACATGTTTTTGCCCAGACCGAGCAGCCTCATTTTATATATCAGCCTATTATGCGGCACGGTGACAAATGCTTTAGAAAAATACAGATATACAAGATCAATAGACTCTCCCAGGTCCAGTCTAGAACTTAGTTGTAGAAGCTGATAAAGTTGGTTTGACATGATCGACCCCTCATGAACCGATGCTGATGAAGAGTTATAAGATTGTTTTCCTTGAGGTATTCCAGGATGGCATCTCTCAGAAACCCCTTTGAATATTTTTTTTTAATTATTGAAGTGAGACTTACTGGCCTGTAGTTTCCAGGCTCTCTTCTCGACCCTTTTTTGTATATTGGAACCACATTGGTAATGCGCCAATGCAGTGGTACAATCCCGGTCTCAATAGAGTCCCTAAATATAAGAAATAGCGGTTTGTCTATCATGTCAATTACTTCCCTTTAGAACCCTTGGGTGTATTCCATCTGGGTCTGGTGATTTGCCGATTTTAATCTCATTGGGGACATAATATTGAATGGGCGTTTCATTTTAACCTCTTTCATCTGAACTGAGCAGAGGGTTGGACCCGATGACCCTGGAGGTCACTTCCAACTCTACCATTCTATGATCTCATGTGACATTTCTTTTTCTCTCATGAATATTAAAAAAAATATGTAATAGATTCGCCTTACCCATCATCTTCTGTGATTTCTCCTGCATTATTTGTTAAAGTTCCAGTACTTTCAGTGCAAATTCTTTTACCGTTTATATAATGGAAAAATAGTTTATAGAGTTATTTTTGTTCTCTTTGGCAATCGATCTCTCTGCCTCCTCCTTTGCAGTTTTTAGCCTTTTCTTCCTCCCTATATGTTTTTAGCACTTCTTCACTGCCTTTAGTAATTTAAATGATGTCTTTTTTCACTTCTTGCTCTCTATACAGTCTTGTTTCCTTCTATTTGTAGGCTATGAACTGCTCATATTAGGTATTTAGAAATTTTTTAAATTTTCCCATTAGGATGTTGCCCAGAATAATTCTGAGCTGATCAAAGTTAGCTTTACTAAAGTTTAGCTTTTTTGGCGTTTCCTGATAAGGTGTGAGGGTTCAAACCCACAATCTTTTGCATGCTAATCAAGAGCTCTCTCCACTAGGCTATCAGGACTTGGACAGTTCCATTGCTGAAACCTAGCCTTGTTCTGTATTTCCCATTTACCTTGTTCCTGCCTCCTGGTCCTGCCCCTGCCTTTGTTCCTGATTGCACTTTCTATATAAGCCTAGCCCTGCCACTCCTTCAGTGCGTGATTATTGAGCTCCCAGCCTATAATCAAGCGCCACTGCTACCTCATCCTCTATATTGCAACTGAGACCACCTGCTAACGATCTGGCTTCACTTGACTACCATTCCTGTCTAACCCTCTTGTACTGCAACTGTGACCACCTGCTAACAACCTGGCTTCCACTTGACTACCCTGCAGTCCGGTTTGGCTATTACACCTGGGCTCCAATCCAACGCCGGTAAGACCTGAAAAAAATATTTAAACCTAAAAATGTAGTCCATAGTGACCAGAACTCGGGAAACAAGTCACAGAACTTCAGGAATTATGTGCCTCCTACCAAGAGAAGGTTGTTGCTATGCAATGGGAGATTGAGGGGCCACAGAAACAACTTTTGGAGATGCGCAACTCTGCGCCAGATGTCCGCATACTGCCGCCAGCGGAATTTGCAGGTGACCGTCGCCAATATCGGGTTTTCCTAAATCAATGGCAGATTTATTTTCAAATGCAGCCTACATTGTTTACCAGTGACCGGAGAAAGGTATTTTTTATCATTAATGTCCTCACTGATGAGGTCCTTGCCTGGGCCTCACCATACGTCGAGATCAACAGTAATCTCCTTTACAGGCTCAATGCTTTCGCAGCTGCTATGGTTCGAATTTTTTATGATCCATACCGCTGTGCCATGGCTGAAAGGAGTTGTATAGCCTACGACAAGGGTGACGTTCTGTTGCAGAATATACATCAGAATTTCGTCGCTGGGCCAATTATACCACGTGGAATCCTGCTGCACAACAGAGCAAATTTAGCTGAGAATTATCTGAGTGGGTAAAAGACGAACATGCCAGAGTGGAGACTCCCGATAACCTGGAGGACTTCATCCAGTTATACGAGGGGCTGCTGATAAGTCTTAGGCTTTACCCAGAAAGAAACGAGATAGGAAGATGAAACTTTACATTTATTCCACATACTCTCCACTCATGTCAACACATTTCTTACATCGGTATTCCAAGTTCTGTAAGCCTTGCAAAAAGAAGGATTTCGGTTGTGCCTCAAACTAGTCATCCGTAGCAGCCATGGCATCAGAAATTGTGTGAAATTTGGTACCCTTGAGGTGTTTCTTCAGGTTTGGAAACATGATAGTCAGAGGGAGCTAGATCTGGTGAATAAGGTGGGTGGTCAACCAGCTGGAAGCCTAGCTTCAACAGTTTTGCCGGGCTCGCTTGTGCAGTGTGAGTGGAGGCGTTGTCTTGCAGGAAAAAGATTCCTTTGGACAGCTTGCCACGCCTTTTGGCCTTCAGAGCTGCCTTCAATTGGTCCAAAAGTTTAATGTAATACCTTGCATTGATGGTGGAACCATTTTGAAGGTAGTCCACTAGCAGCACGCCCTCCTTAGCCCAAAACACAGACACCATCACCTTAGTGGCTGATTTTTGCACCGTGAACTTCTTTGGGTGAGGAGAACCACTGGGCCTCCACTCTTTTGACTGCTTGTTTTCAGGGTCATACAAATAAATCCAGGTCTCATCCATAGTGACCAGTCGATCTAGGAAGTTCTTATCAGTCTGGAAACGCTGACAAATGAACCAGGAAGTTTTCACTCGCATGCTTTTCTGATCTGTTGTCAAACATTTGGTGACCCAGTTTGCAGATAGCTTCTTGATGCTCAAATGTTCATGGATATTGACACAAACACATTCAGAGCAATCTCCATGATGTCTGCTATTCCTTTAGCTGAAATTCGCCGATTCTCCAGTATGAGGTTGTGCACAGCATCGATGATCTCTGGAACAACAACCTCTCTCGGTCGTCCAGGACGTTTCTCATCATTGGTGCTGAAGTGGCCCATTTTAAATTTGGCAACCCAGTTCTTAACTATAGAATATGAAGGGCGTTGAACCCCAATGTATGCGACATATCACCACAAATATACTTTGCGGACTTTCCTTGCAGAAACAAGAATTTTATCACTCCTCTGCTCTCATTTGCTGTGAATATCGCCTTAGACTCCGCCATTTTGTTTTCCCATGTGCCTAGATCACTGTTGCCATAAGCTACAAACACAAAATTTTGAAAACATATATTAGACACAGAAGGCTTTCATGTGATGTAACATTCATTACCATAGAAACAAAAAAAGAACACAAAGCCAAAAACTTATCAGCACCCCCTCGTACATCCGGATTGACCAGAGACTTTCCGAGCGGTGAAGGGAGAGCTTGCAGGGTTCAGGCACCAGCACCCCATACTCTTTTAGTCAACCCACATTTAGTCCCCACCCAAGGACTGAAGCCGCCCCCAAGCCCATGCCGGTGGATGTCATCCACAAACCTCTCAATGTCACAGAAAAAGAAAGGTGCCGGGCTGAAAATCTGTGCCTCTACTGTGGGAGCTCAGGACATTATGCCCTAAACTGCCATTATGCTTAAACTTGACATTATGCAAAGCCAATTGGAGCTTCATGTGAACCCTGACCACCATAAGATAATCAGCTTCCAGCTCATCTCATCTCCGAATTTTCCAGTAATTCTCGGGATCGCCTAGTCTTCTACCCATAATCCCTCTGTCAAACTGGGAGACCAGGACCATTGCCTTCCCCTCAGAATATTGTAAGTAAAACTGCCAGATGGCACCATCAACCTTAAAGTAGTACAGGACCTCGAGGATGAGCAACAGGATTTAGAGAAATTACCAGTACACTACTGGATGTTCAAGTATATTTGCAGTAAGAAGAAGGCTGACCAGCTGGCACCTCACTGGCCTTATGACTGTTCTATTAAGCTACTTCCAGGATCTTCTATTCCCTTGGGGCGTATCTTCAATCTTGCCGAACCTGAGCTAGGGGCCCTTCAGAAACATCTGGATGGGAATCTAAAAAAGGTTTCATCCGGCTTTCTTCCTCTCCGGCAGGAGCACCCATTTTCTTTGTTAAAAAGAAAGATTTGACTCTTCAGACGTGCATCGACTCCTGGGAACTGAACTAGATCATTAAGAATCGCTACCCTCTCCTGTTAATCCCAGAATTACTGGGAAGGCTTTGGGTTGCCATAGTATTTATGAAATGGGACCTCAGGGGACCATACAATCTGCTGCGGATCCAGCCCGGAGAGGAGTGGAAAACAGCCTTCAGGACAAGATATGGACACTTTGAATCCCTAGTGATGCCGTTCGGTCTTTACAATGCTCCCGCTACCTTCCAGCACTTAATCAACGATGTGTTTCGAAACCTGATGGATCAATTCGTGGTGGCATATCTCAATGACATCCTCATATTCTCTGATAATTTGGAGGAATATCACGGACAAGTTCGGGTAGTCTTGGAAGGACTCCAAAAGAATAACCTCTACATCAAGTTAGAGAAATGTGAGCTCGATCAGACCCAAATACAATTCCTGGGATATATTATCTCCCCAAAGCGCTTAAGTATGCATCCCAGCAAGATTAAAGCCATTCTGGATTGTCCCATTGCTAAAAATCTGGAAGTACAGCGTCTAATTGGTTTTGCAAATTTCTACAGGAACTTTATCAAGGACTTTTCAAAAATCATCTCTCCCATCACACCTCCCTCACAAACAAAGCGCACGTTTTCCTGGTCCCCAGAGGCACAAACCGCTGTTTAAAAACAAAAGACTTTATTTACCTCAGCACCAATACTAATCAACCCAAACCCAGAGTTACCTTTTGTTGTGGAGGTGGACACCCCTGACTCAGCTGTGGCAGCCATTTTGTCACAGCGAATGGGAGATAAGATGCTATTACACCCTTGCACATTTCTATCCTATACGTTATCACCCACAGAGAAAAACTACGATGTGGGGAACAAGGAGCTTCTGGCCATCAAAGTGGCTTTTACTGAGTGGAGACACCTCTTGAAAGGAGCCCATTATTCAGTGACAGTTTTTACTGACCATTAAAATTTAGAGTTCCTCCACACTGCCAAGAGGGATCTGCGAGACAAGCACAATGGGCCTTGTTCTTCTCCAGGTTTAATTTCATTGTGTCCTACCGCCCCATTGCCCGAAATGGCAAGGCAGATTCATTGTCCAGGATAAGTACAGAGTATGAAGAGAGGGCAAATACAGACAACACAATTTTGTCCCCAAAACATTTTTGGGGGTATCTTACACTCTGAATACACATCTAACAAAGCTCAAGGGAGGATACAAAAAGGACTCGTTCTTGAGTTGTCCTTCTAAGGATGTGAAGCTTTCCTTTACAGAAGGACTTTGGAGATGAGAACACCAACTGTATGTTCCCAAAGCTGCTCAACTCAAAGTACTTAAATTAGTACACAAATCCATGCTGGCTGGTCATCTGGGGGCCACAAAGACTTCAGAACTTCTACTTCATTCCTTCTGGTGGCATGTTAAAAAGGTATGTTATCTCTTGCGAAGTATCTGCTTGGAACAAGACGCCAAGAACTCACGCTCTAGGGTTGCTACAGCCCCTTCCAGACCCTGGGGATCTATATCCATGGATTTTATAGTAGATCTACCCCCCTCAAAAGGGATGACTGCTGTCCTTGTGGTCGTGGATCGACTTACAAAGATGACCCACTTCATCCCCATAGAAAAGATTTCCACCACTGAGCACACAGCAGAGTTAATGATCTGGGAAGTTTTCTAATTGCACGGAATTCCGGATGATGTGGTCTCTGACAGAGGGGTCCAGTTTATGTCAAGGTTCTGGAGGCATTTCTGCATGGCTCTGGTTATTACTGTAAATTTCTCCTCTGCCTTTCATCTGCAGTCTCACTGCCAGACAGAAAGAACAAATCAGACTTTGGAGCAATATCTCCTCTTCTTTATCTCCCATCTACAGGATGACTGAGTAGAATATTTGTCAACAGCAGGGTTTACTTACAACAATGCTCAACACAATTCTACCACCCAGAGCCTGTTCTATTCCAACTATAGTACACATCCTGTCATTATTCCTGGCTTGCCTATCAACACTCTGGTCCCAACGCTTAACCACAGACCGACGATGTTAGCAGAAACGCAGAAGCAATTAAAAGAAATCTTACGGGAAGCCCAGAATACCTACAAGAGGGCGTCTTACCCTTATCACTAAGCAGCTCCTACCTTCCAGGTTGGACAAAAGGTGTGGTTAGCTTCCAAGAACCTGAAGGCAAATGTACCCTCTCTCATACTTGGGCAAAGATTCTTGAGACCTTTCCCAATTGCAGCAATGGTTAGCCAGGTGATATTCTGGCTGAAGCTCCCGAGCAATCTGAGGATTCAACCTGTCTTGCATGTATTCTAACTAAAACCTTTTCACGAGAATACTTTTGTGGGAGGATATCGACCGCCTACCCCTCCTGTGAAAGTTCAGGGCCAGGGCGAATTTGTGGTAGAGAAGATTCTAGACTCCAGACTAGTAAAATACAGTACCTTGTGAACTAGCAAGCATATGGGCCAGAGGAGAACTCCTGGAAGCCAGAGAAGAATGTGCATTCCCCAAGGCTCACAAAGGCGTTTCACAGGAGATACATAGGGAAGCCAGCACCTGGGATGTCGGGAGGCCATCCTCAAAGAGGGGGGATACTGTCAAGGCTCGATCCCACGACCTCTTGCATGCTAGTCGAGAGCTCTCTCGGCTAGGCTATCAAGACTTGGACAGTTCCATTGTTGAAACCTAGCCTTGTTCTGTATTTCCCAATTACCTAGTTCCTGCCTCCTGGTCCTTATCCCGCCTACATGCCTGATTGCACTTACTATATAAGCCTAGCCCTGCCACTCCTTCAGTGCATGATTATTGAGCTCCCAACCTATAATCGAGCTCCACTTCTACCTTATCCTCTCTACTGCAACCGAGACCACCTGCTAACGACCAAGCTTCCACTTGATTATGATTCCTGCCTCATCCTCTCTACTGCAACTGAGACCACCTGCTAACGACCTGGCTTCTACTTGACCACCATTCCTGTCTCAATCTCTTGTATTGCAACTGAGACCACCTGCTAATGACGCCGCTTCCACTTGACTACTCTCCAGTTCAGCTTGACTACTACACCTGGGCTACAATCCAGCGCCAGCAAGACCTTAAATAAGGCTTTCTATTGAATGACAACTGGAAATTAATTATATTATAGTCACTATTTTCCAAGTGTCCCTCACCCTGCACCACCACCACCGTCCGGTCTGTGGGTTAATAATAAGTCCAAAATGGCCCTCCCTCTAGTTGGCTCCCATGCAAGTTGGGTAAGGTAGTTATATTTAATTGTTCTTAAGAACTTAATTGTGAGAGTCATAGGTTTTATCTTCCCATATTATTTCTGGATAATTAAAGTCCCCCATAATAATTACTTCATTGTGGTTTGGCACCTCTTGTATTTGTGTTAGCAATAAGTTTTCAGTTCCTTCTGTTATTTTTGGTGGCCTACAGAAAACCCCTTTTAGGATTTTATTTGTTTTCCCTACCTGTATTTCTACCCACAGTGATTCCATGTGTTCATCTCCTACACTTCTATCTTATCATAATCTTGGCATTAAGTAGGATTTAACATACAGACATACCTCCCCCACCCCTTTTTCGGTTTTCATGGTCTCTTTTGAAGAGATTGTAACCCTGTAAGTTTACCACCCAGTCACATTTTCCATCAAACCATGTTTCCGTTATTCCTATTATATCGCAGTTTTCTTCAGACATTCAAGCTCACCCATTTTACTGCTAAGGCTTCTTGAAATTGTTGCTATACAATTTATGCGGTTGTGGTTATTGTTTGTATTTATTATGCTTCTTATGGCCCTATTAGCTGGTCTATCAGTTCTAACTATACTAACCTCACCCCCTGCTTGACCCCCCCCCCCCATTTCCATTCCTTAATCCCAGAACTCTGTCTACACTGTCTTCCCCCTATTTCTCTTGTTGCCCTCCTCCACAGTCCCTAGTTCAAACACTCCTCCAACCATCGAGCCATATTCTGCCCCAGCACAGCTGCACCCTCCCCATTGAGATGCAGCCCATCCCTATGGTAAAACCTGTAGCTGACAACAAAGTCAGCCCAGTTCTCCAGGAACCTAAACTTCTCCTGCTTACACCAACTCTTGAACCACTTATTCACCTCCCTAATCTCCCGTTGCCTTTCTTGTGTGGCTCGTAGTACAGGTACTATTTCTGAGAAAACTACCTTGGCGGACCTTGTCCTGAGCTTAGATCCTAGATCCCAGAAATTATTTTTAAGGGTCCGCCATCAACATTTGACTTTGTCATTGGTGTTAATGTGCATCATGATTGCTGGATCCTCACCACCCCGTCCCAGTAATCTGTCAACTCAATCCACAATGTGTCAAACTTGAGCACCAGGGAGGCAGCAGACCATTGATCATCCCGGTCTTTGTAGCAAATTGTCCTGTCCCCTGCTACCAGGACTTGTCTAGCCTGCCATACACTCCTGTTTTCCTCCTTACTGGAGCAGATAATCCCCTGGCAGTCAGAAGACATGTTCTGCAGCAGTACTAACCCAGTAATGGCATTCTCTTCATCTGCCAGCTTTGCAAACTTGTTGGGTTCAGGACTAGCCTCCCTGGTTCTTTTTCTTCTACCCCTCCTGTCGCCCAGCTAGCCGCCTGCTCATCCTGCTCTCCCAAACTACCATCCACCGCACCTCTACCCCAACAAGTTTCTGTTCAGTGAGCAGCAAACTCCTTTCCATGTTGTCAATGAATTTCAGTGTTGTCAGACGCTCATTAAGATCCAGGATCTAGCCTTCAAAATACGCAACGTGCTTACATCTTTCGCAACAGTATGTACGCTCGATTGTCTGTTCAAGTACTGTATACATTACACAAGATGCAAACTGGATGGTATTGCCGAGCATGGAACATTCTAGTGGGGATCTACAAATGATCTTATAGAAAGTAACAAAATTCAACTAGATCACACTCCTTGTGTGCCTCCGCCCGTTTGAGCTCATTCACTTATGTCTCCGCCTGTTTGTACTCACTGACATGTCTCCAGTCCACCCATTCACTCCCAATGATGTGCCCACCATACATTCACACTTAGGGTCATTCACATGAGCGTAGGTGTTTTTATGTTTGGCCACCGCCACCATAACACCATATGAATAGGTGTTTTTCTGTGATCCCGGACAGCGTTTTCTCGCCCATTTACACAACCTTGAACGTTGTTTTTAGCAAAAAAAATATGCTGCACCATGGAAAACCCTTGCTCTGCAAAGATCCTTGGGATGCCTTCCAATGCCTATATAGAGGCACCTGTAAGCTTTTTGAAGCGTTGGACGCTGCAAAAATGCCTCCCTCTCCCTTTTTTCCCCTGCTCCCATAGGAGTCTATGGGACCTGCCGGCATATATTGGCCAAACGATAGTTCCAGGACTATCTTTTTGGCCACCCTATATATGCTGGACATATTTTGGTCACGTATGTTCTATTTTCAGGGGGTCAAGATTTTTAGGCACCATATAATGACCCATGTGAACAAATGCATTGGAAACCAATACCTCAGATGGTCGCATATATGGTTGGGCGTAAAAACACGGCATATATGCGCTCATGTGAATAAGCCCTTACACTGACTCACGTGCACACAGCTCGTTAACACTCACTCACTTTAAAATATACTTATCTGCACGGCTCAGCAGCTCCTCTTCGCTATTGGTTGGGCTGATGGATGACATCACTCACCAGGTGCCAGTCTGGTGTCGGGGCCTGCTCCTCTCTCTCTCCGGCGTCTGGCCTGCCGTTGACTTCCCTCTTAGGCACCAGTCCAGTGTTGGGGCCTGCTCCTCTCACTCACTGTCGTCCACCCTCCCTGGCTGGCTGCCAATGTCATCACTCCGAGGCGTCGGGCCCTGCTCCTCTAGTTCCCGCCGGATGTATCCTCTTCTTTTTACTAATAGCAGCTCTCCTACAGGTGCCGGTTTGCTTAGCGGCTCCACTGAGTTCTGGCAGGTGCATCCCTGCGTCCTGCTCCGCTTCCTGCTCCACTGGTTCCCATCTGATGTCACTTCCTGCGGAGCCCGGAAACCAGCAGTTCTGTCAATGTACATGTTAAATGCAAAAAAATGCTACATTAATGGCTTCTCTTCCTGAGAAAATGCACAGGAAGATGACGCATGCTGATGGTTTTTTTGCACGATTGAATCACGCACGCGAAATACACATGTAAATGAACTATTTAAATCAGTGGGCTCTATGTCCTTCATATTGAGTACACATTTTGGTGTGCACATATGCGTGCATATTACATGCTCACACATTGTATTGCAGGGCTTGTTCACATGAGTGATATTTTTGCGGACGTTTTGAGCAATAAGCACACAATTTGCACGAATATGAAATCTATTCTTCTGAATGGATTCATTCCCACTAGTGATTCTTTTCCTCACGGCATCGCTGCAAGGTAAGAGATCTCAGCAGGTTCTATCGTTGGTTTTTCCCTTGCCATTGTTTTCAATGGGACCTTAAAAGCCATTGAGTGAGGTGCGATGCGCTGCGAGTGCGATGTGATGTTTCCCATTGAACACTTGCGATCCTTTCACATGTCTGGCTTACAGTTTTACAGAAGTAATGCGATACGCTTGTGAATCAAAACTGCTTTGCATCGCTGTGAAGAACGCATGTTGACGAGCGCGATATTATGATGGATTGTTAGGAGGTCTGTTTATTTAATGGCAACATTTTGGGGTATTCATAACTTACACTTGCTACCGTACAGTGGTGACATAAATTACAAGTAGTCTTCATTCTGTAGGTGAGTGCAGTTACGGCAATACAATATGTTAGAGCGATTTAAAAATACGGTAAGGCAAAACTCTGGACACACCCGGTTTAACTGGTGAGAAAACTGAGTTCTATTGGGTAAAGCATTAATTGGGTGAGGGCTGCATTTTTGGTGGATTTTATATAGATCTACTTTTGTACAATAAAAGCATTTTTCATTTTTAAAAAAATTGCATGACTATATTTTTATTTTTCCCCGGACTGAGCTCGGTGCTTTGTACTCGCACCTCAGGCGAACATCTGCCAGCCGGCCCCTCGGTGTCATACAAGAGAGAAGGAAGTCATTTAGAGCACAAAGTGATGAAGATGATGTGATAAAAATAACAGAGAAACTTTGTTCCAAATTGATATTTTTTATTATTTTTTAGCTACATAATCATCTAGGATTTTTTATTTTTTTTGGTAAATATGTTCTGATTTTAATGGCGCTGTTACATATAACTTATTACATCTGCCATTCACCATGTGACATAAGTAATGGCTCTTGTCCACAGACTTTCACCATGTATTACATGTGCGTTGCACAGCCGCATGATACTAGGTGAATGGAGTCAATGAAAGTTAATGGACTCTCATTAATTTATGCGTATGTGCGTGTAGACACTGCGTCTTTATACACAGAGGAATAGATCGCAGCATGCTCTATTCTCTGTGTACCACACAGCATGAGCCCTGTACATATGTATAGACAGCATGTGCAATGCTGTCCATACGCAATACATTGAGTATAGGTGGCATTTTCATACGCAACCCGGCTATGAAATATTTTTTAAAGTCACACTGCCCATGACCCCGTGCGATACACAGGCATGCGCAGTACACTCACAGTTTCTGACGGCTCTCTGCTGGAAGGCCCGGTGTTTTACAGATACTGCCGTGGACATGAGACGTAACATGTAGCCTTCATTCTGCAGGTCAGTACAGTTACAGCAATACCAAATTTATTCTTTTTTTTTTGTACTTTTGTGCAATACAAGCATTTTTTATAAAAATAAATATTTTGCATTAATATATTAGAACATTTTTATTTTTCCATCGACTTAGCTGAGTGATAGATAGTTTTTATGGGGAAATATGTATTTTTTATTGCTATCGTTTTAGGGTCCATGCAACGTTGATCCTTCTATTTTCAGGAAATGTGATGTGTCCTTTTTAAGTGCTTTTCTTCATATAGTAAACCAACGGGTAGTGGATTTTTAAAAAAATTTTTACATTCTATTAATTTTTTTATCAATTTTTTAATTTAGTTTTTTAATCAATGAACAATGAAATAAATGTAATAGAAACTCTAATCTGTGCATCATGATAACATATGCCAATAGAAGTCAATATGTATAGATAAGTAAAAAGTATGCAAACCTAAACTCAAAGCCTGATGTTATTAAATGGGACAAGAAAACAAGAAGCGGGAGAAGGAGTTGTAAGAATAGAAGACTCAATCTTCTTCTCAAATTATTATTTTTTCCTCCTGTCACGGCACATAAACTGTTAAAGGAGATGTCTCGAGGAAGCAGTGAATTTTTTTTTTTGCCCAGTCCCCCCCATTAAGCATACATTACTAAGCCCCCCTGTAAATGACTTTTCTAGCTGGTTCGTACTTACCGTTCCAGCGTTTCAGCAACTTATAAAAGTTTCCCCAAGATGGCCGCCGGCTCTTTTCCCGTCGCTTGCTGCAGCCCGACGTGCGCGCTCCCGAGACGCTGCCAGCTGTGTCTCCATGACAACACGACGCCCCGCAGCCGCCGACCGGACCCACCGCAGCCGCCGACCAGTCACCCACCGCCAGGCAGCAGGTAACCGGCGCTAGCCCCCGGCTCCCCAGCGCTACCCTCCCGGCTCCCCAGCGCTACCCTCCCGGCTCCCCAGCGCTAGACCCTCAGCCCAGGTGAAGGCCCCGGAGCCCAGCGCTAGGCCCCGGAGCCCAGGTGAAGGCCCCGGAGCCCAGCGCTAGGTTCCGGAGCCCAGGTGAAGGCCCCGGAGCCCAGCGCTAGGTTCCGGAGCCTAGGTGAAGGCCCCGGAGCCCAGCGCTAGGTTCCGGAGCCCAGCGCTAGGTTCCGGAGCCCAGGTGAAGGCCCCGGAGCCCAGCGCTAGGTTCCGGAGCCTAGGTGAAGGCCCCGGAGCCCAGCGCTAGGTTCCGGAGCCCAGGTGAAGGCCCCGGAGCCCAGCGCTAGGTTCCGGAGCCCAGCGCTGGGCTCCGGGGCCTTCACCTGTCAGTGAACATCACCCCCGACCCATCACTTACCTGGGCGGCTTCTCGTGACAGCTGGACACCTGGGCGGCTTCTCGGGACGGCAGCTCCAGTTTCTGCACCTTCCTCTAACAGAGGATGGTACAGAATGGCCGCTCCAGCGCGCTCCCGAGCAGTGACAGCTCGTCTGCGCATGCGCAGAAGAGCTGTAGCGGGGAGCACACTGAAGCGGCTCGTGCTGAAAGGAGAAGACCGGACTGCGCAAGCGCGTCTAAAAAAGCAAGCTGCCAGCGAATTTAGACGGAACCATGGAGACGAGGACGCTAGCAACGGAGCAGGTAAGTGGAATAACTTCTGTATGGCTCATATTTAATGCACGATGTACATTACAAAGTGCATTAATATGGCCATACGGAAGTGTATAGACCCACTTGGTTTCGCGGGACAACCCCTTTAAGTTTCAGAATGCAATAATTATCTGATTGGACTATTGAACCTTACATAGAAGCTAAAACCTGTGCCATGTAGTCTTGGAATCAAGGATCATAAGATAAGAGAAATCAACAGAAAAAAAGCAATACTAAATTATGTTAGCATAAGAGCATAGTTAGTAAAAATAAGAACAATAAAGTTTTATATTAACTATGTTTAAAAAAAGTAAAAGTAAAAAAAAAACCTTTTGCCATATTTACTATAAAAAATCTAAATAATAATTAAAAAAATACATAATTGGTATTGCTGCGTTCATAAAAGTCCATTCCATTAAAGAAATGCATTATTTACTGCGCACAGTGAACGTCGTCCGAAAAATAATTAAAAACCGCCAGAAATGCGGTTTTTGGTCACACTGTTACCAAGAAAAAATCTTATAAAAAGTGATCAAAATGTCTTATGTATTCCAAAATGGTACCAACGGAAACTGCAGGACATCCCGCACAAAATGAGCCCTAACACAACTATATTGATGGAAAAGTAAAAAGTTATTGTTCGCAGAAGATAGAAACAGAAAATTATTTTAAAAAATTAAATATCTTTAAAAAAATATATAAGTAGTACGGCAAAAAAAAAAAAAACTATATACAAGTTTGGTATCGTAGTAATCGTACTGACCCATAGAATAAAGCTATCATGTCACTTTTGTTGCAGTTTGTGCACCGTAGAAACAAGATGCACTGAAAGATGGCGGAATGTCGTTTTTTTCCCAATTCTCTCCACTTAGAATTTTTTTAAAGTTTTTCAGTAAATTATATGGTACATTACATAGTACTATTAAAAAATACAACTTGTCCCACAAACAACAAGCCCTCATACAGCGATGTCGATGGATAAATAAAGGAGTTATGATTTTTTAAAAGGGGGGAGGAAAAAATGAAAATGGTAAAAAGCAAAAAAGTGTGGTCACTAAGGGGTTAAGTAACATCGTTGAAAAATGCCGATCGGAAGCGTCACCTCCTAAGAGAACTCACAGATTTGTTATTAGGGTGAGCTTCTCAATATGAGGTCACAAATATAAAGATTTTAAGCATGACCTTTCTCATGTTCCCCTGTGTACGACTGGTGAAGTTTGATGAAAGTCTCCAGCTAGGAGAACCACAACACCCCCCCCCCCCCCCATTAAGCTATAATTTACCCTTATATCTCTGAGCTTTCTCCTGAGCGCTGCCACTCCACCTTTATGAGTTATAGTGCGTTCATCCCATACTATTAGCTTAGTCTCTTTCAGTACCTGCGCCAAATTACTCTGCATTGATATGCTGCACAGAGGTGTCTCTACATGCATCAGATTTAAGGGCAGTTTAAAAGCAGAATGAGCTATCTTACCTCCATCTAGTAATGCGGCAGCAATGCCAGAAGAGGCGACAGCCAAGGCGATCCCACAATCTTTTCATAGTCTGGCTAGTAATAGATTGGATACCCCCAGGAGTATCCAGGAAAAATATTTGACCAATGCTTTTTTTTTTAACACTTTCTAAAATTTGGTTGTAAACTTGAAACTCTTCTTCAGTTAATGAACTTTCATTATTAGACACTACTTGTGCCAAGAAAATTGTGTTGCAACTTGTCTCTCGAAGGTAATCTCTATTTTCATAATATCATAGAACGGTAGAGTTGGAAGGGACCTCCAGGGTCATCTGGTCCAACCCCCTGCTCAGTACAGAATTCACTAAATCATCCCAGATATTAGTCCACCCTTTGTTTGAATACTTCCATTAAAAAAGGGAACTCACCACCTCCTGTGGCAACCTGTTCCACTCATTGATCACCCTCACGGTCAGAATTTTTTTTTCTAACTTTTAATTTGTGTCTCTTCCCTTTCAGTTTCATCCCATTGCTTCTAGTCTTTCCTTGTGCAGATGAGAATAGGGCTGATCCCTCTGCCCTGTGACAGCCCTTCAGGTATTTATGGACAGCTATTAAGTCTCCTCTCAGCCTTCTCTTCTGCAAGCTAAACATTCCCAGATCCTTTAACCATTCCTCATAGGACATGATTTGCAGACCACTCATCATCTTGGTAACTCTTCTTTGAACTCACTCCAGTTTGTCGATGTTTTTTTTTAAGTGGGGTGCCCAGAACTGGACACAGTATTCCAGATGAGGTCTGACTAAGGAAGAGTAGAGGGGAATAATTATTTCATGTGATCTAGACTCTATGCTTCTGTTTATGCATCCCAGAATTGCGTTTGCCTTTTTGACTGCTGCATCACATTATTGACTCATGTTCAGTCTATGATCTATTAGTATACCAAGTCTTTTTCACGTGTGCTGCTGCTTAGATAATGGGGTGATAGAGAATGTAGAGGGGCTGAAGATGTGCACAGTATGGAGAGGTGGAGAGTGTGGGATGCTATACACAGACAATGGTCAAAATTGAGCCGTATAGTAGCTGAATTGGTATGACTGCTGGGGGCAGTTGATAAAGGCTTGCAGGGATTGCAATCAGTAGGACAGGGAGCATGTAATCAGGGGGAGTGAAGAGGGTTTAGGTTTAGGAGATATGGTATGCCTTCCCGAAGAGGTGTGTTTTTTAGGGCATGCCTGAAGTTTCGTGTGTCAAGTATTGCCTGGATAGTTTTGGGTAGTGCGTTCCAGAGGATTGGTGCTGCCTTGGAGAAGTCCTGGAGGCGGGAATGAAAGGTTAGAGTTAAAGGGGCGCCTAATCTGATTTTGTTAGCGAAATGGAAGGTGCGGGCAGGGTGGTCGATTGAGATGAGGGATGCAATGTAGGGTGGCGCAATGCTATTGACAGCTTTATGGATAAGGGTGGTAAGTTTAAATTGAATTCTGTAATTGATGGGCAGCCAGTGCAGTGACTGGCACAGAAAAGAGGCATCTGAATAGCGGTTGAAGTTTCGCATGCTAAGACCTCACCTGAGCGTGAAACGCATTGTTTTATTGGGCAGTGTGTCCCATGCTTTATAGTCCTCTATAAATAATGTCTTATATCTTACACTGAAGTTGTAGAACCTTTCCCATGTGATCACAGCTGTATATTACTGTGTGCGACCCTTCCTAGTATATGACACTATAGTGATGAGATGGAGGGGAGATGCCCCTGCTGGGCTCAGTGGTGGAATACGGTTCTTACCCTTATCATCCATAAAAGGGTCATTCTCAAAAACTAAAAATGTCAACAAATTCCACAAAGTCCGGCATCCACTGTGTGGTTCTCCCCTCACTACTTATGCATATAATCGATACCAGCTCTCCCTCATCTCCATCAGTACTGAGGAAACATCATCTAAAAGGAAGAAGATTGGTCCAAATACATTGTATACATGTAATTTATACAAGGAAACTTTTATGAACAGTTAGAAACAAGTTTAGAGACGCAGTTATATGTATCAGTGTGAAATGCTCTATGTACACCGATGAGATTGTTAAATAAATAGTTCAGATTAGGTAGAGTTAAAATGAGTCGTATATGACCACACCCATTCAATAAATCAGACGACACATGCTGAGTTTAGTCAAAGGGAAAATCAGCTCGTGAACTGCCCCCCCCCCCCCCCCCCTTCATCTTTATAGTAGATAAAAGTAGGCGTTACAAAATGGATGGAAAATAGGAGAGTTTACAAGTATGACAAAATCAAAGTATATGACTAAATACATTCTGGGCAGTAAAATAATCTCAGAAATGGTTTACATGATGTTAAAATCAGGACTTGGCAAAAGATGTCCAACATCTGGTGCCCTTTCACAATACTTGCACCATAATTGACCAATACAAACACCATTAATTATAAGCAGGAGGTTTCTTGTGACAATAATCGTAGGCGAGACAAACCAATTCTTGGGCGGGCAATGTGTATCTAAAATTCCAAGAAATTGTACTATGTTAAAAGGTCAGCATAACCCTACTGAAGTCTTCAAGACATCAACCCTTGTTAAAGGGGATTACATTTCTCTAACAATTCCCTCTTTTTATTGTCTCAAGATATCCTGTCACCATGCCTCAATGATGGCAAGGAAAATCTCATATCCCTTCCTATCAAGGCCCACACCGAGGACTGTCAAGAGATCGTCCTCCAAATCCTCAACCCCCTGTCCTCCAAGCTGATTCAGGCCTTCGGTGTCCCTGAGGTTACCACTGACCACTTCCAATAGTATGAGGAATTAAGCCATGGGAAGATATATATATATATAAAATAGATATATACTAATATATATGCTAATATAAAGTTGCTATTATATGGTTATTCTGTTAGTCCATAAAAAATATAAGTCCCACAATAGTCCATTGTATATTCCTGTGTACAGTCCAATATGTATAAGTTCTGTGGCTCTTTATGATGAGAGTATGTGCCCACAGTACATGCAGTTGTCAAACTTTTGCAAAGTATGTTTTCCACACAAGGTACATGGCAGCTTAGCAGTGGTCAGAACAGTCAGAACATGCACAGCGGGGGTAAACTGCTCCACAAGTTTCACTGAAGATTTTCTTGAAAAACATCTGCAATTAGTGCTCATGATTTTCCGAAACAGTAAAATAAGAACCTTAACAACGATTTGATTCCAACCACCAGGATTAGAAGTACAATCTGTAGGAACGTATGCACAACACCAGATACCATACCACCCAACCCCCTTGAACCAACTGAGTGGGTTTAAATATGATAACCATTCTGGCCAAGCCATTTCCTCTTCAGATAGAGCCTTACGATATAGCTCCTTCATCTTTTTGGCTTGTTCAATACCATGTGTGATTTGCAATGTTCCTGAAGAATCAATGTAATGATAACAGGATGGACTAACTATTTGACATAGCCCTCCTTGTGAGGCGGTGAGATAATGCAGCACCACAGTGTGTTGATTAGTAACCAAAATTAAGTGTTCAGTTTACTCATTCTAAACCTCAAGTGCATCGAATAGTGTATCTGACCTCCAGACCTTTCTCTCCACAGCGAAGGAGATCGGAAGCAAAGGCTCCTTACCTGTTTGTTTTTCTCATCTGGCGGAGTGAAAGGTCATCTCCTCTCAGTATAAGGCAGTGTTTCTCAACTCCAGTCCTCAGGACCCCCAACAGGTCATGTTTTCAGGATCTCCTATAGTAAGAACACCTGTGGCAATGTCTGAGGCACCGACAATAATAACATCACCTGTGCAACACTGAGAAAATCCTGAAAACATGACCTGTTGGCGGTCCCTGAGGACTGGAGTTGAGAACCACTGGTATAGGGGAAGACAAACTGAGCAAAATCGCCGCATGCCTTCAAAAGTTAAATAAATTCTTCAGATCAGGTAGAATTAAATTGAGAGTCATCTATGACCACACCCATTCAATAAACCAGGCGACACATGCTGAGTTTACTCAAAGAGAAAATAGGTCTAAGCTCGTGAACTGCCTCCTCATCATCTTTTATAGTAGATAAAAGTAGGCGTTACAAAATGTATAGAAAATAGGACGGTTTACAAGTAGGACAAAATCAAAGTACATGACTAAATACATTCTGGGCAGTAAAATAATCATCCCAGGCTCAGAAATGGTTTACATGATGTTAAAACCAGGATTTGGCAAAAGATTTTCAACATCTGGTGTCCTTTCACAATACTTGCACCATAAATGACCAATACAAACAATATTAATTATAAACAGGAGGTTTCTTGTGATAATAATCTAACAGAATAAAAGTAGGTGACCTGGATTCTATGTGCTTCTGGATAACAGATGTTTATCGGTAATTACATACATTCACTTTTCATCACTTACTGCTCTAAATTGCTTCCCTTTTCTTGTGTATAACGTGTCACTTTATTTTTTCCCTTTTTTTTGTACAAATGGCTTCTCTCCTTTGTGAACTTTTTTATGTCGCAGTAAATTTGTTTTCCTAGTAAAACACTTCCCACATTCTGAACATGAAAACGGCTTCCCTCCTGTGTGAGTACTCTGATGTATAACAAGAGACTTTTTCAATGCAAAACATTTTAAACATACTGAACAAGAAAACGGCTTCTCTCCTGTGTGAGTTCTCTGATGTATAGCAAGTTCTGCTTGCAGTGCAAAACCTTTCCCACATTCTGAGCAAGAAAACGGTTTTTCCCCTGAGTGAATTCTCTGATGTCTAACAAGGGAGTTTTTTCGTGTAAAACATTTCAAACATTCGGAACAAGAAAACTGCTTCTCTCCTGTGTGAGTTTTCTGATGTCTAACAAGGGCGCTTTTTAGTGCAAAACATTTCCCACATTCCAAACATTCCAGGCTTCTCTCCTGTGTGAGTTCTCTGATGATCAATAAGGTATGTTTTAACTGCAAAACATTTCCCACATTCTGAACAAGAAAACGGCTTCTCTCCTGTGTGAGTTCTCTGGTGTATACCAAGGGCCTTTTTCACTACAAAACCTTTCCCGCATTCCAAACAAGAAAACGGCTTCTCTCCTGTGTGACTTCTCTGATGAATAACAAGGTCTGATTTCAATGCAAAACATTTCTCACATTCTAAACAAGAAAACTGCTTATCTCCTGTGTGATTTCTCTGATGAGTAACAAGTGCTGATTTCCCTCTAAAACATTTCCCACATTCTGAACATGAATATGGCTTCTCACCTGTGTGACTTCTCAGATGAGCAACAAGGTCTGCTTTCGCTTTAAAACATTTCTCACATTCTGAACAAGAAAATGGTTTCTCTCCAGTGTGAATTCGCTGATGTATAACAAGTTGTGGTTTTACTACAAAACATTTCCCACATTCTGAACAAGAAAATGGCCTCTCCCCTGTGTGAATTCTCAGATGTGTAACAAGACTTGCTTTCCCTGTAAAACATTTCCCACATTCTGAACATGAAAATGGCTTCTCTCCTGTGTGAGTTCTCTGATGTCTAACAGCACGTGATTTCATCTGAAAAGATTTCCCACAATATAAGCATGAAAACGGTTTCTTCCTTTTGTGACTTCTCTGATGTCTAACTAGATCTTTTTTAACACGGTAAAGTTTTGTACATTCTTTACATGAATACAGCTTCCCCCCTCTGTGAGCTTCATGATGTTCTCGTCTTCTATGACTTTTCTTCTGCTTATCAGTCTGTGATGAATCAGTAGTTGGCACCTGTATAAGACGATCAGATGATGGATCTTTGCTGTGAAGGGCTGAGGGGTTATCTGGAATAATAATAATAGGTTCTTCATATGTATCTTGTGTGATACCACAAACCTCTGCTTTACAATCTGCAGATATCAGACGTCCCTCTGAGCTCCCAGTACCATCATCTGCCAAGAGTAAAGCTGATTATTCTTTAATACTATAAACCTTAAAAATTATACGGATATTATATAACATTTCTATACAAATTACAAGTCATGGAGCAAAATGGAATCATCATCTATGGATACTTTTACACAGGCTGACAGTCACTAGGGTAATCACTCAAAGGAGCCATTATGGATGACTGTTGATCCATGTAAACATGGGACCTGACAGACGAAGTGAGTGAGAATTGCTCACTTGTCAAAGTCGCTTGGTTTGCAGCTCACTTAAAGACCAAGCGATTGTCAGTGCAGAAAACATCACCAAAAACTACAGATGTGAATTGAGACTTACAAGTAACTAATTCTGGTTTCCATCAATAACATAGAAGTCCTGAAATAGGGTCATGAAAAGTAACTTGCACCAGAGTCCTCAACAAGCCTCAGGTCCCAGTCCCTGGTAGACCTCCGAGCCCAAGCTACAGACATAGTATATTCCATACGGATGGCGTTCGGCCATTCTGCACCAAGATTAGTTGTTGTTTTTGCATAAAAGAAACTCATATGGCAGATGTATCTAAGCCAATCATGGGCGATATGTCTGCAAAGCTGCTGTAGTCAAGCTGTGCAGCTGTATCCACACTGGATAGGCTTAGATACGTCTGCACGGCAGACGTATTTAAGCCAATCGTGGCCGATTCGTCTGCCAAGCTAGAGTATCTAAGCTGTGTAGACATATCTACGCCAGTTCAGCTTAGATACGGCTGCATGGCAGATGTATCTACACCGGATAGGCCTAGATACGTCTGCATGGCAGACATATCTACACCAGATAGTCTTAGATACGTCTGCACGGCAGACATATCTACACCAGATAGTCTTAGATACGTCTGCACGGCAGACATATCTACACTGGATAGGCTTAGGTACATCTGCACAGAAGACATATCTAAGCCGATCACGGGTGATACATCTAGTAGTGTGGCAAGGTCAGGTGGTACTGATGCAGAAAATTATTTTGTCCCCCCCCCCTCCGCTCGAAATTATTAAAAGAAGGAAAGACAAGATACTTACAGCTGCAAGTGTCATTTTCTGGTTTATTTACTTAACATTGTGGGCATAAAACACTTTAATCTTTCGTCTCCTAACTTTGTCCTCTGAAAATTTTGAAATCGCATCATCAAAATTAATTCCTTTCGCTACTTTGTTTTCAATTGACAAGATGGCTAAGCTAGAGAGCCGAGCTGGACACATAATGGACCTAAGAGAGCCGAGCCCGACTCATAGTGGACCTAAGAGAGCCGAGCCCGACTCATTGTGGACCTAAGAGAGTCGAGCCCGACTCATCGTGGACCTAAGAGAGACGAGCCCGACTCATCGTGGACCTAAGAGAGCCGAGTCCGACTCATTGTGGACCTAAGAGAGTCAAGTCCGACTCATCGTGGACCTAAGAGAGCCGAGCCCGACTCATTGTGGACCTAAGAGAGTCAAGCCCGACTTATCGTGGACCTAAGAGAGCAGAGCCCGACTCATTGTGGACCTAAGAGGGTCAAGTCCGACTCATCGTGGACCTAAGAGAGCCGAGCCCGACTCATTGTGGACCTAAGAGAGTCAAGCCCGACTCATCGTGGACCTAAGAGAGCAGAGCCCGACTCATTGTGGACCTAAGAGAGCAGAGCCCGACTCATTGTGGACCTAAGAGAGCCGAGCCCGACTCATTGTGGACCTAAGAGAGCAGAGCCCGACTCATTGTGGACCTAAGAGAGCAGAGCCCGACTCATTGTGGACCTAAGAGAGCAGAGCCCGACTCATTGTGGACCTAAGAGAGCCGAGCCCGACTCATTGTGGACCTAAGAGAGCCGAGCCCGACTCATTGTGGACCTAAGAGAGACGAGCCCGACTCATTGTGGACCTAAGAGAGACGAGCCCGACTCATTGTGGACCTAAGAGAGACGAGCCCGACTCATTGTGGACCTAAGAGAGACGAGCCCGACTCATTGTGGACCTAAGAGAGACGAGCCCGACTCATCGTGGACCTAAGAGAGACGAGCCTGACTCACGGTGGGCCTAAGAGAGCTGAGCCCGACTCACGGTGGGCCTAAGAGAGCCGAGCCCGACTCATCGTGGACCTAAGAGAGCCGAGCCTGACTCATTGTGGACCTAAGAGAGACGAGCCCGATTCATCGTGGACCTAAGAGAGACGAGCCTGACTCACGGTGGGCCTAAGAGAGCCGAGCCCGACTCACTGTGGGTTTAAGAGAGCCGAGCCCGACTCATCATGGACCTAAGAGAGACGAGCCCGACTCATCGTGGACCTAAGAGAGACGAGTCCAACTCATCGTGGACCTAAGAGAGACGAGCCCGACTCATCGTGGACCTAAGAGAGCCGAGCCCGACTCATTGTGGACTTAAGAGCTCTGGATTAATTTTAGTCTTGAAAAACTCTTCTCACACGATGCTACTGAAACGCATAACGTTAACAAGAGTCTTAAGGCTAAAGTGATAGTCACAGCTCCCCTCCTCCCCCTCCCTGCACAGGTCCCAGTGCATTCTGGAATAGTCTACCGCAGAAAATATTAGGTCAGCTTTTGTGGATTAGTGAAAGGCCCATGAGTTCTGCAGTAAAGCATCTCTCTAAATGCTGTGAACTGCAGTACAGACAATAGAATAAAAAGCAAATCTATAATGAGAAAAAAAAAAGAGATGAATGGAATATGTTTCACTATCTGGTTTTCCTTAGCAAAAAGAATACAGATGATACATTTCCTTTAAAGGGGTTGTCCCGCGGCAGCAAGTGGGGGTATACACTTCTGTATGGCCATATTAATGCACTTTGTAATCTACATCGTGCATTAAATATGAGCCATACAGAAGTTATTCACTTACCTGCTCCGTTGCTAGCGTCCCCGTCGCCATGGTTCCGTCTAATTTCGATGTCTTCTGGCGTTTTTAGACGCGCTTGCGCAGTCCGTGCTTCTGCCTGGTGAATGGGGCCGCTCGTGCCGGAGAGCTGGTCACCGCGTCGTCATTGTAGCTCCACCCCGTCACGTGTGCCGATTCCAGCCAATCAGGAGGCTGGAATCGGCAATGGACCGCACAGAGCCCATGGTGCACCATGGGAGAAGACCCGCGGTGCACCATGGGAGAAAACCGCGGTGCATCCCTGGGAAAGGACCGGCGGCCATCTTAGGCCTCCTTCCCACGAGCGTGACGGGCTCCGCAGCGTAATATTACGCAGTGAAGCCTGTCACGGCGCCCCCCAGAGCCCCTATACTTACCTGCGGGAGATAGCGTGAAATCGCTTCCCCGCCCACCGCCGCCGCGTCACCGCTCGTCACCGCTCGTCACCGCCCACCGCCCTCGCGTCACCAGCCGTGTCACGTGATGCAGCCGGACCGCGTCATTTGGCGTCATATGACGCTCGGCGGTGGGCGGGAAAGCGTTTTTTCACGCTATCTCCCGCTGGTTGCAGCGGGAGATAGCGTGAACGGACGGCTTCCATTGACTGCAATGGAAGCCGTCAGTGCGTACAGCCCGTCCTCACCCGCAGAAAATAGAGCATGCTGCGGGTGAGGACGGGAGAAATCGCGGTGCGTAATTCCGCGGTGGAATTACGCATCGTGAGCATGGAGCTATTAGGTTCAATAGAACCTAATAGCTGCGGGCAACGCAGCGGATTTTCGCCGCGAATTACGCGGCGGAAATCCGTTCGTGGGAAGGAGGCCTTAGGGAGAAGATTTTTATAAGTTCATATTTCATCACATCGGTGAGTAGCAAGCGGTTTAAAAACCTCTTTAAATTGCTATTTTATGCCAGGGGGTGACAGGGGGAATGGGGTAAGGTAAAATTTTGATGTTTTGCCTCGGGACAACCCCTTTAAGGCTTCCCTGAACCATCAAGTTTTGAGTGATTTTTTTTTTTTTGCCCGCTTTTAAAAATGGATTTAAAAAATGTCAACATATTTTTAACAGAAGTTTTCACAGCTGTTTTTTGGGTGGTGATTATTTGTTTCCTAAGGTTTAGCGTGCATTTTCTTCTGCCATTATTCATGGAGAAGTCTAAGCAAAAACATCTTAAAAATAAATAAATAAATAAAAAAATAGACACTGACCCAAAAAACGCAAGTGAAAATGCGCTATTTCTGTCATGTTTAGGCTGGATTCACACAGGGCGGATTTGCCGCGGTTCTGCCGCAGCAGATCCGCCTGCGGCAAAACCGCCCGCGGCCGCTAATCTCGGGATTAGCCAGCCATGTGGACGAGGTTTCTCAGAAACCTCGTCCCCACGGGACGGCTAATCCGCTGCCGTAAACCCGGTTGAAACCGCGGCTGCGGCTTCAAAAGAAGCAGCATGTCTGTTTACTTTCGGTTTTTTGTTTATTTATGTTACGGCCGCTCTCTCCTCTATGGGAGAGCCGGCCGCAACGGAAAAGCATGCGGCCGAGCCGCTTCAAAGCCGCCACGGCTTAAACCGCGGCGGTTCTCCCGGCTAAAATCTCGCGGTTTTGCTGCGGCCAAACCGCGAGATTTCCGACGAAAATACGCCCTGTGTGAACCCAGCCTTACTGTTTCCCTGCAGATTTGCAGCTAGGCTCGCAATCCTCTGCTGCAGCTGTGCCAGCCGCAGCGGGGATTCCCTCCATCCCTGCAGTGATGCAAAGCTGTTTTCACATGAAAACTCCTCGCATCCACAGGGCTTTCACATGGTGGGGAGCACGATATTAGGCCGTGATTCACAGATTGTACTCCCCTTTGTGAAGGAGCCCTAACCCGAGTATCTTCTGTATATTATTATGTATGTGCAACTGATTTATATTGAAATACCAGGTTATACCAGCATGCTCCATATCACTATATACAGGGGATGTATAACTTATACAAGCTGTACATATATCATTATATACAGGAGATACCCAGGTTATACCAGCATGCTCCATATCATTATATGTAGCAGATATACATCCCCTGTATATAGTGATGCTGATGTAACCTGGATATGTCCTGTACATATTTATATGCACAGCTAGAATAAGGTATACCACCCAAACTTACATGCAGTACATGGTACAAACCTCATTGTACCACATTTACTGCTCCTCTGCTCTCATCCTCAGATCCCCATACATCCGATCCCCAGACATCACACACAGCTCCGCTGCATCAATCCTGATCCTTACACATCACACACACAGCTAAATTCTATCCATCCTGACCCCCAGACATCACTCACACAGTTCCATTCCATCCATCGTGACACCACCCAGATATCACACACAGCTTTGCTACATCCATGCTGACCCCCAGACATCACACACACACAGCTCCGCTACATCCATCCTGATCCTCACACATCACACACACAGCTCTACTTCATGCATCCGGATACCCAGACATCACATACACAGCTCCACTACATTCATTCTGATCCCCTAGACATCACACACAGCACTGCTACATCCATCCTGACCCCCAGACATTACACACACACACATCTCCGCTACATCCATCCTGATCCTCATACATCACACACACACATCTCCGCTACATCCATCCTGATCTTCATACATCACACACACAGCTCTACTTCATGCATCTGGATCTGGATACCCAGACATCACACACACACAGCTCCACTACATCCATCCTGATCCCCTAGACATCACACATAGCTCTGCTACATCCATCCTGATCCTCACACATCACACACACAGCTCTATTCCATCTAACCTGACCCCTACACATCAAACACATGGCTGACCCTCCAGACATCACACACAGCTCCGCTTCATCCATCCTGATGCCCAGACATCACCACAGCTCTACTCCGTCCATCCTAATCCCCAGACATCACACACACAGCTCCGCTACATCCATCCTGAACCCACACATCGCACACACAGTTCCACTCACTCACTCCATCCATCCACCCTGTTCCCCACAGCTCCAACACACACAGAGCACAGTAGAGTCCTACATTTGCTGATCTTCCCCGTGGTTATGTGATCCCTAACTCCTCCCACCCAGGATATCACATGAGGTGTCATCACCACAGGTCCTGGAAGTTTCCGACTCTGCAGGTCTGTCTGTCCCCTCATATCAGGACTGCAGGGGGGGATTAACCAGTGCTAGGGGGCAGTGCAGGCTCTGTGAGGGGCTTCTGGCAGACTGGGCTTTACCAAAAAGCTCCTCTGCGGTTAAGCAGTCACACGTGGCACTAGGTAGAACACAGACATTGCGGCCAGCAGGCGCTGGCTCTCCTGCAGCAACTCTAATAGTAGCTCCTCCATCCACCACCAGGACCACAGCTGACTGGCTGAGCTGTCACCCCCTCACTGAAAGCCCTCGGCGCGTCCCACACCTCCCGCACCCAGCTTGCTATGCCACTGGATACATCTGGTGAGGCTGCTGTCTCTAAGCAGATCCTGTGTGGTATGTCCGCTGATCAGATGTATCACAAATGATCGGCTTAGATACATTAGCTCGGCAGACAGTATCACACATGATAGTTGTCTCAGCAGTAATAGTGACCCCCAAACAGTTGCCTCAGCAGTAATACCGGGCCCACAGTTATCCCAGCAATAAAGTGACCCCTCACAGTTGCCCCAGTAGTAATACTGACCCACAGTAGTTGCCCCAGCAGTAATGGTGACCACCAGTAGTTGCCCTAACAGTAATGATGACCCCCAGTAATTGACCCAGCAGTAATAGTGACCCCAGTAATTGCCCCAGCAGTGAAAATGACCCCCAATAATTGCCCTAACAGTAATAGTGACACCACCCATCCCCCTACGCTGTCCCCAGTAGTAATAGTAACACCCTCCCCACAACACTTCCCCCAGTAGTAATAGTGACACCACCACCCCCGTCGACAGAGCCCCCAGTAGTAATACTGACACCACCTACACCCTGACACTGCCCCTAGTAGTAATAGTGACACCACCTGCACCCCAACACTGCTCCAGTAGTAATAATGATGCCACCCACTGCCCGACACTGCCCCCAGTAGTAATACTTACCCTTCTGCTGAGGTGGTTGGCCAGTGGATGCTGCTGTCAGGATCGGCTTCAGCGGGGATTTCTGAGTGAACTGGACATGCACGAAGAATCAGACGCGCGTCCCTGAGTTGGCAAGCGCAACTGCACTTGCCCAATGAGAAACTGAGACCGGACAGAGAATTTGTCGTAACCACGGACCCCGGAATGTTAAGAATTGGGGAGGGGGGGCACTCCTGCTGGTAAGTATGTAAATTCTGTATAGTTCATTTACAAAACACAAAGTATATTACAAAGTGCTTTGCAATGGCCATACAGAAGTGATTACATACACTTGTCATGGCCATAAACCCCTTTAACACTTACCTAGCAGGCAGCGTCTCTGTCCATCAGGCTGGGCAGCAGCACTCCGGCAGGCGTCCGTGTGCTCCATTGGCATTGAAGACCATCTCTTGTTGTTGATGAGGCTTAAATACTTTAACCAATCAGAGCAATTACTTGCTGGAGGCAGTCGAGTGCCACTTCAGCTAATCAGAGCCGGTGTTTGATTAACCAATCACAGCCATTCAATGATGTCATTCAATGAATGGCTGTGATTAATTAATCAAGTGTGAACTTTGATTGGCTGAGGTGGCACTCGATTAACCAATCAGAGCAATTGCTTGCTGGAGGCAGGATATTCAAACCTGTGTAAAACAAACCAGCAGCGATTCTCAAGCCTACCGATCCGCGCTTGTTACATCAGATCAAGAAATGGTCAATCTAAAGTGACCCTTAGTCCCAGAATTGGAAGACCATTTCTCCCTCATCAGTATAGACATCATATAATGAATAGTAGTTCCCGCTCACATAGGGGTGTTTCATGTCCGTGCCGTAAAGGCCCATCCTGTGTTATCACCTATAACGGTATCACATGTCATCCATATTTAGTTTGTACTTCGGCTAAATGGGGGAACATCCAGCGGAAACGGACAGATCCCAGAGCTTATAAATCTACATAACTATCAGCAGCCGCTGACCGAGGAGAATCTGTGACTCCTCTCTGCTGTATTTAGTGGTTACTACTCACCTGGGCGGTTACCTGTAGGAATCCCCTCTTTACGTCGCTGATCGCCCCTCACATTTGTCTCTGTAGTATTAATATTGGTCAGATCTTCATCCCGATACAAAAGCTGAGAGACAAATATTGTAAAAGTCAGCAGACGGTTGGAGAAGTCGTGAGGAAGGTTTTACATGACCTGAAAAGATCCCTAATCATCTTGACGACTAAAAATGACCTTGATTCAAAAATAGAAACAATTTTAACAGCCCCACAATAATAATAATAGGCTATAATACTCCTGAAAGATATTCCGTCACCAAATTCATGCAGTTTGTCTTGGAGCTGATCTCTACATCACGGAGGTGCTCCCTCCCCCCCTCTCATGATGCTGACTGACAGCTCTCTCTCCCGTTTTATATATAGGAGGATAGCCGTCACTTTTTATGCTGGGAGAGGCCACCGTGGTCCATCTCTGTGACTTGGAGCTCATCTGCAAGTCAAACTTCATGAAGCTGGTCCAGATATCATCCTCCAAGAATTGGCACTGAGACTCGGAGTGTCATGATTCCAGGAGTTCGGGAATAGAGCAAGTGTGATGCAACTTTCACATGGCCAAGGAAATTGTGCAAGATTTGTGCAGTACAGGGAAAAAAAAAGGTAAAAAGTTGCTGCATGTCCTATCTTTTTGCTTTCCTTGGAACGCATCGCCCATTATTTTCAACGGGACAGGGAAACAGATTGCACGGTATGCGATGTGCGCGCTAGTGCGATGTGAGGTTTCCCATTAGAAGCAATGGAAAACACTTGCCGATTGCTACTTCCCAGAGGTGGTGGGATCTGCTTTTGCCATAAAATGCCTCGCATCTGCTGGTAACATGCACACCAGCGAGTGTGATACTGGGCCGAGTTTAACAACCCGATATCATGCTTGCCTGTCTGTAGGTGGCCCAAGACTTATATTGCTGATTTAGTGCTTCAGCTCCTATGAGCCCATAACTTTAGTTGACAGATTCCCTTTAACCCCTTAGTGACGGAGCTTGTTTGCCCCTTAGTGACGGAGCCAAATTTTGGAAATCGGACATGGGTCACTTTAACATAGAATAACTCTGTAAAGGTTTTGCATATCCCAGTGATTCTGACATTGTTTTTTCGCTACATGTTGTACTTTATTTTGGTGGTAAAAATAGAATAGAATTTGTGAATATTTATTAAAAGTGCCAAAATTGGGAAAATATTGAAAAAATATAAATTTTTATATTTAAGAGACGTGCAAAATTGAACATTGCTTATCCACATTTTAAGGAACATTTTCCTTTTCCTACACCAAACCAAGATTGCAAAGGCTCATAGGTGTCAGAATGATAGATACCCCCACAAATGACCCCATTTTAAAAACTATGCAGGAGGAAAAAAATATGATTTTCATTTTTATGACAATTGAGTCATTTTAAAAACAGTTTTTTTTGTGCAGCTCACATATAATTGAAGACCTTCACCCCCCCGATCCATGAGGGGAGGTGAAACTTTAACTTTTTAAAACTTTTCCATGATTGCCGCTATCCATTGGATAGTGGCGATCACGGGCCCGGTCACCATGGTCCCCGGTGACATCTCCTGGTTCCCAGCTACCTTCAGGAGCCTGAAGTCAGGAGATTTCAAATTTGCCAGGGCTCCCGGCCTGCTGCACGTTCGCGTAACGTCATACATCTGGTGCGCATGCACAGAAGAGTGGCGTCTTATCCCAGAGGACCAGTTCACCACGGGACATCAATGATGATGCGGGTGAGTAAGCTCAGCTGCCCTGATGGATCTGATCCATCAGGGCAGCTGAATCTTTAACTTTTTTTAACCTTTCATTTACTTTATTGTGATCGGCGCTATCTATTGGATAGCGCCGATCACATTGTTGGGGGGGGGGGGGGGATTCCCTGCAGGCCGGGATGACAGCATCAGGCTGTCAGCTACCTCCTGGAACTGACAGCATGGAGCTGTCACTTCCTCAGCCAACAGGGCTTTAATCCTAAAAGGATGCAAGTTTTTACATTGTCTAGGATTAAAGACCACTTAGCTAGGACATAAAAACACTATGGGGCCGTCATCAAGGGGTTAAACATTGCATTTGTCAAACTTATTATTAATCACTATGTGGTTTTACAGGTAAACAGCAGTTCCAATTCCAATTCTATCCGTGGAGTCGTTTCTGACTCTTGAATACTCTGTGAGGTGAGTTGGATGTCTCTCTGCCTGATTTGTCCTCAGGGAAGCCAGGATGGTGGAAGGATGAGTTGGATCCTCAGAGAGCACAGCCGGTGCGTCTTGCCATATTGGCTGCTAGCTACGCCCCCTCAGCCAAGATAGTTTTGAGGAGAAGTGGTGAGAAAATAAAAAGCTTGGACTCTGGCATGACCTATTAGTATAATAGGTCATAAGTGGTATTGCCAATAAAGTAAAGTAGTGCAAGACCCAAAACCAGCAGTGTAACGCGTTTCGAGGTTTGCAGACCTCTTCATCAGACAGCTAGGAACGTTCTAGTGTTAACAGTGCAAATATATATATATATATATATATATATATATATATATATATATATATACATACACACAAATACACAAAAAATAGTATGTATGTATGTATGTATGTGCCACCGTAACTCATGAACACCTGGAACAAGTTCAACCAAACTTGGTACATATATACCTCATCCCATGGGGACAAGTGCAGTGATCCCAGGGGAAACAGTCTCCCAAAACCAGTTTCTATTATTGTGAGCAAAGGTCCACTGGTAGTGGCACAAGTACTAATATCAGAGACTTGTCCAACTAATCTACTAGGAGCAAATTTGCTGTCAGTGCTAGAAGCCAAAATGAAGTTTGAGAATGGGACTGTAATACTGTAACAAAACCATTCACTGGCCCAACATATAGCGCATGATAGCACGATGTGGTTTAGCAGTATAAAGTGTGTCAAACCTCATCATAATGCACCACCTAAATTTGAGGAGGATGACCCAACATATGACAGAGGAATTCTTCTCAAGCAATTGCCCGACACCATGTGGCCAAAAGATAAACTGGATTTAGGAAAATTACAAGTTGCTTCCATTGAGATAAAGCTTAAGTCAGGGAAAAATTAAATGATACCCACTTAGTCTAGACTAAACACAAGCCGTCACACAGCAGATACAACAGTACATGGTAATAGGGGTTCTGTGGGAGTGCTGACGTGTGAGTTTTGGAGTGGGTAGTTGGTGTATAACAGAGGAGGATTCCATCTCAAACCTATCAAGATAACTTTCATTTGCCGAGAGGACAGTGACTTTTCCAGATATTGCTGGACACCTTCTAATTCTTTATTGATTGCTTTGGGGTTCTGCTATCTGTTACAAAAAACAAGGACCCTTGTAGAACCCTGTCCTTTTTTGGGTAAAGTCCTTTATTCTATTAGCATGGTGTTCCGTTTGCCTAAAGACAAAACTTGAACCCCTTTCTCTCTTGGTGTAGAGATTCTTAGAGGTTAAAAAGTTGATGCTCCAACAGCTATAGTAACTACTTGGCTTGTTGGTTTTTGCATGCCAAGTTATGGCCATGCAGTAGCTTTTTCCTGCCACCTCTCTTTCGCCACTTGGGGCGCAAAATTGAAAGAGCACATAATTCGTTTAACGAGGTCCTTAGAAGTAGACTTGGGTGGGGTGCATAGAGTTTTGGACGCATTACAATGGATGTACCCATGTACAGACTCTGGAATCTTCTAATTTTAAACTGTCCTTATTTACAGACTTTGCAAGCTCTATGGGCTTTAGAGCAATTTTTGGCAGTGAATGGTGTGTTGGGAGGTGGCCCGACACATGGCGGAAGCAGGGTTTTTGTAAAAACTTCACTCTCTCGGAGGTCTTTCTCATCATCACAGCAGTGGAGATTTGGGGTGGAGGGGATCAACTGTGATTTCAAAAACTGTGCTTCTACAGACAATCTTAAGTGTTGTGCATTGTATCAATAACCTGTCTTCCTATTACTTTGAAGCTCTTAGTTTGCTACATTCACCTTGTGCTTTGCTGTTTGGAGCATTACATATGCTTCCGAGAGTGGCATCTGCTATAGGTGGAGAATACAGTGGCTGACGCTCTCTTGATTCAGTTTGCAAACATTTCAGCTAAAGTGGGCAGGTCATGGCTTCCTTTCCTCTGAGAGTTACTGAAAAACATGTGATGTCCCTGTTGAGATCTTCCATTACTCCTGCGACTTGGGCATCCTATTGTAAGGCCTGGTTTAATGATGTTTCCTGGTGGGCAGTAGTGGGGTACTGGTGTCAAATTCCAACAGGTGAGAGATGAACTGTTTGACTTCTGTGCGGAAGGGGTTTGGGGCATTGTTGCACAAAAGCAGTTAACTGGGGGGTCGGCTGGATGTCACCAAGGACATTGTCAGTCAGCCTCTAAAGGGGTGTGGAAGGTGTAGGTTTCCAAAGAAAGCAAGACGCCTGGTCTCCTACTTTCTCCTAATTGAGTTGGTCCAGACTTCTCGGGGTGTTTGCAGTTCCAACTATGAGTCTACCCTGTTAGGTGTTACTTTTTCTTGGCATTTTTTTTTGGTGTCCTTTGGGTTGGGGAGATGGTTCTAGCGTTGCAGTCAGTAACGATGTGAGAGGCTCAAGATTGCCCATTCACAGCATTTCCAGGCTTGTTTGCTCAGTTATGTTGGTGTTTGAATTATTGTCTGTCCCGCAAAAAACAGAAAAATTCTTGTTCAATGTGGATGGGTCTCCAGTAACCAGACTCCAGTTTCAATCCATTTATCGATGCTGTCTGGAGGCAGAGGGGACCCCATCAATGAAGCTTGGGATTCACACATATCGGGGCAGCAACAAAGGCAGCTTGAGCCAGGTTATTAAATACTGAGGTCCATCGTATATAGAGGCGGTAGTCTTCTTTTTTTGAGTGTTATATCCAAAAGAGTTGTTGATGTAATGTTTTGTTTCTTTTCAGATGTTTGGCAGAAATCTGTGTGGTTCCGGGGCCACTTGTATATATTCTGGGTGGGGCAAAGCTCTACATGCAGGCCATCGGGTTAAAGTCTTGGCTTTTCTAATGCTGATGTTCATTGAAAGGGCATCAGAATCCTGTGATGGTCGCAGGTTCTTTCAAAAGCGATTGGTATCTACAAAATTTCAAGTGACCCAAATTTCTAGTTATTCATGCAGGAGGGAACAGTCTTTGTTTCCTTTGGGTAGCTGAACTTCTCACCCTCACCAGAGTGGATTGCTAACACATTCCAAGTTTTTGGAGTTCCTGTTGGTGTGGTTGGAAATTGTTCTGAAAGTGATAAGTCAAGGGATGCAAGATTCCATAGCTGTCGATTAGGCTTTAATACATGCTTATCCTGTTTTATTTGGGGCTGTTCAGGTGCAGTCCTCTGGTATAGACAGTTGGAAGTGGTCAACAATGGCCTTATTGGTCAGACATTGGCTAACTTAATGCATCACAGAAGGGGGAATATAGAAACATAAAAACAATCACAGAAAACGGCCATTACTTACTGAGTAAGGAGCGCATAAAGATGCATCCTCTCACCATGCAGATAGCTGACTACCAAATGAGGGAGCGAATTACACCTGTGCAGGACACCGATGAGACAGCCACTCACACTGCCTCTTGATATAGAGGGGGGTGGCTGCTTGGTGTATACTCCCACACATAGTGGATACAAAGTGCCAGACCATTCTGATATATGTAGCTAACCATGCAGACCAGCAACCTATTAATAACGCCATAATAACTCGACGGGTTGCCCTGCACTTCCATCAGTAAACCACATTGGTACTGCCACCCTGGGCTCCCCCTGGAGTCTTAAAGCCACACTGCATGGGAATGATAGATAACAAATGCAAGGCATTAGTTGGATTTTGACCAAGATACATCAGCCCACTAACCACTTCACAGGTCCTTGCGTTGTAGTGGGTCCCTACACTAATATAAATACATTACAGAGGGGAAAGTATAGAAACATAAAAACAATCACAGAAAACGGCCGTTACTTACTGAGTGAGGAGTGCATATAGATGCATCCTCTCACCATGCAAGTAGCATCTATATGCACTCCTTACTCAGTAAGTAATGGCCGTTTTCTGTGATTGGCTATCTTAATGAGATCGGCTTGGACAAATTCCTGTCGGGGTTCCAGGATAGGATGAAGCAGGCTCTTTTTGGTGGATGGTGGTCAGAGTCAAGTTTAGGGATAGGAGGGCACCTCCATGGCAGATTATACGGGGAGATAATCTGAAGGCAGACTAGCCTGTTGGAGTTGACGGCTGGCATATGGCTTTAGGTCCACACATGTCCTAATGTTCTGATGTATGCGAGTTCTTCTACTATGTTTGAAGTTTGGAATTTGAAGATAGTAAAGATAGCCAACCTTCACCCACCAAGGAAGAAGTTGTGTTGGGTCTTTACTTTGATGACTTAGCCATGGAGGGGACGTTTATAGTTAAAGTGTTTTGTTTGTACTCTCTACAAACTGAATGATACATGAACGAATAATAATAGCCACACATTGGCAGACTGTGATCCTTGACTATCTCACTGCTTCTCATGGCGATATGTGTCAGGTGGTTGGGCCCACATGTTGCCATTATATGGAACCAAAAAGGAGCTCTCTAAATAAGAGTATCAGTAGGCAAAGAACTGATGCAGGAAAAATGTCGGAAAGCACCTGCATCGGATAACGATTTCTTTTCATGGTTGAACCCTACAAATTGGTTGAAGGGAATTTGCAGAATTCAGCAGGAATCTGAATGATTATTGTTAAGTGTAAATGTATGCCCCGACTGAATGACCAACAAGAATTTGTTCGCTTCTGATTCATCATGCAGAAAACTGAACATATTGGCCCATGTAAACAGGCAGTCCTTCACTTATGAACGACTGCCCTTTTTACTGTGAATGGAGGATTGATAGCTCAGATTGATAGCTCAGAAAAGCGGAAGACAAAGCAGGGACCAAATCTGAACATTGAGATAGGGCCTGGTAAGCATCAGTCAGTAGACTGCACTGCATGGAAGTGACCGCAATATGCATAGGAAACACTCAGAGACATTTAGAGCACCACAGAAAAGCAGATGAGGGGTACAGGGTTGAGAAAATGTGTTTTTTGCCAGAGTGGTGCTTTAAAGAAAAAAAAAATTGTTTTTTTTTTTTAAATACAACTTTCAGCTATGATTTCAGCTTTAGAAATATCCCCGCATGTATTACAGAGTTCAAAATTCTATTTAAGTGTTTACTTTTGGCTTGATGAGCAACAGTGGACCTTGATCATTGTTTCCCCAAAGCCTTTATTTAATGCAGACAAAGTAAACAGCAGCTACTAGACCAGAGCTTCAGGCTAGGTGAGTGGAATGCCTGTAAAGATACTGCCTGTCCAGAGGCCAATAGGGGGGTCACTATTACTATACAGTATTACAATTGGTCCTTTGAAGGCAACCATAATGCTGATGTGGCCCCCTGTAAAAATGAGTTTGATACAACTGATCGAATGTCTCTAGTCAGTGGTAATCCTGCCATCTCCACCCGCCTCATCACACAAGTAGAAGACATCTAATAAGACTGAAGACAAGAGCTTCACAGCCTTCTACAGATCAGAGGGACATCTACCTGATGGTCCTGTGGAAGAAGAGGACGGGGACATCTCTCTGGTGGGCTTCTCTTACTGGATGGAACTGCAGGAAACACAGACAGACACTGAAGTCATTCTTTACATACAGATAATAAAGTCCCTGTGTATTTAGTCCTGTCTATTACCTGCTGATTTGAGCGGCTGGCGGGTCTCCATCATGGCGTCCTTGTACAGATTCTTGTGTCCTTCTAAATACTTCCACTCCTCCATGGAGAAATAGATAGCGACATCCTGACACCTTATAGGAACCTGAGAACACAATATACAGTCATTGCCCAGAAGCCTCCAGTGCTGTTACTGTATAATGCCCCAGCATTCCCTGCAGTGTCACCTCTCCAGTCAGCAGCTCAATCATCTTGTTGGTGAGTTTTAGAATCTTCTGTACATTGATGTCCTCATGTATCAGGGGGTGAGGTGGGGGACCCGTGATTGGGATCAGGGTTCTTCCCAATCCATCACACACAGGGGCCTGACAGCCATCGCTACTGGTCTTCTTCACTACTGTGTAATGCTGTATTTGGGAAGACATTAGTAAATATCACGGCAGACATTTCCAGAGACTGTCACCTCTCCGATGACATGATCTGTTATTACCATAGATAGGAATGGTGTAATGTGACATCATCAGAATCACTCACCTCCCCAGTAAACTGGAAGATTATCTCTAGGCTGAGATTTAAAACACGTTCTGCCAACTTGTTGTTGTCCTTTAATGAATCAATCATGTAGAGACCTGAATAGAAAGAATAGGAACCAATGTAAAAAACACAAAAAAAAACAAATGTACTGGAGATAAAAAAAGGGGACACATGATTGAATATGATGACAAAGAAATTCAAATCCTCCAGGATCTCTCAAAGCTTACAGTTTAAGAAGTGTACGATTTACGAAGACAACTCCAACCTCTCACGCGAGTTCTGAGAGAAAAAGAAATTCCATACAAGTGGCTTTTTCCCTTTGGTTTGGTTATATGAAGCTACAATAGAACCTGGACTATTCGAACACCAGAAGACTTACCTTTGGTCCTGAGCAAATTGGATCTCTTGCATAATAAAATCCCAGATTGGACAACCGCAGAGGACTCAATATTTTTACCTTCCCTTCCAAAGTCAGAAAACTGGACTGAAGTCACACCAAATAAACCAAAAAAAAGTGAGAAGATTGGATCCTGATCCAATAAGAGGATATACATCAGAAAATACCTAGGGTCCTTTGTCATCTCACATTACTCAAACCGCCATTTGTAAGCTAATGCTAGCTCCTCAGCGTCATTAAAACAAAAATGCCTGTTTCTTGTGTTTAACAATTTTTACTTCATAGGTTGAGACTATGCTGGGAGGTCTTCTATGACTTGCCCTACTCAACACAACACTGTTAATTACTGTTTATTAGTTATGGGATCATGATCCGTATCACTTAAAGGAGTTGTCTCACGAAAGCAAGTGGGGTTATACACTTCTGTATGGCCATATTAATGCACTTTGTAATATACATCGTGCATTAAATATGAGCCATACAGAAGTTATTCACTTACCTGCTATGTTGCTAGCGTCCCCGTCGCCATGGATCCGTCTAATTTCGCTTTCTTCTGGCGTTTTTAGACGCGCTTGCGCTGTGCGGTCTTCTTCCTGGTGAATGGGGCCGCTCGTGCCAGAGAGCTGGTCATCGTAGCTCCGCCCCGTCACGTGTGCCAATTCCAGCCAATCAGGAGACTGGAATCGGCAATGGACCGCACAGAGCCCACGGTGCACCATGGGAAAGGACCCGCGGTGCATCGTGGGTGAAGATCCCGGCGGCCATCTTGGTGAAGGAAGAAGTAGGAAGAAGGAAGACGTCGCAGAGCGGGGATTCGGGTAAGTAATATGTATTTTTTTTAACACATCCATTGGGGTTGTCCTGCGCCGAACGGGGGCCTATGGGAAAAAAAAAAATGTTTCGGCGCGAGACAACCCCTTTAAGTAAACCTTGCACTCTTCCTTAAAAAAGGAGGATATTTCCATGAATAAACCCCCAGAAGGCTCAAAACTCCCCTTCATGACGCGCTGGGAATCAGACTTGGGTACTATCCTCTCCCTACCACGATGGCACCATTGCTGCACTTTTGCAGCACAAGGCAGCCATCAAGTAACCCTAGCAGAAACCGCAATAAAAAATACTTCACATATCATACTTAGTCCCCACAACGATAAACAAATACTCCCCCAACACATCCCCGAATTGTTTTAGGGGATTCAATATCCTAGGAACAATCTCTCACACATGGTGGACCTGCCCCATAGTGGCCGCCCTATGGAAAAGAGTAACCAACCTCATATCCAGAGTACTGGACAGGACGTTCCCTCTCACCCCCCTGTCTGCCTCTTGGCGAACAAACCCATGGGATATAATCAACAACACAAACTAGCACAGCAGATCTGTATGGCAACCAAAATCTACATCGCATCCCAATGGCTGAAACCCACCATCTATATAGAACCAATCATAACTAGATCAAGAATGATGCTCTACGAAAAAATGTCGGCCATGAGGGAAGACAAAATGGACCTATTCCTCAAGACCTGGAGGCCCTGGGCCGCATCACTAGATATACCGGGCTTATTCAGGCCCCTTAGCACTTAAGACACCACTCCAGTAGAAGAACAAGTAAAAAAGGGCTATTGGAGGAGGGAGAGATAGAGAAAGGAGGAAGGGGGGGGGAGGACACCGAAGGCAACACACAACATACATAGGTGGTAGTAAAGGACACAGAGGAGAAGAAAGACTCGTGCACTTAAATTAGTCGACTTTCCGTACTAAAAACATGGTGGAATTCTAACCTAGAAGAAATATATTTTATTGTTGTTATATGTTTTGCAGTTCTATGGCTCCCCCTGCGTGGGGATTCAAAGAAGCATAACGCAATTGTATCGCGATAATACAATAAAAAATTTTGGAACTAAAAAAGGAGGATATTGAAACCATTAAGCAAAGCATCCAAGCATACTGTATATGCTCGAGTATAAGCCTAGTTTTTCAGCACATTTTTTTGTGCGCAAAAACCCCCCATCGGCTTATACTCGAGTCAGGGAAGGCTTAAAAAAAACCTCTCCATACCCACCTCCCAGCCGGCGTCTGTTTCTCTGGCGGCTGCTTAAATTCTCTCTGCTGTCATCCCCTGCTGTCCTCTTTGCTCGGCTGTGTCATCCCCCGCTGTCCTCTCCCATGGTCAGTGCTGTGTAAATAAGAGCTGTGATTGGATCGAGTGTCAGCCAACCACAGCCGTTGCTCGATCATTCACAGCCAATCAAGCTGCTTTAGAATTCTCCCCGCTGTCATCTCCCTGCTCAGCTTTCAAATCCCCTGCTGTCAGTGCTGTGTAAGTAAGCGCTGTGATTGGATCAAGTGCCAGCTGTGATTGGTTGGCGCTCAATCCATTCACAGCGCTTACTTACACAGCACTGACAGAGCTAAGCAGAGAGGACAGCGGGGGGATGACAGCGGGGAGAATTCAAGCAGCTTGTCGCACAGACACAGACGCCGGCTGGGAGGTGAGTATAGACCGTTTTTCTTTTACCTAGTATATACTTGAGTATAGCTCGGCTTATACTCGAGTCAATATGTTTTCCCAGTTTTTTGTGGTGAAACTTATTGTCTCAGCTAATACTCGAGTATATATGGTATTTTAGAGAAAATAAAATCCATGCGACAAACCCTGCACTTATGTGGGAAGCCCATAGAGCAGTCATTAGAGGCCTACTGATTCAAATTGGCTCCAGAAGGAAAAAGGAGAGAGATAGATGATCACCCTCTTCAAACAAATAAAAACTTTAGAATCCTGTCACGGAAAAAAAAAATTACCACTGGTAGAGAAAGAAGTTTTTGATCTTTGTACTCGGCTAAGAGAACTCCTCAATCTAAAAACGTGAAAATACCTTTTTTTTTTTTTAACACAAGATTTAAACATTACACATTCTCAGACAAATGTGAGAAAGGTCTCGCTGCCTTAATCAAAAAACTTTAAAACTTTTATCACCAAAATCAAAGATAAAAACTAAGGCTTACATTACAAGACAGAGGATATAGCAAAGATATCCAGCTCCTACTACTCAGATCTATACAATTTAGATAAGCAAGGCAACACTAACTCCAATAAATCTGTCACAATCCCAAAAATCTTAGACTCCATTTCTCTCACACAGATCTCAGAACCCCAAAAATTATCTCTAGCCAATGCAATCAGCTTGACTGAAATTGAAGATGCCATTAACCCCTTAGTGACCAAACTTGTTTGTGCCTTAATGACCGGACCAAATTTTGGAAATCTGACATGTGTCACTTTAAGATAGAATAGCTCCGTAAAGGTTTTGCATATCCAAGTGATTCTGACATTGTTTTTTGCCACATATTGTTCTTCATTTAGGTGGTGAAAATAATCCGATATAATTTGTGTATATATATTAAAAGTGCCAAAAATGGGAAAATTTTGAAAATATTATTGTTTTTTTTTTTCACATTTTCAATTGTAATATCTCAAATATGTGCAAACGAACTGTACAAACTTTTGCTAAGATATATATTTCCATCTATTTACTTTATTCTGGATGCACATTTGAAAAACGTATGTTTTTTTTAACCATTTAGGAGACATACAAATTTAACATTACTTGTCAGCATTTTGAGGAACACTTTTGTTTTCCTGCACTAAGCCAAGATTGCAAAGGCTCATAGGTGTCAGAATGATAGATATCCCCACAAATGGCCCCATTTTAAAAACTAAACCCCTTAATGTATTCACTGAGGGGGCTCGTGAGTATTTTGATGCCACAGGTTTTTTTCAGGAAGTAATTCAATTTAGAGAAGAAAAAGTAAAATTTCACATTTTTGCAAATATGTAATTTTAAAGACATATTTTTAAATTCCTATAGCTTACATGAAAATGAGGATTTACACCCTAAAATGGATCCCCCTATTTGTCCTGTGTTCAGAAATATACCCATTGTGGCCCTAATCTTATATCTGAGTGCACAACGGGGCCCAAAATGAAAGGAGTAGTCAGTGTCTTTCTGAACATAAATTTAGCTTGAAGGTGTTTTAAGCCCCATTGCCCACTTGTAGAGTTCTTGAGTGCCCAAAGCCATAGATAACCCCCACAAATGACCCCATTTTCAAAACTAGACCCCTTAACGAATTTATCTACGGGTGTACTATGTATTTTGATCCCACAGTTTTTGAATAAATTTAAGCAAAGCAGTTGGAAAAAATTACAATTTTAATTTTTTTGGGCAATTGTGTCAATTTGAAAAAGTTTTTTTGTACAGCACACATATAAATAAAGATTTTCACCCCAAAATGGATACCCCTGTTTGTGCCGTGTTCATAAACATACCCATTGTGGCCTTAATCTTCTTATAGGACACATGGCTAGGTCTATAATGGAAGAAGCACCTGTTGGATTTCAGGGTACAACTGAATAAATTCCAGGCCCCATTGCCCACTTATAGAGCCATTGAGCATCCAAAACCATAGAGAATCCCCACAAATGACCCCATTTTGAAAACTAGACCCCTTAACAAATTCCTCTCGGGGTGTACTGCAAATTTGGACCCCACTGTATTTGAATGAATCTAAGCAAAGCAGAAGGAAAAAATTATGATTTTCATTTTTTTTGTACAGTGTACATAGGAATGAAGACATTCACCCCAAAATGGATACCCCCGTTTGTCCCGTGTTCAAAAACATACCCATTGTGGCCCTAATCTACTTACAGGACACATGGCAAGGCCTATAATGGAGAAAACGCACATTGGATTGCAGGGCACAACTGAATAAATTCCAGACCCTATTGCTCACATGTATGGAATAAAAATAGACTCCCTAAAAATATCTACCTCCCCCCGCACCCTTTTCGGCGTTCCCCAAATCTTAGATAAAAGGAATAAAGTGAACTGTGTGCTATTTCCGAAGTCAGGGGTAATTACGGAAGCTGATTGGGATGGGTACATGGAGCAATAAAACCAGGTATCCCTCCTCATGCTTTTTGGGGGTATTTTTTGACCTCAGTGGCGGGGACGGGGGGGGGGTGGCGCTCTGTGAGTCTTTGTTAGCCGGCTGAGGTGCGGCGGTCTCACACTGAAGGTGCTCAACAAGCTGCTCCTGGAACTGCAGGAAGGCGAGCGTTCCCGGGGCTACTTGTAAATTACGTATTACAGGTAGCGGTCTGAATAACGCCGGGCTTACATGGCCGTATGTGGAATTCACTTGCGGAGGCCCGCAGCGGATCCCAGCTGTGAGCCCTGTGTACGGCCGCGTAATGTACTGTGCATAACTGCCTACTCACACAGGCGGTCATTCGCAGTACACTTTTTTTTGTTTGTTTGTATTTCCTGCACCATTGCATAGCGATGAGACAGGTACCTGCAGCCCGTACACAATGTAGTTGCATATGGGCTGCGGGTATATCCGCAACCATGGAGCACAATGGGCTCTATGTTGCAGATATCCGCAGTAAAATAGAACCTACTGCATTCTCAGTGTCATTGAAGAGTCGCACTCATCCGTTCTCACAGTCCATCCGAGAGTTCAGGAGACTCTGGACCTTTGTACTCGTCACTACTGGTGACCAGGCATGTCCCCGGAGATCTGCGACTTTGTTAAGGGATGCTCTGTCTGTGCACACAGTAAAAGTTGGCGTTGGCGTGTGGAGGGGCCTCTGAGACTGTTACCGGTGCCTTCTCATCTGTGGTCGCATTTATGGGTAGATTTTATCACCGATCTACCTGAGTCTCAGAAGTTCACCACCATCCTAGTTGTTGTAGACCGTTTCTCAAAGATGGCACATTTCGTGGCGTTAAAGAAGCTACCTTCTGCTATAGAATTTTCTTAGATTTTTGTAAAAGAAATCATTCGCCTACATGGGGTTCCCGAGAACATCGTATCTGATCGTGGTGTTCAGTTCATTGCGCAAATTTGGCGAGACTTCTGTAGAAACCTGGGAACGTCGGTTTCCTTCTCCTCAGCATTCAACCCACAAAATAATGGTCAGACTGAGCGGAGGAACCAGGATTTGGTGCAATATTTACCATTGTTTGCTAGCGGAAAGGCTCATCAGTGGGCAGAGTTCCTGCGGTTGGCAGAGTTTGCACTAGAAAATCGTACTTGTTCTTCCACTGCGGTATCTCCATTCCATTGCGTATATGGTCAGCATCCTCGCTTCCTTACAGCTATTTCTACTCCGTCTGCCTGTCCTGCAGCTGATTTCGCCACAGATACACTGCAGGGGGTATGGAAAGAAGCACAGAAGAATCTGGAAGCAACGGGGGCTCGTATGCAGTTGCGAAGTGGGAGGAGTCTGTCAGTATCTGAACCTTACAGGATGGGACAGAAGGTATAGTTGTCCTCTAGAAATCTCAAATTGAAGGTTCCGTCTTTGAAACTGGCGCCACGTTACGTGGGTCCCTTTATCATCACACGTGTAGTAAATCCGCTTGCTTATGAACTTGATTTGCCAGCTACATGGAGGGTTCATAGGGTTTTTCATAAGTCATTATTGAAACCTTTTGTCCCTTCGGTGAGGGGATATATCTAAATCTCTCCCCTAGTTGGGAGAGAGATTTGGAGATACCCTTCTCTCTAGAAGAAGCTTAATATCTACGCGCTTTCAGGAACTAAACTACAAGATCATTTCAAGATGGTACAAAACCACTGAACTTCTTAACAGAATAGATCTAAGCTACTCTTCACTCTGTTGGCGGTGTCTCAAAACAAAAGGCACATATATATACATATATGGTTCTCCTGCCCTTTACTTCCACCCTTTTGGTATGACTCGCAAACTAGGATTAATTCTATTTTAGGAACCAAAATTACTAATCACCCCCAAAACTACTACTATTAAATTTGAATCCAGCTATTGGCAACATGGGAAAGACAAACTTGCTTCCATTCCTCATAAATGCTGCCAAAGTATTAATTCCCAGACATTGGAAAGATACAGATCCCCCGCCATTCAGGAGTGGTACAATGAGCTAAATACCATGAGCAGCTATGAAAAAACTAGATGCCTCCGAGATGAGAGAATCTGGATAGATATCTGGAGACTTGGAGTATATGGCGATGCTACAAAAACAGACAGAATCTCTTACCTAATAGCAATGCATAAGCCTCCTAATGACAAACCACTCTCTCGATTGTAAGGAAAATGGGGAGGAGGGGGGGGGGGGGATTTTTGCTACCTGACTACATTCAGTACAGATATACTTTCTATTACAATTTACATATTGTTGCCATTTGGATAATTAAACAGAATCGTCCACTTTTAATTTGTTATTCTAATAATGCGCTGCATGTTCGCAGAGAAACGGTTCCTTTTTCTTTCCCACATGCTTCCCGGGTTTCGATCCGGATAAGCACATTTCCCTTTTTTCTTTCTGTATCCACCCCAAAATTTATAAATAAAGAATTTATACAAAAAAGGGGAAACATTTAAGCATTTTCCTATTAGTTAAAATTACTTTATAACCGCTGTGTCCTTCCTGGTTGCTGTTGACCAACAACTCCAATCAAGCGGCAGCATCAATGGTGTATTACAGGCTTGAAAAAGACTTTCCATAGTCGAAATGTTGCCATTTTATTATGGAGCAATAAAGCTTTCTGTATTTGTAATACACCATTGATGCTGCTGCTTGATTGGAGTTGTTGGATTACACTGGGGGACTGGAGGTCCGTGGTCCCAGGAGTGGCTTGGCATTTATCTAGTGACCTCTGCACTATATGTGCATTTGTGTGGAGTGCTGCGGGATCTATTGATGTGGAATTAACTGGTTGCTGTTGACCAGGACATGTGACTGCTGCAGCCAATCACTGGCTATAAAAAGTCACTGCCATGTCTAGTGATTGGCTGTAGCAGTCATATGTCCTGGTCAACAGCAACCAGCAACCAAGGAGGACAAAATGATTGTGAAGCAAGTCATGGAAAAATCCCTTTATGGAGATATTAGGGAACCCATTAGTAGTTTTAAAAAACCTGAACTACAGGCAACACAAAATCCCGACAGGGTTCTTCTCACCTGCATCAGTTGGACTGATAGCCGACCCAGGCAGGGAGAAGTCGTCAGCGACCGCTTCACTGACTCTTCTCCAAGTTCAGAACCGCTTTTTACAGTGTTTTCTCTGAAGCGCTGCAGTGTTTTAGAGCACAATATAGATTCTGTAATGTACATACGTGTTGGGATGTATGTGTGACATCGGGCAGCAGAATCCTCCTGACAGGTTCTGACCTCAAAGCTAAACAACTGAACTGATGGAACTGGCTTATCCAGCACGTGCCAAACTCAGAAGGCACTGGACAGGGGCTTACTGACAATAATGAGGTCTGGACGGCATTTTCCTAGACTAAATGGAGCAGCCTACTCTGAAAATGTTTAAGGCGTTTTCCCAGAGATTTCTCCATTTGGAAAAGAAAAAACTGAAAAAAACCTCTCTGTATAAAAAAGCCACAAAAAAAATCTTGCAAAAAAACATGGATTAGAGAAGGAATTCATTTAACTGTAAACTTATCTGGAGAAACCAATGTCAGGCAGCTGCTTCCAAGTCAAATAGGTTAATGAGATGGATCAAAAAAAGGTCTAGTGGCGCATGATGAGAACAGGTAGGGGGAAGTCGGCAGAGACCGCCCCACTGACTCTTCTCCAAGTTCAGAGCTGCTTTTTCCAGTGTTTTCTCTGAAGCGCTGCAGTGTTTTAGTGCACAATATAGATGTCTGCAATGTACATGCGTGTTGGCCAAAATGCTAAACTAACACCAGCAGTTTATTAATGTGTATCAATATTAGGTTTAACGGCCATTGTGCCGGTCTTATGGTGATCGTGCCTGCTCTGCATTTTATCAGGTATTGCATTTTTTCCAGTGATACATGCGTGCTGGGTGATTTTTTCCAGTGATACATGCGTGCATGTTTGTAAAACGAAGACCCGAAAGCTCGCTAGAACATCATAGATTTTTGTTAGACAGAATCTCAGCGCCTCACGTATAAATTAAGAAATCAAATATAGTAAATGGCGAGTGTCCACTCACCTGGTGCGCAGTGGACCCCTATGTATAAAGGAGTCACCGGCACCTGAATTCCATGATCACTCTCAAAAAGAAGCCTGGTCCACAATCCTAGATCCTAGGAGAGACGTCCCGGGGTGGAAAGCCCTCACATGGGCTTCAGACATTCAAAATAGCAAATAAGAAAAAGATACCCCCGCGCTCCGGAACCAGGACAACAGTCTATATTAATATTCCACTTTATTAATGCGACGCGTTTCGACGGAACATAGCCGTCTTTTTCAAGCATGACATAAACATACATACATACATCTTTATGTATACAAATAAATTAGTGTTTACTCACAGCACTCGATCACGGAGGACGCCGCGTCTCCGCGCCATCTTGGAATCACATAGTGATCATGCGGCATGACACGTCATGTCTATCACGTGGTGTTGATTACGTCACCAGTTTCATTCATAAAAAAGGATCCTATACTACGATCCTTTGTCCGAACACTATCACATGATCGGATCAATCTAGCTCACAACTATTAACCCCTTGAGTGGCAGGTTTCCTACCACCCTGTCAGACCCACCAGGGCAGGTTTTTTTAAAATCGTCTAATCATTGAATTTCAACTAATTTTGCAGTTGCGTCTCAAGAGCCATAACTTTTTCATTTTTCGATTGACATGGCCATATAAGGGCTTGTTTTTTGCGGGACAAGTTGTGATTTTTTAAACAGGGGGGAGGAAATGAAATGGGGAAAAAAGAAAAAAAGGGGCCATGTCATTAAGGGGTTAAATAATGTATTAACTTCCTTCTCTGTGTCATAACGACGCATGGATACCACATGTGTGATTGTATTTTTGATTTTTTATAAAGTAAAGGGAGACAAGTGTTTTAATTATTTTTTTTTTAATAATTTTTTTACTTTTTTTATTTTTATTATTATTATTTTTTTGACCCCTGATCACATTCCGGGGGTCCGATGGTGACAGCCCTTTACATGCTGCAGTGACAGCCCTTTACATGCCACAGTCACATAGACTGCCGCATGTAAAGGGTTAACACAGCAGAGATCGGAGGTTTTCTCTGATCTCTGCTGTAAGAGCTGGTACCTAGCTGTCCTCTGACAGCCAAGCACCAAGCTCTCCCTGCCACAGAGACCATCGGCTTGCTTCTGACAAGCCGATGGTCTCTATGGCAACCTGTAAACAAAGCAGGAGATTGCCGGCAGATCGGCAATATCTTCTGCTGGTTTTTCAAAGCCCTTGCTTTGTTCTCTGTGGGGCTGTGCAGGCAGAGCACACTGCTACAGCTTGTGGCATTGTGCTCTGCAGCTCCCATAGTGATACATAGCCCGGAAATCTTCCGGGCTAGGTCCCTATGAGCAGTGGAGCTCGTCCCGGAAAATTTCCGGGCGTGCCACTCAAGGGGTTAAAACATATATTCACCCATAAGCTTTAAAGATAATATATCAATCCTATTCAAAATTCTAAACCACATTCACATCATTATTAGATGCTCCTTGTATAAAAAATATATATGCACTAAATTATAAATATATCTCGTAATAAAACCATTTACATAAAAAAGAAAACATTAAATTATTGCATAATCCCTCTAATAATGCAAATGCATAGATCATGTATAAAGAAACCATATAAATTTATATAATAAATATATCAACCCCTATAATCACATTTATATCTAATCACCTGTTAATTCAAAAATCCATATCATTATTACATAATTATAACAAATACATGTTCAATAAAATAAATCATATCATCCCTATACTAAAAGAGAAAATTTAATCTAATTCCTTTTTTGGTTTCAATCATTTTTTATTGTACATTTTCAGTAAACATTAAACAGTGTTACATTATGTTGATCTGCAGTTACCATTCTACTTAAGCGTAGCCACGCTGATTTCTCTTAACTCGTGTATCGCGGTCTTTTCCTGCAGAATACATTTATTTCTTAAAACGGTAAATAAAAAAAAAAATATTTAAAGAGTAAAACAACCAAAAAAAAAAAAAAAAGGATAAATACAACTTTATGGTGCATTAATGAATAAAGGCATGTATCTGGCTGGGGTGGTGGAAGGTAAGGGTAGATGTTGGGATACGGGGTTAGGGAGGGGATGGAAACCTTGCTTATGACTTTTTTGGATTTCCCAGGGCCCTAAGGGTCCATAGTACCCGTATTCAACCAATTTTCAAAGGGTTTAGACGCCCTCATGGCGATCCACGGTCTCCAGAGATTATAGGACTTTTCGCGGTCTTTATCTTCCTCTGCTCCCTCTATTTCGTATCTCATAAGAGTATTGAGTTTTTCTGTCCATATAACCCTTGTAGGAGGGGCCGTGGAGCGCCATAAACCCGGGACAGACATCCTGACTGCGAGTATGACCAATCTCAGGAGGTCAGCCTTGATCTTTGCGATGGATCCCGGGAGCATTAATAGTAGGGCCATTTTTGCTGTAAAGGACACCGTTGATCTGGCCATGCTATTGTAGAGGATTTCCACACTTTTCCATAATTCGGCTATTAGTGGGCATTCCCACCAGATATGTAGCATTGTTCCTATGCTACTCTGGCATCTCCAACATATATCGGAGACTTGTGCGTCCATTTGGTGCAGTCTCATCGGTGTCCTGTACCATCGTGACAAGATTTTAAAATTTTGTTCTTGTATTCTGCTAAATTTGGTACTTTTGTGGCACATAAGGAAAGCCCTCTTCCAGTCCGTACTGGTGAGTGTTTCTCCCATTTCCCTTTCCCACTGTGCCACATAACTGGGAGGGTCGTCCTCCACCTCGCGGGCCACCAGCAAACTGTATGTCAGCGAGATTCCATGTGTCACTGGGGATGCTGTCATGCATGCGGTTTCAAACTGGGTCAGCGGCAAGTTGCCACATCCCCTGGGTGTCAGGGACTCCACATACCCTCTCACCTGAAAATATTTTAACCAAGCCCCTGGCGGGGGTCTGGTTCCTTCATAAAACTCTCTCAGGGGTCTCACTCCCGCCTGTGTGGTTACATCTCTCACTCGTGGGACCGGAGTGTTAGGTAGTGATAGGACCTGGTTCCCTCTCTCACAGGCCTGAAACTGAGGGTTGGCTATCAGTGGGGTCAATGGTCCCGGGACTGAAATCAAACCCATTTTCTGGGCAAATGCGCCCCATGCTCTGAGCACTTCCCCTAATTGCGGCGAGATGGAGTTTATCTCTTTCACATACTGACTCGGGATCCACGGGGCCCCCTGGACCGCTATAGATGCGATATTGTGCTCTAATTCTACCCATAACTTCGTGTTCTTAGTTCTTAGGAGGGATAGCATAAAATTGCCCAGACTCGCCCTGTAATACAGGGTGAAATCTGGGAGTCCCAATCCTCCCTGTTCCTTGGGGCGTGTGAGGAGCGTGTGTCTGAGTCGGGGTCTACGACCCCTCCATACAAAGTTATTTATTAGCGAACGTATATTAAGCAGGAATCGCCTGTTTAGGTGGACAGGTAGTGTCTGGCACAGGTACAGAAATTTCGGCAAAGTATCCATTTTTACAGCGTTTATTCTGCCTGTCCAAGATATATACAATGGGCTCCACTTTTCTAAGTCCTCTTTAAGTTTGGCAAGGAAGGGTTGGAAGTTTAGGTCGAAGGTCTGGGCAGGGTTTGCAGGTAGTTGAACTCCTAGATATTTTATTGATGTGGGCTTCCATTTAAACGGGAAAGCTTCTTCTAGGTCTAGCGCTTCTCTCTGGGGGATCGTTATGTTTAAAATCTCAGATTTTTGTAGATTTACTTTGAAATTGCTCACCCTCCCATACCTTGCGAATTCTTTCATCAATATTGGTAGTCCTATCCTGGGATTTGATACAAACAGAAGAAGGTCATCCGCGAACAATGCCATTTTATGTTCCCGAATACCATCATGGGTGCCTCTAATTGATATGTTACTCCGGATGGCATTGGCTAGGGATTCCATTGACAGGATATATAGCAGGGGCGACAATGGGCAGCCCTGTCTGGTCCCGTTACGGATCATTATGGGTTCTGAAAGGGCTCCATTTATTTTAATCTTGGCTGAGGGGCCGTTGTATAGGGCCATAATTCGCTCCCTTGTCCTCCGTCCAAGGCCTATTTGTCTTAGGGTCCCCTCCAGGTATCTCCAACTGACCCTGTCGAAAGCCTTTTCTGCGTCTACTGAAAGTAGACACAGTGGCTTGTTTTGGGTTCTAGCTAGGTTGATCAAGGATATAGCATTAATGGTGTTGTCCCTGGCTTCTCTTCCAGGGACAAAGCCCACTTGCTCCTTATGGATCAGGCCTGGGATATGCTTGCTAAGCCTATTAGCAATCATCTTGGCAAACATTTTGACGTCAATGTTTATCAGTGATATTGGCCTGAAATTGGAACAATGTGTTGGATCTTTCCCCGGTTTTGGGACTACTGCTATGTGGGCTTGGAGGGCTTGGGAAGGGAAAGGATTTTCCCTGGACACCTCGTTAAATGTTTGCGCTATGAGGGGGGCTAGTTCGTCTTTGAACTGCTTGTAGAAACGCGCCGTGTAACCGTCCGGGCCTGGGCTTTTGCCTAGTTTTAATTCACCAATACATTCTAGGACTTCTTCGTGGGAGAAGTCTTGATCTAGGTTTTCTGCACTTTCCTGCTCTATTGGGCCTGGGCCGAATTCTTTTAGATACTCCTCTTCTTCTTTACTGTCGGTCCTGTTAAGTTCCTGATCTTTTGCTATGTTATAGAGTCCGTCGTAATAGCTGTGAAATTCATCTAGTATATCTCGTGTTGAGAAAGCTAAGTCCCCCCTAGATTTGTGTAATTTTGCGACGAACGTCTGGGGCATTCGTGGGTGTAGGGATTGTGCTAGTCTTCTACCGCATTTGTCCCCAGATTCAAAGTCAATTCCTCGCATCCTGTCTCTGAATGCTAAGGTTTTCTGGTCTAGGATTGCCTTAATCCGTTGCCGTAAGGTTGATATCTCTGCCTGTAGCCCAATATTTGGCGCTCTTTTATTTGCTAGCTCCTGTTCCTGGAGATTCGCCAGCAGTTCCCCCAGTTCACGTGCCCTCTCTTTTTTAAGCCTTGCCCCGTGCGAAATTAGTATGCCTCTCACTACACATTTAAGCGCTTCCCATTTTAGCGGGGCCCGGGTTTCATCATCTTTATGGTCTGTTATGTAGTTTGCTATAGTGACTTTAACGTCTTGTAGGCACAGGGGGTCCTTTAGGAGATTGTCATTTAATCTCCAGTTCTTTTGTCTGGTGTCTCCCTGTGTGTCTGCGAATTCTGCATATACTGGCGCGTGGTCTGACCATATCAGGGGTCCTATTGAGCTAGTCGGCTGGGCGTCCAATAACGAGTGAGAGACCCACACGTAGTCTATTCTGCTGTAGCTATTATGTGCAGATGAGTGGTATGTGTAATCCCTGCCATCCGGATGCATGACCCTCCATAAGTCAACCAGACGCATCCTCCCCAATTCCTTGAGAAGGGCGCGTGTGGCGGCCCGCGAGACAGAGGACTTACCTGATGAAGTATCATGTTCCGGGTTGAGTGCGAGGTTGAAGTCTCCCCCCAGTATAATGGTTGAGCCCTCTGCAAACCTTGCTAGCTACTCCAACACGGTCAATCCGAAGGATGTCTGTCCCTGGTTTGGGAAATAAACATTGGCAAATGTTATTCTTTTACCTAGCACTTCTGCTTTAATAAACAGGAAGCGTCCCTCTGGATCGCGTAGTACATCAAGGGGCTGAACTTGTAACGTGTTATGGAAGGCGATAGAGACGCCCCCTGCCTTGCGGTTTGGATCGGGACTATGGTACCATACAGGGAACCTTTTAGTGGAGCATGTCGGGATCTCACCCGCCTTGAAGTGCGTCTCCTGAAGCAGGAGGACTTTTATACCCTTCCTCTGCATGTGAAATAAAATTTGGCCTCTTTTGGATGGTACGTTCAACCCCTTGGCGTTGTAAGTACATATTTTTAAGCTAGCCATGGCGTTTTATAGGTTGATGTTGTCCTGCATTCCCATGCTTCTGACTAGTGAAGCGCAAGGGGGTAGGGGGCAGAGGGTTAGGGGAGACAGAGGGAATAAGGGTGGGGAGCGGGGTGAGGGGATGCCAGCGCATGCCATTTTTTTTTTGTTTCTTGTAACATAAAAAACACCACCTGCATATAAAGAAAGAAAAAGAATCCCATAACACACTAAAAGGAGGGAGGGGGGGGGGAAACCAAAACAAAGGGGAACACAGGGAATCCCCACAACATGGGGGGAAAAAAAATAGAAACAAAAGCAAACCATAGTGAGCAGGGCATATCTGCCCACCCCCATAAACTTCGGGGGAAACATTGCCTTTTAATGCAGCTCAAGGCTGCGTATCCTATGTGGGAGGCGGAGAGGCCAAAAACAGAGGTCCCCTCCCGCCTTCACCATCGCCTTGACTCGCTCCTTGGGAGAGAGCGAGGGCTGTGTGAGTGGTGGAGTACCATGGAAAACAGGTGTGAGAGAAAAGAGAGTTTAGAAAAAATAAAAATTAAAAAATTTTAAAAAAGGAGGGGGGGGGGAAGCGGAGAAAGAAAAGGGAGAAGAGAAGAGAAAGAGAAGGGGAGAGAGAGAGAGAGAGAAGAGAAAAAAGAAAAAAAAACAAAAAAGAAAAAAAACAAAAAAAAAAAAAAAAAAAAATTTGCTACTGAAGACGGATGTCCAGCCCGCCGCAGGGCCACCCCGTTATCGGGGGTCTAGAGTGAGACCGTATTCGGTCGGTGAGGAATGTGGAAGGAGGGGGTTCTTTGCACCCCCAGAGCTTCAAGTGTCCATTGAATCTGGGCCTTCTGGCAGGGGTGGTACTTTAAGTCCCATTGCCGTCTTGTTCTTTGTCCTCCATGTTTCTTGTTTTGCGTCCACCTTTTCCTGCCTTCTGCCATTCTGGTCTTGGTGGGGGCACTGGGGGCCCTTTAAAGGAGGGCCAATCTGGGATCGCGATGTGTGGTAGTTCCAGTGTCCCTAGGAACCCTGGTAGGTCACCCAGATTCTTAAAGGTCGCCGTCTTCCCTCCTTTTCTTGCTTGTAGTTGAAGCGGAAATCCCCATCTATAGGGGATGTTTCTTTCCCGCAGAGCATTGAGCAAGGGTTTCAGGGCCCGTCGTAGCTGTAATGTGCGTCTTGATAGATCTGGGAACACTTCGACTGAATGGCCTCTGAACGTTAGGTTTTCAGCTATTCGCGTTCTTTGAAGTATTTGATCCTTTTCCTTAAAAAAGTGTACCCGGCAGATGACATCTCTAGGTCTGGATGGGTCTGTGGGTTTCGGGCCAAGAGCGCGATGGACTCTATCTAGTTCCAGGTGATTCTCTATGGGTCTGTCTAGGATATGGTTGAAGAATTCAATGACCCAATCTTCCAGCTGGCTATTGTCAATCTCTTCAGAGAGTCCTCTTATGCGGAGGTTATTCCGCCTGTGGCGATTTTCGATGTCGTCGATATGGCTGGTTAAGTCCGCGATCTGGTGCGCTTGCATTTCTAACAGTTGCGCATGTTCTTTTATAGTGTTCTGGATCGTGTCTTGATTCTCTTCAATTTCTTCCACTCTTTGTCCTACGTGTTTGATATCTTCCTGTAGTGCTGCGATATCTTGCTTGTGAGCTGCATCTAGTTTCTGTAGAAGCGAGTTCATTTCTGATTTTGTGGGGATCGCCTTTAGGTGGGCCTTCCAGTCCCAATCTTCCTCTACAATCTTACCCCCCTCGCTGTCTGAGGTGCTGGTGCGTGTAACAGGCTGCTGTTTTGAGGTGGCTGTTCCCCCCTGGGCCGTTTCTTGCGCCTTGTCTTTGTTTCTCGTAGGAGTGCTGGTTTTGCTGGGGGTAGTAGTGCTTTTGGGACGCACAGCTTCTTCTATATGGGGGTATTCCTGCTGGGCTCGTGTCTGTCTCTGTGGGAGGGGGGGGGGGCTTCGGGGGCTGCTCTGGTTTTCTGTCTTGCCCCTGTCGCAGGGTTCATCTGCCCCTCTTCTATGCTTCCCCATGTAGAGTGGGGGGGATGGGAGTCCCTTGTTTTGGCTTTACTGCAGCCTTTGGGGGTTTCTGTGTGGGACTCTGGGGTTATCTTCTCCCCTGTGTTGCCCTGTACCTCAGGGCTGCTGCATTCTGCTGGGTCTGTGGACCGGGGTGGGGGCGGGGGGGGGGCGCTCTCTGTCTGGCGTGCGGCTGCTTCTCCTCCCCCCCTCCGCTGCTCCCACCGCTTCCGCCCTGTATCTGAAGGGTTTCCTGATCACCCTCATGCCTCTCCCGTCTGTCGGCCTCACAGGATGCCAGCACTTCGCTGCGGTGAGTGTCCGGGCTGTCTCTCCCCCTGCGCTCTGCTGTTGCCGGTCTCCCCTCCTCCACATGCGCTACACTGTGCGGCGCCATCTTGGCTGAGCTTCGCAGCGGCTGCTGCCCTCCCGGAGAGCGGAGGAAACGCTCCATTGCTGCCGATGGTGGGTTTTTCCGCTGCTTCTGGCTGTCTGCCCCTTTTCTCCTTCCCATCTCCGATGTTATTTACCGTTTGCGGCGGCTGGCTCGTCTCTACAGGCGGCGGTTCGGGCGGGAGCTGAGCTCACACACAACCTACTCCATCGGTGGCTAGCTCCGCCCCCCCTAATTCCTTTTTTAAAAATATATATATATTTATATATCCCTTTGATATGGGGAGAGTTTTAAAGAAATTTTGGTATATTTGATGAAATAATGTTAAATTTACTAATATATAATCTCTTTTAGTATAGGGATGATACGATTTATTTTATTGAACATGTATTTGTTATAATTATGTAATAATGATATGGATTTTAGAATTAACGGGTGATTAGATATAAATGTGATTATAGGGGTTGATATATTTATCATATAAATTTATATGGTTTCTTTATACATGATCTATGCATTTGCATTATTAGAGGGATTATGCAATAATTTAATGTTTTTTTTTATGTAAATGGTTTTATTACGAGATATATTTATAATTTAGTTTATATATATTTTTTATACAAGGAGCATTTAATAATGATGTGAATATGGTTTAGAATTTTGAATAGGATTGATATATTATCTTTAAAGCTTATGGGAGAATATATGTTTTAATATTGGTGAGCTAGATTGATCCGATCATGTGATAGTGCTCGGACAAAGGATCGTAGTATAGGATCCTTTTTTATGAATGAAACTGGTGACGTAATCAACACCACATGATAGACATGACGTGTCATGCCGCATGATCACTATGTGATTCCAAGATGGCGCGGAGACGCGGCGTCCTCCGGGATCGTGTGATGTGAGTAAACACTAATTTATTTGTATACATAAAGATGTATGTTTGTTTGTTTATGTTATGCTTGAAAAAGACAGCTATGTTCCGTCGAAACGCGTCGCATTAATAAAGTGGAATATTAATATAGACTGTTGTCCTGGTTCCGGAGCGCGGGGGTATCTTTTTCTTATTTGCTATATAGATTTTTGTTAGCCATTAAAAGGTATCATATCTACAAGATTACTTGGTTTCTCTCATTGAGAACAATGACATCGGGCAGCATAATCCTCTACGCAGGTTCCCTTTAACCCCTTCCTGCAGCATTTTTCATCCCACCACCTGAGGGCAATTGCTAATCCTGCTAACAAAGAATTTTTAATGGCCCAATTTAATGTACAGAGAACCTTGTAAATATTTCATTAAAAATCCATTTAATAAGAAATTTATTTTAAAAATTTAGCTGGAATTATTTAAGGAAAGTGTGAGGGATTAGTGTCAGGATAAGGTAACAGCCTGGGCATAAACAGTCAGAGACAGTGACACAAGGAGTAAAGTTCATAGTCCAGGCTTTGCCTGGGTTTATTCCAGCAAAAGTAAAGCAAAACAGGCCTTAACTTCAGGCCAACAGAACTTAACACCTGCTCGTCTGAGCACTCACTATACACAGATCGGTCCTGACTACTCACTGTCAAAAACACTGCTTGCTGCGCACAGCCAGTCTGGTCCTCAGACCTGCAGAGGTCTCACCACACTCTCCCAAGATCTGTAGGCCCAGGTTTTTATGAGGCCTGATACCAGCCTCACCTGGTACGTGGGAGTGGTCATCCCACCCTTCGCTTTGACCACTCCAGGAAAAGACGGCCCGGACTATGTGGCTTGGAGCCACTACATTACTACAGCGTGTCAGTGACTTAGTGTTACTGACACCCAAATGCTGGCTTCCTCCACCGAGCCCAGGCTGCTCGGAGGCACGTATCTGCCCAAGTGTTCCCTAATGCCGCATAGGAGAGCATCCTAGGCAAAACATATCTGCCCTCCAGCACTTTGCCAGTCACTGTCTCACAGTAGGCAATTGCTCCGCAGAGTTTTTGAGTTTGGTTTTTATGACATCGCTGTGCAGTAAATGGACACGTTCTTCTTATTCAGAGTGTCGTGGTGAATATGGCGATTACAAAGTTCTATAGTTGCTGTTATCTTTTACCGCTTTTAAAAAATTCCCCCTTTTTGTTTAAATCTGCTTTCTGTCACCTGTGAAGAAAACTATATTTTGTATTAATTAGTTTGTAATACACGGCTGTTACACCCGCCGCATAAAGCCATTTGTATTCTGCTATAGCAGTGTTCCCCAACTCCAGTCCTCAGGGACCGCCAACAGGTCATGTTTTCAGGATTTTTTCAGGATTTCCTCAGTATTGCCCAGGTGATGTAATTATTGTCGGTGCCTCAGACATTGCTACAGGTGTTCTTACTATAGGAGAGCCTGAAAACATGACCTGTTGGGGTCCCTGAGGACTGGAGTCTGGGACCCCTGTGCTATAGAACCTACCTAGTACAAATAAAGCGGAATCATTCTGTGAAGCGTCTCATGTGTTACGTGTGATGATTCTCCGAGCTCCTACCAACCTCACCCAATTAGGTACCAGCATTATATCTAACACTCCAAATTATGAACTTTTTACATTTTCCTTTGGTGGATCTGTGTGAGATGTTGTTTATTGTACGCTGAGCTGGAGTCTGTATTAGCGCTGCTTTAGGGAATATGGGACTTTTAATTTTTTACTCCATTTTGGGGAAAACAAGGTGACTACAAATCAGCCATTCTAGCTTTACATATAAATTACACGCTACTTTAACCCTTTTCTTGCTGACCATAAATCTCTCAGGGAGGCACTCCAGTAGCTAATACCATAGGTGGAACATCCTTGTTATTAATGACTGTATCTCAGGCTGGAGGATAGATTTTAAGCTGGCTTTACAGCCAATAATGTGGAACATATGTGCTGGCCACAATATAGCCTGAGATACAAGAGGGTGAAGTGGGGGATGGAGTGACTGCTGTGCAGACCTTCAGCTCTCAGGTCTTATCATTCCTGGATTTCTATAGGCTTTATCTCAGGCTATGTTGCACATAGAGCATCGATCGTGGCCTTGTTTTAAGTCCAAAAGTCATAGAAAAATTAGGCTTAGATTACCAAAGACAGCACTCCAGGGACAATAATCATAGATATCTAATATGGGGTGAGAAATCTTAAATAACTCACCTTGACGTGCCCGGGCCCCCTGAACAGGGTAGGTCTAGCATGCCTCCAATCTGAGTATTAAGCTATTTAATTAAAGAATTCCCATTTTATGCATTTGTTCTGGTCCTCTGGAGATCCATCCAGGGAGAGCAACAGTGGGGGACCCGAAAGAAGGATTGGAGAGCATATATGAAGAGATAGGTAATCGTCAAACCATAGAAAAACCCCAGTGCTCCAGGGTATAGATACAACCAATAAAAAGTAATAGGAAGGACTTACTTCAGAGGCGTGTCTCCTGCACACAACACCCCTGATTCAGAAAGGCAATTAAATCTCTAATAAAGATTCCAATGTCCCGATGGTATCCAGCAAGAATCCAGTGATTGCAGCAGAAAGATTAAATCTTACTATTATCAATAGCAATAGTTACAAAAGCAACAATGGCCACCAATGTATTTCAGCCCCTTAAGGGCCTTTTCCAAACAACAGTTGCTGCAGAGCTGTATGTGTGTAATGCACCTGCACTTTATGTGTATGGTTGATGGGGCAGAGCCGTATATGTGTGTTGGGCATGTAGAGATCTGTGTATAACATGCACATAGCTGTGTTGTAGGTGTGTAATGTACATGCACATATACTATATATGTGTAGAGTGGATGCAGCAGGGTGGATTATGCACTGGGAGATGATGTGTGTCACGTCTGTCTCCTGAGATCTGTGGTTATACAGGTTCTCTAAAACTTTCCTGTCCAAGTCTGGGCGATTGCGCTGGCCGGGCGTGTGTCTCCAGTCAGCCAATCACTCCAGGTCAGTACACATAAAAACAATTTTCCAGGTGTAGGTGTGTTCATCTCTTGCTCTCTCTCTCCCAGTGGTGTGTGCAGGTTCTATGTCTTGTGGCTGCAAGAAAGGTTTGTGCTTTGTGGTTTGTTTGGTTATGTCACTGGAGTCCTGGTTAGTGTAGGTTACTAGCCAGGAGCCGTGAATTGGACCGCTAGCTTCCATATTTTGGCCAACATGTCACCAAATACCTGGCATTACTTGTGTTTTTATATTGACCGCTGTATGGTGTGATTATGGCTCTGAGTGTCATCTTTTTCTGTTCAGCTGTCCCTGTCAGTGGTGGCATGTGTATGCGTCCTAGCCTGGGTGCGTGTGTTCCTAGGGGCAGCAAGGGCCCAGATCTGAAGACCGCTGGGTCACCCTTTATTGGGGTGATGTCCCGGCTCAGATAGGCCTTTGGACATCTTTAGAGATAAGCGAGCATACTCGCTAAGGGCAATTACTCGAGCGAGCATTGCCCTTAGCGAGTACCTGCCCGCTCGGGAGCAAAGATTCGGCTGCAGTACCACTTCCCAAAATTTATTGGGGTATTGGCTTCAAGCTGACAGAGGGCATCGCACAGCCGAGACAGGAGCCCAGCCTATCTCTGGTTGAATAAGTCAGAGCAACAGACTAACAGCGCCACATGAGGACTATAGCACGCTGAATCGACACTGCAGGAGGACGAGTGGCACCACACAAGGACTACAGCACAGCAGTGGAGACTGAGAGCGGCACTGGAGCGATGCTGCTTGAGGACTACAACACATCAGCGGCAAGACTGACAGTGCAGGAGCGCCGACGGGCCAAGGCGCAGCACAACAGGGTGAATGGCAGCAGCCAGCCGCGTGGGAAAAGAGTGGCAGGGGCCCTCACAAGCACCCCTCTGCAAGAGAACAGCCCCCAGCTGACATGCTGTTTCAGGGGGTGCCCTACGGCCATTATGGAGGATACACATGCAGCACCTTGTCAGCCGTGACCTCACATGCTATGTGCGGCAGAGGAGGAGCAGCTGGCACCTGGGGAAATCAGTCCATCCAATACACTATTGGGGTTCCGGAGGGGAGAAGATAGAAGCGGAGACCCACAGATGATGGCTGCCAGGGCAGCGGGGGCAGCCAGCCAATCAGTAGCTGTGGGCTTCCCCTGCATCTCAACACAGCTCACCCATCTCACCCAAATTGCCATTTTTGGGGGAGGTCCCGATCGGGTTATTGGCGTTTCAATTCATTTAAATGGGGAAAATTGATTTGACATAAGAGTGTTTTGGGTTAAGAGCTCCGTCACAGAGCAAATTTAACTCTTAAGCCAAGGCACCCCTGTATGTTCTATAGAAAAAAACGCAAGCACTAAATAAGGGTAGTAACAACAAAAACTATATAATAGGCACCCCGAGTGTATCCCAATACTAACTGGTATAACTGGAATATCTGCCCCAAAAAGAGCAAACACGGCCTCCTTCCTGCCCTACTATAGTAGTAATAATATAATAGTAGAGTATGAAGTACTGCTCATTGAGAGCGAGTGGGTTGTGGACAGAAAGACAATCAAGCCTCCCTAAGCACAAACCAGCTCCATGTATGATAATAAGGCTGAATAGACATCTGTCTGGCTGATTTGGTGAACTCTGCATTGAGCAGGGAATTTGGACCCGATGACCTCGCTGTTCAGAATATTCTCAGTTACCAACAACACTCTGATATCTATCTGTTAATATCAGTTTGGGGTTTTCCTTATGAGGTATATGCTGCGCATGTGCGGGAGTTGGATGTGGTGCGTCGCGCTGCATTGACAGCGCATCCGGAATGACATCTACACAGTGCCTCTAACAAATAATGCAGGAGAAATAATAGAAGATGGGGAAGGCAAATCTATTAAATGGTTTCTTTTCAAGTGTACTCACGAACAAACAAGGAAATGTCACACGAGATTGGGGGGGGGGATAAAATGAACCCCCCCGCTAAATATTGCAAGCCTAACACAGGAGGAAGTGCACAGCTGGTTAAAGAGGATTAAAAACGATAAATCGTCGGGCCCAGGTGGAATACACCCAAGGGTTCTAAGGGAACTAAGTGACGTGATAGTTAGACCGCGATTTTTTTTATATTTATGGACACTATGTGGTTCCAATAGACAAAAAGGGGTCTAAAGGAGAGTCTGGTAACTACAGGCCGGTAAGTCTCACTTCAATATTTGGAAAAATATTCAAGGGGTTTCTGGGAGATGCCATCCTAAAATACCTCAAGGAAAACAATGGTATAACCCCTCATCAGCATGGGTTCATGAGGGGCTCGATCATGTCAGAGCAATTTGATCAGCTTCTACAATGAAGTAAGCTCTAGGCTGGACCTGGGAGAGTCTATTGATCTCGTATATCTGGACTTCTCTAAACCATTTGACACCGTGCTGCATACAACGAGGCAACTCAGACTGGGCGAAAATGTGTGTATCTGGCTAAGAGATAGAAAGCTTAGGGTGGTAATAAATGGTTTATACTCCGAGTGGGCCACTGTTGCCCGTGGGGTGCCACAGGGTTCAGTATTAGGCCCCATTCTGTTCAATATATTTATCAACGACCTGATAGAGGGGCTGCACAGTAAAATATAAATATTTGCAGATAATACAAAATTATACAAGATAATTAATACAACGGAGGACAATATGTGGATACAAACGGACCTTGATAAACTGGGGGCTTGGGCAGAAAAATGGCAAATGAAGTTCAATATTGATAAATGTAAGGTTCTGCACATGGGCAGGAGAAACGGATGTCACCAATATACACTAAATGGGGTACTGCTAGGGAAAAGAGAGATGGAAAAAGACCTGGGGGTACAAGTGGATTATTGATTAAACTGGAGCAATCAATGCCAGTCAGATAAAGCAAATAAAGTCTTGGGGTGCATTAAAAGAGGTATAGGGGCGAAGGACGGGAACATTATCCTCCCACTATATAAGGCACTTGTCAGGCCTCACATGGAATAGCGAGTACAGTTCTGGACACCGGTGCTCAGGAAATACATTGCAGTGTTTGAGGAGTTCCTAGAAAGGCAACTAAATTAATAAATGGAATGGGAGGACTGGAATACCCAGAGAGGCTATCAAAATTGGGATTATTTACCCTGGAAAAAAGCTGGCTAGGGGGCAACCAAATAACTATGTATGAATACATAAGGGGACAATACAAGGATCTCTCCTATGATCTGTTTATACCCAGGACTGCGACGGTGACAAGAGGGCATCCGCTACATATAGAAGAAAGCAGGTTCCATCACCAACACAGAAGGGAGTTCTTCACCGTAAGAGCAGTGAGACTGTGGAACTCTCTGCCTGAGGACGTGGTGATGGCAAAATCCATAGTTTAAGAGGGACTAGATGCCTTTCTAGAGCACTATGATATTACAGTATATAGACACTAGATGACCAGCGGGTTGTTGATCCGTGTCTTACAGTCAGGCAAGAGGTATCAAACATTGATCCAGGGATTATTCTGACTGCCATTATAGAGTCAGCAAGGCATTTTTTCTCCCAATGGGGCTAATTGGCTTCTGCCTCATTGGGGTTTTTGCCTTACTCTGGATCAACAAAGGGGAGGGGGGGGGGGTTGAAACAGGCTGAACTAGATAGACATTGTCTTCATTCGGCCTAACATACTATGTTTGTGAGTGACGGTTTCATCAGTGTCAAATGCCTGCCCTCTTGTATCAGTATATCAATAAGCATATGGCCGCTTTCTGTGATTTTGGTGTATCAGCTAAATGACCAACGGATTAAGTCCAATTATGAATGATTTATTTAACAGGTCTTTATGTGAAACTGTACAAAAGACTTTACAGATATCCAGATAGGTGATATCCACAACACCACTTTCATCCACTACTTTTGTGAAGGTAAATGCATTGTGGTTTCCAGTTTGCGAAACCCCAACTCCGAAAATTACAAGAAATCCAAACTCACTGAGCCTCATGCAATTGTAGGGTCATGGCAAACAGCAACACAACCATACTGACTGTAAGAGCTCCAATCTGCTAACTCCTGCCCTCCAGTTGGCAGCGCTCTCCATTAGGCCATCCAGGACTCGGACAGCTCCTTTGCTGAAATCTAGCAATGCTTCTCTGTTTCCCTGTTTTAGCTCCACCCTGTTCCTGATTAAGCCTCCTTTATAAACCCTGGCCTTGTTACCTCCACCGTTGCGAGATTATTGTGCTTCACAAGCCATTTGATCAAGCTCCACTTCTGCCTGCTCCTCCGCTACTCAACGGAGACCGTCTGATACCGATCTCTGGCTTCCTTTCTGACTATGCTATCCGCCTCTTCCAGTGTACTGCAAACAAGACCTCCTTTTGCTGACACCTGGGTCGTCCTCGGTTACTCTCTCCAGACCTGTGGCTACCACACCTGAGGCTACGACCTAGTGCCTGAAACCACTACACTGACTGCCATTACATTCCAATGAGAAGATTATTGCGGCCAAAGTTGCCATGCAGCCATAGCTGTACTGGTGGCACCTTTACCAATTTAGAGGGGTTCTACAAATTAACAATATGAAAGTAAGGGAACAATAAAGGCAGAGAACAATATTTTATTGACCACGTTCGCTCACAAGTCCCACCAAGCAGGATTTCCACACTGTAGATACAACCTAGCAGACTCTTACTGGTGATGGCAGATCCTTCCTCCTCCTGTCCTGCAAGCACTAAATGTGGATAGGAGGAGGAGCTACTAGTGATAGTTGGGGAGGAGGAGGGTAGCATGGGCAAAGGCACCTTTCCAGCCCTGCACTGCCGCTGGCTACTGTAGCAGTAGGGCTGGTGGAGCAGAGATTTTCTGCAGCCAGATTCTCTTGCTACCGGTTCATACAGCAGCCATCCGCTGTGTAGTCACTGACTAGTATCACTGTATCACCTAGGTATTTACATATTAGTGATTAGTAATTGTGTATTGCTGATATGTAGGCCTTCTGATAACACAATGACTTTAATCAACAGTTGTGTAGCAAGTGGCTCCACCAATCAAACAAGCACAGTTTTCTGCTTGGCAGGCACCCAGCTTCATCCTTAGAAGCACCAGGGGCAGACGCCCCACTTTTTCTTAGCTACAATCCTGCTAAATACGTCCATTACCTGAGGATGTGAGCGGCTGGCGGGTCTCTATCATGGCGTCCTTGTACACATCCTTGTGTTCTTCTAAATACTCCCACTCCTCCATGGAGAAATAGACAGCGACATCCTGACACCTTATAGGAACCTGACAACACAATATACAGTCATCACCCAGAAGCCTCCAGTGCTGTTACTGTATAATGTCCCAGCATTCCCTGCAGCGTCACCTCTCCAGTCAGCAGCTCAATCATCTTGTTGGTGAGTTCTAGAATCTTCTGTACATTGATGTCCTCATGTATTAGGGGGTGAGGTGGGGGCCCCGTGATTGTGGGTCTCCCCCATCCATCACACACAGGGGCCCGACAGCCAACACTAGAGGTCTTCTTCACTACTGTGAAATCCTGAATATGGGGAGAGATAATAAATATCACTGCAGACATTTCCAGAGTCCATCACCTCTCCAGTGACATCATCTGTTATTACCATAGATAAGAATGATGTAATGTGACATCATCAGAATCTCTCACCTGCCCAGTAAGAAGGAAGATTATCTCAAGGTTGAGGTTTAATACTCTTTCTGACATCTTGTTTCTCTCCTTCTCCATCTTTGATGAATCAATTACGTAGGGACCTGAATGGAAAGAATATGAACCAATGTGAATACCAGAAAAACACAATATAATACATTTAGTGGAGATAATAATATGAAACATTTAAAAGTATTTCCATAATACTGCAGCAGCAGTCACATGTCCTGGTCAGCAGCAATCAGGAAGGACAGAGTGGTGGTGAAGCAAGTAATGGGAAATTCTTTTTAAGAAGATATTAACCCTTTCCAATCCACTGTCTGACGTCTGAAGACATTCTGATTGAAGACGGTACAGCTTTGATGTCAGAAGACGGCTGGCAGGGTATTTTTACTGGCTACTCTGTTGTCGGGGGCCTCTCCAGAATGTCCCATACAGCAGTACTGGCTCTAGCCAGCAGATGGCGCCCTTGCATAATGGCAGAAAAAGAAAGCTCCCTAGAAAACCCTCAATCCAAAATTGGATTGCAAAGGGTTAAATGAAACCTATTTTGTAAAGCCTACAGGCAACACAAAATCCCAACAGTGTACTACTGTCCCGTATCAGTTGGACTGATAGCTGACCCAGGCAGGGAGAAGTCGGCAGTGACCGCCCCACTGACTCTTCTCCAAGTTGAGAGCTGCTTTTTTACTGTCAGCATAATCCTCCTGAAAGGTTCTGACCTCAAAGTTGAACTAAATCCTGGAACCAACAGATCCAACACATGCCAAACTCGAATGGCACTGGACAGACCCCTTTCACAATAATGAGGCCTGGACTGCATTTTCGTGTACTACACATTTTTAAGGCATTTTACAGAGATTTCTCCATCTGGAACAAAAAAGTCAGAAAAAAAATCTCTGTATAAAGAAGACACAAAAAAAACTTGAAAAGAAACATATGAAGTCTATGGATTAGAGAAGGGCTTGGGGAATTCAGATAACTGAAAAATTAACTTAAACAACCAATGTCAGGCAGCTGCTGCCAAGGCAATTAGGATAAATGAGATGCATCAAAAGAGGTCTAGGAGCACATGACAAGAACATTGTTCTTCCTTCTCACATGGAATAGTATGGTCAGTTTTGGACAGCAGTACACAATAAGGACATATCAGAACTTCAGCAGGTTCAATGATGGGCAACTAAAGTAATAAAAGGGGTGGGAGCTTGGCCAGCAGCTGATGGTGGAGGACACTTAGCTTGACAGAATAGTACCAGGTTCGATATGATAGTGGTGACGGTAGTGAAAAAATAGTGGCAGGTGACATAAGATAGTGGCGATGGTAGTGACAGAATAGTGACCGGTGACATCAGATAGTGGTGACGGTACTGACAGAATAGTCACAGGTGACATAAGAACGTGGTGACGGTAGTGACAGAATATTGACCGGTGACATAAGAAAGTGGTGATGGTAGTGACAGAATAGTGACAGGTGACATCAGATAGTGGTGACAGTAGTGACAGAATAGTGACCGGTGACATCAGATAGTGGTGACAGTAGTGACAGAATAGTGACCGATGACATAAGATAGTGGTGACGGTAGTGACAGAATAGTGACCGGTTACATAAGATAGTGGCGATGGTAGTGACAGAATAGTGACCGGTGACATCAGATAGTGGTGACAGTAGTGACAGAATAGTGACAGGTGACATCAGATAGTGGTGACAGTAGTGACAGAATAGTGACCGGTGACATCAGATAGTGGTGACAGTAGTGACAGAATAGTGACCGATGACATAAGATAGTGGTGACGGTAGTGACAGAAATGTGAGCGGTGAAATAAAATAGTGGTGACAGAATAGTGACAGGTGACATCAGATAGTGGTGACGGTAGTGACAGAATAGTGACAGGTGACATAAGATAGTGGTGACAGTAGTGACAGAATAGTGACAGGTGACATCAGATAGTGGTGACAGTAGTGACAGAATAGTGACAGGTGACATCAGATAGTGGTGACAGTAGTGACAGAATAGTGACCGGTGACATCAGATAGTGGTGACAGTAGTGACAGAATAGTGAGAGGTGACATCAGATAGTGGTGACAGTAGTGACAGAATAGTGACCGGTGACATCAGATAGTGGTGAAAGTAGTGACAGAATAGTGACAGGTGACAGAAGATAGTGGTGACAGAAAAGTGACAGAATATTGACCGGTGACATAAGATTGTGGTGACAGAATAGTGACAGGTGACATCAGATAGTGATGACGGTAGTGACAGAATAGTGACAGGTGACATCAGATAGTGGTGACAGTAGTGACAGAATAGTGACAGGTGACATCAGATAGTGGTGACAGTAGTGACATAATAGTGACCGGTGACATCAGATAGTGGTGACGGTAGTGACAGAATAGTGACCGGTGACATCAGATAGCGGTGACAGTAGTGACAGAATAGTGACAGGTGACATAAGATAGTGGTGACATTAGTGACAGAATAGTGACCGGTGACATCAGATAGTGGTGACAGTAGTGAAAGAAAAGTGACAGGTGACATAAGATAGTGGTGACGGTAGTGACAGAAAGTTACCGTTGACCTAAGATGGCGGTGACGGTAGTGACAAAATGGCTCGCTCGGAAGAAAAGATTCGGTTGCCGGTGGCGAGCGGGGAGCTGAGGGAGAGAGCAGGGAGGAACGGAGGAGAGATCTCTCTCTCCCCCCCCCCCCGCTCCCTCCCGCAACTCACCTGTCACCCACGCCGGCAGCTGAACCTTTTCTTCCGAGCGGGGAGATACTCGCTAAGGACAATGCTCGCTCGAGCAATTGTCCTTAGCGAGTATGCTCGCTCATCTCTAGAAGTGACAGAATAGTGACAGGTGACATCAGACAGTAGTGACAGAACAGTGACAGGTGACATCAGATAGCGGTGACAGTAGTGACAGAATAGTGACAGGTGACATCAGATAGTGGTGACAGTAGTGACAGAATAGTGATAGGTGACATCAGACGGTAGTGACAGAATAGTGACAGGTGACATAAGACAGTGGTGATGGTAGTGACAGAATAGTGACAGGTGACATCACCTACCGGTGACAGTAGTGACAGAATGGCAGGTGACATAAGATAGTGGTGACAGTAGTGACAGAATAGTGACCGCGGACAACAGATAGTGGTTACCGTAGTGAAAAAATAGTGACAGGTGGTATAAGATAGTGGTGACGGTAGTGGCAGAATAGTGACCGGTGACATCAGATAGTGGTGACGGTAGTGGCAGAATAGTGACCGGTGACATCAGATAGTGGTGACGGTAGTGACAGAATAGTGACCAGTGACATAAGATAGTGGTGACAGTAGTGACAGAATAGTGACCGGTGACATCAGATAGTGGTGACTGTAGTGACAGAATAGTGACCGCGGACAACAGATAGTGGTTACCGTAGTGAAAAAATAGTGACAGGTGGTATAAGATAGTGGTGACAGTAGTGACAGAATAGTGACAAGTGACATGAGACAGTGGTGACAGAGTAGTGACGGGTGACATGAGATAGTGGTGACAGTAGTGACAGAATAGTGACAGGTGACATCAGATAGTGGTGACAGTAGTGACATAATAGTGACAGGTGACATCAGATAGTGGTGACAGTAGTGACATAATAGTGACAGGTGACATCAGATAGTGGTGACAGTAGTGACAGAATAGTGACCGGTGACATCAGATAGTGGTGACAGTAGTGACGGAATAGTGACAGGCTAGAAAATATATCACGTTGACGGTAGTGACAAAATAGTGACAGAATAGTGACCGGTGACATCAGATAGTGGTGACAGTAGTGACAGAATAGTGACAGGTGACATAAGATAGTGGTGATGGTAGTGACAGAATAATGACCGGTGACATCAGATAGTGGTGACGGTAGTGACATAATAGTGACAGGTGACATCAGATAGTGGTGACAGTAGTGACAGAATAGTGACCGGTGACATCAGATAGTGGTGACAGTAGTGACAGAATAGTGACAGGTGACATCAGATAGTGTTGACGGTAGAGACAAAATAGTGACAGGTGACATAAGATAGTGGTGACAGTAGTGACTAGAGATGAGTGAGCATACTCGCTAGGGGCAATTACTCGATCGAGCATTGCCCTTAGCGAGCACCTGCTCGCTCGAAAGAAAATATTCGGTTGCTGGCGGCGGGCGGGGAGCGGAGGGGTAGAGGAGGGAGGAACGGAGGGGAGATCTCTCTCTCCCTCTCTCCCCTCCGCTCCCACCTGCTCACCGCCGCAACTCACCTGCTCACCTGTCACCCGCGCTGGAAGCTGAACCTTTTCTTCCGAGCGGGGAGATACTCGCTAAGGACAATACTCGCTTGAGCAATTGTCATTAGCAAGTATACTGGCTCATCTCTAGTAGTGACAGGATAGTGACAGGTGACATCAGACAGTGGTGACAGTAGTGACAGAACAGTGACAGGTGACATCAGCCAGCGGTGACAGTAGTGACAGAATAGTGACAAGTGACATAGGATGGTGGTGACGGTAGTGACAAAATAGTGACCGGTTACATAAGATAACGGTGACGGTAGAGACAAAATACTGACCGGTGAAATCAGATAGTGGTGACAGTAGTGACAGAATAGTGACCGGTGACAAAAGATAGTGGTGACAGAAGTAACAGAATAGTGACAGGTGACATCATATAGTGGTGACAGTAGTGATAGAATAGTGACCAGTGACATAAGATAGTGGTGACAGTAGTAACAGAATAGTGACAGGTGACATCATATAGTGGTGACAGTAGTGATAGAATAGTGACAGGTGACATCATATAGTGGTGACAGTAGTGACAGAATAGTGACAGGTAACATAAGATAGTGGTGACGGTAGTGACAGAATAGTTACCGGTGACATAAGATAGTGGTGACTGTAGTGATAAAATAGTGACATGTTACATAAGATGACGGTGACAGTAGTGACAAAATAGTGACAGGTGACATCAGATAGTGGTGACAGTAGTGAAAGAATAGTGACCGGTGACATCAGATAGTGGTGACAGTAGTGACAGAATAGTTACCAGTGACATCAGATAGTGGTGACGGTGGTGAGAGAATAGTGACAGGTGACATCAGATAGTGGTGACAGTAATGACCGGTGACATGAGATAGTGGCGACAGTAGTGACAGAATAGTGATGGGTGACATCAGATAGTGATGACAGTACAGATAGAATAGTGACAGGTGACATCAGATAGTGGTGACAGCAGTGACAGAATAGTGACAGGTGAAGATATGAAGTAACCAGGCAGAATAGTGACAGGTGACATCAGATAGTGGTGACAATAGTGACAGCATAGTGACCGGTGACATCAGATAGTGGTGACAGTAGTGACAGCACAGTGACAGGTGACATCAGATAGTGGTGACAGTAGTGACAGAATAGTGACCGGTGACATCAGATAGTGTTGACAGTAGTGACAGAATAGTGACAGATGACATAAGATTGTGGTGATGGAAGTGACAGAATAGTGACAGGTGACATAAGATAGTGGTGACGGTAGTGACAGAATAGTGACCGGTGACATTAGATAGTGGTGACGGTAGTGACAGAATAGTGACCGGTGACATAAGATAGCGGTGACAGTAGTGACAGAATAGTGACCGGTGACATAAGATAGTGGTGACAGAATAGTGACAGGTGACATCAGATAGTGGTGGCAGTAGAGACAGAATAGTGACAGGTGACATCAGATAGTGGTGATAGAAGTGACAGAATAGTGACCGGTGACATCAGATAGTTGTGACGGTAGTGACAGAATAGTGAGAGGTGACATCAGATAGTGGGGACGGTAGTGACAGAATAGTGAGAGGTGACATAAGATAGTGGTGACGGTAGTGACAGAATAGTGACCGGTGACATCAGATAGTGGTGACAGTAGTGACAGAATAGTGACCGGTGACATCAGATAGTGGTGACAGTAGTGACAGAATAGTGACCGGTGACATCAGATAGCGGTGACAGTAGAGACAGAATAGTGACCGGTGACATAAGATAGTGGTGACAGTAATGACAGAATAGTGACCGGTGACATAAGATAGTGGTGACAGAAGTAACAGAATAGTGACCGGTGACATCATATAGTGGTGACAGTAGTGACGGGTTACAAAAGATAACGTTGACGGTAGTGACAGAATATTGACAGGTAACATAAGATAGTGGTGACGGTAGTGACAGAATAGTGACCGGTGACATAAGACAGTGGTGACTGTAGTGATAAAATAGTGACAGGTGACATCAGATAGTGGTGACAGTAGTGACAGAATAGTGACATGTTACATAAGATAACGATGACGGTAGTGACAGAATAGTGACCGGTGACATCAGATAGTGGTGACGGCAGTGACAGAATAGTGACAGGTGACATCAGATAGTGGTGACAGTAGTGACAGAATAGTGACCGGTGAGATCAGATAGTGGTGACGGTAGTAACAGAATAGTGACAGGTGACATCAGATAGTGGTGACAGTAGTGACAGAATAGTTACCGGTGACATCAGATAGTGGTGACAGTAGTGACAGAATAGTGACATGTTACATAAGATAACGATGACGGTAGTGACAGAATAGTGACCGGTGACATCAGATAGTGGTGACGGCAGTGACAGAATAGTGACAGGTGACATCAGATAGTGGTGACAGTAGTGACAGAATAGTGACCGGTGAGATCAGATAGTGGTGACGGTAGTAACAGAATAGTGACAGGTGACATCAGATAGTGGTGACAGTAGTGACAGAATAGTTACCGGTGACATCAGATAGTGGTGACAGTAGTGACAGAATAGTGACCGGTGACATCAGATAGTGGTGATGGTAGTGACAGAATAGTGACCGGTGACATAAGATATTCGTGACAGTAGTGACAGAATAGTGATGGGTGACATCAGATAGTGGTGACAGTAGTGACAGAATAGTGACCGGTGACATGAAATAGTGGTGACAGTAGTGAGAGAATAGTGATGGGTGACATCAGATAGTGGTGACAGTAGTGACAGGTGACATCAGATAGTGGTGACAGTAGTGACAGAATAGTGACAGATGACATAAGATTGTGATGATGGAAGTGACAGAATAGTGACAGGTGAAATAAGATAGTGGTGACAGTAGTGACATAATAGTGCCTGGTGACATCAGATAGTGGTGACGGTAGTGACAGAATAGTGACCGGTGACAAGATAGCGGTGACAGTAGTGACAGAATACTGACAGGTGACATCAGATAGCGGTGACGGTAGTTACAGAATAGTGAAAGGTGACATAAGATAGTGGTGACAGTAGTGACAGAATAGTGACCGGTGACATAAGATAGTGGTGACAGAATAGTGACAGAATAGTGACAGGTGACATCAGATAGTGGTGGCAGTAGAGACAGAATAGTGACAGGTGACATCAGATAGTGGTGACGGTAGTGACAGAATAGTGACAGGTGACATCAGATAGTGGTGACGGTAGTTACAGAATAGTGAAAGGTGACATAAGATAGTGGTGACAGTAGTGACAGAATAGTGACCGGTGACATAAGATAGTGGTGACAGAATAGTGACAGAATAGTGACAGGTGACATCAGATAGTGGTGGCAGTAGAGACAGAATAGTGACAGGTGACATCAGATAGTGGTGACGGTAGTGACAGAATAGTGACCGGTGAAATCAGATAGTGGTGATAGTAGTGACAGAATAGTGACCGGTGACATCAGATAGTGGTGACGGTAGTGACAGAATAGTGAGAGGTGACATAAGGTAGTGGTGACAGTAGAGACAGAATAGTGACAGGTGACATCAGATAGTGGTGACGGTAGTGACAGAATAGTGACAGGTGACATCAGATAGTGGTTATGGTAGTGAGAGAATAGTGACAGGTGACATGAGATAGTGGTGACAGTAGTGACAGAATAGTGACAGGTGACATCAGATAGTGGTGGCAGTAGAGACAGAATAGTGACAGGTGACATCAGATAGTGGTGATAGAAGTGACAGAATAGTGACCGGTGACATCAGATAGTGGTGACGGTAGTGACAGAATAGTGACCGGTGACATCAGATAGTGGTGACGGTAGTGAGAGAATAGTGACAGGTGACATCAGATAGTGGTGACAGTAGTGACAGAATAGTGACCGGTGACATCAGATAGTGGTGACAGTAGTGACAGAATAGTGACCGCTGACATCAGATAGTGGTGACAGTAGTGACAGAATAGTGACCGGTGACATCAGATAGTGTTGACAGTAGTGACAGAATAGTGACAGATGACATAAGATTGTGGTGATGGAAGTGACAGAATAGTGACAGGTGACATAAGATAGTGGTGACGGTAGTGACAGAATAGTGACCGGTGACATCAGATAGTGGTGGCAGTAGAGACAGAATAGTGACAGGTGACATCAGATAGTGGTGATAGAAGTGACAGAATAGTGACCGGTGACATCAGATAGTGGTGACGGTAGTGACAGAATTGTGAGAGGTGACATAAGATAGTGGTGACGGTAGTGACAGAATAGTGACCAGTGACATCAGATAGTGGTGACAGTAGTGACAGATGACATAAGATTGTGGTGATGGAAGTGACAGAATAGTGACAGGTGACATAAGATAGTGGTTACGGTAGTGACAAAATAGTGACCGGTGACATTAGACAGTGGTGACGGTAGTAACAGAATAGTGAAAGGTGACATAAGATAGTGGTGACAGTAGTGACAGAATAGTGACCGGTGACATAAGATAGTGGTGACAGAATAGTGACAGGTGACATCAGATAGTGGTGACAGTAGTGACAGAATAGTGACGGGTGACATGAGATAGTGGTGACAGTAGTGACATAATAGTGACAGGTGACATCAGATAGTGGTGGCAGTAGAGACAGAATAGTGACAGGTGACATCAGATAGTGGTGATAGAAGTGACAGAATAGTGACCGGTGACATCAGATAGTTGTGACGGTAGTGACAGAATAGTGAGAGGTGACATGAGATAGTGGTGACAGTAGTGACAGAATAGTGACCGGTGACATCAGATAGTGGTGACAGTAGTGACAGAATAGTGACCGGTGACATCAGATAGTGGTGACAGTAGTGACAGAATAGTGACCGCTGACATCAGATAGTGGTGACAGTAGTGACAGAATAGTGACCGGTGACATCAGATAGTGTTGACAGTAGTGACAGAATAGTGACAGATGACATAAGATTGTGGTGATGGAAGTGACAGAATAGTGACAGGTGACATAAGATAGTGGTGACGGTAGTGACAGAATAGTGACCGGTGACATCAGATAGTGGTGACAGTAGTGACAGAATAGTGACAGATGACATAAGATTGTGGTGATGGAAGTGACAGAATAGTGACAGGTGACATAAGATAGTGGTGACAGTAGTGACAGAATAGTGACCGGTGACATCAGATAGTGGTGGCAGTAGAGACAGAATAGTGACAGGTGACATCAGATAGTGGTGATAGAAGTGACAGAATAGTGACCGGTGACATCAGATAGTGGTGACGGTAGTGACAGAATTGTGAGAGGTGACATAAGATAGTGGTGACGGTAGTGACAGAATAGTGACCAGTGACATCAGATAGTGGTGACAGTAGTGACAGATGACATAAGATTGTGGTGATGGAAGTGACAGAATAGTGACAGGTGACATAAGATAGTGGTTACGGTAGTGACAAAATAGTGACCGGTGACATTAGACAGTGGTGACGGTAGTAACAGAATAGTGAAAGGTGACATAAGATAGTGGTGACAGTAGTGACAGAATAGTGACCGGTGACATAAGATAGTGGTGACAGAATAGTGACAGGTGACATCAGATAGTGGTGACAGTAGTGACAGAATAGTGACGGGTGACATGAGATAGTGGTGACAGTAGTGACATAATAGTGACAGGTGACATCAGATAGTGGTGGCAGTAGAGACAGAATAGTGACAGGTGACATCAGATAGTGGTGATAGAAGTGACAGAATAGTGACCGGTGACATCAGATAGTTGTGACGGTAGTGACAGAATAGTGAGAGGTGACATGAGATAGTGGGGACGGTAGTGACAGAATAGTGAGAGGTGACATAAGATAGTGGTGACGGTAGTGACAGAATAGTGACCGGTGACATCAGATAGTGGTGACAGTAGTGACAGAATAGTGACCGGTGACATCAGATAGTGGTGACAGTAGTGACAGAATAGTGACCGGTGACATCAGATAGCGGTGACAGTAGAGACAGAATAGTGACCGGTGACATAAGATAGTGGTGACAGTAGTGACAGAATAGTGACCGGTGACATAAGATAGTGGTGACAGAAGTAACAGAATAGTGACCGGTGACATCATATAGTGGTGACAGTAGTGACGGGTTACAAAAGATAACGTTGACGGTAGTGACAGAATATTGACAGGTAACATAAGATAGTGGTGACGGTAGTGACAGAATAGTGACCGGTGACATAAGACAGTGGTGACTGTAGTGATAAAATAGTGACAGGTGACATCAGATAGTGGTGACAGTAGTGACAGAATAGTGACATGTTACATAAGATAACGATGACGGTAGTGACAGAATAGTGACCGGTGACATCAGATAGTGGTGACGGCAGTGACAGAATAGTGACAGGTGACATCAGATAGTGGTGACAGTAGTGACAGAATAGTGACCGGTGAGATCAGATAGTGGTGACGGTAGTAACAGAATAGTGACAGGTGACATCAGATAGTGGTGACAGTAGTGACAGAATAGTTACCGGTGACATCAGATAGTGGTGACAGTAGTGACAGAATAGTGACCGGTGACATCAGATAGTGGTGATGGTAGTGACAGAATAGTGACCGGTGACATAAGATATTCGTGACAGTAGTGACAGAATAGTGATGGGTGACATCAGATAGTGGTGACAGTAGTGACAGAATAGTGACCGGTGACATGAAATAGTGGTGACAGTAGTGAGAGAATAGTGATGGGTGACATCAGATAGTGGTGACAGTAGTGACAGGTGACATCAGATAGTGGTGACAGTAGTGACAGAATAGTGACAGATGACATAAGATTGTGATGATGGAAGTGACAGAATAGTGACAGGTGAAATAAGATAGTGGTGACAGTAGTGACATAATAGTGCCTGGTGACATCAGATAGTGGTGACGGTAGTGACAGAATAGTGACCGGTGACAAGATAGCGGTGACAGTAGTGACAGAATACTGACAGGTGACATCAGATAGTGGTGACGGTAGTTACAGAATAGTGAAAGGTGACATAAGATAGTGGTGACAGTAGTGACAGAATAGTGACCGGTGACATAAGATAGTGGTGACAGAATAGTGACAGAATAGTGACAGGTGACATCAGATAGTGGTGGCAGTAGAGACAGAATAGTGACAGGTGACATCAGATAGTGGTGACGGTAGTGACAGAATAGTGACCGGTGAAATCAGATAGTGGTGATAGTAGTGACAGAATAGTGACCGGTGACATCAGATAGTGGTGACGGTAGTGACAGAATAGTGAGAGGTGACATAAGGTAGTGGTGACAGTAGAGACAGAATAGTGACAGGTGACATCAGATAGTGGTGACGGTAGTGACAGAATAGTGACAGGTGACATCAGATAGTGGTTATGGTAGTGAGAGAATAGTGACAGGTGACATAAGATAGTGGTGACAGTAGTGACAGAATAGTGAGAGGTGACATAAGGTAGTGGTGACAGTAGAGACAGAATAGTGACAGGTGACATCAGATAGTGGTGACGGTAGTGACAGAATAGTGACAGGTGACATCAGATAGTGGTTATGGTAGTGAGAGAATAGTGACAGGTGACATCAGATAGTGGTGACGGTAGTGACAGAATAGTGACAGGTGACATCAGATAGTGGTTATGGTAGTGAGAGAATAGTGACAGGTGACATGAGATAGTGGTGACAGTAGTGACAGAATAGTGACAGGTGACATAAGATAGTGGTGACAGTAGTGAAAGAATAGTGATGGGTGACATCAGATAGTGGTGACAGTAGTGACAGAATAGTGACAGGCGAAGATATGAAGTAACCAGGCAGAATAGTGACAGGTGACATAAGATAGTGGTGACAGTAGTGACAGCATACTTACAGGTGACATCAGATAGTGGTGACAGTCGTGACAGAATAGTGACAGATGACATAAGATTCTGGTGATGGAAGTGACAGAATAGTGACAGGTGACATCAGATAGTGGTGACGGTAGTGACAGAATAGTGACAGGTGACATCAGATAGTGGTGACAGTAGTGACAGAATAGTGACAGGTGACATAAGATAGTGGTGACAGTAGTGATAGAATAGTGACGGGTGACATCAGATAGTGGTGACAGCAGTGATAGAATAGTGACCGGTGACATAAGATAGTGGTGACAGTGGTGACAGAATAGTGACAGGTGACATGAGATAGTGGTGACAGTAGTGACAGAATAGTGACAGGTGACATCAGAAAGTGGTGACAGTAGTGACAGAATAGTGACAGGTGACATCAGAAAGTGGTGACAGTAGTGACAGCATAGTGACAGGTGACATCAGATAGTGGTGACAGCAGTGACAGAATAGTGACAGGTGAAGATATGAAGTAACCAGGCAGAAAAGTGACAGGTGACATCAGATAGTGGTGACAGTAGTGACAGCATAGTGACAGGTGACATCAGATAGTGGTGACAGCAGTGACAGAATAGTGACAGATGACATCAGATAGTGGTGACAGTAGTGACAGCATAGTGACAGGTGACATCAGATAGTGGTGACAGCAGTGACAGAATAGTGACAGGTGAAGATATGAAGTAACCAGGCAGAAAAGTGACAGGTGACATCAGATAGTGGTGACAGTAGTGACAGCATAGTGACAGGTGACATCAGATAGTGGTGACAGCAGTGACAGAATAGTGACAGATGACATCAGATAGTGGTGACAGTCGTGACAGAATAGTGACAGATGACATAAGATTGCAGTGATGGAAGTGACAAAATAGTGACAGGTGACATCAGATAGCGGTGACAGTAGTGACAGAATAGTGACCGGTGACAACAGATAGTGGTGACGGTAGTGACAGAATAGTGACAGGTGACATCAGATAGTGGTGACGGTAGTGAGAAAATAGTGACCAGTGACATAAGATAGTAGTGACAGTAGTGACCGGTGACATGAGATAGTGGTGACAGTAGTGACAGAATATTGATTGGTGACATCAGATAGTGGTGACAGTAGTGACAGAATAGTGACAGGTGACATCAGAAAGTGGTGACAGTAGTGGCAGAATAGTGACAGGTGAAGATATGAAGTAACCAGGCAGAATAGTGACAGGTGACATCAGATAGTGGTGACAGTAGTGACAGCATAGTGACAGGTGACATCAGATAGTGGTGACAGCAGTGACAGAATAGTGACAGGTGACATCAGATGGTGGTGACAGTAGTGACAGAATAGTGACAGGTGACATCAGATAGTGGTGACAGTAGTGACAAAATAGTGACAGGTGACATCAGATGGTGGTGACAGTAGTGACAGAATAGTGACCGGTGACATCAGATAGTGGTGACAGTAGTGACAAAATAGTGACAGGTGACATCAGATAGTGGTGACGGTAGTGACAGAATAGTAACCGGTGACATCAGATAGTGGTGACAGTAGAGACAGAATAGTGACCGGTGACATCAGATAGTGGTGACAGTAGTGACAGAATAGTGACCGGTGACATCAGATAGTGGTGACAGAATAGTGACAGGTGACATCAGATAGTGGTGGCAGTAGAGACAGAATAATGACTGGTGACATAAGATAGTGGTGACAGAATAGTGACAGGTGACATCAGATAGTGGTGGCAGTAGAGACAGAATAGTGACCGGTGAAATAAGATAGTGGTGACTGTAGTGATAAAATAGTGACATATTAAATAAGATAACGATGACGGTAGTGACAGAATAGTGACAGGTGACATAAGATAGTGGTGACAGTAATGACAGAATAGTGATAGTAACATAAGACAGTGGTGACAGTAGTGACCGGTGATATGAGATAGTGGTGACAGTAGTGACAGAATAGTGACAGGTGACATCAGATAGTGGTGACAGTAGTGACAGCATTGTGACAGGTGACATCAGATAGTGGTGACAGTAGTGACAGAATAGCGACCGGTGACATCAGATAGTGGAGACAGTAGTGACAGAATAGTGACAGGTGACATCAGATAGTGGTGACGGTAGTGACAGAATAGTGACCGGTGACATCAGATATTGGTGACAGTAATGACAGAATAGTGATAGTAACATAAGACAGTGGTGACGGTAGTGACAGAATAGTGACCGGTGACATCAGATAGTGGTGACGGTAGTGACAGAATAGTGACCGGTGACATAAGATAGCGGTGACAGTAGTGACAGAATAGTGACAGGTGACATAAGATAGTGGTGACAGAATAGTGACAGAATAGTGACCGGTGACATCAGAGAGTGGTGACGGTAGTGACAGAATAGTGACAGGTGACATCATATAGTGGTGACAGTAGTGACGGGTTACAAAAGACAACGTTTACGGTAGTGACAGGATAGTGACAGATAACATAAGATAGTGGTGACGGTAGTGACAGGTGACATAAGATAGTGCTGACAGTAGTGACAGAATAGTGACCGGTGACATCAGATAGTGGTGACTGTAGTGACAGAATAGTGACAGGTGACATAAGATAGTGGTGACGGTAGTGACAGAATAGTGACAGGTGACATAAGATAGTGGTGACAGTAGTGATAGAATAGTGACCGGTGACATCAGATAGTGGTGACAGTAGTGACAGAATAGTGACCAGTGACATCAGATAGTGGTGACTGTTGTGATAAAATAGCGACATGTTACATAAGATAACGATGACGCTAGTGACAGAATAGTGACAGGTGACATCAGATATTGGTGACAGTAATGACAGAATAGTGATAGTAACATAAGACAGTGGTGACAGTAGTGACCGGTGACATGAGATAGTGGTGACGGTAGTGACAGAATAGTGACATGTTAAATAAGATAACGTTGATGGTAGTGACAGAATAGTGACAGGTGACATCAGATATTGGTGACAGTAATGACAGAATAGTTACCGGTGACATCAGATAGTGGTGACAGTAGTGACATAATAGTGACCGGTGACATCAGATAGTGGTGACAGTAGTGACAGAATAGTGATGGGTGACATCAGATAGTGGTGACAGTAGTGACAGAATAGTGACAGGTGAAGATATGAAGTAACCAGGCAGAATAGTGACAGGTGACATAAGATAATGGTGACAGTAGTGACAGCATAGTGACAGATGACATAAGATTGTGGTGATGGAAGTGACAGAATAGTGACCGGTGACATCAGATAGTGGTGGCAGTAGAGACAGAATAGTGAGCGGTGACATCAGATAGTGGTGGCAGTAGAGACAGAATAGTGACAGGTGACATCAGATAGTGGTGATAGAAGTGACAGAATAGTGACCGGTGACATCAGATAGTGGTGACGGTAGTGACAGAATAGTGACCGGTGACATCAGATAGTGGTGACAGTAGTGACATAATAGTGAGAGGTGACATAAGATAGTGGTGACAGTAGTGACAGAATAGTTACCGGTGAGATCAGATAGTGGTGACGGTAGTGAGAGACTAGTGACAGGTGACATCAGATAGTGGTGACAGTAGTGACCGGTGACATGAGATAGTGGTGACAGTAGTGACAGAATAGTGACAGGTGACATCAGATAGCGGTGACAGTAGTGACAGAATAGTGACAGGTGACATAAGATTGTGGTGATGGAAGTGACAGAATAGTGACCGGTGACAAGATAGCGGTGACAGTAGTGACAGAATACTGACAGGTGACATCAGATAGTGGTGACGGTAGTTACAGAATAGTGAAAGGTGACATAAGATAGTGGTGACAGTAGTGACAGAATAGTGACCGGTGACATAAGATAGTGGTGACAGAATAGTGACAGAATAGTGACAGGTGACATCAGATAGTGGTGACGGTAGTGACAGAATAGTGACCGGTGAAATCAGATAGTAGTGACAGAATAGTGACAGAATAGTGACAGGTGACATCAGATAGTGGTGACGGTAGTGACAGAATAGTGACCGGTGACATCAGATAGTGGTGACGGTAGTGACAGAATAGTGAGAGGTGACATAAGGTAGTGGTGACAGTAGAGACAGAATAGTGACAGGTGACATCAGATAGTGGTGACAGCAGTGACAGAATAGTGACAGGTGACATCAGATGGTGGTGACAGTAGTGACAGAATAGTGACCGGTGACATCAGATAGTGGTGACAGTAGTGACAAAATAGTGACAGGTGACATCAGATAGTGGTGACGGTAGTGACAGAATAGTAACCGGTGACATCAGATAGTGGTGACAGTAGAGACAGAATAGTGACCGGTGACATCAGATAGTGGTGACAGTAGAGACAGAATAGTGACCGGTGACATCAGATAGTGGTGACAGTAGAGACAGAATAGTGACAGGTGACATAAGATAGTGGTGACAGTAGTGACAGAATAGTGACCGGTGACATCAGATAGTGGTGACAGTAGAGACAGAAACGTGACAGGTGACATAAGATAGTGGTGACAGTAGTGACAGAATAGTGACCGGTGACATCAGATAGTGGTGACAGAATAGTGACAGAATAGTGACAGGTGACATCAGATAGTGGTGGCAGTAGAGACAGAATAGTGACCGGTGAAATCAGATAGTGGTGATAGTAGTGACAGAATAGTGACCGGTGACATCAGATAGTGGTGACGGTAGTGACAGAATAGTGAGAGGTGACATAAGGTAGTGGTGACAGTAGAGACAGAATAGTGACCGGTGACATCAGATAGTGGTGACAGTAGAGACAGAATAGTGACCGGTGACATCAGATAGTGGTGACAGTAGAGACAGAATAGTGACAGGTGACATAAGATAGTGGTGACAGTAGTGACAGAATAGTGACCGGTGACATCAGATAGTGGTGACAGTAGAGACAGAATAGTGACAGGTGACATAAGATAGTGGTGACAGTAGTGACAGCATACTTACAGGTGACATCAGATAGTGGTGACAGTCGTGACAGAATAGTGACAGATGACATAATATTGTGGTGATGGAAGTGACAGAATAGTGACAGGTGACATCAGATAGTTGTGACGGTAGTGACAGAATAGTGACAGGTGACATCAGATAGTGGTGACAGTAGTGGCAGAATAGTGACAGGTGACATAAGATAGTGGTGACAGTAGTGACAGAATAGTGACAGGTGACATGAGATAGTGGTGACAGTAGTGACAGAATAGTGACAGGTGACATCAGAAAGTGGTGACAGTAGTGACAGAATAGTGACAGGTGACATCAGAAAGTGGTGACAGTAGTGACAGCATAGTGACAGGTGACATCAGATAGTGGTGACAGCAGTGACAGAATAGTGACAGGTGAAGATATGAAGTAACCAGGCAGAAAAGTGACAGGTGACATCAGATAGTGGTGACAGTAGTGACAGCATAGTGACAGGTGACATCAGATAGTGGTGACAGCAGTGACAGAATAGTGACAGATGACATCAGATAGTGGTGACAGTCGTGACAGAATAGTGACAGATGACATAAGATTGCAGTGATGGAAGTGACAAAATAGTGACAGGTGACTTCAGATGTGGTGACAGTAGTGACAGAATAGTGACCGGTGACAACAGATAGTGGTGACGGTAGTGACCGGTGACATGAGATAGTGGTGACAGTAGTGACAGAATAGTGATTGGTGACATCAGATAGTGGTGACAGTAGTGACAGAATAGTGACAGGTGACATCAGAAAGTGGTGACAGTAGTGGCAGAATAGTGACAGGTGAAGATATGAAGTAACCAGGCAGAATAGTGACAGGTGACATCAGATAGTGGTGACAGTAGTGACAGCATAGTGACAGGTGACATCAGATAGTGGTGACAGCAGTGACAGAATAGTGACAGGTGACATCAGATGGTGGTGACAGTAGTGACAGAATAGTGACCGGTGACATCAGATAGTGGTGACAGTAGTGACAAAATAGTGACAGGTGACATCAGATAGTGGTGACGGTAGTGACAGAATAGTAACCGGTGACATCAGATAGTGGTGACAGTAGAGACAGAATAGTGACCGGTGACATCAGAGAGTGGTGACGGCAGTGACAGAATAGTGACAGGTGACATCAGATAGTGGTGACAGTAGTGACAGAATAGTGACCGGTGAGATCAGATAGTGGTGACGGTAGTAACAGAATAGTGACAGGTGACATCAGATAGTGGTGACAGTAGTGACAGAATAGTTACCGGTGACATCAGATAGTGGTGACAGTAGTGACAGAATAGTGACCGGTGACATCAGATAGTGGTGATGGTAGTGACAGAATAGTGACCGGTGACATCAGATAGTGGTGACAGAATAGTGACAGAATAATGACAGGTGACATCAGATAGTGGTGGCAGTAGAGACAGAATAGTGACTGGTGACATAAGATAGTGGTGACAGAATAGTGACAGGTGACATCAGAAAGTGGTGACAGTAGTGACAGCATAGTGACAGGTGACATCAGATAGTGGTGACAGCAGTGACAGAATAGTGACAGGTGAAGATATGAAGTAACCAGGCAGAAAAGTGACAGGTGACATCAGATAGTGGTGACAGTAGTGACAGCATAGTGACAGGTGACATCAGATAGTGGTGACAGCAGTGACAGAATAGTGACAGATGACATCAGATAGTGGTGACAGTCGTGACAGAATAGTGACAGATGACATAAGATTGCAGTGATGGAAGTGACAAAATAGTGACAGGTGACTTCAGATGTGGTGACAGTAGTGACAGAATAGTGACCGGTGACAACAGATAGTGGTGACGGTAGTGACCGGTGACATGAGATAGTGGTGACAGTAGTGACAGAATAGTGATTGGTGACATCAGATAGTGGTGACAGTAGTGACAGAATAGTGACAGGTGACATCAGAAAGTGGTGACAGTAGTGGCAGAATAGTGACAGGTGAAGATATGAAGTAACCAGGCAGAATAGTGACAGGTGACATCAGATAGTGGTGACAGTAGTGACAGCATAGTGACAGGTGACATCAGATAGTGGTGACAGCAGTGACAGAATAGTGACAGGTGACATCAGATGGTGGTGACAGTAGTGACAGAATAGTGACCGGTGACATCAGATAGTGGTGACAGTAGTGACAAAATAGTGACAGGTGACATCAGATAGTGGTGACGGTAGTGACAGAATAGTAACCGGTGACATCAGATAGTGGTGACAGTAGAGACAGAATAGTGACCGGTGACATCAGATAGTGGTGACGGCAGTGACAGAATAGTGACAGGTGACATCAGATAGTGGTGACAGTAGTGACAGAATAGTGACCGGTGAGATCAGATAGTGGTGACGGTAGTAACAGAATAGTGACAGGTGACATCAGATAGTGGTGACAGTAGTGACAGAATAGTTACCGGTGACATCAGATAGTGGTGACAGTAGTGACAGAATAGTGACCGGTGACATCAGATAGTGGTGATGGTAGTGACAGAATAGTGACCGGTGACATCAGATAGTGGTGACAGAATAGTGACAGAATAATGACAGGTGACATCAGATAGTGGTGGCAGTAGAGACAGAATAGTGACTGGTGACATAAGATAGTGGTGACAGAATAGTGACAGGTGACATCAGATAGTGGTGGCAGTAGAGACAGAATAGTGACCGGTGACATCAGATAGTGGTGACTGTAGTGACAGAATAGTGACAGGTGACATAAGATAGTGGTGACAGTAATGACAGAATAGTGATAGTAACATAAGACAGTGGTGACAGTAGTGACCGGTGACATGAGATAGTGGTGACAGTAGTGACAGAATAGTGACAGGTGACATCAGATAGTGGTGACAGTAGTGACAGCATTGTGACAGGTGACATCAGATAGTGGTGACAGTAGTGACAGAATAGCGACCGGTGACATCAGATAGTGGAGACAGTAGTGACAGAATAGTGACAGGTGACATCAGATAGTGGTGACGGTAGTGACAGAATAGTGACCGGTGACATCAGATATTGGTGACAGTAATGACAGAATAGTGATAGTAACATAAGACAGTGGTGACGGTAGTGACAGAATAGTGACCGGTGACATCAGATAGTGGTGACGGTAGTGACAGAATAGTGACCGGTGACATAAGATAGCGGTGACAGTAGTGACAGAATAGTGACAGGTGACATAAGATAGTGGTGACAGAATAGTGACAGAATAGTGATCGGTGACATCAGAGAGTGGTGACGGTAGTGACAGAATAGTGACAGGTGACATCATATAGTGGTGACAGTAGTGACGGGTTACAAAAGACAACGTTGACGGTAGTGACAGAATAGTGACAGGTAACATAAGATAGTGGTGACGGTAGTGACAGAATAGTGACAGGTGACATAAGATAGTGGTGACAGTAGTGACAGAATAGTGACCGGTGACATCAGATAGTGGTGACTGTAGTGACAGAATAGTGACAGGTGACATAAGATAGTGGTGACGGTAGTGACAGAATAGTGACAGGTGACATAAGATAGTGGTGACAGTAGTGATAGAATAGTGACCGGTGACATCAGATAGTGGTGACAGTAATGACAGAATAGTGATAGTAACATAAGACAGTGGTGACAGTAGTGACCGGTGACATGAGATAGTGGTGACGGTAGTGACAGAATAGTGACCGGTGACATCAGATAGTGGTGACGGTAGTGAGAGAATAGTGACATGTTAAATAAGATAACGTTGATGGTAGTGACAGAATAGTGACAGGTGACATCAGATATTGGTGACAGTAATGACAGAATAGTTACCGGTGACATCAGATAGTGGTGACGGTAGTGACAGAATAGTGATGGGTGACATCAGATAGTGGTGACAGTAGTGACAGAATAGTGACAGGTGAAGATATGTAGTAACCAGGCAGAATAGTGACAGGTGACATAAGATAATGGTGACAGTAGTGACAGCATAGTGACAGATGACATAAGATTGTGGTGATGGAAGTGACAGAATAGAGACCGGTGACATAAGATAGTGGTGACAGAATAGTGACAGAATAGTGACAGGTGACATCAGATAGTGGTGACTGTAGTGACAGAATAGTGACCGGTGACATCAGATAGTGGTGGCAGTAGAGACAGAATAGTGATCGGTGACATCAGATAGTGGTGACATAATAGTGACAGGTGACATCAGATAGTGGTGGCAGTAGAGACAGAATAGTAACCGGTGACATCAGATAGTGGTGGCAGTAGAGACAGAATAGTGACCGGTGACATCAGATAGTGGTGGCAGTAGAGACAGAATAGTGACAGGTGACATCAGATAGTGGTGATAGAAGTGACAGAATAGTGACCGGTGACATCAGATAGTGGTGACGGTAGTGACAGAATAGTGAGAGGTGACATAAGATAGTGGTGACAGTAGTGACAGAATAGTGACAGGTGACATCAGATAGTGGTGACAGTAGTGACAGAATAGTTACCGGTGAGATCAGATAGTGGTGACGGTAGTGAGAGACTAGTGACAGGTGACATCAGATAGTGGTGACAGTAGTGACCGGTGACATGAGATAGTGGTGACAGTAGTGACAGAATAGTGACAGGTGACATCAGATAGCGGTGACAGTAGTGACAGAATAGTGACAGGTGACATAAGATTGTGGTGATGGAAGTGACAGAATAGTGACCGGTGACAAGATAGCGGTGACAGTAGTGACAGAATACTGACAGGTGACATCAGATAGTGGTGACGGTAGTAACAGAATAGTGAAAGGTGACATAAGATAGTGGTGACAGTAGTGACAGAATAGTGACCGGTGACAAAAGATAGTGGTGACAGAATAGTGACAGGTGACATCAGATAGTGGTGATAGAAGTGACAGAATAGTGACCGGTGACATCAGATAGTGGTGACGGTAGTGACAGAATAGTGAGAGGTGACATAAGATAGTGGTGACAGTAGTGACAGAATAGTTACCGGTGAGATCAGATAGTGGTGACGGCAGTGAGAGAATAGTGACCGGTGACATAAGATAGTGGTGACAGTAGTGACCGGTGACATGAGATAGTGGTGACAGTAGTGACAGAATAGTGATGAGTGACATCAGATAGTGGTGACAGTAGTGACAGAATAGTGACGGGTGACATCAGAAAGTGGTGACAGTAGTGACAGAATAGTGACAGGTGAAGATATGAAGTAACCAGGCAGAATAGTGACAGGTGACATCAGATAGTGGTGACAGTAGTGACAAAATAGTGACCGGTGACATCAGATAGTGGTGACAGTAGTGACAGAATAGTGACAGGTGACATCAGATAGTGGTGACGGTAGTGACAGAATAGTGACCGGTGACATCAGATAGTGGTGACAGTAGTGACAGAATACTGACCGGTGACATCAAATAGTGGTAACAGTAGTGACAGAACAGTGACAGATGACATAAGATTGTGGTGATGGAACTGACAGAAGAGTGACAGGTGACATCAGATAGTGGTGAGAGTAGTGACAGAATAGTGACCGGTGACATAAGATAGCGGTGACAGAAGTAACAGAATAGTGACCGGCGACATAAGATAGTGGTGACAGTAGTGACAGAATAGTGACAGGTGACATCAGATAGTGGTGACAGTAGTGACAGAATAGTGACAGGTGACATCATATAGTGGTGACAGTAGTGACAGAATAGTGACCGGTGACATAAGATAGTGGTGACAGAAGTAACAGAATAGTGACAGGTGACATCATATAGTGGTGACAGTAGTGACGGGTTACAAAAGATAACGTTGACGGTAGTGACAGAATAGTGACAGGTAACATAAGATAGTGGTGACGGTAGTGACAGAATAGTGACCGGTGACATCAGATAGTGGTGACAGTAGTGACAGAATAGTGACCGGTGACATCAGATAGTGGTGACGGTAGTGACAGAATAGTGACTGGTGACATAAGATAGTGGTGACTGTAGTGATAAAATATTGACATGTTACATAAAATAACGATGACAGTAGTGACAGAATAGTGACAGGTGACATAAGATATTGGTGACAGTAATGACAGAATAGTGATAGTGAAATAAGATAGTGGTGACAGTAGTGACAGAATAGTTACCGGTGACATCAGATAGTGATGACAGTAGTGACAGAATAGTGACCGGTGACATCAGATAGTGGTGACGGTAGTGACATAATAGTGACCGGTGACATCAGATAGTGGTGTCAGTAGTGACAGAATAGTGACCGGTGACATCAGATAGTGGTGACAGTAGTGACCGGTGACATGAGATAGTGGTGACAGAAGTAACAGAATAGTGACGGGTGACATGAGATAGTGGTGACAGTAGTGACAGAATAGTGACACGTGACATCAGATAGTGGTGACAGTAGTGACAGCATAGTGACAGGTGACATCAGATAGTGGTGAAGGTATTGACAGAATAGTGACCGGTGACATCAGATAGTGGTGATAAAAGTGACAGAATAGTGACCGGTGACATGAGATAGTGGTGATAGAAGTGACATAATAGTGACAGATGACATAAGATAGTGGTGACAGTAGTGACAGAATAGTGACAGGTGACATCAAAAAAGTGGTGACAGTAGTGACAGAATACTGACAGGTGAAGATATGAAGTAACCAGGCAGAATAGTGACAGCTGACATCAGATAGTGGTGACAGTAGTAACAGCATAGTGACAGATGACATAAGATTGTGGTGATGGAAGTGACAGAATAGTGACCGGTGACATCAGATTGTGGTGACAGTAGTGACAGAATAGTGACAGGTGACATCAGATAGTGGTGACAGTAGTGACAGAATAGTGACAGATGACATAAGATTGTGGTGATGGAAGTGACAGAATAGTGACAGGTGACATCAGATAGTGGTGACAGTAGTGACAGAATAGTGACAGATGACATAAGATAGTGGTGACAGTAGTGACAGAATAGTGACCGGTGACATCAGATAGTGGTGACAGTAGTGACAGAATAGTGACCAGTGACAAAAGATAGCGGTGACAGTAGTGACAGAATACTGACAGGTGACATCAGATAGTGGTGACAGTAGTGACAGAATAGTGAAAGGTGACATAAGATAGTGGTGACAGTAGTGACAGAATAGTGACCGGTGACCGTAGATAGTGGTGACAGTAGTGACAGAATAGTGACAGGTGACATCAGATAGCGGTGACAGTAGAGACAGAATAGTGACCGGTGACATAAGATAGCGGTGACAAAAGTAACAGAATAGTGACCGGCGACATAACATAGTGGTGACAGAAGTGACAGAATAGTGACAGGTGACATCAGATAGTGGTGACAGTAGTGACAGAATAGTGACCAGTGACATCAGATAGTGGTGACGGTAGTGACAGAATAGTGACAGGTGACATAAGATAGCGGTGACGGTAGTGACAGAATAGTGACAGGTGACATCAGATAGTGGTGACGGTAGTGACAGAATAGTGACCGGTGACCGAAGATAGTGGTGACGGTAGTGACAGAATAGTGACCGGTGACCGAAGATAGCGGTGACAGTAGTGACAGAATACTGACAGGTGACATCAGATAGTGGTGACAGTAGTGACAGAATAGTGACAGGTGACATCAGATAGTGGTGGCAGTAGAGACAGAATAGTGACCGGTGACATCAGATAGTGGTGACAGTAGTGACAGAATACTGACAGGTGACATCAGATAGTGGTGACAGTAGTGACAGAATAGTGACAGGTGACATCAGATAGTGGTGGCAGTAGAGACAGAATAGTGACCGGTGACATCAGATAGTGGTGACAGTAATGACAGAATAGTGACCGGTGACCGAAGATAGCGGTGACAGTAGTGACAGAATACTGACAGGTGACATCAGATAGTGGTGAAGGTACTAACAGAATAGTGAAAGGTGACATAAGATAGTGGTGACCGTAGTGACAGAATAGTGACAGGTGACATCAGATAGTGGTGGCAGTAGAGACAGAATAGTGACAGGTGACATCAGATAGTGGTGACGGTAGTGACAGAATAGTGACAGGTGACATAAGATATTGGTGACAGTAATGACAGAATAGTTACCGGTGACATCAGATAGTGGTTATGGATAGTGGTTATGGTAGTGAGAGAATAGTGACAGGTGACATGAGATAGTGCTGACAGTAGTGACAGAATAGTGACAGGTGACATGAGATAGTGGTGACAGTAGTGAAAGAATAGTGATGGGTGACATCAGATAGTGGTGACAGTAGTGACAGAATAGTGACAGGCGAAGATATGAAGTAACCAGGCAGAATAGTGACAGGTGACATAAGATAGTGGTGACAGTAGTGACAGCATACTTACAGGTGACATCAGATAGTGGTGACAGTCGTGACAGAATAGTGACAGATGACATAATATTGTGGTGATGGAAGTGACAGAATAGTGACAGGTGACATCAGATAGTTGTGACGGTAGTGACAGAATAGTTACAGGTGACATCAGATAGTGGTGACAGTAGTGACAGAATAGTGACAGGTGACATAAGATAGTGGTGACAGTAGTGACAGAATAGTGACAGGTGACATGAGATAGTGGTGACAGTAGTGACAGAATAGTGACAGGTGACATCAGAAAGTGGTGACAGTAGTGACAGAATAGTGACAGGTGACATCAGAAAGTGGTGACAGTAGTGACAGCATAGTGACAGGTGACATCAGATAGTGGTGACAGCAGTGACAGAATAGTGACAGGTGAAGATATGAAGTAACCAGGCAGAAAAGTGACAGGTGACATCAGATAGTGGTGACAGTAGTGACAGCATAGTGACAGGTGACATCAGATAGTGGTGACAGCAGTGACAGAATAGTGACAGATGACATCAGATAGTGGTGACAGTCGTGACAGAATAGTGACAGATGACATAAGATTGCAGTGATGGAAGTGACAAAATAGTGACAGGTGACTTCAGATGTGGTGACAGTAGTGACAGAATAGTGACCGGTGACAACAGATAGTGGTGACGGTAGTGACCGGTGACATGAGATAGTGGTGACAGTAGTGACAGAATAGTGATTGGTGACATCAGATAGTGGTGACAGTAGTGACAGAATAGTGACAGGTGACATCAGAAAGTGGTGACAGTAGTGGCAGAATAGTGACAGGTGAAGATATGAAGTAACCAGGCAGAATAGTGACAGGTGACATCAGATAGTGGTGACAGTAGTGACAGCATAGTGACAGGTGACATCAGATAGTGGTGACAGCAGTGACAGAATAGTGACAGGTGACATCAGATGGTGGTGACAGTAGTGACAGAATAGTGACCGGTGACATCAGATAGTGGTGACAGTAGTGACAAAATAGTGACAGGTGACATCAGATAGTGGTGACGGTAGTGACAGAATAGTAACCGGTGACATCAGATAGTGGTGACAGTAGAGACAGAATAGTGACCGGTGACATCAGATAGTGGTGACGGCAGTGACAGAATAGTGACAGGTGACATCAGATAGTGGTGACAGTAGTAACAGAATAGTGACAGGTGACATCAGATAGTGGTGACAGTAGTGACAGAATAGTTACCGGTGACATCAGATAGTGGTGACAGTAGTGACAGAATAGTGACCGGTGACATCAGATAGTGGTGATGGTAGTGACAGAATAGTGACCGGTGACATCAGATAGTGGTGACAGAATAGTGACAGAATAATGACAGGTGACATCAGATAGTGGTGGCAGTAGAGACAGAATAGTGACTGGTGACATAAGATAGTGGTGACAGAATAGTGACAGGTGACATCAGATAGTGGTGGCAGTAGAGACAGAATAGTGACAGGTGACATCAGATAGTGGTGACTGTAGTGATAAAATAGTGACATATTAAATAAGATAACGATGACGGTAATGACAGAATAGTGACAGGTGACATAAGATAGTGGTGACAGTAATGACAGAATAGTGATAGTAACATAAGACAGTGGTGACAGTAGTGACCGGTGACATGAGATAGTGGTGACAGTAGTGACAGAATAGTGACAGGTGACATCAGATAGTGGTGACAGTAGTGACAGCATTGTGACAGGTGACATCAGATAGTGGTGACAGTAGTGACAGAATAGCGACCGGTGACATCAGATAGTGGAGACAGTAGTGACAGAATAGTGACAGGTGACATCAGATAGTGGTGACGGTAGTGACAGAATAGTGACAGGTGACATAAGATAGTGGTGACGGTAGTGACAGAATAGTGACAGGTGACATAAGATAGTGGTGACGGTAGTGATAGAATAGTGACCGGTGACATAAGATAGTGGTGACAGTAGTGATAGAATAGTGACCGGTGACATCAGATAGTGGTGACAGTAATGACAGAATAGTGATAGTAACATAAGACAGTGGTGACAGTAGTGACCGGTGACATGAGATAGTGGTGACGGTAGTGACAGAATAGTGACCGGTGACATCAGATAGTGGTGACGGTAGTGAGAGAATAGTGACATGTTAAATAAGATAACGTTGATGGTAGTGACAGAATAGTGACAGGTGACATCAGATATTGGTGACAGTAATGACAGAATAGTTACCGGTGACATCAGATAGTGGTGACGGTAGTGACAGAATAGTGATGGGTGACATCAGATAGTGGTGACAGTAGTGACAGAATAGTGACAGGTGAAGATATGTAGTAACCAGGCAGAATAGTGACAGGTGACATAAGATAATGGTGACAGTAGTGACAGCATAGTGACAGATGACATAAGATTGTGGTGATGGAAGTGACAGAATAGAGACCGGTGACATAAGATAGTGGTGACAGAATAGTGACAGAATAGTGACAGGTGACATCAGATAGTGGTGACTGTAGTGACAGAATAGTGACCGGTGACATCAGATAGTGGTGGCAGTAGAGACAGAATAGTGATCGGTGACATCAGATAGTGGTGGCAGTAGAGACAGAATAGTAACCGGTGACATCAGATAGTGGTGGCAGTAGAGACAGAATAGTGACCGGTGACATCAGATAGTGGTGGCAGTAGAGACAGAATAGTGACAGGTGACATCAGATAGTGGTGATAGAAGTGACAGAATAGTGACCGGTGACATCAGATAGTGGTGACGGTAGTGACAGAATAGTGAGAGGTGACATAAGATAGTGGTGACAGTAGTGACAGAATAGTGACAGGTGACATCAGATAGTGGTGACAGTAGTGACAGAATAGTTACCGGTGAGATCAGATAGTGGTGACGGTAGTGAGAGACTAGTGACAGGTGACATCAGATAGTGGTGACAGTAGTGACCGGTGACATGAGATAGTGGTGACAGTAGTGACAGAATAGTGACAGGTGACATCAGATAGCGGTGACAGTAGTGACAGAATAGTGACAGGTGACATAAGATTGTGGTGATGGAAGTGACAGAATAGTGACCGGTGACAAGATAGCGGTGACAGTAGTGACAGAATACTGACAGGTGACATCAGATAGTGGTGACGGTAGTAACAGAATAGTGAAAGGTGACATAAGATAGTGGTGACAGTAGTGACAGAATAGTGACCGGTGACAAAAGATAGTGGTGACAGAATAGTGACAGGTGACATCAGATAGTGGTGATAGAAGTGACAGAATAGTGACCGGTGACATCAGATAGTGGTGACGGTAGTGACAGAATAGTGAGAGGTGACATAAGATAGTGGTGACAGTAGTGACAGAATAGTTACCGGTGAGATCAGATAGTGGTGACGGCAGTGAGAGAATAGTGACCGGTGACATAAGATAGTGGTGACAGTAGTGACCGGTGACATGAGATAGTGGTGACAGTAGTGACAGAATAGTGATGAGTGACATCAGATAGTGGTGACAGTAGTGACAGAATAGTGACGGGTGACATCAGAAAGTGGTGACAGTAGTGACAGAATAGTGACAGGTGAAGATATGAAGTAACCAGGCAGAATAGTGACAGGTGACATCAGATAGTGGTGACGGCAGTGACAAAATAGTGACCGGTGACATCAGATAGTGGTGACAGTAGTGACAGAATAGTGACAGGTGACATCAGATAGTGGTGACGGTAGTGACAGAATAGTGACCGGTGACATCAGATAGTGGTGACAGTAGTGACAGAATACTGACCGGTGACATCAAATAGTGGTAACAGTAGTGACAGAACAGTGACAGATGACATAAGATTGTGGTGATGGAACTGACAGAAGAGTGACAGGTGACATCAGATAGTGGTGAGAGTAGTGACAGAATAGTGACCGGTGACATAAGATAGCGGTGACAGAAGTAACAGAATAGTGACCGGCGACATAAGATAGTGGTGACAGTAGTGACAGAATAGTGACAGGTGACATCAGATAGTGGTGACAGTAGTGACAGAATAGTGACAGGTGACATCATATAGTGGTGACAATAGTGACAGAATAGTGACCGGTGACATAAGATAGTGGTGACAGAAGTAACAGAATAGTGACAGGTGACATCATATAGTGGTGACAGTAGTGACGGGTTACAAAAGATAACGTTGACGGTAGTGACAGAATAGTGACAGGTAACATAAGATAGTGGTGACGGTAGTGACAGAATAGTGACCGGTGACATCAGATAGTGGTGACAGTAGTGACAGAATAGTGACCGGTGACATCAGATAGTGGTGACGGTAGTGACAGAATAGTGACTGGTGACATAAGATAGTGGTGACTGTAGTGATAAAATATTGACATGTTACATAAAATAACGATGACAGTAGTGACAGAATAGTGACAGGTGACATAAGATATTGGTGACAGTAATGACAGAATAGTGATAGTGAAATAAGATAGTGGTGACAGTAGTGGCAGAATAGTGACAGGTGACATAAGATAGTGGTGACAGTAGTGACAGAATAGTGACAGGTGACATGAGATAGTGGTGACAGTAGTGACAGAATAGTGACAGGTGACATCAGAAAGTGGTGACAGTAGTGACAGAATAGTGACAGGTGACATCAGAAAGTGGTGACAGTAGTGACAGCATAGTGACAGGTGACATCAGATAGTGGTGACAGCAGTGACAGAATAGTGACAGGTGAAGATATGAAGTAACCAGGCAGAAAAGTGACAGGTGACATCAGATAGTGGTGACAGTAGTGACAGCATAGTGACAGGTGACATCAGATAGTGGTGACAGCAGTGACAGAATAGTGACAGATGACATCAGATAGTGGTGACAGTCGTGACAGAATAGTGACAGATGACATAAGATTGCAGTGATGGAAGTGACAAAATAGTGACAGGTGACTTCAGATGTGGTGACAGTAGTGACAGAATAGTGACCGGTGACAACAGATAGTGGTGACGGTAGTGACCGGTGACATGAGATAGTGGTGACAGTAGTGACAGAATAGTGATTGGTGACATCAGATAGTGGTGACAGTAGTGACAGAATAGTGACAGGTGACATCAGAAAGTGGTGACAGTAGTGGCAGAATAGTGACAGGTGAAGATATGAAGTAACCAGGCAGAATAGTGACAGGTGACATCAGATAGTGGTGACAGTAGTGACAGCATAGTGACAGGTGACATCAGATAGTGGTGACAGCAGTGACAGAATAGTGACAGGTGACATCAGATGGTGGTGACAGTAGTGACAGAATAGTGACCGGTGACATCAGATAGTGGTGACAGTAGTGACAAAATAGTGACAGGTGACATCAGATAGTGGTGACGGTAGTGACAGAATAGTAACCGGTGACATCAGATAGTGGTGACAGTAGAGACAGAATAGTGACCGGTGACATCAGATAGTGGTGACGGCAGTGACAGAATAGTGACAGGTGACATCAGATAGTGGTGACAGTAGTGACAGAATAGTGACCGGTGAGATCAGATAGTGGTGACGGTAGTAACAGAATAGTGACAGGTGACATCAGATAGTGGTGACAGTAGTGACAGAATAGTTACCGGTGACATCAGATAGTGGTGACAGTAGTGACAGAATAGTGACCGGTGACATCAGATAGTGGTGATGGTAGTGACAGAATAGTGACCGGTGACATCAGATAGTGGTGACAGAATAGTGACAGAATAATGACAGGTGACATCAGATAGTGGTGGCAGTAGAGACAGAATAGTGACTGGTGACATAAGATAGTGGTGACAGAATAGTGACAGGTGACATCAGAAAGTGGTGACAGTAGTGACAGCATAGTGACAGGTGACATCAGATAGTGGTGACAGCAGTGACAGAATAGTGACAGGTGAAGATATGAAGTAACCAGGCAGAAAAGTGACAGGTGACATCAGATAGTGGTGACAGTAGTGACAGCATAGTGACAGGTGACATCAGATAGTGGTGACAGCAGTGACAGAATAGTGACAGATGACATCAGATAGTGGTGACAGTCGTGACAGAATAGTGACAGATGACATAAGATTGCAGTGATGGAAGTGACAAAATAGTGACAGGTGACTTCAGATGTGGTGACAGTAGTGACAGAATAGTGACCGGTGACAACAGATAGTGGTGACGGTAGTGACCGGTGACATGAGATAGTGGTGACAGTAGTGACAGAATAGTGATTGGTGACATCAGATAGTGGTGACAGTAGTGACAGAATAGTGACAGGTGACATCAGAAAGTGGTGACAGTAGTGGCAGAATAGTGACAGGTGAAGATATGAAGTAACCAGGCAGAATAGTGACAGGTGACATCAGATAGTGGTGACAGTAGTGACAGCATAGTGACAGGTGACATCAGATAGTGGTGACAGCAGTGACAGAATAGTGACAGGTGACATCAGATGGTGGTGACAGTAGTGACAGAATAGTGACCGGTGACATCAGATAGTGGTGACAGTAGTGACAAAATAGTGACAGGTGACATCAGATAGTGGTGACGGTAGTGACAGAATAGTAACCGGTGACATCAGATAGTGGTGACAGTAGAGACAGAATAGTGACCGGTGACATCAGATAGTGGTGACGGCAGTGACAGAATAGTGACAGGTGACATCAGATAGTGGTGACAGTAGTGACAGAATAGTGACCGGTGAGATCAGATAGTGGTGACGGTAGTAACAGAATAGTGACAGGTGACATCAGATAGTGGTGACAGTAGTGACAGAATAGTTACCGGTGACATCAGATAGTGGTGACAGTAGTGACAGAATAGTGACCGGTGACATCAGATAGTGGTGATGGTAGTGACAGAATAGTGACCGGTGACATCAGATAGTGGTGACAGAATAGTGACAGAATAATGACAGGTGACATCAGATAGTGGTGGCAGTAGAGACAAAATAGTGACTGGTGACATAAGATAGTGGTGACAGAATAGTGACAGGTGACATCAGATAGTGGTGGCAGTAGAGACAGAATAGTGACCGGTGACATCAGATAGTGGTGACTGTAGTGACAGAATAGTGACAGGTGACATAAGATAGTGGTGACAGTAATGACAGAATAGTGATAGTAACATAAGACAGTGGTGACAGTAGTGACCGGTGACATGAGATAGTGGTGACAGTAGTGACAGAATAGTGACAGGTGACATCAGATAGTGGTGACAGTAGTGACAGCATTGTGACAGGTGACATCAGATAGTGGTGACAGTAGTGACAGAATAGCGACCGGTGACATCAGATAGTGGAGACAGTAGTGACAGAATAGTGACAGGTGACATCAGATAGTGGTGACGGTAGTGACAGAATAGTGACCGGTGACATCAGATATTGGTGACAGTAATGACAGAATAGTGATAGTAACATAAGACAGTGGTGACGGTAGTGACAGAATAGTGACCGGTGACATCAGATAGTGGTGACGGTAGTGACAGAATAGTGACCGGTGACATAAGATAGCGGTGACAGTAGTGACAGAATAGTGACAGGTGACATAAGATAGTGGTGACAGAATAGTGACAGAATAGTGATCGGTGACATCAGAGAGTGGTGACGGTAGTGACAGAATAGTGACAGGTGACATCATATAGTGGTGACAGTAGTGACGGGTTACAAAAGACAACGTTGACGGTAGTGACAGAATAGTGACAGGTAACATAAGATAGTGGTGACGGTAGTGACAGAATAGTGACAGGTGACATAAGATAGTGGTGACAGTAGTGACAGAATAGTGACCGGTGACATCAGATAGTGGTGACTGTAGTGACAGAATAGTGACAGGTGACATAAGATAGTGGTGACGGTAGTGACAGAATAGTGACAGGTGACATAAGATAGTGGTGACAGTAGTGATAGAATAGTGACCGGTGACATCAGATAGTGGTGACAGTAATGACAGAATAGTGATAGTAACATAAGACAGTGGTGACAGTAGTGACCGGTGACATGAGATAGTGGTGACGGTAGTGACAGAATAGTGACCGGTGACATCAGATAGTGGTGACGGTAGTGAGAGAATAGTGACATGTTAAATAAGATAACGTTGATGGTAGTGACAGAATAGTGACAGGTGACATCAGATATTGGTGACAGTAATGACAGAATAGTTACCGGTGACATCAGATAGTGGTGACGGTAGTGACAGAATAGTGATGGGTGACATCAGATAGTGGTGACAGTAGTGACAGAATAGTGACAGGTGAAGATATGTAGTAACCAGGCAGAATAGTGACAGGTGACATAAGATAATGGTGACAGTAGTGACAGCATAGTGACAGATGACATAAGATTGTGGTGATGGAAGTGACAGAATAGAGACCGGTGACATAAGATAGTGGTGACAGAATAGTGACAGAATAGTGACAGGTGACATCAGATAGTGGTGACTGTAGTGACAGAATAGTGACCGGTGACATCAGATAGTGGTGGCAGTAGAGACAGAATAGTGATCGGTGACATCAGATAGTGGTGACATAATAGTGACAGGTGACATCAGATAGTGGTGGCAGTAGAGACAGAATAGTAACCGGTGACATCAGATAGTGGTGGCAGTAGAGACAGAATAGTGACCGGTGACATCAGATAGTGGTGGCAGTAGAGACAGAATAGTGACAGGTGACATCAGATAGTGGTGATAGAAGTGACAGAATAGTGACCGGTGACATCAGATAGTGGTGACGGTAGTGACAGAATAGTGAGAGGTGACATAAGATAGTGGTGACAGTAGTGACAGAATAGTGACAGGTGACATCAGATAGTGGTGACAGTAGTGACAGAATAGTTACCGGTGAGATCAGATAGTGGTGACGGTAGTGAGAGACTAGTGACAGGTGACATCAGATAGTGGTGACAGTAGTGACCGGTGACATGAGATAGTGGTGACAGTAGTGACAGAATAGTGACAGGTGACATCAGATAGCGGTGACAGTAGTGACAGAATAGTGACAGGTGACATAAGATTGTGGTGATGGAAGTGACAGAATAGTGACCGGTGACAAGATAGCGGTGACAGTAGTGACAGAATACTGACAGGTGACATCAGATAGTGGTGACGGTAGTAACAGAATAGTGAAAGGTGACATAAGATAGTGGTGACAGTAGTGACAGAATAGTGACCGGTGACAAAAGATAGTGGTGACAGAATAGTGACAGGTGACATCAGATAGTGGTGATAGAAGTGACAGAATAGTGACCGGTGACATCAGATAGTGGTGACGGTAGTGACAGAATAGTGAGAGGTGACATAAGATAGTGGTGACAGTAGTGACAGAATAGTTACCGGTGAGATCAGATAGTGGTGACGGCAGTGAGAGAATAGTGACCGGTGACATAAGATAGTGGTGACAGTAGTGACCGGTGACATGAGATAGTGGTGACAGTAGTGACAGAATAGTGATGAGTGACATCAGATAGTGGTGACAGTAGTGACAGAATAGTGACGGGTGACATCAGAAAGTGGTGACAGTAGTGACAGAATAGTGACAGGTGAAGATATGAAGTAACCAGGCAGAATAGTGACAGGTGACATCAGATAGTGGTGACAGTAGTGACAAAATAGTGACCGGTGACATCAGATAGTGGTGACAGTAGTGACAGAATAGTGACAGGTGACATCAGATAGTGGTGACGGTAGTGACAGAATAGTGACCGGTGACATCAGATAGTGGTGACAGTAGTGACAGAATACTGACCGGTGACATCAAATAGTGGTAACAGTAGTGACAGAACAGTGACAGATGACATAAGATTGTGGTGATGGAACTGACAGAAGAGTGACAGGTGACATCAGATAGTGGTGAGAGTAGTGACAGAATAGTGACCGGTGACATAAGATAGCGGTGACAGAAGTAACAGAATAGTGACCGGCGACATAAGATAGTGGTGACAGTAGTGACAGAATAGTGACAGGTGACATCAGATAGTGGTGACAGTAGTGACAGAATAGTGACAGGTGACATCATATAGTGGTGACAGTAGTGACAGAATAGTGACCGGTGACATAAGATAGTGGTGACAGAAGTAACAGAATAGTGACAGGTGACATCATATAGTGGTGACAGTAGTGACGGGTTACAAAAGATAACGTTGACGGTAGTGACAGAATAGTGACAGGTAACATAAGATAGTGGTGACGGTAGTGACAGAATAGTGACCGGTGACATCAGATAGTGGTGACAGTAGTGACAGAATAGTGACCGGTGACATCAGATAGTGGTGACGGTAGTGACAGAATAGTGACTGGTGACATAAGATAGTGGTGACTGTAGTGATAAAATATTGACATGTTACATAAAATAACGATGACAGTAGTGACAGAATAGTGACAGGTGACATAAGATATTGGTGACAGTAATGACAGAATAGTGATAGTGAAATAAGATAGTGGTGACAGTAGTGACAGAATAGTTACCGGTGACATCAGATAGTGATGACAGTAGTGACAGAATAGTGACCGGTGACATCAGATAGTGGTGACGGTAGTGACATAATAGTGACCGGTGACATCAGATAGTGGTGTCAGTAGTGACAGAATAGTGACCGGTGACATCAGATAGTGGTGACAGTAGTGACCGGTGACATGAGATAGTGGTGACAGAAGTAACAGAATAGTGACGGGTGACATGAGATAGTGGTGACAGTAGTGACAGAATAGTGACACGTGACATCAGATAGTGGTGACAGTAGTGACAGCATAGTGACAGGTGACATCAGATAGTGGTGAAGGTATTGACAGAATAGTGACCGGTGACATCAGATAGTGGTGATAAAAGTGACAGAATAGTGACCGGTGACATGAGATAGTGGTGATAGAAGTGACATAATAGTGACAGATGACATAAGATAGTGGTGACAGTAGTGACAGAATAGTGACAGGTGACATCAAAAAAGTGGTGACAGTAGTGACAGAATACTGACAGGTGAAGATATGAAGTAACCAGGCAGAATAGTGACAGCTGACATCAGATAGTGGTGACAGTAGTAACAGCATAGTGACAGATGACATAAGATTGTGGTGATGGAAGTGACAGAATAGTGACCGGTGACATCAGATTGTGGTGACAGTAGTGACAGAATAGTGACAGGTGACATCAGATAGTGGTGACAGTAGTGACAGAATAGTGACAGATGACATAAGATTGTGGTGATGGAAGTGACAGAATAGTGACAGGTGACATCAGATAGTGGTGACAGTAGTGACAGAATAGTGACAGATGACATAAGATAGTGGTGACAGTAGTGACAGAATAGTGACCGGTGACATCAGATAGTGGTGACAGTAGTGACAGAATAGTGACCAGTGACAAAAGATAGCGGTGACAGTAGTGACAGAATACTGACAGGTGACATCAGATAGTGGTGACAGTAGTGACAGAATAGTGAAAGGTGACATAAGATAGTGGTGACAGTAGTGACAGAATAGTGACCGGTGACCGTAGATAGTGGTGACAGTAGTGACAGAATAGTGACAGGTGACATCAGATAGCGGTGACAGTAGAGACAGAATAGTGACCGGTGACATAAGATAGCGGTGACAAAAGTAACAGAATAGTGACCGGCGACATAACATAGTGGTGACAGAAGTGACAGAATAGTGACAGGTGACATCAGATAGTGGTGACAGTAGTGACAGAATAGTGACCAGTGACATCAGATAGTGGTGACGGTAGTGACAGAATAGTGACAGGTGACATAAGATAGCGGTGACGGTAGTGACAGAATAGTGACAGGTGACATCAGATAGTGGTGACGGTAGTGACAGAATAGTGACCGGTGACCGAAGATAGTGGTGACGGTAGTGACAGAATAGTGACCGGTGACCGAAGATAGCGGTGACAGTAGTGACAGAATACTGACAGGTGACATCAGATAGTGGTGACAGTAGTGACAGGTGACATCAGATAGTGGTGGCAGTAGAGACAGAATAGTGACCGGTGACATCAGATAGTGGTGACAGTAGTGACAGAATACTGACAGGTGACATCAGATAGTGGTGACAGTAGTGACAGAATAGTGACAGGTGACATCAGATAGTGGTGGCAGTAGAGACAGAATAGTGACCGGTGACATCAGATAGTGGTGACAGTAATGACAGAATAGTGACCGGTGACCGAAGATAGCGGTGACAGTAGTGACAGAATACTGACAGGTGACATCAGATAGTGGTGAAGGTACTAACAGAATAGTGAAAGGTGACATAAGATAGTGGTGACCGTAGTGACAGAATAGTGACAGGTGACATCAGATAGTGGTGGCAGTAGAGACAGAATAGTGACAGGTGACATCAGATAGTGGTGACGGTAGTGACAGAATAGTGACAGGTGACATAAGATATTGGTGACAGTAATGACAGAATAGTTACCGGTGACATCAGATAGTGGTTATGGATAGTGGTTATGGTAGTGAGAGAATAGTGACAGGTGACATGAGATAGTGCTGACAGTAGTGACAGAATAGTGACAGGTGACATGAGATAGTGGTGACAGTAGTGAAAGAATAGTGATGGGTGACATCAGATAGTGGTGACAGTAGTGACAGAATAGTGACAGGCGAAGATATGAAGTAACCAGGCAGAATAGTGACAGGTGACATAAGATAGTGGTGACAGTAGTGACAGCATACTTACAGGTGACATCAGATAGTGGTGACAGTCGTGACAGAATAGTGACAGATGACATAATATTGTGGTGATGGAAGTGACAGAATAGTGACAGGTGACATCAGATAGTTGTGACGGTAGTGACAGAATAGTTACAGGTGACATCAGATAGTGGTGACAGTAGTGACAGAATAGTGACAGGTGACATAAGATAGTGGTGACAGTAGTGACAGAATAGTGACAGGTGACATGAGATAGTGGTGACAGTAGTGACAGAATAGTGACAGGTGACATCAGAAAGTGGTGACAGTAGTGACAGAATAGTGACAGGTGACATCAGAAAGTGGTGACAGTAGTGACAGCATAGTGACAGGTGACATCAGATAGTGGTGACAGCAGTGACAGAATAGTGACAGGTGAAGATATGAAGTAACCAGGCAGAAAAGTGACAGGTGACATCAGATAGTGGTGACAGTAGTGACAGCATAGTGACAGGTGACATCAGATAGTGGTGACAGCAGTGACAGAATAGTGACAGATGACATCAGATAGTGGTGACAGTCGTGACAGAATAGTGACAGATGACATAAGATTGCAGTGATGGAAGTGACAAAATAGTGACAGGTGACTTCAGATGTGGTGACAGTAGTGACAGAATAGTGACCGGTGACAACAGATAGTGGTGACAGTCGTGACAGAATAGTGACAGATGACATAAGATTGCAGTGATGGAAGTGACAAAATAGTGACAGGTGACTTCAGATGTGGTGACAGTAGTGACAGAATAGTGACAGCTGACATCAGATAGTGGTGACAGTAGTGACAGAATAGTGACCGGTGACATGAGATAGTGGTGACAGTAGTGACAGAATAGTGATTGGTGACATCAGATAGTGGTGACAGTAGTGACAGAATAGTGACAGGTGACATCAGAAAGTGGTGACAGTAGTGGCAGAATAGTGACAGGTGAAGATATGAAGTAACCAGGCAGAATAGTGACAGGTGACATCAGATAGTGGTGACAGTAGTGACAGCATAGTGACAGGTGACATCAGATAGTGGTGACAGCAGTGACAGAATAGTGACAGGTGACATCAGATGGTGGTGACAGTAGTGACAGAATAGTGACCGGTGACATCAGATAGTGGTGACAGTAGTGACAAAATAGTGACAGGTGACATCAGATAGTGGTGACGGTAGTGACAGAATAGTAACCGGTGACATCAGATAGTGGTGACAGTAGAGACAGAATAGTGACCGGTGACATCAGATAGTGGTGACGGCAGTGACAGAATAGTGACAGGTGACATCAGATAGTGGTGACAGTAGTAACAGAATAGTGACAGGTGACATCAGATAGTGGTGACAGTAGTGACAGAATAGTTACCGGTGACATCAGATAGTGGTGACAGTAGTGACAGAATAGTGACCGGTGACATCAGATAGTGGTGATGGTAGTGACAGAATAGTGACCGGTGACATCAGATAGTGGTGACAGAATAGTGACAGAATAATGACAGGTGACATCAGATAGTGGTGGCAGTAGAGACAGAATAGTGACTGGTGACATAAGATAGTGGTGACAGAATAGTGACAGGTGACATCAGATAGTGGTGGCAGTAGAGACAGAATAGTGACAGGTGACATCAGATAGTGGTGACTGTAGTGATAAAATAGTGACATATTAAATAAGATAACGATGACGGTAATGACAGAATAGTGACAGGTGACATAAGATAGTGGTGACAGTAATGACAGAATAGTGATAGTAACATAAGACAGTGGTGACAGTAGTGACCGGTGACATGAGATAGTGGTGACAGTAGTGACAGAATAGTGACAGGTGACATCAGATAGTGGTGACAGTAGTGACAGCATTGTGACAGGTGACATCAGATAGTGGTGACAGTAGTGACAGAATAGCGACCGGTGACATCAGATAGTGGAGACAGTAGTGACAGAATAGTGACAGGTGACATCAGATAGTGGTGACGGTAGTGACAGAATAGTGACAGGTGACATAAGATAGTGGTGACGGTAGTGACAGAATAGTGACAGGTGACATAAGATAGTGGTGACGGTAGTGATAGAATAGTGACCGGTGACATAAGATAGTGGTGACAGTAGTGATAGAATAGTGACCGGTGACATCAGATAGTGGTGACAGTAATGACAGAATAGTGATAGTAACATAAGACAGTGGTGACAGTAGTGACCGGTGACATGAGATAGTGGTGACGGTAGTGACAGAATAGTGACCGGTGACATCAGATAGTGGTGACGGTAGTGAGAGAATAGTGACATGTTAAATAAGATAACGTTGATGGTAGTGACAGAATAGTGACAGGTGACATCAGATATTGGTGACAGTAATGACAGAATAGTTACCGGTGACATCAGATAGTGGTGACGGTAGTGACAGAATAGTGATGGGTGACATCAGATAGTGGTGACAGTAGTGACAGAATAGTGACAGGTGAAGATATGTAGTAACCAGGCAGAATAGTGACAGGTGACATAAGATAATGGTGACAGTAGTGACAGCATAGTGACAGATGACATAAGATTGTGGTGATGGAAGTGACAGAATAGAGACCGGTGACATAAGATAGTGGTGACAGAATAGTGACAGAATAGTGACAGGTGACATCAGATAGTGGTGACTGTAGTGACAGAATAGTGACCGGTGACATCAGATAGTGGTGGCAGTAGAGACAGAATAGTGATCGGTGACATCAGATAGTGGTGGCAGTAGAGACAGAATAGTAACCGGTGACATCAGATAGTGGTGGCAGTAGAGACAGAATAGTGACCGGTGACATCAGATAGTGGTGGCAGTAGAGACAGAATAGTGACAGGTGACATCAGATAGTGGTGATAGAAGTGACAGAATAGTGACCGGTGACATCAGATAGTGGTGACGGTAGTGACAGAATAGTGAGAGGTGACATAAGATAGTGGTGACAGTAGTGACAGAATAGTGACAGGTGACATCAGATAGTGGTGACAGTAGTGACAGAATAGTTACCGGTGAGATCAGATAGTGGTGACGGTAGTGAGAGACTAGTGACAGGTGACATCAGATAGTGGTGACAGTAGTGACCGGTGACATGAGATAGTGGTGACAGTAGTGACAGAATAGTGACAGGTGACATCAGATAGCGGTGACAGTAGTGACAGAATAGTGACAGGTGACATAAGATTGTGGTGATGGAAGTGACAGAATAGTGACCGGTGACAAGATAGCGGTGACAGTAGTGACAGAATACTGACAGGTGACATCAGATAGTGGTGACGGTAGTAACAGAATAGTGAAAGGTGACATAAGATAGTGGTGACAGTAGTGACAGAATAGTGACCGGTGACAAAAGATAGTGGTGACAGAATAGTGACAGGTGACATCAGATAGTGGTGATAGAAGTGACAGAATAGTGACCGGTGACATCAGATAGTGGTGACGGTAGTGACAGAATAGTGAGAGGTGACATAAGATAGTGGTGACAGTAGTGACAGAATAGTGACAGGTGACATCAGATAGTGGTGACAGTAGTGACAGAATAGTTACCGGTGAGATCAGATAGTGGTGACGGTAGTGAGAGACTAGTGACAGGTGACATCAGATAGTGGTGACAGTAGTGACCGGTGACATGAGATAGTGGTGACAGTAGTGACAGAATAGTGACAGGTGACATCAGATAGCGGTGACAGTAGTGACAGAATAGTGACAGGTGACATAAGATTGTGGTGATGGAAGTGACAGAATAGTGACCGGTGACAAGATAGCGGTGACAGTAGTGACAGAATACTGACAGGTGACATCAGATAGTGGTGACGGTAGTAACAGAATAGTGAAAGGTGACATAAGATAGTGGTGACAGTAGTGACAGAATAGTGACCGGTGACAAAAGATAGTGGTGACAGAATAGTGACAGGTGACATCAGATAGTGGTGATAGAAGTGACAGAATAGTGACCGGTGACATCAGATAGTGGTGACGGTAGTGACAGAATAGTGAGAGGTGACATAAGATAGTGGTGACAGTAGTGACAGAATAGTTACCGGTGAGATCAGATAGTGGTGACGGCAGTGAGAGAATAGTGACCGGTGACATAAGATAGTGGTGACAGTAGTGACCGGTGACATGAGATAGTGGTGACAGTAGTGACAGAATAGTGATGAGTGACATCAGATAGTGGTGACAGTAGTGACAGAATAGTGACGGGTGACATCAGAAAGTGGTGACAGTAGTGACAGAATAGTGACAGGTGAAGATATGAAGTAACCAGGCAGAATAGTGACAGGTGACATCAGATAGTGGTGACAGTAGTGACAAAATAGTGACCGGTGACATCAGATAGTGGTGACAGTAGTGACAGAATAGTGACAGGTGACATCAGATAGTGGTGACGGTAGTGACAGAATAGTGACCGGTGACATCAGATAGTGGTGACAGTAGTGACAGAATACTGACCGGTGACATCAAATAGTGGTAACAGTAGTGACAGAACAGTGACAGATGACATAAGATTGTGGTGATGGAACTGACAGAAGAGTGACAGGTGACATCAGATAGTGGTGAGAGTAGTGACAGAATAGTGACCGGTGACATAAGATAGCGGTGACAGAAGTAACAGAATAGTGACCGGCGACATAAGATAGTGGTGACAGTAGTGACAGAATAGTGACAGGTGACATCAGATAGTGGTGACAGTAGTGACAGAATAGTGACAGGTGACATCATATAGTGGTGACAGTAGTGACAGAATAGTGACCGGTGACATAAGATAGTGGTGACAGAAGTAACAGAATAGTGACAGGTGACATCATATAGTGGTGACAGTAGTGACGGGTTACAAAAGATAACGTTGACGGTAGTGACAGAATAGTGACAGGTAACATAAGATAGTGGTGACGGTAGTGACAGAATAGTGACCGGTGACATCAGATAGTGGTGACAGTAGTGACAGAATAGTGACCGGTGACATCAGATAGTGGTGACGGTAGTGACAGAATAGTGACTGGTGACATAAGATAGTGGTGACTGTAGTGATAAAATATTGACATGTTACATAAAATAACGATGACAGTAGTGACAGAATAGTGACAGGTGACATAAGATATTGGTGACAGTAATGACAGAATAGTGATAGTGAAATAAGATAGTGGTGACAGTAGTGGCAGAATAGTGACAGGTGACATAAGATAGTGGTGACAGTAGTGACAGAATAGTGACAGGTGACATCAGATAGTGGTGACAGTAGTGACCGGTGACATGAGATAGTGGTGACAGAAGTAACAGAATAGTGACGGGTGACATGAGATAGTGGTGACAGTAGTGACAGAATAGTGACACGTGACATCAGATAGTGGTGACAGTAGTGACAGCATAGTGACAGGTGACATCAGATAGTGGTGAAGGTATTGACAGAATAGTGACCGGTGACATCAGATAGTGGTGATAAAAGTGACAGAATAGTGACCGGTGACATGAGATAGTGGTGATAGAAGTGACATAATAGTGACAGATGACATAAGATAGTGGTGACAGTAGTGACAGAATAGTGACAGGTGACATCAAAAAAGTGGTGACAGTAGTGACAGAATACTGACAGGTGAAGATATGAAGTAACCAGGCAGAATAGTGACAGCTGACATCAGATAGTGGTGACAGTAGTAACAGCATAGTGACAGATGACATAAGATTGTGGTGATGGAAGTGACAGAATAGTGACCGGTGACATCAGATTGTGGTGACAGTAGTGACAGAATAGTGACAGGTGACATCAGATAGTGGTGACAGTAGTGACAGAATAGTGACAGATGACATAAGATTGTGGTGATGGAAGTGACAGAATAGTGACAGGTGACATCAGATAGTGGTGACAGTAGTGACAGAATAGTGACAGATGACATAAGATAGTGGTGACAGTAGTGACAGAATAGTGACCGGTGACATCAGATAGTGGTGACAGTAGTGACAGAATAGTGACCAGTGACAAAAGATAGCGGTGACAGTAGTGACAGAATACTGACAGGTGACATCAGATAGTGGTGACAGTAGTGACAGAATAGTGAAAGGTGACATAAGATAGTGGTGACAGTAGTGACAGAATAGTGACCGGTGACCGTAGATAGTGGTGACAGTAGTGACAGAATAGTGACAGGTGACATCAGATAGTGGTGACAGTAGTGACAGAATAGTGACAGGCGAAGATATGAAGTAACCAGGCAGAATAGTGACAGGTGACATAAGATAGTGGTGACAGTAGTGACAGCATACTTACAGGTGACATCAGATAGTGGTGACAGTCGTGACAGAATAGTGACAGATGACATAATATTGTGGTGATGGAAGTGACAGAATAGTGACAGGTGACATCAGATAGTTGTGACGGTAGTGACAGAATAGTTACAGGTGACATCAGATAGTGGTGACAGTAGTGACAGAATAGTGACAGGTGACATAAGATAGTGGTGACAGTAGTGACAGAATAGTGACAGGTGACATGAGATAGTGGTGACAGTAGTGACAGAATAGTGACAGGTGACATCAGAAAGTGGTGACAGTAGTGACAGAATAGTGACAGGTGACATCAGAAAGTGGTGACAGTAGTGACAGCATAGTGACAGGTGACATCAGATAGTGGTGACAGCAGTGACAGAATAGTGACAGGTGAAGATATGAAGTAACCAGGCAGAAAAGTGACAGGTGACATCAGATAGTGGTGACAGTAGTGACAGCATAGTGACAGGTGACATCAGATAGTGGTGACAGCAGTGACAGAATAGTGACAGATGACATCAGATAGTGGTGACAGTCGTGACAGAATAGTGACAGATGACATAAGATTGCAGTGATGGAAGTGACAAAATAGTGACAGGTGACTTCAGATGTGGTGACAGTAGTGACAGAATAGTGACCGGTGACAACAGATAGTGGTGACGGTAGTGACCGGTGACATGAGATAGTGGTGACAGTAGTGACAGAATAGTGATTGGTGACATCAGATAGTGGTGACAGTAGTGACAGAATAGTGACAGGTGACATCAGAAAGTGGTGACAGTAGTGGCAGAATAGTGACAGGTGAAGATATGAAGTAACCAGGCAGAATAGTGACAGGTGACATCAGATAGTGGTGACAGTAGTGACAGCATAGTGACAGGTGACATCAGATAGTGGTGACAGCAGTGACAGAATAGTGACAGGTGACATCAGATGGTGGTGACAGTAGTGACAGAATAGTGACCGGTGACATCAGATAGTGGTGACAGTAGTGACAAAATAGTGACAGGTGACATCAGATAGTGGTGACGGTAGTGACAGAATAGTAACCGGTGACATCAGATAGTGGTGACAGTAGAGACAGAATAGTGACCGGTGACATCAGATAGTGGTGACGGCAGTGACAGAATAGTGACAGGTGACATCAGATAGTGGTGACAGTAGTAACAGAATAGTGACAGGTGACATCAGATAGTGGTGACAGTAGTGACAGAATAGTTACCGGTGACATCAGATAGTGGTGACAGTAGTGACAGAATAGTGACCGGTGACATCAGATAGTGGTGATGGTAGTGACAGAATAGTGACCGGTGACATCAGATAGTGGTGACAGAATAGTGACAGAATAATGACAGGTGACATCAGATAGTGGTGGCAGTAGAGACAGAATAGTGACTGGTGACATAAGATAGTGGTGACAGAATAGTGACAGGTGACATCAGATAGTGGTGGCAGTAGAGACAGAATAGTGACAGGTGACATCAGATAGTGGTGACTGTAGTGATAAAATAGTGACATATTAAATAAGATAACGATGACGGTAATGACAGAATAGTGACAGGTGACATAAGATAGTGGTGACAGTAATGACAGAATAGTGATAGTAACATAAGACAGTGGTGACAGTAGTGACCGGTGACATGAGATAGTGGTGACAGTAGTGACAGAATAGTGACAGGTGACATCAGATAGTGGTGACAGTAGTGACAGCATTGTGACAGGTGACATCAGATAGTGGTGACAGTAGTGACAGAATAGCGACCGGTGACATCAGATAGTGGAGACAGTAGTGACAGAATAGTGACAGGTGACATCAGATAGTGGTGACGGTAGTGACAGAATAGTGACAGGTGACATAAGATAGTGGTGACGGTAGTGACAGAATAGTGACAGGTGACATAAGATAGTGGTGACGGTAGTGATAGAATAGTGACCGGTGACATAAGATAGTGGTGACAGTAGTGATAGAATAGTGACCGGTGACATCAGATAGTGGTGACAGTAATGACAGAATAGTGATAGTAACATAAGACAGTGGTGACAGTAGTGACCGGTGACATGAGATAGTGGTGACGGTAGTGACAGAATAGTGACCGGTGACATCAGATAGTGGTGACGGTAGTGAGAGAATAGTGACATGTTAAATAAGATAACGTTGATGGTAGTGACAGAATAGTGACAGGTGACATCAGATATTGGTGACAGTAATGACAGAATAGTTACCGGTGACATCAGATAGTGGTGACGGTAGTGACAGAATAGTGATGGGTGACATCAGATAGTGGTGACAGTAGTGACAGAATAGTGACAGGTGAAGATATGTAGTAACCAGGCAGAATAGTGACAGGTGACATAAGATAATGGTGACAGTAGTGACAGCATAGTGACAGATGACATAAGATTGTGGTGATGGAAGTGACAGAATAGAGACCGGTGACATAAGATAGTGGTGACAGAATAGTGACAGAATAGTGACAGGTGACATCAGATAGTGGTGACTGTAGTGACAGAATAGTGACCGGTGACATCAGATAGTGGTGGCAGTAGAGACAGAATAGTGATCGGTGACATCAGATAGTGGTGGCAGTAGAGACAGAATAGTAACCGGTGACATCAGATAGTGGTGGCAGTAGAGACAGAATAGTGACCGGTGACATCAGATAGTGGTGGCAGTAGAGACAGAATAGTGACAGGTGACATCAGATAGTGGTGATAGAAGTGACAGAATAGTGACCGGTGACATCAGATAGTGGTGACGGTAGTGACAGAATAGTGAGAGGTGACATAAGATAGTGGTGACAGTAGTGACAGAATAGTGACAGGTGACATCAGATAGTGGTGACAGTAGTGACAGAATAGTTACCGGTGAGATCAGATAGTGGTGACGGTAGTGAGAGACTAGTGACAGGTGACATCAGATAGTGGTGACAGTAGTGACCGGTGACATGAGATAGTGGTGACAGTAGTGACAGAATAGTGACAGGTGACATCAGATAGCGGTGACAGTAGTGACAGAATAGTGACAGGTGACATAAGATTGTGGTGATGGAAGTGACAGAATAGTGACCGGTGACAAGATAGCGGTGACAGTAGTGACAGAATACTGACAGGTGACATCAGATAGTGGTGACGGTAGTAACAGAATAGTGAAAGGTGACATAAGATAGTGGTGACAGTAGTGACAGAATAGTGACCGGTGACAAAAGATAGTGGTGACAGAATAGTGACAGGTGACATCAGATAGTGGTGATAGAAGTGACAGAATAGTGACCGGTGACATCAGATAGTGGTGACGGTAGTGACAGAATAGTGAGAGGTGACATAAGATAGTGGTGACAGTAGTGACAGAATAGTGACAGGTGACATCAGATAGTGGTGACAGTAGTGACAGAATAGTTACCGGTGAGATCAGATAGTGGTGACGGTAGTGAGAGACTAGTGACAGGTGACATCAGATAGTGGTGACAGTAGTGACCGGTGACATGAGATAGTGGTGACAGTAGTGACAGAATAGTGACAGGTGACATCAGATAGCGGTGACAGTAGTGACAGAATAGTGACAGGTGACATAAGATTGTGGTGATGGAAGTGACAGAATAGTGACCGGTGACAAGATAGCGGTGACAGTAGTGACAGAATACTGACAGGTGACATCAGATAGTGGTGACGGTAGTAACAGAATAGTGAAAGGTGACATAAGATAGTGGTGACAGTAGTGACAGAATAGTGACCGGTGACAAAAGATAGTGGTGACAGAATAGTGACAGGTGACATCAGATAGTGGTGATAGAAGTGACAGAATAGTGACCGGTGACATCAGATAGTGGTGACGGTAGTGACAGAATAGTGAGAGGTGACATAAGATAGTGGTGACAGTAGTGACAGAATAGTTACCGGTGAGATCAGATAGTGGTGACGGCAGTGAGAGAATAGTGACCGGTGACATAAGATAGTGGTGACAGTAGTGACCGGTGACATGAGATAGTGGTGACAGTAGTGACAGAATAGTGATGAGTGACATCAGATAGTGGTGACAGTAGTGACAGAATAGTGACGGGTGACATCAGAAAGTGGTGACAGTAGTGACAGAATAGTGACAGGTGAAGATATGAAGTAACCAGGCAGAATAGTGACAGGTGACATCAGATAGTGGTGACAGTAGTGACAAAATAGTGACCGGTGACATCAGATAGTGGTGACAGTAGTGACAGAATAGTGACAGGTGACATCAGATAGTGGTGACGGTAGTGACAGAATAGTGACCGGTGACATCAGATAGTGGTGACAGTAGTGACAGAATACTGACCGGTGACATCAAATAGTGGTAACAGTAGTGACAGAACAGTGACAGATGACATAAGATTGTGGTGATGGAACTGACAGAAGAGTGACAGGTGACATCAGATAGTGGTGAGAGTAGTGACAGAATAGTGACCGGTGACATAAGATAGCGGTGACAGAAGTAACAGAATAGTGACCGGCGACATAAGATAGTGGTGACAGTAGTGACAGAATAGTGACAGGTGACATCAGATAGTGGTGACAGTAGTGACAGAATAGTGACAGGTGACATCATATAGTGGTGACAGTAGTGACAGAATAGTGACCGGTGACATAAGATAGTGGTGACAGAAGTAACAGAATAGTGACAGGTGACATCATATAGTGGTGACAGTAGTGACGGGTTACAAAAGATAACGTTGACGGTAGTGACAGAATAGTGACAGGTAACATAAGATAGTGGTGACGGTAGTGACAGAATAGTGACCGGTGACATCAGATAGTGGTGACAGTAGTGACAGAATAGTGACCGGTGACATCAGATAGTGGTGACGGTAGTGACAGAATAGTGACTGGTGACATAAGATAGTGGTGACTGTAGTGATAAAATATTGACATGTTACATAAAATAACGATGACAGTAGTGACAGAATAGTGACAGGTGACATAAGATATTGGTGACAGTAATGACAGAATAGTGATAGTGAAATAAGATAGTGGTGACAGTAGTGACAGAATAGTTACCGGTGACATCAGATAGTGATGACAGTAGTGACAGAATAGTGACCGGTGACATCAGATAGTGGTGACGGTAGTGACATAATAGTGACCGGTGACATCAGATAGTGGTGTCAGTAGTGACAGAATAGTGACCGGTGACATCAGATAGTGGTGACAGTAGTGACCGGTGACATGAGATAGTGGTGACAGAAGTAACAGAATAGTGACGGGTGACATGAGATAGTGGTGACAGTAGTGACAGAATAGTGACACGTGACATCAGATAGTGGTGACAGTAGTGACAGCATAGTGACAGGTGACATCAGATAGTGGTGAAGGTATTGACAGAATAGTGACCGGTGACATCAGATAGTGGTGATAAAAGTGACAGAATAGTGACCGGTGACATGAGATAGTGGTGATAGAAGTGACATAATAGTGACAGATGACATAAGATAGTGGTGACAGTAGTGACAGAATAGTGACAGGTGACATCAAAAAAGTGGTGACAGTAGTGACAGAATACTGACAGGTGAAGATATGAAGTAACCAGGCAGAATAGTGACAGCTGACATCAGATAGTGGTGACAGTAGTAACAGCATAGTGACAGATGACATAAGATTGTGGTGATGGAAGTGACAGAATAGTGACCGGTGACATCAGATTGTGGTGACAGTAGTGACAGAATAGTGACAGGTGACATCAGATAGTGGTGACAGTAGTGACAGAATAGTGACAGATGACATAAGATTGTGGTGATGGAAGTGACAGAATAGTGACAGGTGACATCAGATAGTGGTGACAGTAGTGACAGAATAGTGACAGATGACATAAGATAGTGGTGACAGTAGTGACAGAATAGTGACCGGTGACATCAGATAGTGGTGACAGTAGTGACAGAATAGTGACCAGTGACAAAAGATAGCGGTGACAGTAGTGACAGAATACTGACAGGTGACATCAGATAGTGGTGACAGTAGTGACAGAATAGTGAAAGGTGACATAAGATAGTGGTGACAGTAGTGACAGAATAGTGACCGGTGACCGTAGATAGTGGTGACAGTAGTGACAGAATAGTGACAGGTGACATCAGATAGCGGTGACAGTAGAGACAGAATAGTGACCGGTGACATAAGATAGCGGTGACAAAAGTAACAGAATAGTGACCGGCGACATAACATAGTGGTGACAGAAGTGACAGAATAGTGACAGGTGACATCAGATAGTGGTGACAGTAGTGACAGAATAGTGACCAGTGACATCAGATAGTGGTGACGGTAGTGACAGAATAGTGACAGGTGACATAAGATAGCGGTGACGGTAGTGACAGAATAGTGACAGGTGACATCAGATAGTGGTGACGGTAGTGACAGAATAGTGACCGGTGACCGAAGATAGTGGTGACGGTAGTGACAGAATAGTGACCGGTGACCGAAGATAGCGGTGACAGTAGTGACAGAATACTGACAGGTGACATCAGATAGTGGTGACAGTAGTGACAGAATAGTGACAGGTGACATCAGATAGTGGTGGCAGTAGAGACAGAATAGTGACCGGTGACATCAGATAGTGGTGACAGTAGTGACAGAATACTGACAGGTGACATCAGATAGTGGTGACAGTAGTGACAGAATAGTGACAGGTGACATCAGATAGTGGTGGCAGTAGAGACAGAATAGTGACCGGTGACATCAGATAGTGGTGACAGTAATGACAGAATAGTGACCGGTGACCGAAGATAGCGGTGACAGTAGTGACAGAATACTGACAGGTGACATCAGATAGTGGTGAAGGTACTAACAGAATAGTGAAAGGTGACATAAGATAGTGGTGACCGTAGTGACAGAATAGTGACAGGTGACATCAGATAGTGGTGGCAGTAGAGACAGAATAGTGACAGGTGACATCAGATAGTGGTGACGGTAGTGACAGAATAGTGACAGGTGACATAAGATATTGGTGACAGTAATGACAGAATAGTTACCGGTGACATCAGATAGTGGTTATGGATAGTGGTTATGGTAGTGAGAGAATAGTGACAGGTGACATGAGATAGTGCTGACAGTAGTGACAGAATAGTGACAGGTGACATGAGATAGTGGTGACAGTAGTGAAAGAATAGTGATGGGTGACATCAGATAGTGGTGACAGTAGTGACAGAATAGTGACAGGCGAAGATATGAAGTAACCAGGCAGAATAGTGACAGGTGACATAAGATAGTGGTGACAGTAGTGACAGCATACTTACAGGTGACATCAGATAGTGGTGACAGTCGTGACAGAATAGTGACAGATGACATAATATTGTGGTGATGGAAGTGACAGAATAGTGACAGGTGACATCAGATAGTTGTGACGGTAGTGACAGAATAGTTACAGGTGACATCAGATAGTGGTGACAGTAGTGACAGAATAGTGACAGGTGACATAAGATAGTGGTGACAGTAGTGACAGAATAGTGACAGGTGACATGAGATAGTGGTGACAGTAGTGACAGAATAGTGACAGGTGACATCAGAAAGTGGTGACAGTAGTGACAGAATAGTGACAGGTGACATCAGAAAGTGGTGACAGTAGTGACAGCATAGTGACAGGTGACATCAGATAGTGGTGACAGCAGTGACAGAATAGTGACAGGTGAAGATATGAAGTAACCAGGCAGAAAAGTGACAGGTGACATCAGATAGTGGTGACAGTAGTGACAGCATAGTGACAGGTGACATCAGATAGTGGTGACAGCAGTGACAGAATAGTGACAGATGACATCAGATAGTGGTGACAGTCGTGACAGAATAGTGACAGATGACATAAGATTGCAGTGATGGAAGTGACAAAATAGTGACAGGTGACTTCAGATGTGGTGACAGTAGTGACAGAATAGTGACCGGTGACAACAGATAGTGGTGACGGTAGTGACCGGTGACATGAGATAGTGGTGACAGTAGTGACAGAATAGTGATTGGTGACATCAGATAGTGGTGACAGTAGTGACAGAATAGTGACAGGTGACATCAGAAAGTGGTGACAGTAGTGGCAGAATAGTGACAGGTGAAGATATGAAGTAACCAGGCAGAATAGTGACAGGTGACATCAGATAGTGGTGACAGTAGTGACAGCATAGTGACAGGTGACATCAGATAGTGGTGACAGCAGTGACAGAATAGTGACAGGTGACATCAGATGGTGGTGACAGTAGTGACAGAATAGTGACCGGTGACATCAGATAGTGGTGACAGTAGTGACAAAATAGTGACAGGTGACATCAGATAGTGGTGACGGTAGTGACAGAATAGTAACCGGTGACATCAGATAGTGGTGACAGTAGAGACAGAATAGTGACCGGTGACATCAGATAGTGGTGACGGCAGTGACAGAATAGTGACAGGTGACATCAGATAGTGGTGACAGTAGTAACAGAATAGTGACAGGTGACATCAGATAGTGGTGACAGTAGTGACAGAATAGTTACCGGTGACATCAGATAGTGGTGACAGTAGTGACAGAATAGTGACCGGTGACATCAGATAGTGGTGATGGTAGTGACAGAATAGTGACCGGTGACATCAGATAGTGGTGACAGAATAGTGACAGAATAATGACAGGTGACATCAGATAGTGGTGGCAGTAGAGACAGAATAGTGACTGGTGACATAAGATAGTGGTGACAGAATAGTGACAGGTGACATCAGATAGTGGTGGCAGTAGAGACAGAATAGTGACAGGTGACATCAGATAGTGGTGACTGTAGTGATAAAATAGTGACATATTAAATAAGATAACGATGACGGTAATGACAGAATAGTGACAGGTGACATAAGATAGTGGTGACAGTAATGACAGAATAGTGATAGTAACATAAGACAGTGGTGACAGTAGTGACCGGTGACATGAGATAGTGGTGACAGTAGTGACAGAATAGTGACAGGTGACATCAGATAGTGGTGACAGTAGTGACAGCATTGTGACAGGTGACATCAGATAGTGGTGACAGTAGTGACAGAATAGCGACCGGTGACATCAGATAGTGGAGACAGTAGTGACAGAATAGTGACAGGTGACATCAGATAGTGGTGACGGTAGTGACAGAATAGTGACAGGTGACATAAGATAGTGGTGACGGTAGTGACAGAATAGTGACAGGTGACATAAGATAGTGGTGACGGTAGTGATAGAATAGTGACCGGTGACATAAGATAGTGGTGACAGTAGTGATAGAATAGTGACCGGTGACATCAGATAGTGGTGACAGTAATGACAGAATAGTGATAGTAACATAAGACAGTGGTGACAGTAGTGACCGGTGACATGAGATAGTGGTGACGGTAGTGACAGAATAGTGACCGGTGACATCAGATAGTGGTGACGGTAGTGAGAGAATAGTGACATGTTAAATAAGATAACGTTGATGGTAGTGACAGAATAGTGACAGGTGACATCAGATATTGGTGACAGTAATGACAGAATAGTTACCGGTGACATCAGATAGTGGTGACGGTAGTGACAGAATAGTGATGGGTGACATCAGATAGTGGTGACAGTAGTGACAGAATAGTGACAGGTGAAGATATGTAGTAACCAGGCAGAATAGTGACAGGTGACATAAGATAATGGTGACAGTAGTGACAGCATAGTGACAGATGACATAAGATTGTGGTGATGGAAGTGACAGAATAGAGACCGGTGACATAAGATAGTGGTGACAGAATAGTGACAGAATAGTGACAGGTGACATCAGATAGTGGTGACTGTAGTGACAGAATAGTGACCGGTGACATCAGATAGTGGTGGCAGTAGAGACAGAATAGTGATCGGTGACATCAGATAGTGGTGGCAGTAGAGACAGAATAGTAACCGGTGACATCAGATAGTGGTGGCAGTAGAGACAGAATAGTGACCGGTGACATCAGATAGTGGTGGCAGTAGAGACAGAATAGTGACAGGTGACATCAGATAGTGGTGATAGAAGTGACAGAATAGTGACCGGTGACATCAGATAGTGGTGACGGTAGTGACAGAATAGTGAGAGGTGACATAAGATAGTGGTGACAGTAGTGACAGAATAGTGACAGGTGACATCAGATAGTGGTGACAGTAGTGACAGAATAGTTACCGGTGAGATCAGATAGTGGTGACGGTAGTGAGAGACTAGTGACAGGTGACATCAGATAGTGGTGACAGTAGTGACCGGTGACATGAGATAGTGGTGACAGTAGTGACAGAATAGTGACAGGTGACATCAGATAGCGGTGACAGTAGTGACAGAATAGTGACAGGTGACATAAGATTGTGGTGATGGAAGTGACAGAATAGTGACCGGTGACAAGATAGCGGTGACAGTAGTGACAGAATACTGACAGGTGACATCAGATAGTGGTGACGGTAGTAACAGAATAGTGAAAGGTGACATAAGATAGTGGTGACAGTAGTGACAGAATAGTGACCGGTGACAAAAGATAGTGGTGACAGAATAGTGACAGGTGACATCAGATAGTGGTGATAGAAGTGACAGAATAGTGACCGGTGACATCAGATAGTGGTGACGGTAGTGACAGAATAGTGAGAGGTGACATAAGATAGTGGTGACAGTAGTGACAGAATAGTTACCGGTGAGATCAGATAGTGGTGACGGCAGTGAGAGAATAGTGACCGGTGACATAAGATAGTGGTGACAGTAGTGACCGGTGACATGAGATAGTGGTGACAGTAGTGACAGAATAGTGATGAGTGACATCAGATAGTGGTGACAGTAGTGACAGAATAGTGACGGGTGACATCAGAAAGTGGTGACAGTAGTGACAGAATAGTGACAGGTGAAGATATGAAGTAACCAGGCAGAATAGTGACAGGTGACATCAGATAGTGGTGACGGCAGTGACAAAATAGTGACCGGTGACATCAGATAGTGGTGACAGTAGTGACAGAATAGTGACAGGTGACATCAGATAGTGGTGACGGTAGTGACAGAATAGTGACCGGTGACATCAGATAGTGGTGACAGTAGTGACAGAATACTGACCGGTGACATCAAATAGTGGTAACAGTAGTGACAGAACAGTGACAGATGACATAAGATTGTGGTGATGGAACTGACAGAAGAGTGACAGGTGACATCAGATAGTGGTGAGAGTAGTGACAGAATAGTGACCGGTGACATAAGATAGCGGTGACAGAAGTAACAGAATAGTGACCGGCGACATAAGATAGTGGTGACAGTAGTGACAGAATAGTGACAGGTGACATCAGATAGTGGTGACAGTAGTGACAGAATAGTGACAGGTGACATCATATAGTGGTGACAATAGTGACAGAATAGTGACCGGTGACATAAGATAGTGGTGACAGAAGTAACAGAATAGTGACAGGTGACATCATATAGTGGTGACAGTAGTGACGGGTTACAAAAGATAACGTTGACGGTAGTGACAGAATAGTGACAGGTAACATAAGATAGTGGTGACGGTAGTGACAGAATAGTGACCGGTGACATCAGATAGTGGTGACAGTAGTGACAGAATAGTGACCGGTGACATCAGATAGTGGTGACGGTAGTGACAGAATAGTGACTGGTGACATAAGATAGTGGTGACTGTAGTGATAAAATATTGACATGTTACATAAAATAACGATGACAGTAGTGACAGAATAGTGACAGGTGACATAAGATATTGGTGACAGTAATGACAGAATAGTGATAGTGAAATAAGATAGTGGTGACAGTAGTGACAGAATAGTTACCGGTGACATCAGATAGTGATGACAGTAGTGACAGAATAGTGACCGGTGACATCAGATAGTGGTGACGGTAGTGACATAATAGTGACCGGTGACATCAGATAGTGGTGTCAGTAGTGACAGAATAGTGACCGGTGACATCAGATAGTGGTGACAGTAGTGACCGGTGACATGAGATAGTGGTGACAGAAGTAACAGAATAGTGACGGGTGACATGAGATAGTGGTGACAGTAGTGACAGAATAGTGACACGTGACATCAGATAGTGGTGACAGTAGTGACAGCATAGTGACAGGTGACATCAGATAGTGGTGAAGGTATTGACAGAATAGTGACCGGTGACATCAGATAGTGGTGATAAAAGTGACAGAATAGTGACCGGTGACATGAGATAGTGGTGATAGAAGTGACATAATAGTGACAGATGACATAAGATAGTGGTGACAGTAGTGACAGAATAGTGACAGGTGACATCAAAAAAGTGGTGACAGTAGTGACAGAATACTGACAGGTGAAGATATGAAGTAACCAGGCAGAATAGTGACAGCTGACATCAGATAGTGGTGACAGTAGTAACAGCATAGTGACAGATGACATAAGATTGTGGTGATGGAAGTGACAGAATAGTGACCGGTGACATCAGATTGTGGTGACAGTAGTGACAGAATAGTGACAGGTGACATCAGATAGTGGTGACAGTAGTGACAGAATAGTGACAGATGACATAAGATTGTGGTGATGGAAGTGACAGAATAGTGACAGGTGACATCAGATAGTGGTGACAGTAGTGACAGAATAGTGACAGATGACATAAGATAGTGGTGACAGTAGTGACAGAATAGTGACCGGTGACATCAGATAGTGGTGACAGTAGTGACAGAATAGTGACCAGTGACAAAAGATAGCGGTGACAGTAGTGACAGAATACTGACAGGTGACATCAGATAGTGGTGACAGTAGTGACAGAATAGTGAAAGGTGACATAAGATAGTGGTGACAGTAGTGACAGAATAGTGACCGGTGACCGTAGATAGTGGTGACAGTAGTGACAGAATAGTGACAGGTGACATCAGATAGCGGTGACAGTAGAGACAGAATAGTGACCGGTGACATAAGATAGCGGTGACAAAAGTAACAGAATAGTGACCGGCGACATAACATAGTGGTGACAGAAGTGACAGAATAGTGACAGGTGACATCAGATAGTGGTGACAGTAGTGACAGAATAGTGACCAGTGACATCAGATAGTGGTGACGGTAGTGACAGAATAGTGACAGGTGACATAAGATAGCGGTGACGGTAGTGACAGAATAGTGACAGGTGACATCAGATAGTGGTGACGGTAGTGACAGAATAGTGACCGGTGACCGAAGATAGTGGTGACAGTAGTGACAGAATAGTGACCGGTGACCGAAGATAGCGGTGACAGTAGTGACAGAATACTGACAGGTGACATCAGATAGTGGTGACAGTAGTGACAGAATAGTGACAGGTGACATCAGATAGTGGTGGCAGTAGAGACAGAATAGTGACCGGTGACATCAGATAGTGGTGACAGTAGTGACAGAATACTGACAGGTGACATCAGATAGTGGTGACAGTAATGACAGAATAGTGACCGGTGACCGAAGATAGCGGTGACAGTAGTGACAGAATACTGACAGGTGACATCAGATAGTGGTGAAGGTACTAACAGAATAGTGAAAGGTGACATAAGATAGTGGTGACCGTAGTGACAGAATAGTGACAGGTGACATCAGATAGTGGTGGCAGTAGAGACAGAATAGTGACAGGTGACATCAGATAGTGGTGATAGAAGTGACAGAATAGTGACCGGTGACATAAGATAGCGGTGACAGTAGAGACAGAATAGTGACAGGTGACATAAGATAGTGGTGACAGAAGTAACAGAATAGTGACAGGTGACATCATATAGTGGTGACAGTAGTGACAGAATAGTGACCGGTGACATAAGATAGTGGTGACAGAAGTAACAGAATAGTGACAGGTGACATCATATAGTGGTGACAGTAGTGACGGGTTACAAAAGATAACGTTGACGGTAGTGACAGAATAGTGACAGGTAACATAAGATAGTGGTGACGGTAGTGACAGAATAGTGACCGGTGACATAAGATAGTGGTGACAGTAGTGACAGAATAGTGACCGGTGACATCAGATAGTGGTGACGGTAGTGACAGAATAGTGACTGGTGACATAAGATAGTGGTGACTGTAGTGATAAAATAGTGACATGTTACATAAAATAACGATGACAGTAGTGACAGAATAGTGACAGGTGACATAAGATATTGGTGACAGTAATGACAGAATAGTGATAGTGAAATAAGATAGTGGTGACAGTAGTGACAGAATAGTTACCGGTGACATCAGATAGTGATGACAGTAGTGACAGAATAGTGACCGGTGACATCAGATAGTGGTGACGGTAATGACATAATAGTGACCGGTGACGTCAGATAGTGGTGTCAGTAGTGACAGAATAGTGACAGATGACATAAGATTGTGGTGATGGAAGTGACAGAATAGTGACCGGTGACATCAGATAGTGGTGACAGTAGTGACAGAATAGTGACAGATGACATAAGATAGTGGTGACAGTAGTGACAGAATAGTGACCGGTGACATCAGATAGTGGTGACAGTAGTGACAGAATAGTGACCAGTGACAAAAGATAGCGGTGACAGTAGTGACAGAATAGTGAAAGGTGACATAAGATAGTGGTGACAGTAGTGACAGAATAGTGACCGGTGACCGTAGATAGTGGTGACAGTAGTGACAGAATAGTGACAGGTGACATCAGATAGCGGTGACAGTAGAGACAGAATAGTGACCGGTGACATAAGATAGCGGTGACAAAAGTAACAGAATAGTGACCGGCGACATAACATAGTGGTGACAGAAGTGACAGAATAGTGACAGGTGACATCAGATAGTGGTGACAGTAGTGACAGAATAGTGACCAGTGACATCAGATAGTGGTGACGGTAGTGACAGAATAGTGACAGGTGACATAAGATAGCGGTGACGGTAGTGACAGAATAGTGACAGGTGACATCAGATAGTGGTGACGGTAGTGACAGAATAGTGACCGGTGACCGAAGATAGTGGTGACAGTAGTGACAGAATAGTGACCGGTGACCGAAGATAGCGGTGACAGTAGTGACAGAATACTGACAGGTGACATCAGATAGTGGTGACAGTAGTGACAGAATAGTGACAGGTGACATCAGATAGTGGTGGCAGTAGAGACAGAATAGTGACCGGTGACATCAGATAGTGGTGACAGTAGTGACAGAATAGTGACCGGTGACCGAAGATAGCGGTGACAGTAGTGACAGAATACTGACAGGTGACATCAGATAGTGGTGAAGGTACTAACAGAATAGTGAAAGGTGACATAAGATAGTGGTGAACGTAGTGACAGAATAGTGACAGGTGACATCAGATAGTGGTGGCAGTAGAGACAGAATAGTGACCGGTGACATCAGGTAGTGGTGACAGTAGTGACAGAATAGTGACCGGTGACATAAGATAGTGGTGACAGTAGTGACAGAATAGTGACCGGCGACATAACATAGTGGTGACAGAAGTGACAGAATAGTGACAGGTGACATCAGATAGTGGTGACAGTAGTGACAGAATAGTGACCAGTGACATCAGATAGTGGTGACGGTAGTGACAGAATAGTGACAGGTGACATAAGATAGCGGTGACGGTAGTGACAGAATAGTGACCGGTGACCGAAGATAGTGGTGACAGTAGTGACAGAATAGTGACCGGTGACATAAGACAGGGATGACAGTAGTGACAGAATAGTGACACGTGACATCAGATAGTGTTGACGGTAGAGAGAAAATAGTGACAGGTGACATAAGATAGTGGTGACAGCAGTGACAGAATAGTGACCGGTGACATCAGATAGTGGTGACAGTAGTGACGGAATAGTGACAGGTGACATCAGGTAGTGGTAACGGTAGTGACAGAATAGTGACCGGTTACATCAGATAGTGGTGACAGTAGAGACAGAATAGTGACCGGTGACATAAGATAGCGGTGACAGAAGTAACAGAATAGTGACAGGTGACATCAGATAGTGGTGACAGTAGTGACAGAATAGTGACCGGCGACATAAGATAGTGGTGACGGTAGTGACAGAATAGTGACCGGTGACCGAAGATAGCGGTGACAGAAGTGACAGAATACTGACAGGTGACATCAGATAGTGGTGACAGTAGAGACAGAATAGTGACCGGTGACATCAGATAGTGGTGACAGTAGTGACAGAATAGTGACCGGTGACCGAAGATAGCGGTGACAGTAGTGACAGAATACTGACAGGTGACATCAGATAGTGGTGGCAGTAGAGACAGAATAGTGACAGGTGACATCAGATAGTGGTGATAGAAGTGACAGAATAGTGACCGGTGACATCAGGTAGTGGTAACGGTAGTGAGAGAATAGTGACCGGTGACATAAGGTAGTGGTGACAGTAGTGACAGAATAGTGACCGGTGACCGAAGATAGTGGTGACCGTAGTGACAGAATAGTGACAGGTGACATCAGATAGCGGTGACAGTAGAGACAGAATAGTGACCGGTGACATAAGATAGCGGTGACAGAAGTAACAGAATAGTGACCGGCGACATAACATAGTGGTGACAGAAGTGACAGAATAGTGACCAGTGACATCAGATAGTGGTGACGGTAGTGACAGAATAGTGACAGGTGTCATAAGATAGCGGTGACGGTAGTGACAGAATAGTGACCGGTGACCGAAGATAGTGGTGACAGTAGTGACAGAATAGTGACCGGTGACATAAGACAGGGATGACAGTAGTGACAGAATAGTGACACGTGACATCAGATAGTGTTGACGGTAGAGAGAAAATAGTGACAGGTGACATAAGATAGTGGTGACAGTAGTGACAGAATAGTGACCGGTGACATCAGATAGTGGTGACAGTAGTGACAGAATAGTGACAGGTGACATAAGATAGTGGTGACAGTAGTGACAGAATAGTGACAGGTGACCGAAGATAGTGGTGACAGTAGTGACAGAATAGTGACCGGTGACCGAAGATAGTGGTGACAGTAGTGACAGAATAGTGACCGGTGACATAAGACAGGGATGACAGTAGTGACAGAATAGTGACACGTGACATCAGATAGTGTTGACGGTAGAGAGAAAATAGTGACAGGTGACATAAGATAGTGGTGACAGTAGTGACAGAATAGTGACCGGTGACATCAGATAGTGGTGACAGTAGTGACGGAATAGTGACAGGTGACATCAGATAGTGGTGACAGAAGTAACAGAATAGTGACCGGTTACATCAGATAGTGGTGACAGTAGAGACAGAATAGTGACCGGTGACATAAGATAGCGGTGACAGAAGTAACAGAATAGTGACCAGCGACATAAGATAGTGGTGACAGAAGTGACAGAATAGTGACAGGTGATATCAGATAGTGGTGACAGTAGTGACAGAATAGTGACAGGTGACATCAGATAGTGGTGACAGTAGTGACAGAATAGTGACCGGTGACATCGAATAGCGGTGATGGTAGTGACAGAATAGTGACAGGTGACATCAGATAGTGGTGACAGTAGAGAGAAAATAGTGAGAGGTGACATAAGATAGTGGTGACAGTAGTGACTAGAGTTGATTGAGCATACTCGCTAAGGGCAATTACTTGATCGAGCATTGCCCTTAGTGAGCATCAGCTCGCTCGGAAGAAAAGATTCGGTTGCCGGCGGTGGCCGGGGAGCGGAGGGGGAGAGCAGGGCGGAACGGAGGAGAGATCTCTCTCCCCCCCCCCCCTTCCCTGCCGCAACTTACCTGTCACCCGCGCCGGCAGCTGAACCTTCTCTTCCGAGCGGAGAGACACTCGCTAAGGACAATGCGCGCTCGAGCAATTGTCCTTAGCGAGTATGCTTGCTCACCTCTAGTAGTGACAGAATAGTGACAGGTGACATCAGACAGTAGTGACAGAACAGTGACAGATGACATCAGATAGTGGTGACGGTAGTGACAAAATAGTGACAGGTGACATTGGATAGTGGTGATGGTAGTGACAGAAAAGTGACAGTTGACATAAGATAGTGGTGACAGTAGTGACAGAATAGTGACAGGTGACATTGGATAGGGGTGATGGAAGTGACAGAATAGTGACAGGTTACATAAGATAACAGTGACGGTAGTGACAGAATAGTGACCGGTGACATGAGATAGTGGTGACAGTAGTGACAGAATAGTGACCGGTGACATCAGATAGTGGTGATAGTAGTGACAGAATAGTGACAGTTGACATAAAATAGTGGTGACAGTAGTGACAGAACAGTGACCGGTGACATGAGATAGCGGTGACTGTAGTGACAGAATAGTGACAGTTGACATAAAATAGTGGGGACAGTAGAGACAGAATAGTGACAGGTGACATAAGATAGTGGTGACAGTAGTGACAGAATAGTGACCGGTGACATCAGATAGTGGTGACAGTAGTAACAGAACAGTGACCGGTGACATGAGATAGCGGTGACGGTAGTGACAGAACAGTGACAGTTGACATAAGATAGTGACAGAATAGTGACAGGTGGCATAAGACAGTGGTGACAGTAGTGACAGAACAGTGACCGGTGACATGAGATAGTGGTGACAGTAGTGACAGAATAGTGATGGGTGACATCAGATAGTGGTGACAGTAGTGACAGAAGAGTGACAGGTGACATCAGAAAGTGGTGACAGTAGTGACAGAATACTGACAGGTGAAGATATGAAGTAACCAGGCAGAATAGTGACAGCTGACATCAGATAGTGGTGACAGTAGTGACAGCATAGTGACAGGTGACATCAGATAGTGGTGACAGTAGTGACAGAATAGTGACCGGTGACATCAGATAGTGGTGACGGTAGTGACAGAATAGTGACAGATGACATAAGATTGTGGTGATGGAAGTGACAGAATAGTGACAGGTGACATCAGTTAGTGGTGACAGTAGTGACAGAATAGTGACCGGTGACATAAGATAGTGGTGACAGCAGTGACATAATAGTGACAGGTGACATAAGATAGTGGTGACAGTAGTGACAGAATAGTGACCGGTGACATCAGATAGTGGTAACTGTAGTGATAAAATAGTGACATGTTACATAAAATAACGATGACAGTAGTGACAGAATAGTGACAGGTGACATAAGATATTGGTGACAGTAATGACAGAATAGTGATAGTGAAATAAGATAGTGGTGACAGAAGTGACAGAATAGTTACCGGTGACATCAGATAGTGGTGTCAGTAGTGACAGAATAGTGACCGGTGACATCAGATAGTGGTGACAGTAGTGACCGGTGACATGAGATAGTGGTGACAGAAGTAACAGAATAGTGACGGGTGACATGAGATAGTGGTGACAGTAGTGACAGAATAGTGACAGGTGACATCAGATAGTGGTGACAGTAGTGACAGAATAGTGAAAGGTGACATAAGATAGTGGTGACAGTAGTGACAGAATAGTGACCGGTGACCGTAGATAGTGGTGACAGTAGTGACAGAATAGTGACAGGTGACATCAGATAGCGGTGACAGTAGAGACAGAATAGTGACCGGTGACATAAGATAGCGGTGACAAAAGTAACAGAATAGTGACCGGCGACATAACATAGTGGTGACAGAAGTGACAGAATAGTGACCAGTGACATCAGATAGTGGTGACGGTAGTGACAGAATAGTGACAGGTGACATAAGATAGCGGTGACGGTAGTGACAGAATAGTGACAGGTGACATCAGATAGTGGTGACGGTAGTGACAGAATAGTGACCGGTGACCGAAGATAGTGGTGACAGTAGTGACAGAATAGTGACCGGTGACCGAAGATTGCGGTGACAGAAGTGACAGAATACTGACAGGTGACATCAGATAGTGGTGGCAGTAGAGACAGAATAGTGACCGGTGACATCAGATAGTGGTGACAGTAGTGACAGAATAGTGACCGGTGACCGAAGATAGCGGTGACAGTAGTGACAGAATACTGACAGGTGACATCAGATAGTGGTGAAGGTACTAACAGAATAGTGAAAGGTGACATAAGATAGTGGTGACCGTAGTGACAGAATAGTGACAGGTGACATCAGATAGTGGTGACAGTAGTGACAGAATAGTGACCAGTGACATCAGATAGCGGTGACGGTAGTGACAGAATAGTGACAGGTGACATAAGATAGCGGTGACGGTAGTGACAGAATAGTGACAGGTGACATCAGATAGTGGTGACGGTAGTGACAGAATAGTGACCGGTGACCGAAGATAGTGGTGACAGTAGTGACAGAATAGTGACCGGTGACCGAAGATAGCGGTGACAGAAGTGACAGAATACTGACAGGTGACATCAGATAGTGGTGGCAGTAGAGACAGAATAGTGACCGGTGACATCAGATAGTGGTGACAGTAGTGACAGAATAGTGACCGGTGACCGAAGATAGCGGTGACAGTAGTGACAGAATACTGACAGGTGACATCAGATAGTGGTGAAGGTACTAACAGAATAGTGAAAGGTGACATAAGATAGTGGTGACCGTAGTGACAGAATAGTGACAGGTGACATCAGATAGTGGTGGCAGTAGAGACAGAATAGTGACAGGTGACATCAGATAGTGGTGATAGAAGTGACAGAATAGTGACCGGTGACATCAGGTAGTGGTAACGGTAGTGACAGAATAGTGACCGGTGACATAAGATAGTGGTGACAGTAGTGACAGAATAGTGACCGGTGACCGAAGATAGTGGTGACCGTAGTGACAGAATAGTGACAGGTGACATCAGATAGCGGTGACAGTAGAGACAGAATAGTGACCGGTGACATAAGATAGCGGTGACAGAAGTAACAGAATAGTGACCGGCGACATAACATAGTGGTGACAGAATAGTGACAGGTGACATCAGATAGTGGTGACAGTAGTGACAGAATAGTGACCAGTGACATCAGATAGTGGTGACGGTAGTGACAGAATAGTGACAGGTGTCATAAGATAGCGGTGACGGTAGTGACAGAATAGTGACCGGTGACCGAAGATAGTGGTGACAGTAGTGACGGAATAGTGACAGGTGACATCAGGTAGTGGTAACGGTAGTGACAGAATAGTGACCGGTGACATCAGATAGTGGTGACAGAAGTAACAGAATAGTGACCGGTTACATCAGATAGTGGTGACAGTAGAGACAGAATAGTGACAGGTGACATAAGATAGCGGTGACAGAAGTAACAGAATAGTGACCAGCGACATAAGATAGTGGTGACAGAAGTGACAGAATAGTGACAGGTGACATCAGATAGTGGTGACAGTAGTGACAGAATAGTGACCGGTGACATCAGATAGCGGTGACGGTAGTGACAGAATAGTGACAGGTGACAACAGATAGTGGTGACGGTAGTGACAGAATAGTGACCGGTGACATAAGACAGGGGTGACAGTAGTGACAGAATAGTGACAGGTGACATCAGATAGTGGTGACAGTAGAGAGAAAATAGTGAGAGGTGACATCAGATAGTGGTGACAGTAGAGAGAAAATAGTGAGAGGTGACATAAGATAGTGGTGACAGTAGTGACTAGAGTTGATTGAGCATACTCGCTAAGGGCAATTACTTGATCGAGCATTGCCCTTAGTGAGCATCTGCTCGCTCGGAAGAAAAGATTCGGTTGCCGGCGGTGGCCGGGGAGCGGAGGGGGAGAGCAGGGCGGAACGGAGGAGAGATCTCTCTCTCCCCCCCCCCTTCCCTGCCGCAACTTACCTGTCACCCGCGCCGGCAGCTGAACCTTCTCTTCCGAGCGGAGAGACACTCGCTAAGGACAATGCGCGCTCGAGCAATTGTCCTTAGCGAGTATGCTTGCTCACCTCTAGTAGTGACAGAATAGTGACAGGTGACATCAGACAGTAGTGACAGAACAGTGACAGATGACATCAGATAGTGGTGACGGTAGTGACAAAATAGTGACAGGTGACATTGGATAGTGGTGATGGTAGTGACAGAAAAGTGACAGTTGACATAAGATAGTGGTGACAGTAGTGACAGAATAGTGACAGGTGACATTGGATAGGGGTGATGGAAGTGACAGAATAGTGACAGGTTACATAAGATAACAGTGACGGTAGTGACAGAATAGTGACCGGTGACATGAGATAGTGGTGACAGTAGTGACAGAATAGTGACCGGTGACATCAGATAGTGGTGATAGTAGTGACAGAATAGTGACAGTTGACATAAAATAGTGGGGACAGTAGAGACAGAATAGTGACAGGTGACATAAGATAGTGGTGACAGTAGTGACAGAATAGTGACCGGTGACATCAGATAGTGGTGACAGTAGTAACAGAACAGTGACCGGTGACATGAGATAGCGGTGACGGTAGTGACAGAACAGTGACAGTTGACATAAGATAGTGACAGAATAGTGACAGGTGGCATAAGACAGTGGTGACAGTAGTGACAGAACAGTGACCGGTGACATGAGATAGTGGTGACAGTAGTGACAGAATAGTGATGGGTGACATCAGATAGTGGTGACAGTAGTGACAGAAGAGTGACCGGTGACATCAGATAGTGGTGACAGTAGTAACAGAACAGTGACCGGTGACATGAGATAGCGGTGACGGTAGTGACAGAACAGTGACAGTTGACATAAGATAGTGACAGAATAGTGACAGGTGGCATCAGATAGTGGTGACAGTAGTGACAGAATAGTGACCGGTGACATCAGAAAGTGGTGACAGTAGTGACAGAATACTGACAGGTGAAGATATGAAGTAACCAGGCAGAATAGTGACAGCTGACATCAGATAGTGGTGACAGTAGTGACAGCATAGTGACAGGTGACATCAGATAGTGGTGACAGTAGTGACAGAATAGTGACCGGTGACATCAGATAGTGGTGACGGTAGTGACAGAATAGTGACAGATGACATAAGATTGTGGTGATGGAAGTGACAGAATAGTGACAGGTGACATCAGTTAGTGGTGACAGTAGTGACAGAATAGTGACCGGTGACATAAGATAGTGGTGACAGCAGTGACATAATAGTGACAGGTGACATAAGATAGTGGTGACAGTAGTGACAGAATAGTGACCAGTGACATAAGATAGCGGTGACAGTAGTGACAGAATACTGACCGGTGACATCAGATAGTGGTGACAGTAGTGACAGAATAGTGACCGGTGACATCAGATAGTGGTGAAGGTAGTAACAGAATAGTGACCGGTGACATAAGATAGTGGTGACAGCAGTGACATAATAGTGACAGATGACATAAGATTGTGGTGATGGAAGTGACAGAATAGTGACCGGTGACATCAGATAGTGGTGACAGTAGTGACAGAATAGTGACCGGTGACATAAGATAGCGGTGACAGTAGTGACAGAATACTGACCGGTGACATCAGATAGTGGTGGCAGTAGAGACAAAATAGTGACAGGTGACATAAGATAGTGGTGATAGAAGTGACAGAATAGTGACCGGTGACATCAGATAGCGGTGACAGTAGAGACAGAATAGTGAGCGGTGACATAAGATAGCGGTGACAGAAGTAACAGAATAGTGACCGGCGACATAACATAGTGGTGACAGAAGTGTGACTGGTGACATCAGATAGTGGTGACAGTAGTGACAGAATAGTGACCGGTGACATCAGATAGTGGTGACGGTAGTGACATAATAGTGACCGGTGACATCAGATAGTGGTGATGGTAGTAACATAATAGTGACCGGTGACATCACACACGTCTTCTATGGTCTAGATGGCAGATAAAGTTATGTCGCTCACCGACATAACTCTATCTTGTTTCTCTCTACAATTCCTGCGTTCGCTCCGGACGTTCCGCAGGTTTTTCTCCTCTTCTACAACTCCTGACTTGCAGTGAATGTAATAAACAATGGCGCTGCTCTCCATAGACGGCGCTTCCCTGTGTGGGAGACTCACACCGACCTACAGATGACAACGTGCCGCCTGCTTCCTGTCACTGCAGAAAGCCCCTGAGCTGCCGTCTGTCTGAGATCCCTCAGTGAGCCCCTTCCTCACAGCCCCTATAGGACTCAGTGGCCAGTGCAGAGTTACAGTGATTAAACCTTAAAGGGGTTGTCCCGCGCCGAAACGGGTTTTTTTTTTTTTCAACCCCCCCCCCCCCGTTCGGCGCGAGACAACCCCGATGCAGGGACGTACAGACAGCTTACCGGAGCGCTTACCTTGATCCCCGCGCTCCGGTGACTTCTATACTTACCTGTGAAGATGGCCGCCGGGAACCTCTTGCTCCGTGGACCGCAGCTCTTCTGTGCGGTCCACTGCCGATTCCAGCCTCCTGATTGGCTGGAATCGGCACGTGACGGGGCGGAGCTACACGGAGCCGCTCTCTGGCACGAGCGGCTCCATAGAAGACTGCTGAAGACCCGGACTGCGCAAGCGCGGCTAATTTGGCCATCGGAGGCCAAAAATTAGTCGGCACCATGGAGACGAGGACGCTAGCAACGGAGCAGGTAAGTAAAAAACTTTTTATAACTTCTGTATGGCTCATAATTAATGCACAATGTATATTACAAAGTGCATTATTATGGCCATACAGAAGTATATAGACCCACTTGCTGCCTCGGGACAACCCCTTTAAACTCCTAATTGTCTCCCTGCTGTGTGTAGAGCATGTCACCTCTCTGGCAGTGAAAGGGTTACAGCTGGTAACTTCCAGCAGCGTCTCCAAACATCCACCAGGTGGTGCCGGCTTCTTCATGAGGCCCCATCATATGGCCTGCTGATGTTAGAGGGTCGCACAGTATTCCCATACCTCCATCTGTGTAGATCCTGGATTGCAGGGGCTCCTAGGAAGTCTGAGGATAGGAAGTCACAAGATCTTGGGTCACATGACGGAAAGGGGAGTGGCTTACTAATGTGGTTCTATGAAGAGAGAAGGAGGCTTCTGGGAGGGCTGTGACCAGGATAATAATAATAAACTTTATTTGTATAGCGCCAACATATTCCGCAGCACTTATATAGACAGGGGGGATACAGAAAGACAAAGTACAAAAATTACAGAACCACAGTTACATAGTAATCAGTTGATGGAAACAATAGGGGTGCGGGTCCTGCTCCAATGAGCTTACATACTACAAGTAATGCGGTGATACAGAGGGTAAAAGGGATGGAGATGTGCACGGTATGGCGAGGTGGAGAGTGAGCGATGTTATGCACATAAACAATGGTCAGACATTTAGCCGTGTGACAGCAGAATCGGTATGACTGCAGGAGCGGTATATGGTGGCTAGCAGGGATTGCAGTCAGTAGGTCAGGGAGCATGTTATTCGGCAGAGTACAGAGGGGTTTGTTTAGGGAATGCGGTATGTCAACCTGAAGAGGTGCATTTTTAGAACACGCCTAAAGTTCTGCGAGTCCTGGATTGCCCGGGCAGCCTTTGGTAGTGCGTTCCAGAGGACCCGTGCTGCTCTGGAGAAGTCTTGGAGGCGGGAATGAGAAGTTAGAATTAAAGGGGCGCTCAGTCTGGTTTCGTTAGTAGAGCGGAGGGCCTGGGCTGGGTGATGGATTGAGATGAGGGAGGCGATATAGGGGGGCGCTGCGCTATGGAGGGCTTTGTGGATGAAGGTAGCGAGTTTAAATTGAATTCTGTATTTAACGGGCAGCCAGTGCAGTGACTGGCACAGGGCAGAGGTGTCCGAGTAGCGGCTGGACAGGAAGATGAGCCTGGCTGCCGCATTCAGGATGGACTGGAGAGGGTAGAGTCTGGTGCAGGGGAGGCCGATCAGCAACGAGTTGTAATAATCGAGCTGGGAGTGGCTGAGGGCAACAGTAAGTGTTTTTAACGTGTCCACAGTCAGAAAAGAGCCGATTCTTGTGATGTTCTTGAGGTGCAGCTGACATGTTCAGGCCAGAGATTGGATGTAGGGGGTAAAAGAGAGATCAGAGTCGAATATGACCCCAAGGCAGTGGGCATGTTGTCTAGGAGTTATGGTAGCGCCACACACTGAGATGGAGATGTCAGGATGAGGTTGGTTAGTGGAAGGAGGCAACACTAGTAAGTCAGTTTTAGAGAGGTTTAGTTTTAGGTAAAGAGAGGACATGGTGTTAGAGACAGCGGACAGACAGTCGGTGAGGTTTTGGAGGAAAGGTGCAGAGATGTCACGGGAAGAGGTGTATAGCTGGGTGTCGTCAGCATACAGGTGGTATTGGAGGCCAAATCTCCTGATGGTTTGTCCAATAAGGGCTGTGTAGATGGAGAAAAGGAGGGTGCCAAGGACCGATCCCTGGGGGGCCCCAACAGCAAGGGGAAGAGGAGGGGAGGTAGAGCCACCAAAGGACACACTGAAAGAGCGGTCAGATAGGTAGAAGGAGAACCAGGAGAGAGCAGTGTCCTTTAGGCCAATGGAGCAAAGCATACTGAGGAGAAGTTTGTAGTCAACAGTGTCAAATGCTGCGGAAAGGTCGAGGAGGATCAGTAGGGAATAATCGCCCCTCGATTTGGTTGTCAGTAGGTCATTGGATACCCTTGTAAGGGCAGTTTCTGTCGAGTGTTGAGGTCGGAAGCCAGACTGTAGGGGGTCTAGGAGAGAGTGCTCTGATAGATAGCTTACAAGGCGGGAGTAAACCAGGCATTCTAGTAGTTTGGAGATGAAGGAGAGGTTTTTTTTAAACAATTTCTTTTTATTGAAATAATGGTATAACAATGCCGGATATAAGGACATGCATATCAGCCACGCAGGGCCAGTTTGAGAATAACCATTCAGTTACAGACATCAGAATAAATATAACGCTTCTGTCATTTATAGCATACTTCCGGCCAGGTAACGGGGAGGACAATCAGGGGTATAGGCGGGGTGGGGGGGGGGGGGGGGGCGAGGGTGCGAGGTGTAACAAGAAACACCCCTAGGGGAACCGGGTATGATCAGGTGGGGTAGATTTAGGAAAAACAATTAGGGAAAACAATTTGGGAGAACAAACAGCAAGATGTTGTCTTTATATTGTGATGTGAACATAGGCAGATCCTTTATTTTAGGTTGCGTCGAAATCTGGATTGTCCTGAAAGCAAATCCATGGGGTCCAAAGGGCCGTGAAGTCGTCCCTGGTGTTGGCCTCCCACGCCAGGATCTCCTCAAACCGAAAGATTTGCGCTATCCTGTCTAACCACTGGCGGATTTGTGGAATCTCTTTCTCTTTCCAGAAGAAGGGGGTATCAGGAGTTTAGCTGCCGTTAAAAAGATTGTAGGCAAACTTTTTTTTGAGGGTTTGAAATGGTTTGTGGGGAGCCAGATAAGTATCTCCTCCGGTCTAAAGGAGTTAGAGGTATGGCATATTTTGTTGATAATGTTGGTGACTGACCGCCAGTAGGGCTTAATTTTTGAACATTCCCACCAGATATGGAGGGCAGTCCCTTTTTCTTCCTCACATCTCCAACAGACGTCTGTAGATGTCGGGTTCGTTTTGGAAGTTGTGACCGGGGTTCTATACCACCTGGTCAACAGCTTGTAAGAGTTTTCCTGTGTGCGAACGCATTTTGAGAACCCGTGGGAATTCCTCAGGACTTTTAGGGTATCTTCTCGACTGAGAGTAAGTCCCAGTTCTCTTTCCCATTCCCTCAAAAACCAGGGCCTTTCTGAGGCTTTTTGCAACAGAAGTCCTTTATAAAGATGTGTAACCAACTTTTTTGGTCGAGAGGGTAGGGAAGTATATGTCTCAAACCATGTCGGGTCCCTCGAGTTCTCAAGGTGGGTGGCTTGGAACTGTCTCAGTGAGCGATATAGAGTAGCCATTTCCAAGAAGTTGCGCGGCGGTTGTGGGAGCCAGCTGTCTAGCTGCATCGGGTCTGTCAAAGTGGGGCCCTTAAGAATATCGTAAATTGTGGTGGATTGGAGTTTATCCCATATTCCTTCACTTCCCCGTGGTTTATTGGCTAGGATAGAGGGTATTATGGAAGCTGGTGTCATGGGGGGGAGGGACTTTGCACTTGTCACTCCCATCTGTGCATGTTTCAGTATCTTGATGGTGCATTTTGTGATAGGGTTAAGGTGCACATGTTTATCTTGTGTGAGACCATTAACCCAGAGCAGACCTTGGTTATCCTTCCCAAGTATTGTCCTTTCCATACAAAGTGTTGGGGAGGCAATTGTGTTATCTATTAAGAGGATCCATCTGGCGATGTGAATCGCCTTGTGGTATAGCTGGAGGTCTGGGAGTCCCGTACCTCCTTGGGGGCGCTTTTGGCTCAGGAATGAAAAGGCCAGTCTCGGATTATGCCCTCCCCAGATATAGTCACGGAACAATTTGTGCATTTGTGAGAAGAAGGTAGCGGGTAGGTCGATTGGCACCGAGTGCAATATATAAATAATGGGCGGGAGGATATATGTAGAAATAAGGTTTTTCCTACCTAGCCAGGAAATAAGTGGTATTTTTAGTTGGTCGAGCTGGTTCTTCACTTTTTTAATCAACGGGGTGTAGTTTGTGTCATATAGGAGGGAGGGGTTCGCCGTCAGGGTGATGCCTAGGTATTTAATTTTTGATGTGGGCCATTTGAATGCAAACTGTTCCCTCAGCTTGCTAACTGTGCGGGGAGGGGCCGTTATATTTAGTATCTCCGACTTGTCATAATTGATTTTAAAATTGGACAACCTACCAAAATGTTCAAACGTCTCTACAAGCGCCGGCAGGGCCCTCCTGGGATTGGTGGCCATCACCAGGAGATCATCAGCATAGGCTGCGGTGGTGTGGGTGGCCTCTCCTATTTGGAGGCCCTCAATATCTGGGTTCTGTCTGATATCTTGGAGTAACGTCTCCATCACTAGGATGAAGAGAGTGGGCGATAATGGGCAGCCTTGCCTAGTGCCGTTCTTGATGGGAAAGGGTTTGGATAACGTGCCATTGACCTGGACTCTCGCCGTCGGCTCAGAGTAGAGGGTGAAAATAGCTTTTATGAACGGCAGGGGGAATCCAAATCTAGACAGGGTGCTGTTGATGAAATTCCAGCTTACCCTGTCGAAGGTCTTCTCAGCATCTGTGGAGATTAGGATCAGTGGGCGTTTATTGTGTTTCGCGTAGTGGATAGCCTGAATTGCTCGGGTTGTGTTAAATTTCCCCTCCCTACCTGGCACAAAACCTACCTGGTCTGGGCTTATCAATTTAGTCAGTAGGGGGGCCATCCTATGGGCGAGCAATTTCGCCCAAAGTTTAATATCTACATTCAGTAGGGAGATGGGGCGGTAATTTCCACAGGATTCTGGGTCCTTGCCCTCTTTGGGGATAAGCGCTATGTAAGCCTCTTGGGCTTGCTTGGGTAGTACTGAGCCTGAGAGAAGGGAATTGCAGAGTTTGGTCAGTTGTGGGACAAGTATGTTAGCAAACTTTTTGTAGTAAGCAATGGGGAGCCCATCCGGGCCCAGGCTTTTCCCGTTCGGGATGGAGTTTAGGACTTCGGCTACTTCATTCTCCGTCGCTGGGTCTAAGAGCGAGGAGGCCTCTTCCTCAGTCAGTCCAGGTAATTTTAAATTATTTAGGAAGTTGTGCATGGTGTCCTGTTGGGCCCCGGTGTCCCTCTCTAGATTATATAAGGTGGTGTAGAATTTTTCAAATTCCGCAGCCACCTCTTCTGTAGATGTTACTGTGGCTCCCGTCGTTGTCTTGACCTGGGAAACAAAGTGTTTCTCTCGTTGTTTTTGGATTAATCTTGTCATCGTTTTAGAACCTCTGTCGCCATGTATATATATCTTATATTTGGAGGTAAATAAAGTTTTAGCTGCTTTGACGTTTAAGGTGTTTTTCAACTTGTCCCTCAGGTCTTTAAGCTGTTTTAGTGTGTCGTTATTGGGGCCTTCTTTATGCTGTGCCTCCTTATCTGAGATTTGGGTGAGTAGGGTATTGACCTCCTCCTCCCTCCGCCGCTTGACTCTGGTGCCCAGGGATATCAGCTCCCCCCTAATGTAAGCTTTATGTGCCTCCCAGATGAAGGGAACCGGTACCTCCGGGGAGTCATTAATCCGGAAGAATTCCTCCAGTTTCTCTGAGATACTCGTAACATTGTCCCCTGCACTGATCAGTGTGCAATTGAGGCGCCAATTCCATTCTCTCCTCGGGAGACTATGCACAATCAGAGAGAGAAAGATAGGGGCATGATCTGATATGGTGATGGGGCCAATATCCGCTGAGGTAATCGCGTGCAAAAATCTGCCTGAGACCAACAAGTAGTCAATTCTGTGGTAGGTTGCATGTATGTGAGAGAAGTAGGTATATTCCCTGAGCCCGGGGTTCCTCAGCCTCCACGCGTCACGCAGATTTGAGTCAGCTAGTAGGCTTCTCAGTCTGCGGGTCAGCGTCTTGGGTGTCTGTGTAGCGCCCGAGGTGGTGTCTATCGTATGGTCTAATGCTATGTTAAAGTCACCTCCAACTATTTCCAAGCCTTCGGCAAATTCTTTGAATTTAGAAATAGTGCGTATTAGCCACTGGGCCGGATTTTTGTTTGGGGCGTATAGGTTAGCGAGAGAGATCACTCTGTGTGCCACTGTGCCTTTCAGGAATATGAATCTGCCGGCCGGGTCTGATTCAGACTTGGTGAGAATAAAAGGGATATTTTTGCTGATCGCGACGGAGACCCCCCTTGAGGCTGAGGAATGCGTGCTGTGGAACCATTGGTTATAGTTATGATTTGGGAGTTTGGGTATGCGATTGTGACGGAAGTGAGTTTCCTGTAGGAACATCACGTCCGGGTTATGTTTTTTGGTAAGGATAAATGTTTGTGCTCTCTTCTGGGGATCGTTCCAGCCTCTGACATTAAATGAGACAATTTTAACTTCCGCTATTAGTCGACCACAGGGGAACTATTTTCTGTAGGGGGTCTGTCTTTTTCACATCTAAGATTTTGCTAACCATCTTGCTGTTCCAACTGGGGGTAAAAACATACTCCACATGAAGTGGGAAAAAGAGGAAATTTGTTAGGCACGAGGTGGGGGGAGGGCCATTCCCAAAGGGACCCTGAACCTGTTCCTCACTCAGGGTCAAGGGAGGGGCGTTAGCCCCATGGCATCTCCTAGCCCTCGCGTACTTGGGGGGTGGGTGGACACGCACCTTGTCGGTTTGGTGCGACCCCCGGTAACCACATAAACCTAAATTGATCAAAAATTTTTTTTTCTTTTTTTTTTTAAACATTTTCAAACCGTAAGTTTTGTTAAGTTATGAAACTAGCAAACATTATAGACTGGACACAGATCCGCACACTTTGGAAGAAAAAATACAGTGTGCATTTACATCACATTAAACATTAAACAAACTGTGTAGGTCTAGGCCATGCAACGGATGCGCGGGGTGCCGGCAGAATCGGGCAGCGGTGTCTAATCAGCTGATTAGCAATATGTAAGGGGAGAGCAGGAGGGAGCAGAGGGGGGGGGGGAAGTCCCACCCCCCCAGCGCAGCCCCCATCCCCAGCGCCCGTCCCACGCCCAGACCCCCGCATATTCACCGTGAACCGGTTAGTTGCCTCCTCCTTCACTCCTGCATCCCGGCCCCTCCGACCTCCTCGATAGATCTGTCCGTTATCTTGTTTAGCTGGTGGAAGAGAAAAGAAGGGAGGGAGGGGGGGAGAGAACGAGAGAGATATCGTTCCGAGTCATTTGAAGAAAGGAAGGTGGGCCGTCCTCAGGCCTCCGCCTGCTGTTTTTTCTTTTGCCTAGGCGTTTTCGGAGGCTTGTTAATCGTCCATTGCTCGGAAGCCTTCAATTGGGGCAAACGTGCTTTAGGTTGGAATGGCAGCCAGGATGGAATTGCAATAGGTGTTATTCCAAGCTTTTCCCACGCCTTCTCGAGGTCGCTTGGTGATCTGATGGTAATCTGCTGTCCATCTTTAAAGGTCGCAAGACCAAACGGGAAAAGCCATCTGACCGGGAGTTTTTTAATGCGTAGGGCTTCCGTCAGGGGTTTAAGTAAGCGTCTTTTAGCCAGGGTGCTGGGGGCGATATCCTGAAAAATAAGGATTTTATGGTCTTCAAAGAAGATCTCACTTGTTTCTCTGGCCTTATGCAGTATTGCTGAGGTGTCCACGAAGCTCAGGAGGCCGCAGACGACGTCCCTTGGGGGTTCAGTAGCCATTGGTTTGGGTCTCAGAGCTCTATGTATCCACTCAATCACGATTTTACCAGTTCTATCTTCGCCTAGCAGGGACTGAAATATTTGCATAGCAGTCGAGTTTAGTGCTTCTGCGGCTATTGATTCTGGCAGACCCCTAAAACGGATATTTTTCCTGCGGCTCCTGTTCTCCTGGTCCTCAATAAGGAGCATCGCATGGTTCAATTGGTCTTGTTGTTCTGTTAGGGCGTCTTGGAGGGCTGTGTTATGTTGCATCAGTTCTTGTTGTGCATTCTCCAAGTCCTCCACCCTGTGGCCAATTTGTTTCACCTCAGATTTTATGTCCGCCAACTCTTTCATTACCGGAGAGATTGTCTGAGTCAGGATTTCTTTAAGGAAAGATCGTGAGATCGGTTCCCTGTCCATGTCCTCATTGTGGTCCGGAGTAATAGAGGTGCTTTCTATGTCTGAGTCCTCTCTGTGTTGGCCAGTAGCGCCTTCTTGTGGAGCTCTCTGTCGCCGCGCCGCCGGAGAGCTGTGCTTTTTCTTTAGGAATTTATCCATCTCTGCTTGGCTTTTGTCAACCCTGGGCGCCTCCGCGTGCTCCCTGCTTTTATCTCTCCCAATTTTCACCATAGCGCGACCTCAGATTAGAATGCTGTATTATGCACTGTTAACTCAAAATTATTAGTTTGCGCGGCGGTCCGACCAGCTCGGTTTGAAGTGGTTACATGGGTCCCGGGGGTCTTTCTTTACATGGCGAACATTAACTGCCCATCTTGTCCCGTTCGGGCATTCTACTCGACTGCACCTCGATGCTTAGGGAGGAACGCCTCTCTGTGTCTGTCGGCGTCCGCTGTTCGGGAGGGGCAAGTGGGAGGCAACGTTCACGTTTCAATGCAAGTCCGGCAGAGATTCTCCCAGGGGGGGGGAAATATGGCGGTTGTCCGCTCAGGTGTCCACTCTCTGGTGCCGTCCCGTTGCCCTCTTTTAGCAACTTTGATGCTGTTACCCTGCAGGTGTGTAGGCTGTGGGCTGCCTGCCAGTGGGGTTTCAGTCCCACTTTGTGCAGTTGATCCTGCCAGGGACTTCTGCGTGGGGTTCGGGGGCTCAGTGTGGCGATCTTCCTGTCCCTTGCTCTGTCCCCCACATTAATGCTTTTGGCCCTTCGGGGTGTTGGTGGTTGCAAGGGGGGAGGGAGTGAGCAATGGCTGCTGACCACGTCTCTGTGTCCCCGTTCCTCCGACCGACAGCTCCGTGAGGTGAGGTGGATGGGGGGGGGGGGGAGGACGTGTTCTGCTCCTGCAGGAGCTCCCTCCTGCTCTGATGTCAAGGGGTGCTGTGGGCCTACTCACTGATGCAGGCCTGCCGCTGCCTCCTCTGCCCGTTCCCCAGCGCAGTCCAGGCCTCCAGCAGCTGCTCCTCCACTCACACCGCTCTCCCGCTGCTTTTTTTCTACTTCTTCCATGGCCGGCCTTCACTTCCGGTCGGCCGCGAGTATTAATTTAGTCCCAGGCTTCGGCCGGGCCTGTAGGCCGCAAAATCGCGGCACCAGCTAGAGACCCGCGGAAGGTCTCTAATTGAAGCTTGGTGTCCGGTGGTGTCAGCGGTGCCGTTATCGGCGGCATAGGTGCCTTTGTTCGGGCTAGAAAGCCGACGGCGTGGTCCTGCTGCCTGGAGCTCAGGTAAATGCGTGTGCTCCGGCTGCCGGTTAGCCACGCCCCCATGAAGGAGAGGTTTGAGATGGGTCGGTAGTTGGCAGCATAAGTCACATCCAAAGTCGGCTTCTTTAGCAGCGGGGATATGATGGCATGTTTGAAAGAAGAGGGAAAGATGCCAGAGGTCAGAGAGAGGTTGAATATAGTGGTGAGATGGAAGATGACCACTGGGGAGAAGGAACAGAGGAGGTGTGAGGGTAGAGGTTCGCTAGCACAGGTGGTGGGGCGAGCAGAGAAGAGCAATTTGGAGACTTCTTCCTCTGTCGCTGGTCTGAGTACAGACAGTGAGCAGGTGCTAGATAAGGTATTGATGGAGTAATGCAAATAAGGAGGCTGGAACATCACCTTTGCAGCGCCACCTATTGGCAGCAGCATTCCTGCAAATCAATGTCTGACTCTTTATGCAAGTCTTAACCCTTATTGATTTGCCATTCTAAGCAAAGCCAGAATCCTTACACAGACATGCTGGAAGGGGTATTGTCTCTCCCTGATGAGATCACCAAGGATTGAGAAAGACTTGGTGTTGTTGCCCCTAGGATTCCTCTTCCTCTGTGTGAGGATGCTGCCCCCTCCTGGCCAGAGGGTCCTGGTCCTTCACCCCCAGGATTTCTCTTCCTCTGTGTGAGGATGCTGCCCCTTCCTGGTCGGAGGGTCTGGGTCAGGGGCATAACTATAGGGGGTGCAGGGAATGCGGTTGCCTCTCTTTCCCATATAGGGAGCCCAGTACTATGAATAAAGTATTATAGTTAGGGGCCCTGTTATAGGTTTTGCATTGGGGCCCAGAAGTTTCAAGTTATGTCTCTGTGCAGCATGGTTTAGGTATGGGTACATGTACAGATACAGATAGAAGGGGGGCACCAGCTCACGTTTTGCATCAGGGCCCCTGGTCCTGGTCCTTCACCTGCCCCAGGATTCATCTTCCTCTGTGTGAGGTTGCTGCCCCCTCCTGGTCGGAGGGTCCCGGTCCTTCACCCGCCAGGATTCCTCTTTCTCTGTGTGAGAATGCTGTCCCCTCCTGGTCGGAGGGTCCCAGTCCTTCACCCCCCAGAATTCCTCTTCCTATGTGTGAGAATGCTGCCCCCTCCTGGTCAGAGGGTCCCGGTCCTTCACCCCCCCAGGATTCCTCTTTCTCTGTGTGAGAATGCTGCCCCCTCCTGGTCGGAGGGTCCCAGTCCTTCACCCCCCAGGATTCCTCTTCCTATATGTGAGAATGCTGCCCCCTCCTGGTCAGAGGGTCCCGGTCCTTCACCCCCCAGAATTCCTCTTCCTTTGTCTGAGGATGCTGCCGCCCCCCCCCCCCCCCACCCCCTGGTCAAGGGGTCTCGGTCCTTCACACCCCAGGATTCCTCTTTCTCTGTGTGAGGATGCTGCCCGCTCCTGGTCGGAGGTCCTGATACTTCACCCCCCAGGATTTAGTATCCTCCTGTGTCCTCAGTGTAGATCTGGCTGCAGTAAAGGACGCTTATCTAAGCGTCTTTTATACCGGCAGATACATCGCCGGTCGGTCAACCAGAAATCATTCAGAATCGTTCCATCTTTCACATTCGCCATATAAGTGACTGAGACGGAGCGAATGAGCGCTGATTAACCCTTTATACCTGCAGGAAATGAGCGAAAAGCAAACGATTCCTGTTCTTCGTTCCATCGTCTCGCAGTCAGACTGAACAATTATCACTGGCCAACAAAAAATATTCTGGAATGTTTCTTTAACTTCATGAGTCAAATCTTACTAATTTTAGGATGAGAAAAACAAATATGACAAAGAAAAACTTTATTATCTCTAGTTTCTGATATACAATAGGTGGAAGTATGTTATTTTAACGGATTAAGAGAAAATTATACATTTTAATTACATACAGTATGCTAACAACATTGAAAGTGCATTTGAATTTTTTTTTATGACAGTTACATTCTAAGAGTTCTAAATTGATGGAAGAATTCCTGACAGGTGCTTCGGTGTGAAGAGAATCATGTGGTGGCTTCATGAGATTCATGTTTTCTTTTGGCTTGCCTCTTGTAAGTGAGTTCTGGAGCATCCCTACACACAGACCAAGAGTAATCTGCAAGCATTGCTTCATTCCAACGGCCCTGATACTTTTTTAGTCAACCCACATTTAGTCCCCACCCAAGGACTGAAGCCGCCCCCAAGCCCATGCAGGTGGATGTCATCCACAGACCTCTCAATATCACAGAAAAAGAAAGGTACCGGGCTGAAAATCTGTGCCTCTACCGTGGGAGCTCAGGACATTATGCCCTAAACTGCCATTATGCTTAAACTTGACATTATACCAAGCCAATGGCCAATCCAGCCATCATGAAACTCGGGGATGCCACCCAACACACCTTTTGTACCAGTAATTCAGGACGGTGTGGAAACCCTTCCCCCACTCCACCATTTTGTCCTCCCAATTTAGGTTCTAACAGGCGATTAGAAGACTTAGTACTCAGCGATGTTGGATTTAGGAGTGGGGGGAACTTCATGGACCTAACATTCGCTCATGACAAAGACCTTATAACAAGGTCTATACCGATAGATATGGAAACCATGGATGCGTCACCCTTGTCTTCAGGCCCCGTCACACAGGAGACAATTGAATTGGAGCTTCACATGAACCCTGACCACCATAAGATAATCAGCTTCCAGCTCATCTCATCTCCCAATTTTCCAGCAATTTCCGGGATCGCCTGGTGTTCTACCCATAATCCCTCTGTCAAACTGGGAGACCAGGACAATTGCCTTCCCCTCAGAATACTGTGAGTAAAACTGCCAGATGGCACCATCCACCTTAAAATAGTACAGAACCTCGGGGATGAGCAACAGGATTTAGAGAAATTACCAGTACACTACCGGATGTTCAAGTATGTTTGCAGTAAGAAGAAGGCTGACCAGCTGGTACCTCACCGGCCATATGACTGTTCTATTGAGATACTCCCGGGATCTTCTATTCCCTTGGGGCGTATCTTCAACCTTGCCGCACCTGTGCTAGGGGCCCTTCAGGAACATTTGGATGAGAATCTAAAAAAGGTTTCACCCGGCCTTCTTCCTCTCCGGCAGGAGCACCCATTTTCTTTGTTAAAAAGAAATATTTGACTCTTTGGACATGCATCGACTACTGGGAACTGAACTAGATCATTAAGAATCGCTACCCTCTCCCGTTAATCTCAGAATTACTGGAAAGGCTTTGGGTAGCCATGGTATTTACGAAACAGGACCTCAGAGGAGCATACAATCTGATGCGAATCCAGACGAGTGGAAAACAGCCTTCAGGACAAGATATGGACACTTTGAATTCCTAGTAATGCCGTTCGGTCTTTGCAATGCTCCTGCTACCTTCCAGCACTTTATCAACGGTGTGTTTCGAAACCTGATGGATCAATTCGTGGTGGCATATCTCAACGACATATCTCATATTCTCTGATATTTTGTAGGAACATCACGGACAAGTTCGGGTAGTCTTGGAAGGACTCCAAAAGAATAACCTCTACATCAAGTTAGAGAAATGTGAGTTCGATCAGACCCAAATACAATTCTTGGGATATATTATCTCCCCAAAGCGCTTAAGTATGCATCCCAGCAAGATTAAAGACATCCTGGATTGACCCATTCCTAAAAATCTGGAAGTACAGCGTCTAATTGGTTTTGCCAATTTCTACAGGAACTTTATCAAGGACTTTTCAAAAATCATCTCTCCCATCACACCTCCCTCACAAAGAAAGCGTACATGTTTTCCTCGTCCCCAGAGGCACAAACAGCTGTTAAAAAACTAAAGACTTTATTTACCCCAGCACAAATACTAATCCACCCAAACCCAGAGTTACCTTTTGTTGTGGAGGTGGACACCTCCGACTCTGCTGTGGCAGCCATTTTGTCACAGCGAATGGGAAATAAGATGCTATTACACCCTTGCACATTTCTATCCTACACATTATCACCCACAGAGAAAAACTATGATGCGGGGAACAAGGAGCTTCTGGCGATCAAAGTGGCTTTTACTAAGTGGAGACACCTCTTGAAAGGAGCCCATTATTCAGTGACAGTTTTTACTGACCATAAAAATTTAGAGTTCCTCCACACTGCCAAGAGGAATCTGCGAGACAAGCACGATGGGCCTTGTTGTTCTCCAGGTTTAATTTCATTGTGTCCTACCGCCCCATTACCCGAAATGGCAAGGCAGATGCATTGTCCAGGATAAGTAAAGAGTCTGAAGAGAGGGCAAATACAGACAACACAATTTTGTCCCCCAAACTTTTTTGGGGTATCTTACACTCTTAATACCTCCTAACAAAGGTCAAGGGAGGATACAAAAAGGACCCGTTCTTGAGTTGTCCTTCTAAGGATGTGAAGCTTTTGTTTACAGAAGGGCTTTGGAGGTGAGAACACCAACTGTATGTTCCCAAAGCAGCTCGACTCAAAGTACTTAAACTAGTACACAAATCCATGCTGTCTGGTCATCTGGGGGCCACAGAGACTTCAGAACTTCTACTTCATTCCTTCTGGTGGCCTGACTGCAGGAGGCTTGTTAAAAAGGTATGTTATCTCTTGCGAGGTATGTGCTTGGAACAAGACGCCAAGAACTCATGCTCTAGGGTTGCTACAGCCCCTTCCAGACCCTGGGGATCTATAGCCATGGATTTTATAGTGGATCTACCCCCCTCAAAAGGGATGACTGCTGTCCTTGTGGTCGTGGATCGACTTACAAAGATGGCCCACTTCATCCCCATAGAAAAGATTCCCACCACTGAGCACACAGCAGAGTTAATTATCTAGGAAGTTTTCTGATTACACGGAATTCCGGATGATGTGGTCTCTGACAGAGGGATCCAGTTTATGTCAAGGTTCTGGAGACATTTCTGCACAGCTCTGGGTATTACCGTATATTTCTCCTCTGCCTTTCATCTGCAGTCTCACTGCTAGACAGAAAGAACAAATCAGACTTTGGAGCAATATCTCCTCTGCTTTATCTTCCCTCTACAGGATGACTGAGTGGAATATTTGTCAACAGCAGGGTTCACTTACAACAATGCTCAACACAATTCTACCACCCAGAGCCTGTTCTATTCCAACTACGGTACACATCCTGTCTTTATTCCTGGCTTCCCTATCAACACTCTGGTCCCAACGCTTAACCATAGACCGACGATGTTAGCAGAAACGCAGAAGCAATTAAAAGAAACCTTACAGGAAGTCTAGAATACCTACAAGAGGGCGTTTTACCCTCATCACTAAGCAGCTCCTACCTTCCAGGTTGGACAAAAGGTGTGGTTAGCCTCCAAGAACCTGAAGGCAAATGTACCCTCTCTCAAACTTGGGCAAAGATTCTTGGGACCTTTCCCAATTGCAGCAAGGGTTAGCCAGGTGATATTCTGGCTGAAGCTCCCAAGCAATCTGAGGATTCAACCTGTCTTTCATGTATTCTTACTATAACCTTTTCAAGAGAATACTCTTGTGGGAAGATACCGACTGACTCCCCCTCCTGTGAAAGTTCAGGGCCAGGGCGAATTTGTGGTAGAGAAGATTCTAGACTCCAGACTGGTAAAATACAGTACCTTGTGAAGTAGCAAGGATATGGGCCAGAGAAGAACTCCTGGAAGCCAGAGAAGAATGTGCATTCTCCAAGGCTCACAAAGGCGGTTTACAGGAGATACCTAGGGAAGCCAGCACCTGGGATGTCGGGAGTCCATCCTCAAAGAGGAGGGCTACTGTCAAGGCTCGATCCCACGACCTCTTGCATGCTAGTCGAGAGCTCTCTCCGCTAGGCTATCAGAACTTAAACTGTTCCATTGGTGAAACCTAGCCTTGTTCTTTATTTCCCATTTACCTAGTTCCTGCCTCCTGGTCCTGATCCCGCCTACGTTCCTGATTGCACTTCCTATATAAGCCTAGCCCTGCCACTCCTTCAGTGCATGATTATTGAGCTCCCAACCTATAATCGAGCTCCACTTCTACCTCATCCTCTCTACTGCAACCGAGACCACCTGCTAACGACCAAGCTTCCACTTGATTATGATTCCTGCCTCATCCTCTCTACTGCAACTGAGACCACCTGCTAACGATCTGGCTTCTACTTGACTACCATTCCTGTCTCATTCTCTTGTATTGCAACTGAGACCACCTGCTAATGACCGGGCTTCCATTTGACTACTCTCCAGTTCAGCTTGACTACTACACCTGGGCTCCAATCCAGCGCCATAAGACCTTAAATAAGGCTTTCTATTGAATGACAACTGGAAATTAATTATATTATAATCACTATTTCCCAAGTGTCCCTCACCCTGCACCACCACCACCGTCTGGTCTGTTGGTTAATAATAAGTCCAAAATGGCCCTCCCTCTAGTTGGCTCCCATGCAAGTTGGGTAAGGTAGTTATCTTCAATTGTTCTTAAGAACTTAATTGTGAGATTCATAGGTTTTATCTTCCCATAATATTTCTGGATAATTAAAGTCCCCCATAATAATTACTTCATTGTGGTTTGGCACCTTTTGTATTTGTCTTAGCAATAAGTTTTCAGTTCCTTCTGTTATTTTTGGTGGCCTACAGAAAACCCCTTTTAGGATTTTATTTCTTTTCCCTACCTGTATTTCTACCCATAGTGATTCCATGTGTTCATCTCCTACACTTCTGTCTTCTCATAATCTTGGCATTAAGTAGGATTTAACATACAGACATACCTCCCCCACCCCTTTTTCGGTTTCCATGGTCTCTTTTGAAGAGATTGTAACCCCGTAAGTTCACTGCCCAGTCACATTTTCCATCAAACCATGTTTCCGTTATTCCTATTATATCGCAGTTTTCTTCATACATTCTCGCTTCAAGCTCACTCATTTTACTGCTAAGACTTCTTGAAATTGTTGCTATACAATTTATGCAGTTGTGGTTATTGTTTGTATTTATTATGCTACTTATGGCCCTATTAGCTGGTCTATCAGTTCTAACTATACTAACCTCACCCCCTGCTTGACCCCCCCCCCCCCATTTCCATTCCTTAATCCCAGAACTCTGTCTACACTGTCTTCCCCCTATTTCTCTTGTTGCCCTCCTCCACAGTCCCTAGTTCAAACACTCCTCCAACCATCGAGCTATATTCTGCCCCAGCACAGCTGCACCCTCCCCATTGAGATGCAGCCCATCCCTATGGCAAAACCTGTAGCTGACAGCAAAGTCAGCCCAGTTCTCCAGGAACCTAAACTTCTCCTGCTTACACCAACTCTTGAACCACTTATTCGCCTCCCTAATCTCCCGCTGCCTTTCTGGTATGGCTCGTAGTACAAGTAGTATTTCCGAGAAAACTACCTTGGCGGACCTTGTGCTGAGCTTAGATCCTAGATCTCTGAAATTATTTTTAAGGGTCCTCCATCAACCTCTGACTTTGTCATTGGTGTTAATGTGCATCATGATTGCTTGATCCTCACCACCCCGTCCCAGTAATCTGTCAACTCAATCCGCAATGTGTCAAACTTGAGCACCAGGGAGGCAGCAGACCATTTATCATCCCGGTCTTTGTAGCAAATTGTCCTGTCCCCTTAAGTATTGAGTCCCCTGCTACCAGAACTTGTCTAGCCTGCCATACACTCCTGTTTTCCTCCTTACTGGAGCAGATAATCCCCTGGCATTTAGAAGACATGTTCTGCAGCAGTACTAACCCAGTAATGGCATTCCCTTCATCTGCCAACTTTGCAAACTTGTTGGGTTGTGCCAGTTCAGCACTAACCTCCCTGGTTCTTTTTCTTCTACCCCTCCTGTTGCCCAGCTAGCTGCCTGCTCATCCTGCTCTCCCAAACTACCATCCACCACACCTCTACCCCAACAAGTTTCTGTTTAGTGAGCAGCAAACTCCTTTCCATGTTGTCAATGTATTTCAGTGTTGTCAGCCGCTCATTTAGATCCAGGGTCTAGCCTTCAAAATACGCAATGTGCTTACATGTTTCGCAACAGTATGTAACCTCGATTGTCTGTTCAAGTACTGCATACATTACACAAGATGCAGACTGGATGGTATTGCCGAGCATGGAACATTCTAGTGGGGATCTGCAAATGATCTTATAGAAATTAACAAAATTCCACTAGATCACACTCCTCATGGGCCTCCGCCCGTTTGCGTTCACTCATGTGTCTCCGCCTATTTGTACTCACTGACATGTCTCCACCCATTCACGCCCAATGATGTGCCCACCACACGTTCACACTTAGGGTCATTCACATGAGCGTAGGTGTTTTTATGTTTGGCCACCGCCACCATAAAACCATATGAATAAGTGTTTTTTCGTGATCCCGGACAGCGTTTTCTCGCCCATTTACACAACCGTGAGCATGGTTTTTAGCAAAAAAATATGCTGCACCATGGAAAACCCTTGCTCTGCAAAGATCCTTGGGATGCCTTCCAATGCCTATATAAAGGCACCTGTAAGCTTTTTGAAGCGTTGGACGCTGCAAAATGCCTCCCTCTCCCTTTTTCCACTGCTCCTATAGGAGTCTATGGGACCTGCCAGTATATATTGGCCAAAAGATAGTTCCAGAACTATCTTTTTGGCCACCCTATATACGCCGGACATATTTTGGTTGCGTATGTTCTATTTTCCGCGGGTCAAGATTTTTACTCACCATATGATCACCCATGTGAACGAATGCATTGGAAACCAATACCTCAGATGGTCGCATATACGGTTGGGCTTAAAAACATGGCATATATGCGCTCATGTGAATAAGGCCTTACACTGACTCACGTGCGCACGGCTCGTTAACACTCACTTTAAAATATACGTATCTGCACAGCTCAGCAGCTCCTCATCGCTATGGTTGGGCTGGTGGATGACATCACTCACCAGGTGCCAGTCTGGTGTTGGGGCCTGCTCCTCTCTCTCTCCGGCGTCTGGCCTGCCGTTGACTTCCCTCTTAGGCACCAGTCCAGTGTTGGGGCCTGCTCCTCTCACTCACTGTCGTCCACCCTCCCTGGCTGGCTGCCAATGTCATCACTCCGAGGCGTCGGGCCCTGCTCCTCTAGTTCCCGCCGGATGTATCCTCTTCTTTTTACCACTAGCAGCTCTCCTACAGGTGCCGGTTTGCTTAGCGGCTCCACTGAGTTCTGGCAGGTGCATCCCTGCGTCCTGCTCCGCTTCCTGCTCCACTGGTTCCCATCTGATGTCACTTCCTGCGGAGCCCGGAAACCAGCAGTTCTGTCAATGTACATGTTAAATGCAAAAAAATGCTACATTAATGGCTTCTCTTCCTGAGAAAATGCACAGGAAGATGACGCATGCTGATGGTTTTTTTGCACGATTGAATCACGCACGCGAAATACACATGTAAATGAACTATTTAAATCAGTGGGCTCTATGTCCTTCATATTGAGTACACATTTTGGTGTGCACATATGCGTGCATATTACATGCTCACACATTGTATTGCAGGGCTTGTTCACATGAGTGATATTTTTGCGGACGTTTTGAGCAATAAGCACACAATTTGCACGAATATGAAATCTATTCTTCTGAATGGATTCATTCCCACTAGTGATTCTTTTCTTCATGGCATCGCTGCACAGTAAAAGAGATCTCAGCAGGTTCTATCGTTGGTTTTTCCCTTGCCATTGTTTTCAATGGGACCTTAAAAGCCATTGAATGACGTGCGATGCGCTGCGAGTGCGATGTGATGTTTCCCATTGAACACTTGCGATCCTTTCACATGTCTGGCTTACAGTTTTACAGAAGTAATGCGATACACTTGTGAATCAAAACTGCTTTGCATCGCTGTGAAGAACGCATGTTGACGAGCGCGATATTATGATGGATTGTTAGGAGGTCTGTTTATTTAATGGCAACATTTTGGGGTATTCATAACTTACACTTGCTACCGTACAGTGGTGACATAAATACCAAGTAGTCTTCATTCTGTAGGTGAGTGCAGTTACGGCAATACCATATGTTAGAGCGATTTAAAAATACGGTAAGGCAAAACTCTGGACACACCCGTTTTAACTGGTGAGAAATCTGAGTTCCATTGGGTAAAGCATTAATTGGGTGAGAGGCTGCGTTTTTGGTGGATTTTATATAGATCTACTTTTGTACAATAAAAGCATTTTTCATTTTTTTAAAAATTGCATGACTATATTTTTATTTTCCCACGGACTGAGCTCGGTGCTTTGTACTCACACCTCAGGCGAACATCTGCCAGCCGGCCCCTCGGTGTCATACAAGAGAGAAGGAAGTCATTTAGAGCACAAAGTGATGAGGATGGTGGGATAAAAATAACACAGAAACTGTTCCAAATTGATATTTTTTATTATTTTTAGCAACATAATCATCTAGGATTTTTTTTTTTTGGTAAATATGTTCTGATTTTAATGGCGCCGTTACATATAACTTATTACATCTGCCATTCACCATCTATATATATAAAATTGAATGTATGTCTGTGTGCGTGCGTACGTGTCTGTCTATTTGTCCTTTATGCGCTACTACACCATTCATCCGATCGCCATGAAACTTTGGGAAGTTGTTGAGTACACTCCTGGGAAGATTATAGGCATAGTACAACTATCCTACGATTAATGGCGCGCGCGCGAGCGTCGTCGAAAGTTACACCCCCCCCCCCCCACGTAGATCGTTCGATTTCCATCACTGCCACTAATTCTCTCACTTCCCAATGTAGTAGAAACATGAAATTTGGCACGGGCATTGATTATGTCATAAATAGGAAACGCTAATGGGTCCCAACTCGATTATTCAATTGTAAGCGCCAAAGAATTAGCGTCCAAATTTTACGTACGGAAACTAATTTTCTCGCTTCCCAATGTCATAGAAACGTGAAATTTGGCACGAACATTGATTATGTCATAAATAGGAAAAGCTAATCGGTCCCAACTCGATTATTCAATTCTATGCGCCAAAGAATTAGCGTCCACATTTTACGTACGGAATCGAATTCTCTCGCTTCCCAATGTCGTAGAAACATAAAAATTTGGCAGGAGCATTGATTATGTCATAAATAGGAAAAGCTAATGGATCCCAACTCGATTATTCAATTCTATGCGCAAAAGAGTTAGCGTCCAAATTTTGCGTACGGAATGTAATTTTCTCACATAGAAACTTGAAATTTGGCACGGGCATTGAATATGTCACAAATAGGAAAAGCTAATCGGTCCCAACTCCATTATTCAATTCTAAGCGCCAAAGAATTAGCGTCCAAATTTTACGTACGGAATCTAATTTTCTCGCTTCCCAATGTCGTAGAAACATGAAATTTGGCACGAGTATTGATTATGTCATAAATAGGAAACGCTAATGGGTCCCAACTCGATTATTCAATTGTAAGCGCCAAAGAATTAGCGTCCAAATTTTACGTACGGAAACTAATTTTCTCGCTTCCCAATGTCATAGAAACGTGAAATTTGGCACGAACATTGATTATGTCATATATAGGAAACGCTAATCGGTCCCAACTCGATTATTCAATTCTATGCGCCAAAGAATTAGCGTCCACATTTTACGTACGGAATCGAATTCTCTCGCTTCCCAATGTCGTAGAAACATGAAATTTGGCAGGAGCATTGATTATGTCATAAATAGGAAAAACTAATGGGTCCCAACTCCATTATTCAATTCTATGCGCCAAAGAATTAGCGTCCAAATTTTTACGTACGGAATCTAATTTTCTCGCTTCCCAATGTCATAGAAACGTGAAATTTGGCACGAGCATTATGTCATAAATAGGAAAAGCTAATGGGTCCCAACTCCATTATTCAATTCTATGTGCCAAAGAATTAGCGTCCAAATTTTACGTACGGAATGTAATTTTCTCACTTTCCGGTGTCATAGAAACGTGAAATTTGGCACGAGCATTGATTATGTCATAAATAGGAAAAGTTAATGGGTCCCAACTCGATCATTTAATTCTATGCGCAAAAGAATTAGCGTCCAAATTTTACGTACGGAATCTAATTTTCTCGCTTCCCAATGTCATAGAAACGTGAAACTTGGCAGGAGCATTGATTATGTCATAAATAGGAAAAGCTAATGGGTCCCAACTCCATTATTCAATTCTATGCGCCAAAGAATTAGCGTTCAAATTTTACGTACGGAATGTAATTTTCTCACTTTCCGGTGTCATAGAAACGTGAAATTTGGCACGAGCATTGATTATGTCATAAATAGGAAAAGTTAATGGGTCCCAACTCGATCATTCAATTCTATGCGCAAAAGAATTAGCGTCCAAATTTTACGTACGGAATCTAATTTTCTCGCTTCCCAATGTCATAGAAACTTGAAATTTGGCACGAGCATTGAATATGTCATAAATAGGAAAAGCTAATGGGTCCCAACTCGATTATTCAATTCTATGCGTAAAAGAGTTAGCGTCCAACTTTTGCGTACGGAATGTAATTTTCTCACATAGAAACTTGAAATTTGGCACGGGCATTGAATATGTCACAAATAGGAAACGCTAATGGGTCCCAACTCGATTATTCAATTCTATGCGCAAAAGAATTAGCGTCCAAATTTTACGTACGGAATCTAATTTTCTCGCTTCCCAATGTCATAGAAACGTGAAATTTGGCACGGGCATTGAATATGTCATAAATAGGAAAAGTTAATGGGAAGTTGTTGAGTACACTCCTGGGAAGATTACTGGCATAGTACAACTATCCTACGATAGGTGGGGTGCGTGCGAGCGTCGTCGACAGTTATGCCCCCCCAGACAAAGATCGTTTGATTTCCATCTCAAGCACAAAAGCAAAAGGCATTACGACCAACGGGAGGCGTGTTCAATTACAAAATAATGCATCCGCCGAACGTTTCGCAAGACAATTGCTGGATATTGAGAATGATGAGGTAACATGAAAGCTGTGCTGTGATTGGTTGCTATATATTATACCGCTGAGGTAACATGAAAGCTGTGCTGTGATTGGTTGCTATTTTTTATATTGCTGAGGCAGAATAAAAGTTGCGCTGTGATTGGTTGTTATTTCTCTTACTGCTGACGTAACATGAAAGCTGCGCTGTGATTCGAATTCTCTCGCTTTCCAATGTAATAGAAACTTAAAATTTGCCACGAGCATTGATTATGTCATAAATAGGAAAAGCTAATGGGTCCCAACTCCATTATTTAATTCTATGCGCAAAAGAATAAGCGTCCAAATTTTACGTACGAAATGTAATTTTCTCACTTTCCGGTGTCATACAAACGTGAAATTTGGCACGAGCATTGATTATGTCATGAATAGGAAAAGTTAATGGGTCCCAACTCGATTATTCAATTCTATGCGCAAAAGAATTAGCGTCCAAATTTTACGTACGGAATCGAATTCTCTCGCTTCCCAATGTAATAGAAACGTGAAATTTGGCAGGAGCATTGATTATGTCACAAATAGGAAAAGCTAATGGGTCCCAACTCGATTATTCAATTCTATGCGCAAAAGAGTTAGCGTCCAAATTTTGCGTACGGAATGTAATTTTTTCACATAGAAACTTGAAATTTGGCACGGGCATTGAATATGTCACAAATAGGAAAAGCTAATGGGTCCCAACTTGATTATTCAATTTTAAGCGCAAAAGAATTAGCGTCCAAATTTTACGTACGGAATCTAATTCTCTCGCTTCCCAATGTCATAGAAACTCGAAATTTGGCACAAGCATTAATTATGTCATAAATAGGAAAAGTTAATGGGTCCCAACTCGATTATTCAATTTTAAGCGCAAAACAATTGGCGTCCAAATTTTACGTACGTAATCGAATTTTCGCGCTTCCCGATGTAATAGAAACTTGAAATTTGGCACGAGCATTGACTATGTCATAAATAGGAAAAGTTAATGGGAAGTTGTTGAGTACACTCCTGGGAAGATTACTGGCATAGTACAACTATCCTACGATAGGTGGCGCGCGCGCGTGTGCGAGCGTCGTCGACAGTTATGCCCCCCCAGACAAAGATCGTTTGATTTCCATCTCAAGCACAAAAGCAAAAGGCATTACGAGCAACGGGATGCGTGTTCAACTACAAAATGATGCATCCGTCGAACGTATCACAAGACAATTGCTGGATATTGAGAATGCTGAGGTAAAATAAAAGCTGTGCTGTGATTGGTTGCTATATATTATACCGCTGAGGTAAAATGAATGCTGCGCTGTGATTCGTTGCTATTTTTTATATTGCTGAGGCAGAATAAAAGTTGTGCTGTGATTGGTTGTTATTTCTCTTACTGCTGACGTAACATAAAAGCTGCACTGTGATTGGTTGTTATATTTTATACTGCTGAGGTAACATATAAGCTGCGCTGTGATTGGGTGTTATATATTATAAAGCTGAGGTAACATGAAAGCTGCGCTGTGATTGGTTGTTATATATTATACCACTGAGGTAACCTAAAAAAGCTGCGCTGTGATTGGTTGTTATCTAGATATATAAAAACGAATGTATGTCTGTCTGTCTTCGCAGCAACGCGCGACGGGTAAGCTAGTGTGACATAAATAAAGGCTCTTGTCCATAGACTTTCACCATGTATTACATGTGCGTTGCACAGCCGCATGATACTAGGTGAATGGAGTCAATGAAAGTTAATGGACTCTCATTAATTTATGCGTATGTGCGTGCAGACACACCTTATACACAGAGGAATAGATCGCAGCATGCTCTATTCTCTGTGTACCACACAGCATGAGCCCTGTACATATGTATAGACAGCATATGCAATGCTGTCCATACGCAATACATTGAGTATAGGTGGCATTTTCATACGCAACCGGCTATGAAATATTTTTAAAGTCACACTGCCCATGACCCCATGCGATACCCGGGCATGCGCTGCACACTCACAGTTTCTGATGGCTCTCTGCTGGAAGACCCGGTGTTTTACAGATACTGCCGTGGACATGAGACGTAACATGTAGCCTTCATTCTGCAGGTCAGTACAGTTACAGCAATACCAAATTTATACTTTTTTTTTTTGTACTTTTGTGCAATGCAAGCATTTTTTTATAAAAATAAATATTTTGCATTAATATATTAGAACATTTTTATTTTTCCATCGCCTTAGCTGAGTGATGGATAGTTTTTATGGGGAAATACGTATTTTTTATGGCTATCGTTTTAGGGTCCATGCAGCGTTGATCCTTCTATTTTCAGGAAATGTGATGTGTCCTTTTAAGTGATTTTCTTCATATAGTAAACCAACGGGTAGTGGATTTTTAAAAAATTTTTTACATTCTATTAATTTTTTTATCAATTTTTTTATTTTGTTTTTTAGTCAATGAACAATGAAATAAATGTAATAAAAACTCTAATCTGTGCACCGGGATTTCATATGCAAATAGAAGTCAATATGTATAGATAAGTAAAAAGTATGAAAACCTAAAGTCAAAGCCTGATGTTATTAAATGGGACAAGAAAACAAGAAGCGGGAGAAGGAGTTGTAGGAATAGAAGACTCAATCTTCTTCTCAAATTATTATTTTTTCCTCCTGTCACGGCACATAAACTGTTAAAGGGGTTGTCTCATGAAATCAAGTGGGGTTATACACTTCTGTATGTCCATATTAATGCACTTTGTAGTGTACATCGTGCATTAAATATGAGCATATTACCTGTTCCGTTGCTAGCGTCCTTGTCGCCATGGTGCCGTCTAATTTCAGCGTCTAATCGCCCGATTAGACGCGCTTGCGCAGTCCGGTCTTCTCCCTGGTGAATGGGGCCGCTCGTGCCGGAGAGCTGGTCCTCGTAGCTCCGCCCCGTCACGTGTGCCGATTCCAGCCAATTAGGAGGCTGGAATCGGCAATGGACCGCACAGAGCCCACGGTGCACCATGGGAGAAGACCCACGGTGCATCATGGGTGAAGATCCCGGCGGCCATCTTAGTAAGGTAAGGAAGAAGTCGCCGCAGCGCGGGGATTCGGGTAAGTACTAAACTTTTTTTTTTTTTTAACACATGCATTGGGTTTGTCTCGCGCCGAACGGGGGGGCTATTGAATAAAAAAAAAACCGTTTTGGCGTGAGACAACCCCTTTAAGTTTCAGAATGCAATAAGTGTATGTATTTCTTATCTGATTGGACTATTGAACCTTACATAGAAGCTAAAACCTATGCTATGTAGTCTCAGAATCAAGGATCATAAGATAAGAGAAACCAGCAGAAAAATAGCAATACTAAATTATGTTAGCATAAGAACATAGTTAGTAAAAATAAGAACAATAAAGTTTTATTAACTATTTTTAAAAAAAATAAAAGTTAAAAAAAAACCTTTTGCCATATTTACTATAAAAAAAATCTAAATAATAATTTAAAAAATACATATTTGGTATTGCTGCATTCATAAAAGTCCATTCTATTAAAGAAATGCATTATTTACTGCGCAGTGAGTGAACGTCGTCCGAAAAATAATTAAAAACCGCCAGAATTGCGCTTTTTTGGTCACATTGTTACCAAGAAAAAATCTTATAAAAAGTGATCAAAATGTCTTATGTATTCCAAAATGGTACCAACAGAAACTGCAGGACATCCCACACAAAATGAGCCCCAACACAACTATATTGATGGAAAAGTAAAAAAGTTATTGTTCGCAGAAGATAGAAACAGAAAATTATTTTTAAAAATTAAATATCTTTAAAAAAATATATAAGTAGTACGGCAAAAAAAACCAACTATATACAAGTTTGGTATCGTAGTAATCGTACTGACCCATAGAATAAAGTTATCGTGTCACTTTTGTTGCGCCGTAGAAACAAGATGCACTGAAAGATGGCGGAATGTCATTTTTTTTCCAATTCTCTCCACTTTTTTTTTTCAGGAAATTATATTGTACATTAAATAGTACTATTAAAAAATACAACTTGTCCCACAAAAAACAAGCCCTCATACAGCGATGTCGATGGATAAATAAAGGAGTTATGATTTTTTAAAAGGGGGGAAGAAAAAATGAAAATGGTAAAAAGCAAAAAAGTGTGGTCACTAAGAGGTTAAGTAACATCGCTGAAAAATGCCAATCAAAAGCGTCACCTCTAGAGATGAGCGAGCGTACTCGTCCGAGCTTGATACTCGTTCGAGTATTAGGGTGTTCGAGATGCTCGTTACTCGAGACGAGCACCACACGATGTTCGAGTTACTTTCACTTTCATCTCTGAGACATTAGCGCGCTTTTCTGGCCAATAGAAGCACAGGTAAGGCCTTACAACTTCCTCCTGTGACGTTCAAGCCCTATCCCACCCCCCTGCAGTGAGTGGCTGGGGAGATCAGGTGACACCCGAGTATTAAAATCTGCTCCGCCCGCGGCTCTCCACAGATGCATTCTGACATAGATCAGGGAAAGTGCTGTCTTGCTTTAGCTGCTATAGGGAGAGCGTTAGGTGTTATATTCGTCTTGAAGAACCCCAACGGTCCTTCTTAGGGCCACATCTGACCGTGTGCAGTACTGTTGAGGCTGCTTTTAGCAGTGTTGCACAATTTATTTTTTTTTGTATATCGGGCATGCAGACCATTGCGTCCTCAGTCTGCAGTCATTTTACTCAGTATAGGGGCAGTACTGGTGAGGCAGGGACAGTGGGAAAGGTGAAAGAGATATACTGTCTATATAGGCAGTGGGCTTTTTCAAAAAAATTGGGGAAAAATACTATATTTGGGCTGCCTGTGACCGTTTTCAGTGTACTGCGTGTCTGCTGGGGGTAGTAGTCCTAATTAATACGCAGCTAAGCGTTACAGCAGGCTTGCGCAAAATTGTTTTCTGGCTCTGCTGTGCCCGTTACATCACCGCCGTCATAGCGCCAGAGGGAAACAGTATACGTAATATACGCTGCATACAGTATCTGTCTGGTGTTTCAGCTCACCATTTAAAAAAATAGAAGCAAAACACTTAAGGCCTACCACTGCCCTTTGGCCACTTGACGGCTTCTGCGCTGTGAATTCCACTAGCTCAGTCATACGCACCTACGTCTCACTACAGGCGTGCGCAAAATTGTTTCCTGGCTCTGCTGTGCATTCCGTAAGCGAAGTCAGCCTCCAACCACAGGCCAATAAGCGGCACATTTAATTACAGCGTTCTGTTTCTGCTCTACTCGTAATACACCATGCTGAGGGGTAGGGGTAGGCCTAGAGGACGTGGATGCGGGCGAGGATGCGGAGGCTCAAGTCAGGGTGTGGGCACAGGCCGAGCTCCTGATCCAGGTGTATCGCAGCCGACTGCTGCAGGATTAGGAGAGAGGCACGTTTCTGGCGTCCCCACATTCATCTCACAATTAATGGTTCCACGCGGTAGACCTTTATTAGAAAATGAGCAGTGTGAGCAGGTCCTGTCGTGGATGGCAGAAAGTGCATCCAGCAATCTATCGACCACCCAGAGTTCTGCGCCGTCCACTGCTGCAACTCTGAATCCTCTGGCTGCTGCTCCTCCTTCCTCCCAGCCTCCTCACTCCATGAAAATGACACATTCTGAGGAGCAGGCAGACTCCCAGGAACTGTTCTCGGGCCCCTGCCCAGATTGGTCAGCAATGGTTCCTCTCCCACTGGAGGAGTTTGTCGTGACCGATGCCCAACCTTTGGAAAGTTCCCGGGGTCCGGGGGATGAGGCTGGGGACTTCCGGCAACTGTCTCAAGAGCTTTCAGTGGGTGAGGAGGATGATGACGATGAGACACAGCTGTCTATCAGTGAGGTAGTAGTAATTTCAGTAAGTCCGAGGGAGGAGCGTACAGAGGATTCGGAGGAAGAGCAGCTGGACGATGAGGTTACTGACCCCAGCTGGTTTGCTAAGCCTACTGAGGACAGGTCTTCAGAGGGGGAGGCAAGTGCAGCAGCAGGGCAGGTTGGAAGAGGCGGTGCGGTGGCCAGGGGTAGAGGCAGGGCCAGATCGAATAATCCACCAACTGTTTACCAAAGCGCCCCCTCACACCATGCCACCCTGCAGAGGCCGAGGTGCTCAAAGGTGTGGCAGTTTTTCACTGAGAGTGCAGACGACCAACGAACAGTGGTGTGCAAGGTTTGTCGCGCCAAGATCAGCCGGGGAGCCACCACCACCAACCTCACCACCACCAGCATGCGCAGACATATGATGGCCAAGCACCCCACAAGGTGGGACGAAGGTTTGCACCACTGACTCTCCCCCTGTGCCCCAACCTGCCACTGAGATCCAACCCCCCTCTCAGGACACAGGCACTACCGTCTCCCGGCCTGCACCCACACCCTCACCTCCGCTGTCCTCGGCCCCATCCAGCAATGTCTCTCAGCGCAGCGTCCAGCCGTCGATAGTGCAACTGTTTGAGCGCAAGCGCAAGTACGCTGCCACGCACCCGCACGCTCAAGCGTTAAACGTGCATATAGCCAAATTCATCAGCCTGGAGATGCTGCCATATAGGCTTGTGGAAACGGAGGCTTTCAAAAACATGATGGCGGCGGCGGCCCCGCGCTACTCGGTTCCCAGTCGCCACTACTTTTCCCGATGTGCCGTCCCAGCCCTGCACGACCACGTCTCCCGCAACATTGTACGAGCCCTCACCAACGCGGTTACTGCCAAGGTCCACTTAACAACGGACACGTGGACAAGCACAGGCGGGCAGGGCCACTATATCTCCCTGACGGCACATTGGGTGAATTTAGTGGAGGCTGGGACCGAGTCAGAGCCTGGGACCGCTCACGTCCTACCCACCCCCAGAATTGCGGGCCCCAGCTCGGTGCTGGTATCTGCGGCGGTGTATGCTTCCTCCACTAAACCACTCTCCTCCTCCTCCTTCTCCTACGCAACCTCTGTCTCGCAATCAAGATGTGTCAGCAGCAGCACGTCGCCAGCAGTCGGTGTCGCGCGGCGTGGCAGCACAGCGGTGGGCAAGCGCCAGCAGGCTGTGCTGAAACTACTCAGCTTAGGAGAGAAGGGGCACACGGCCCACGAACTGCTGCAGGGTCTGATAGAGCAGACCGACCGCTGGCTTTCGCCGCTGAGCCTCCAACCGGGCATAGTCGTGTGTGACAACGGCCGTAACCTGGTGGCGGCTCGGCAGCCTCACGCACGTGCCATGCCTGGCCCACATCTTTAATTTGGTGGTTCAGCGCTTTCTGAAAAGCTACCCACGCTTGTCAGACCTGCTCGGAAAGGTGCGCCGGCTCTGCGCACATTTCCGCAAGTCCAAGACCGATGCTGCCACCCTGCGGACCCTGCAACATCGGTTTAATCTGCCAGTGCACCGACTGCTGTGCGACGTGCCCACACGGTGGAACTCTACGCTCCACATGTTAGCCAGGCTCTATGAGCAGCGTAGAGCTATAGTGGAATACCAACTCCAACATGGGCGGCGTAGTGGGAGTCAGCCTCCTCAAGAAGAGTGGGCCTGGTTGGCAGACATCTGCCAGGTCCTTGGAAACTTTGAGGAGTCTACCCAGATGGTGAGCGGCGATGCTGCAATCATTAGCGTCACCATTCCTCTGCTATGCCTCTTGAGAAATTTCCTGCAAAGCATAAAGGCAGACGCTTTGCGCTCGGAAACGGAGGCGGGGGAAGACAGTATGTCGCTGGATAGTCATAGCACCCTCATGTCTATATATCAGCGCGTTGAGGAGGAGGAGGAGGAGGGGGAGGAGCATGAAGAGGAGGGGGAAGAGACAGCTTGGCCCACTGCTGAGGGTCCTCCGTGACGCCTCTGCCCCCTACAACTACTGGGTGTTGAAGCTGGACACGTGGCCTGAACTCGCGCTGTATCCCCTGAAGGTGCTTGCTTGTCCTGCGGCTAGCGTCTTTTCAGAGAGGGTGTTTAGTGCGGCTGGGGGAATCCTCACGGATAAGCATACCCGCCTGTCAACCGACAGTGCCGACAGGCTTACACAAAGCCTGGATTTCCACAGACTTCTCTTCTCCACCAGCAGACAGCAGCGGTACCTAAACAATACGTAGGCTGCACCCGCAGATGGAAGCATCGTTCTCTATCACCATCAAAAACGGGGACCTTTTAGCTTCATCAATCTGTGTATTATATTCATCCTCCTCCTCCTGCTCCTCCTCCTGAAACCTCACGTAATCACGCTGAACGGGCAATTTTTCTTAGGCCCACAAGGCTCAGTCATATTACTTTAGTAAACAATGTTTATACGTTTCAATTCTCATTAAAGCGTTGAAACTTGCTCCGGAACCAATTTTTATTTTAACTGGGCTGCCTACAAGCCTAGTTACAAATTAAGCCACATTAACCAAAGCGATTAATGGGTTTCACCTGCCCTCTTGGTTGGGCATGGGCAATTTTTCTGAGGTACATTAGTACTGTTGGTACACAAATTTTTTTGGGTCCTCACCTACAGTGTAATCCTAGTCATTTTTATGGGCTTCGCCTGCACTCATGGTACAGCAAGGTGTGTGGGGTTAGCCTACACTTTTGCTACATAAATGTAACTGGGGCCTTGTCTAAACTGCAACTACTGAAATGTGAAAGAGACTGTTATCTCCCTAAACTGCTGCAACGGGAATGTTACTGTGGCCTGTCTTGACTGCTACTACTACTGAAATGGAACTAATACTGTGCTCCCCCTATACTGCTGCTTCGGAATTGTTACTGTGGCCTGTCTTACTGCTACTATTACTGAAATGGAACTAAGACTGTGCTCCCCCTATACTGCTGCTAGTGATATGTTATTGGGGCCTGTCTGGACTGCTACTACTACTGAAATGGAGCTAATACTGTGCTCCCCCTATAATGCTGCTAGTGATATGTTACTGGTGCCTGTCCCTAATGCTACCGCTGAAATGTTACTAATTCTGGGCTCTACCTATACCGCTGCTAATGCTATGTTACTGGGGTGTGGAAATGGAGGTTTCCCAAAGACATGATGGTGGCGAGGCCATTTGCCACCAACGCGGTTACTGTTAAGGTGTATATAACCACGGACACGTGGAGAGGACACGTAGTGCCTCCAAAACATCCCCCTCCTCCTCCGACAATGAAAACATTCTTGGCAAATACCTTTGCATTGTTCCGTCTGGTGGCAGTCCAAGAATTTCACCTTTACCGACACAACAAGAGAGCCCCCCCACCATCCCCCCGCCACGGCCCACTTAATCCTGGCCACATTCCGAAAACCAACTAAATAAAACCGCGCTACTAGGTCCGCAGTCGCCACCACATTCCGACCAACACGGTTACTGTTAAGGTACATATTACCAGTCTGACTGGGGCATGCACTGTGGGCCGAAGCACACCTGTATTGTATGTGACGTTAGCTCTGCTGAGCAGGGCACTGCAATGGGATACATTTATGTACCGCCGATGGGTTCCAGGGAGCAACCCATGCTGACTTCACATTAGGGATTTGTACCTGCCAGTGTCTATGTACTAAAAACCCCGGTCAGACTGGGGCATGCAGTGTGGGCCGAAGACCACCTGCATTTAATCGGACGTTACCTCAGCTGTGATGGGCACTGCAATGGGATATATTTATGTACCGCCGGTGGCTTCCTGGGACCCACCCATGCTGTCGGTCCACACAGAGTTGTAACTGCATGTGTCTACTCATAAAGAACCCCAGTCTGACTGGGGCATGCAGTGTGGGCCGAAGCCCACCTGCATTAAACCTGACGTTACCTCAGCTGTGCTGGGCACTGCAATGGGATTTATTTATGTACAGCCGGTGGGTTCCAGGGAGCCACCCATGCTGTGGGTCCACAGGGACTTCACATTGGGGATTTGTACCTGCCTGTGTCTATGAATTAAAAACCCCGGTCAGGTTGGGGCATGCAGTGTGGGCCGAAGCCCACCTGCATGTAATCTGACGTTAGCTTTGCTGTCCAGGGCACTGCAATGGGATATATTTATGTACCGCCGGTGGCTTCCTGGGACCCACCCATGCTGTCGGTCCACACAGAGTTGTAACTGCATGTGTCCACTTCTAAAGAACCCCAGTCTGACTGGGGCATGCAGTGTGGGCCGAAGCCCACCTGCATTAAACCTGACGTTACCTCAGCTATGCTGGGCACTGCAATGGGATTTATTTATGTACTGCCGGTGGGTTCCAGGGAGCCACCCATGCTGTGGGTCCACAGGGACTTCACAATAGGGAGTTGTACCTGCCTGTATCTACTTATAAAAAAACCCAGTGTGACTGGGGCATGCAGTGTGGGCTGAAGCCCACCTGCATTTAATCTGACGTTAGCTCTGCTGTTCAAGGCACTGCAATGGGATACATTTATGTACAGCCGGTGGGTTCCAGGGAGCCACCCATGCTATGGGTGCACACGGAATTCCCATTGCGGAGTTGTACCTGCCTGTGACTATTTATAAAAAACCCCGGTCTGACTGGGGCATGCAGACACCTTGACAGAATGAATAGTGTGTGGCACATAGGTTCCCCATTGCTATGCCCACGTGTGCAGCTCCTGATGGAGGTGGCACAGGATTGGATTTCTCATTGCTTCTGTACAGCATTGTGGGCTATCGCCCCACCCCTTTTAAAGAGGGTCGCTGCCTAGCCGTGCCAACCCTCTGCAGTGTGTGCCTGCGGTTCCTCCTCATGGCAGACGCACTTATAAATAGACATGAGGGTGGTGTGGCTACGAGGCCAGCATGTGGCATGAGGGCAGCTGAAGGCTGCGCAGGGACACTTTGGTGTGCGCTGCGGACGCGCAGGGTCGTGCGAGGGGGGGGGGGGGCTGTGGGCAGCATGTAACCCAGGAGAAGTGGCAGCGGAGTGTCATGCAGGCAGTGATTGTGCTTTGTTGGAGGTAGTGTGGTGCTTAGCTAAGGTATGCATTGCTAATGAGGGCTTTTCAGAAGTAAAAATTGTTGGGAGGGGGGGGCCACTCTTGCCGCTATTGTGGCTTAATAGTGGGACCTGGGAACTTGAGATGCAGCCCAACATGTAGCTCCTTGCCTGCCCTATCCGTTTCTGTGTCGTTCCCATCACTTTCTTGAATTTCCCAGATTTTTACAAATGAAAACCTTAGCGAGCATCGGCGATATACAAAAATGCTCGGGTCGCCCATTGACTTCAATGGGGTTTGTTACTCGAAACGAACCCTCGAGCATCGCGAAAAGTTCGTCTCAAGTAACGAGCACCCAAGCATTTTGGTGCTCGCTCATCTCTAGTCAACTCTTAAGAGAACTCACAGATTTGTAATTAGGGTGAGCTTCTCAATATGAGGCCACAAATATAAAGATTTTAAGCATGACCTTTCTCATGTTCCTCTGTGCACGACTGGTGAAGTTTGATGAAAGTCTCCAGCTAGGAGAACCGTAACACCCCCCATTAAGCTATAATTTACCCTTATATCTTTGAGCTTTCTCCTGAGCGCTGCCCCTCCACCTTTATGAATCATTGTGCATTCATCCCATACTATTAGCTTTTAAAAAAGTTTTTTTCCTAATTTTTAATTTGTGTCTCCTCCCTTTCAGTTTCATCCCATTGCTTCTAGTCTTTCCTTGTGCAGATGAGAATAGGGCTGATCCCTCTGCACTGTGACAGCCCATCAGATATTTGTAGACCGCTATTAAGTCTCTGCTCAGCCTTCTTTTTTGCAAGCTAAACATTCCCAGATCCTTTAACTGTTCCTCATAGGACATGATTTGCAGACCGCTCACCATCTTGGTAATTCTTCTCTGAACTTGCTCCAGTTTGTCGATGTCTTTTTTTTAAAGTGGGGTGCTCAGAACTGGACACAGTATTCCAGATGAGGTCTGACTAAGGAAGAGTAGAGGGTAATAATTACTTCACGTGATCTAGACTCTATGCTTCTGTTAATGCATCCCAGAATTGTGTTTGCCTTTTTGACTGCTGCATCACATTATTGACTCATGTTCAGTCTATGATCTATTAGTATACCAAGTCTTTTTCACGTGTGCTGCTGCTTAGATAATGGGGTGATAGAGAATGTAGAGGGGCTGAAGATGTGCACAGTATGGAGAGGTGGAGAGTGTGGGATGCTATACACAGACAATGGTCAAAATTGAGCCGTATAGTAGCTGAATTGGTATGACCGCTGGGGGCAGTTGATAAAGGCTTGCAGGGATTGCAATCAGTAGGACAGGGAGCATGTAATCAGGGGGAGTGAAGAGGGTTTAGGTTTAGGAGATATGGTATGCCTTCCCGAAGAGGTGTGTTTTTTAGAGCATGCCTGAAGTTTCGTGTGTCAAGGATTGCCTGGATAGTTTTGGGTAGTGCATTCCAGAGGATTGGTGCTGCCTTGGAGAAGTCCTGGAGGCGGGAATGAAAGGTTAGAGTTAAAGGGGCGCCTAATCTGATTTTGTTAGCGAAATGGAGGGTGCAGGCGGGGGGTGGTCGATTGAGATGAGGGATGCAATGTAGGGTGGCGCAATGCTATTGACAGCTTTATGGATAAGGGTGGTAAGTTTAAATTGAATTCTGTAATTGATGGGCAGCCAATGCAGTGACTGGCACAGAAAAGAGGCATCTGAATAGCGGTTGAGGTTTCGCATGCTAAGACCTCACCTGAGTGTGAAATGCATTGTTTTATTGGGCAGTGTGTCCCTTGCTTTATAGTCCTCCATAAATAATGTCTTATATCTTACACTGAAGTTGTAGAACCTTTCCCATGTGATCACAGCTGTATATTACTGTGTGCGACCCTTCCTAGTATATGACACTATAGTGATGAGATGGAGGGGAGATGCCCCTGCTGGGCTCAGTGGTGGAATACGGTTCTTACCCTTATCATCCATAAAAGGGTCATTCTCAAAAACTAAAAATGTCAACAAATTCCACAAAGTCCGGGATCCACTGTGTGGTTCTCCCCTCACTACTTATACATATAATAGATACCAGCTCTCCCTCATCTCCATCAGTACTGAGGAAACATCATCTAAAGGAAGAAGATTGGTCCAAATACATTGTATACATGTAACTTATACAAGGAACCTTGTATGAGCAGTTAGATACAAGTTATATGTATCAGTGTGAAATGCTCTATGTACACCGGTGAAATTGTTAAAGGGGTTCTGTCACTAAAAAAGAAAAATGCTCTACTTATCTATTCCTCCCCCATCAGTCTACTTACAAGATCTTCAGCTCCCTTATCTTCTCCTGTCTCCTGCAGTCCAGGGTGTCACTTCACCTCCACTTGCCTGATTCTGCTCCTTCCTCCTTCAGTCTGCCACTGTATGTTATGTCACAGCTCACAGGCCAGCAGGAGGACTTCCTATCTTCTTCAGAGATTGCTCATGCGAGCTATCTCTGAAATAGATTACAATTCCTTCCCAGGCAGTGAAGTTACAGCATAGGGACCTGACCTTCACTGACCCAGCAGGAAGGAGTTTGTGATGAGCAGCCTTCACAACAAGCTGGGCTCAGCCTGCAGTGAGCTGACCTGGGGCAGTGGAGAAGCTCAACCAGGAGAAGATGTGATAAGGAGACTAACAGGGAAGGAATAGGTAAGTTTAGATAAAAAAAATTTTTATGACAAAACCCCTTTAAATAAATAGTTCAGATTAGGTAGAGTTAAAATGAGTCGTATATGACCACACCCATTCAATAAATCGGACGACACATGCTGAGTTTAGTCAAAGGGAAAAGCAGCTCGTGAACTGCCCCCCCATCATCTTTTATAATGAATAAAAGTAGGCGTTACAAAAAGGATAGAAAATAGGAGGGTTTACAAGTATGACAAAATCAAAGTACATGACTAAATACATTCTGGGCAGTAAAATAATCTTCCCAGGCTCAGAAATGGTCTACGTGATGTTAAAATCAGGACTTGGCAAAAGATGTCCAACATCTGGTGCCCTTTCACAATACTTGCACCATAAATGACCAATACAAACACCATTAATTATAAGCAGGAGGTTTCTTGTGACAATAATCGTAGGCGAGACAAACCAATTCTTGGGCGGGCAATGTGTATCTAAAATTCCAAGAAATTGTACTATGTTAAAAGGTCAGCATGACCCCACTGAAGTCTTCAAGACATCAACCCTTGTTAAAGGGGAATACATTTCTCTAACAATTCCCTCTTTTTATTGTCTCAAGATATCCTGGCACCATGCCTTAATGATGGCAAGGAAAATCTCATATCCCTTCCTATCAAGGCCCACACCGAGGACTGTCAAGAGATCGTCCTCCGAATCCTCAACCCCCTGTCCTCCAAGCTGATTCAGGCCTTCGGTGTCCCTGAGGTTACCACTGACCACTTCCAATAGTATGAGGAATTAAGCCATGGGAAGATTATATATATATATATATATATATATATATATATATATATATATAAAATAGATATATACTAATATATATGCTAATATAAAGTTGCTATTATATGGTTATTCTGTTAGCCCATAAAAAATATAAGTCCCACAATAGTCCATTGTATATTCCTGTGTACAGTCCAATATGTATAAGTTCTGTGGCTCTTTATGATGAGGGTAGGTGTCCACAGTACGTGCAGTTGTCAAACTTTTGCAAAGTATGTTTTCCACACAAGGCAAATAAGGGAGATGGAATAAATCCTCCACAGTGCCACCTATTGAAAGGCAGCATTCCTTCGAGTCAAAGTGGGACTTTTTATACAAGTCTTCTTACAATGACTGGGAATCAAAAGCAAATTTGCATATTACCCAAAGGAGCGTGCGTGGCCATTTGAGTCTCCTCACTTAGTTTATATTATATAGTTGCTCTCCCTAAGGAGAAAAGAGCGTTTCTGACCCCCTTCCACACAAGGTACATGGCAGCTTAGCAGTGGTCAGAACAGTCAGATCATGCTCAGCAGGGGTAAACTGCTCCACAAGTTTCACTGAAGATTTTCTTGAAAAACATCTGCAATTAGTGCTCATGATTTTCCGAAACAGTAAAATAAGAACCTTAACAACGATTTGATTCCAACCACCAGGATTAGAAGTACAATCTGTAGGAACGTATGCACAACACCAGATACCATACCACCCAACCCCCTTGAACGAACTGAGTGGGTTTAAATATGATAACCATTCTGGCCAAGCCATTTCCTCTTCAGATAGAGCCTTACGATATAGGCGTTACAAAATGTATAGAAAATAGGACGGTTTACAAGTAGGACAAAATCAAAGTACATGACTAAATACATTCTGGGCAGTGAAATAATCTTCCCAGGCTCAGAAATGGTCTAGGTCAGTGGTGGCGAACCTATGGCACGCGTGCCAGAGGCAGCATGCAGAGCCCTCCCTGCTGGCACGTGCCGCCATCGGCAGTCCACCACAAGTGGAATACCAGCAGGGGCCGCAGCTCCCCGGTATTCTTATATTATGTCGCCACCTGAAGTTAGGGGTGGCAACATAATATAGGGGCTTCACATGTTGTAACGCCCCCAGCTTTTGATAGGTTGGGGGCGTGTGTGGCCTTACCAGGGGAAGCGTCGGCGGTGAAGGAATCAGCAACAGACCGAACAGAGTCATCAGCGGCAGCAGGAGACGGAGCGCTGCCGGCAGCAGGGATGCTGGCGGGAGCGCCGCCGGCAGCAACAGGGACACTAGAAGGAGCGCCGCCGGCAGCAGCAGGGGCGCGGGAGGGAGTGCCTCCGGCAGCAGGGTGAGGAGCGCCGGCGGCATGAGCACAGCCACTGCCAGCGGAGGCCAGAGGGAGCGGCGGCAGCAGCAGCTGGAGAGCAGGACATGGAGCGGTTGCAGCACAAACTGTGGGGCCGCTGGGGGGGTGTCACTAGTACGCGGGGGGCCACTGGCGGGTGTCACTAGTACGCGGGGGGGGGGGGGCGCTGGCGGGTGTCACTAGTACGTGGGGGGTCGCTGGCGTTGGTCACTATTATCGCAGGGTATATTTACATGTGGCGGACATGGGCAGGGCTGTTTCAAAATAGACAGGGTGCAGATTTTGACTGCTTTTTGGATACAGAAATTTTCGCGGAGGACTTCTGCAGTATTTCTGCATCTAAAAAGCAGTGCAAACCTGCACCCGGTCTATTTTGAAACAGCCCTGTCCTTTTTAAGAACGATGGGGGTAAAATCATACGTCATGATAAGCCCCGCACCCTGACGTGTTGGCACTTTGCAATAAATAAGTAGGTTTTGGGTTTCAGTTTGGGCACTCGGTCTCTAAAAGATTCGCCATCACTGGTCTAGGTGATGTTAAAACCAGGATTTGGCAAAAGATTTTCAACATCTGGTGTCCTTTCACAATACTTGCAGCATGAATGACCAGTACAAACACCATTAATTATAAACAAGAGGTTTCTTGTGATAATAATCTAACAGTATAAAAGTAGGTGATCTGGATTCTATTTGCTTCTGGATAACAGATGTTTATCGGTAATTACATGCATTCATTTTTCATCACTTACTGCTCTAAATTGCTTCCCTTTTCTTGTGTATGACGTGTCACTTTACTTTTTCCCTTTTTTTGTACGAATGACTTCTCTCCTCTGTGAACTTTTTTATGTCGCAGTAAATTTGTTTTCGTAGTAAAACACTTCCCACATTCTGAACATGAAAATGGCTTCTCTCCTGTGTGAAATCTCTGATGTATAACAAGAGACTTTTTCAATGCAAAACATTTTAAACATACTGAACAAGAAAACGGCTTCTCTCCTGTGTGAGTTCTCTGATGTATAGCAAGTTCTGCTTGCAGTGCAAAACCTTTCCCACATTCTGAGCAAGAAAACGGTTTTTCCCCTGAGTGAATTCTCTGATGTCTAACAAGGGAGTTTTTTCCTGTAAAACATTTCAAACATTCGGAACAAGAAAACTGCTTCTCTCCTGTGTGAGTTTTCTGATGTCTAACAAGGGCGCGTTTTAGTGCAAAACATTTCCCACATTCCAAACAAGCAAATGGCTTCTCTCCTGTGTGAGTTCTCTGATGATCAATAAGGGATGCTTTAAGTACAAAACATTTCCCACATTCTGAACAAGAAAACGGCTTCTCACCTGTGTGAGTTCTCTGATGTATAGCGAGGGCCTTTTTCAATGCAAAACCTTTCCCGCATTCCAAACAAGAAAACGGCTTCTCTCCTGTGTGAACTCTCTGATGAATAACAAGGTCTTTTTTCACTGCAAAACATGTCCCACATTCTGAACAAGAAAACGGCTTCTCTCCTGTGTGAGTTCTCTGATGTATAGCAAGGGAGTTTTGTCTTGTAAAACATTTCAAACATTCAGAACAAGAAAACTGCTTCTCTCCTGTGTGAGTTTTCTGATGTCTAACAAGGGCGCGTTTTAGTGCAAAACATTTCCCACATTCCAAACAAGCAAATGGCTTCTCTCCTGTGTGAGTTCTCTGATGATCAATAAGGGATGCTTTAAATGCAAAACATTTCCCACATTCTGAACAAGAAAACGGCTTCTCTCCTGTGTGAGTTCTCTGATGTATAACGAGGGCCTTTTTCAATGCAAAACCTTTCCCGCATTCCAAACAAGAAAACGGCTTCTCTCCTGTGTGAACTCTCTGATGAATAACAAGGTCTGATTTCCCTGTAAAACATTTCCCACATTCTGAACATGAAAATGGCTTCCCTCCTGTGTGAGTACCCTGATGTATAACAAGAGACTTTTTCAATGCAAAACATTTTAAACATACTGAACAAGAAAACGGCTTCTCTCCTGTGTGAGTTCTCTGGTGTATAACAAGGGCCTTTTTCACTACAAAACCTTTCCCGCATTCCAAACAAGAAAACTGCTTATCTCCTGTGTGATTTCTCTGATGAGCAACAAGGTCTGCTTTCGCTTTAAAACATTTCTCACATTCTGAACAAGAAAATGGTTTCTCTCCAGTGTGAATTCGCTGATGTGTAACAAGACTTGCTTTCCCTGTAAAACATTTCCCACATTCTGAACATGAAAATGGCTTCTCCCCTGTGTGAATTCTCAGATGTGTAACAAGACTTGCTTTCCCTGTAAAACATTTCCCACATTCTGAACATGAAAATGGCTTCTCTCCTGTGTGAGTTCTCTGATGTCTAACAGCACGTGATTTCATCTGAAAAGATTTCTCACAATATAAACATGAAAATGGTTTCTTCCCTTTGTGACTTCTCTGATGTATAACTAGATCTTTTTTAACATGGTAAAGTTTTGTACATTCTGAACATGAATACAGCTTCTCCCCTTTGTGAGCTCCATGATGTTCTCGTCTTCTATGACTTTTCTTCTGCTTATCAGTCTGTGATGAATCAGAAGAAGGAACCTGTATAAGACGATCAGATGATGGATCTTTGCTGTGAAGGGCTGAGGGGTTATCTGGAATAATAATAATAGGTTCTTCATATGTATCTCGTGTGATACCACAAACAACTGCTTTACAATCTGCAGATATCAGACGTCCCTCTGAGCTCCCAGTACCGTCATCTGCCAAGAGTAAAGCTGATTATTCTTTAATACTATAAACCTTAAAAATTATACGGATATTATATAACATTTCTATACAAATTACAAGTCATGGAGCAAAATGGAATCATCATCTATGGATACTTTTACACAGGCTGACAGTCACTAGGGTAATCACTCAAAGGAGCCATTATGGATGACTGTTGATCCATGTAAACATGGGACCTGACAGACGAAGTGAGTGAGAATTGCTCACTTGTCAAAGTTGCTTGGTTTGCAGCTCACTTAAAGACCAAGCGATTGTCAGTGCAGAAAACATCACCAAAAACTACAGATGTGAATTGAGACTTACAAGTAACTAATTCTGGTTCCCATCAATAACATAGAAGTCCTGAAAAAGGGTCATGAAAAGTAACTTGCACCAGAGTCCTCAACAAGCCTCAGGTCCCAGTCCCTGGTAGACCTCCGAGCCCAAGCTACAGACATAGTATATTCCACACGGATGGCGTTCGGCCATTCTGCACCAAGATTAGTTGTTGTTATTGCATAAAAGAAACTCATATGGCAGATGTATCTAAGCCAATCATGGGCGATATGTCTGCAGAGCTGCTGTATTCAAGCTGTGCAGCTGTATCCACACTGGATAGGCTTAGATACGTCTGCACGGCAGACGTATTTAAGCTAATCATGGCTGATTCGTCTGCCAAGCTAGAGTATCTAAGCTGTGTAGACATATCTACGCCAGTTCAGCTTAGATACGGCTGCATGGCAGATGTATCTACACTGGATAGGCCTAGATACGTCTGCACGGCAGACATATCTACACTGGATAGGCTTAGATACGTCTGCACGACTGACGTATCTACACCGGATAGGCATAGATACATCTGCACAGCAGACATATCTAAGCCGATTACGGGTGATACATCTAGTAGCGTAGCAAGGTCAGGTGGTACCGATGCAGAAAATTATTTTGTCCCCTCCCCCGTTGCCCGCTCGAAATTATTAAAAGAAGGATAGACAAGATACTTACAGTTGCAAGTGTCATTTTCTGGTTTATTTACTTAACATTGTGGGCATAAAACACTTTAATCTTTCGTCTCCTAACTTTGTTCTCTGAAAATTTTGAAATCGCATGATCAAAATTAATTCCTTTTGCTACTTTGTTTTCAATTGACAAGATGGCTAAGCTAGAGAGCCGAGCCGGACACATAGTGGACCTAAGAGAGCCGAGCCCGACTCATCGTGGACCTAAGAGAGACGAGCCCGACTCATCGTGGACCTAAGAGAGTCGAGCCCGACTCATTGTGGACCTAAGAGAGCCGAGCTTGACTCATCGTGGACCTAAGAGAGCCGAGCCTGACTCATCGTGGACCTAAGAGAGCAGAGCCTGACTCATCGTGGACCTAAGAGAGCAGAGCCCGACTCATTGTGGACCTAAGAGAGCAGAGCCCGACTCATTGTGGACCTAAGAGAGCAGAGCCCGACTCATTGTGGACCTAAGAGAGCAGAGCCCGACTCATCGTGGACCTAAGAGAGCCGAGCCCGACTCATCGTGGACCTAAGAGAGCCGAGCCCGACTCATTGTGGACCTAAGAGAGCCGAGCCCGACTCATTGTGGACCTAAGAGAGCCGAGCCCGACTCATTGTGGACCTAAGAGAGCCGAGCCCGACTCATTGTGGACCTAAGAGAGCCGAGCCCGACTCATTGTGGACCTAAGAGAGCCGAGCCCGACTCATTGTGGACCTAAGAGAGCCGAGCCCGACTCATTGTGGACCTAAGAGAGCAGAGCCCGACTCATTGTGGACCTAAGAGAGCCGAGCCCGACTCATTGTGGACCTAAGAGAGCCGAGCCCGACTCATTGTGGACCTAAGAGAGCCGAGCCCGACTCATTGTGGACCTAAGAGAGACGAGCCCGACTCATTGTGGACCTAAGAGAGCCGAGCCCGACTCATTGTGGACCTAAGAGAGCCGAGCCCGACTCATTGTGGACCTAAGAGAGACGAGCCCGACTCATCGTGGACCTAAGAGAGACGAGCCTGACTCACGGTGGGCCTAAGAGAGACGAGCCCGACTCACTGTGGGCCTAAGAGAGACGAGCCCGACTCATCGTGGACCTAAGAGAGACGAGCCCGACTCATCGTGGACCTAAGAGAGATGAGCCCGACTCATCGTGGACCTAAGAGAGACGAGCCCGACTAATCGTGGACCTAAGAGAGACGAGCCCGACTCATCGTGGACCTAAGAGAGCCGAGCCTGACTCATTGTGGACCTAAGAGCTCTGGATTAATTTTAGTCTTGAAAAACTCCTCTCACACGATGCTACTGAAACGCATAACGTTAACAAGAGTCTTAAGGCTAAAGTGATAGTCACAGCTCCCCTCTTCCCCCTCCCTGCACAGGTCCCAGTGCATTCTAGAATAGTCTACCGCAGAAAATATTAGGTCAGCTTTTGTGGATTAGTGAAAGGCCCATGAGTTCTGCAGTAAAGCATCTCTCTAAATGCTGTGAACTGCAGTAAAGACAAGATGGCCGCCTCATAGTCATGTACAGACAATAGAATAAAAAGCAAAACTATAATGAGAAAAAAAAGAGATGAATGGAATATGTTTCACTATCTGGTTTTCCTTAGCAAAAAGAATACAGATGATACATTTCCTTTAAAGGGGTTGTCTCGCGGCAGCAAGTGGGTCTATACACTTCTGTATGGCCATATTAATGCACTTTGTAATATACATCGTGCATTAAATATGAGCCATACAGAAGTTATTCACTTACCTGCTCCGTTGCTGGCGTCCCCGTCTCCATGGCTCCGTCTAATTTCGATGTCTTCTGGCGTTTTTAGACGCGCTTGCGCAGTCCGTGCTTCTGCCTGGTGAATGGGGCCGCTCGTGCCGGAGAGCTGGTCACCGCATCGTCATTGTAGCTCCGCCCCGTCACGTGTGCCGATTCCAGCCAATCAGGAGGCTGGAATCGGCAATGGACCGCACAGAGCCCATGGTGCACCATGGGAGAAGACCCGCGGTGCACCATGGGAGACAACCGAGGTGCATCCCTGGGAGAGGACCGGCGGCCATCTTAGGGAGATTTTTATAAGTTCATATTTCATCACATCGGTGAGTAGCAAGCGGTTTAAAAACGGCTTTAAATTGCTATTTTATGCCAGGGGGTGACAGAGGGAATGGGGTAATGTAAAATTTTGATGTTTTGTCTCGGGACAACCCCTTTAAGGCTTCCCTGAAGCATCAAGTTTTGAGTGATTTTTTTTTTTGCCCGCTTTTAAAAATGGATTTAAAAAATGTCAACATATTTTTAACAGAAGTTTTCACAGGTGTTTTTTGGGTGGTGATTATTTGTTTCCTAAGGTTTAGCGTGCATTTTCTTCTGCGATTATTTATGGAGAAGTCTAAGCAAAAACATCTTAAAAATAAATAAATAAATAAAAAAATAGACACTGACCCAAAAAACGCAAGTGAAAATGCGCTATTTCTGTCATGTTTAGGCTGGATTCACACAGGGCGGATTTGCCGCGGTTCTGCTAATCTCGGGATTAGCCAGCCATGTGGACGAGGTTTCTCAGAAACCTCGTCCCCACGGGACGGCCAATCCGCTGCGGTAAATCCGGTTGAAACCGCGGCTGCGGCTTCAAAAGAAGCAGCATGTCTGTTTACTTTCGTTTTTTTGTTTATTTATGTTACGGACGCGCTCTCCTCTATGGGAGTGCAGGCCGCAACGGAAAAGCATGCGGCCGGACCGCTTCAAAGCCACCGCGGCTTAAACCGCTGCGGCCAAACCGCGAGATTTCCGACGAAAATACGCCCCGTGTGAACCCAGCCTTACTGTTTCCCTGCAGATTTTCAGCTAGGCTCGCAATCCTCTGCTGCAGCTGTGCCAGCCGCAGCGGGGATTCCCTCCATCCCTGCAGTGATGCAAAGCTGTTTTCACATGAAAACTCCTCGCATCCACGGGGCTTTCACATGGTGGGGAGCACGATATTAGGCCGTGATTCACAGATTGTACTCCCCTTTGTGAAGGAGCCCTAACCCGAGTATCTTCTGTATATTATTATGTATATGCAACTGGTGTATATTGAAATACCAGGTTATACCAGCATGCTCCATATCACTATATACAGGGGATGTATAACTTATACAAGCTGTACATATATAATTATATACAGGAGATACCCAGGTTATACCAGCATGCTCCATATCATTATATGTAGCAGATATACATCCCCTGTATATAGTGATGCTGATGTAACCTGGATATGTCCTGTACATATTTATATGCACAGCTAGAATAAGGTATACCACCCAAACTTACATGCAGTACATGGTACAAACCTCATTGTACCACATTTACTGCTCCTCTGCTCTCATCCTCAGATCCCGACTCTGTCACTGCAGGGTCAGCCGGACATCCATCCCCATACATCCGATCCCCAGACATCACACACAGCTCCGCTGCATCAATCCTGATCCTTACACATCACACACACAGCTAAATTCTATCCATCCTGACCCCCAGACATCACTCACACAGCTCCATTCCATCCATCCTGACACCACCCAGATATCACACACAGCTTTGCTACATCCATGCTGACCCCCAGACATCACACACACACAGCTCCGCTACATCCATTGTGATCCTCACACATCACACACACAGCTCTACTTCATGCATCCGGATACCCAGACATCACATACACAGCTCCACTACATTCATTCTGATCCCCTAGACATCACACACAGCACTGCTACATCCATCCTGACCCCCAGACATTACACACACACACATCTCCGCTACATCCATCCTGATCCTCATACATCACACACACACACACATCTCCGCTACATCCATCCTGATCCTCATACATCACACACACACAGCTCTACTTCATGCATCTGGATCTGGATACCCAGACATCACACACACACAGCTCCACTACATTCATCCTGATTCCCTAGACATCACGCACAGCTCTGCTACATCCATCCTGATCCTCACACATCACACACACAGCTCTATTCCATCTAACCTGACCCCTACACATCAAACACATGGCTGACCCTCCAGACATCACACACAGCTCCGCTTCATCCATCCTGATGCCCAGACATCACCACAGCTCTACTCCGTCCATCCTAATCCCCAGACATCACACACACAGCTCCGCTACATCCATCCTGAACCCACACATCGCACACACACCTCCACTCACTCACTCACTCCATCCATCCATCCTGTTCCCCACAGCTCCAACACACACAGAGCACAGTAGAGTCCTACATTTGTTGATCTTCCCCGTGGTTATGTGATCCCTAACTCCTCCCACCCAGGATATCACATGAGGTGTCATCACCACAGGTCCTGGAAGTTTCCGTCTCTGCAGGTCTGTCTGTCCCCTCATATCAGGACTGCAGGGAGGGATTAACTAGTGCTAGGGGGCAGTGCAGGCTCTGTGAGGGGCTTCTGGCAGACTGGGCTTTACCAAAAAGCTCCTCTGCGGTTAGGCAGTCACACGTGTCACTAGGTAGAACACAGACATTGCGGCCGGCAGGCGCTGGCTCTCCAGCAGCAACTCCAATAGTAGCTCCTCCATCCACCACCAGGACCACAGCTGACTGGCTGAGCTGTCACCCCCTCAATGAAAGCCCTCAGCGCGTCCCACACCTCCCGCACCCAGCTTGCTATGCCACTGGATACATCTGGTGAGGCTGCTGTCTCTAAGCAGATCCTGTGTGGTATGTCCGCTGATCAGATGTATCACAAATGATCGGCTTAGATACATTAGCTCGGCAGACAGTATCACACATGATGGTTGTCTCAGCAGTAATAGTGACCCCCAAACAGTTGCCTCAGCAGTAATACCGGGCCCACAGTTATCCCAGCAATAAAGTGACCCCTCACAGTTGCCCCAGTAGTAATACTGACCCACAGTAGTTGCCCCAGCAGTAATGGTGACCACCAGTAGTTGCCCTAACAGTAATGATGACCCCCAGTAATTGACCCAGCAGTAATAGTGACCCCCAGTAATTGACTCAGCAGTAAGTGACCCCTAATAAATGTCCCAGCAGTAATAGTGACCCCCAATAATTGTGTCAGCAGTAATAGAAACCACCAATAATTGCCCCAGCAGTAATAATGACCACCAATAATTTCCCCAGCAGTGATAGTAACCCCAGTAATTGCCCCAGCAGTGAAAATGACCCCCAATAATTGCCACAACAGTAATAGTGACACCACCCATCCCCCTACACTGTCCCCAGTAGTAATAGTAACACCCTCCCCACAACACTTCCCCCAGTAGTAATAGTGACACCACCACCCCTGTCGAGAGAGCCCCCAGTAGTAATACTGACACCACCCACACCCTGACACTGCCCCTAGTAGTAATAGTGACACCACCTGCACCCCAACACTGCTCCAGTAGTAATAATGATGCCACCCACTGCCCGACACTGCCCCCAGTAGTAATACTTACCCTTCTGCTGAGGTGGTTGGCCAGTGGATGCTGCGGTCAGGATCGGCTTCAGCGGGGATTTCTGAGTGAACTGGACATGCACGAAGAATCAGACGCGCGTCCCTGAGTTGGCAAGCGCAACTGCACTTGCCCAATGAGAAACCGAGACCGGACAGAGAATTTGTCGTAACCAGGGACCCCGGAATGTTAAGAATTGGGGAGGGGGGGGGCACTCCTGCAGGTAAGTATGTAAATTCTGTATAGTTCATTTACAAAACACAAAGTATATTACAAAGTGCTTTGCAATGGCCATACAGAAGTGATTACATACACTTGTCACGGCCATAAACCCCTTTAACACTTACCTAGCAGGCAGCGTCTCTGTCCATCAGGCTGGGCAGCAGCACTCCGGCAGGCGTCCGTGTGCTCCGTTGGCATTGAAGACCATCTCTTGTTGTTGATGAGGCTTAAATACTTTAACCAATCAGAGCAATTACTTGCTGGAGGCAGTCGAGTGCCACCTCAGCTAATCAGAGCCGGTGTTTGATTAACCAATCACAGCCATTCAATGATGTCATTCAATGAATGGCTGTGATTAATTAATCAAGTGTGAACTTTGATTGGCTGAGGTGGCACTCGATTAACTAATCAGAGCAATTGCTTGCTGGAGGCAGGATATTCAAACCTGTGTAAAACAAACCAGCAGCGATTCGCATGCCCACCGATCAGCGCTTGTTACATCAGATCAAGAAATGGTCAATCTAAAGTGACCCTTAGTCCCAGAATTGGAAGACCATTTCTCCCTCATCAGTATAGACATCATATAATGAATAGTAGTTCCCGCTCACATAGGGGTGTTTCATGTCCGTGCCGTAAAGGCCCATCCTGTGTTATCACCTACAACGATATCACATGTCATCCACATTTAGTTTGTACTCCGGCTAAATGGGGGAACATCCAGCAGAAACGGACAGATCCCAGAGCTTATAAATCTACATAACTATCAGCAGCCGGTGACCGAGGAGAATCTGTGACTCCTCTCTGCTGTATTTAGTGGTTACTACTCACCTGGGCGGTTACCTGTAGGAATCCCCTCTTTATGTCGCTGATCGCCCCTCACATTTGTCTCTGTAGCATTAATATTGGTCAGATCTTCATCCTGATACAAAAGCTGTGAGACATAAATTGTAAAAGTCAGCAGACGGTTGGAGAAGTCGTGTGGAAGGTTTTATATGACCTGAAATAATCTATCATCATGATGACCAAAAATAACAGGAGTAGTTATCAGAGTCATGTCAGAGTGGATGCATTTTTTAGGCTATAATTGCTCCTGAAAGATATTCCGTCACCAAATTCATGCAGTTTGTCTTGGAGCTGATCTCTACGTCACGGAGGTGCCCCCCCTCCCTCTCATCATGCTGACTGACAGCTTTCTCCCTCGTTTTATCTATAGGAAGATAGCCTTCACTTTTTATGATGGGAGAGGCCGGCGTGGTCCATCTCTGTGACTTGGAGCTCATCTGCAAGTCAAACTTCATGAAGCTGGTCCAGATATCATCCTCCAAGCATTGGCGCTGAGACTCTGAGTGTCATGATGCCAGGAGTTCGGGAATAGAGCAAGTGTAAGGCTACTTTCACATGGCCAAGGAAATTGTGCAAGATTTGTGCAGTACAGGAAAAAAAAAAAGGTAAAAAGTTGCTGCATGTCCTATCTTTCCGCTTTCCTTGGAACGCATCGCCCATTATTTTCAAATGGACAGGGAAACACATTGCGCGCTAGTGTGATGTGAGGTTTCCCATTAGAAACAATGGAAAGCACTTGCCGATTGCTACTTCCCAGAGGTGGTGGGATCTGTTTTTGCCATAAAATGCCTCGCATCTGCTGGTAACATGCACACCAGCGAGTGTGATACTGGGCCGAGTTTAACAACCCGATATCATGCTTGCCTGTCTGTAGGTGGCCTAAGACTTATATTGCTGATTCAGTGCTTCAGCTCCTATGAGCCCATAACTTTAGCTCATAGGAGCTGACAGATTTCCTTTAACCCCTTAGTGATGGAGCCAAATTTTGGAAATCGGACATGGGTCACTTTAACATAGAATAACTCTGTAAAGGTTTTGCATATCCCAGTGATTCTGACATTGTTTTTTCGCCACATGTTGTACTTTATTTAGGCGGTAAAAATAGAATAGAATGTGAATATTTATTAAAAGTGCCAATTTGAAAAAATATTAATTTTTATATTTAAGAGACGTGCAAAATTGAACATTACTTATCAACATTTTAAGGAACATTGAGGTGTCAGAATGATGGATACCCCCACAAATGACCCCATTTTAAAAACTATGCAGGAGGAAAAAAAATATGACTTTCATTTTTATGACAATTGAGTCATTTTAAAAACTGTTTTTCTTGTGCAGCTCACATATGAATGAAGACTTTCACCCCAAAATGGATCCCCCTGTTTGTCCTGTGTGGCCCTACCCTAACATTATGTCTGTATGCACAACGGAGCCCAAACCGAAAGGAGCATCAAACTTCATCTGTCTTTTAACTTTTATGTGATCACCATTAACCGTTGGATAACGGCGATCACATGACCGGGGGCTCTCGGTCACTGATTCAGGCTCTCGGCTACCTTAATTAGTCAGGAGCAAAGAGATTTTAAATTTCCTGGGTCCTCCATAGCTTCTGCGCTTACGTCTGCCATTTTGCCGACGGCGCATGAGCCAAGGTTGGGGAAAGGTCAGCGGATAAAGATTCTGTCGGGGGACATCGCTGGAGGCCTTAGGTAAGTAACTTCACCTCGCCTCACAAATTGGATCCATGACGAGAGGTAAAATTTTAACTTTTTTCTACTTTTACATGATCGCCGTTATGCATTGGATAGCGGTGATCACATGACTAGGGACCACGTACCGCAGCCCTCCCTATGAGATCTCTAGGCTCTCAGCAATGTTTGGTAGTCAGGAGCAATCAGCAATCAGGCAATCAGTGGCTTTTACGCACGCGTCCGCCCTTTTGCCCACATGGGCGTATGCAGAAGCCAGTGTAAGGTCCACAAATCAATCCAGTGGCCTTAGGTACGTAATTTCATCCTTCCCTACAGATATGATCCGTGAGGGGAGATGAAACCTAAGCTTTTTAAGCTTTTTTTTTTTTACTTTAAATGATCACTGTTATTCATTGGATAACAGTGATCATGTGACCTGGAACTGCATACAGCAATTCCTGGTGACATCTCTCTGCTCCTGGCTGCATATTGTGCATGTGCAGAGGGGAACTTGAGATCCCGGAAGATTGGGACATCGCAGAGGACTGGGGTGAGTATTTTTTTCTGATCCATGAGGGGAGGTGAAACTTTAACTTTCTTTAACCTTTCATTTACTTTATTGTGATCGGCGCTATCTATTGGATAGCGCCGATCGCATTGCTGGGTGGGTGGGGGGATTCCCCACAGGCCGGGATCACAGCACCAGGCTGTCGGCTACCTCCAGGAACTGACAGCGTAGAGCTGCCACTTCCTCAGCCAACGGGGCTTTAATCGTAAGAGGGTGCAAGTTTTTACATTCTCTAGGATTAAAGACCACTTAGCTAGGACGTAAAAACACAATGGGGCCATCATTAAGGGGTTAAACATTGCATTTGTCAAACTTATTATTAATCACTATGTGGTTTTACAGGTAAACAGCAGTTCCAATTCCAATTCTATCCGCGGAGTCGTTTCTGACTCTTGGATACTCTGTGAGGTGAGTCGGATGTCTCTCTGCCTGATTTGTCCTCAGGAAAGCCAGGATGGTGGAAGGATGAGTTGGATCCTCAGAGAGCACAGCCGATGTGCGTCTTGCCATATTGGCTGTTAGCCATGCCTCTCAGCCAAGATAGTTTTGAGGAGGAGTGGTGAGAAAATAAAAAGCTAGGACTCTGGCATGACCTATAAGTATAATCGGTCATAAGTGGTATTGCCAATAAAGTAAAGTAGTGCAAGACCCAAAAGGTGTTCTATTTTTTGAATGAAAACCAGCAGTACAACGCGTTTCGAGGTTTGCAGACCTCTTCATCAGAAAGCTAGGAACGTTGTAGTGCTAAGAGTGCAAATTATATATATATATATATATATATATATACACACACACACAAAAATAGGATGTATGTATGTATGTGCCACCGTAACTCATGAACACCTGGAACAAGTTCAACCAAAATTGGTACATATATACCTCATCCCATGGGGACAATTGCAGTGATCCCAGGGATGGGGTTGACAGGGGAAACAGTCTCCCTACCGGAACAAAATCAGTTTCTACTATTGTGAGTAAAGGTCCACTGGTAGTGGCACAAGTACTAATATCAGAGACTTGTCCAACTAATCTACTAGGAGCAAATTTGCTGTCAGCACTAGAAGCCAAAATTAAGTTTGAGAATGGGACTGTAATACTGTAACAAAACCACTCACTGACCCAACATATAGCGCACGATACCACGATGTGGTTTAGCAGTATAAAGGGTGTCAAACCTCATCATAATGCACCACCTAAATTTGAGGAGGATGACCCAACATATGGCAGAGGAATTCTTCTCAAGCAATTGCCCGACACCATGTGGCCAAAAGATAAACTGGATTTGGGAAAATTACAAGTTGCTCCCATTGAGATAAAGCTTAAGTCAGAGAAAATTTAAATGATACCCACTTAGTCTAGACTAAACACAAGCCGTCACACAGCAGATACGACAGTACATGGTAATAGGGGTTCTGTGGGAGTGCTGACGTGTGAGTTTTGGAGTGGGTAGTTGGTGTATAACAGAGGAGGATTCCATCTCAAACCTATCAGGATAACTTTCATTTGCCTCGCGGACAGTGACTTTTCCAGATATTGCTGGACACCATCTAATTCTTTATTGATTGCTTTGGGGTTTCGCTATCTGTTACAAAAAACAAGGACCCTTGTACAACCATGTCCTTTTTTGGGTAAAGACCTTCATTCTATTAACATGGTGTTCTGTTTGCCTCAAGACAAAACTTGAACCCCTCTCTCTCTTGGTGTAGAGATTCTTAGAGGTTAAAAAGATGATGCTCCATCAGCTACAGTAACTACTTGACTTGCTGTTTTTTGCATGCCAAGTTATGACCACGCAGTAGCTTTTTCCCGCCACCTCTCTTTCGTCATTTGGGGCGCAAAATTGCAAGAGCACATAATTCTTTTAACGAGGTCCTTAGAAGTAGACTTGGGTGTGGTGCATAGAATTTTTGACGCATCACAATGGATGTACCCATGTACAGACTCTGGAATCTTCTAATTTTAAACTGTCCTTATTTACAGACTTTGCAAGCTCTACGGGCTTTAGAGCCATTTTTGGCAGTGAATGGTGTGTTGGGAGGTGACCCGACTCGTGGCGGAAGCAGGGTTTTTGTAAAAACTTCACTCTCTCGGAGGTCTTTCTCATCATCACAGCAGTGGAGATTTGGGGGGGAGGGGATCAACTGGGATTCCGAAAACTGTGTTTCTACAGACAATCTTAGTGTTGTGCATTGTATCAATAACCTGTCTTCCTCTTACTTTGAAGCTCTTAGTTTGCTACATTCACCTTGTTCTTTGCTGTTTGGAGCATTACATATGCTTCCGAGAGTGGCATGTGCTATAGGTGGAGAATACAGTGGTTGACGCTCTCTTGATTCAGTTTGCAAACATTTCAGCTAAAGTAGGCAGGTCATGGCCTCCTTTCCTCTGGGAGTTAGTGAAAAACATGTGATGTCCTTGTTGAGATCTTCCATTACTCCTGCGACTTGGGCATCCTATTGTAAGGCCTGGTTTAATGATGTTTCCTGGTGGGTAGTAGTGTGGTACTGGTGTCAAATTCCAACAGGTGAGAGATGAACTGTTTGACTTCTGTGCGGAAGAGGTTTTGGCCATTGTTGCACAAAAGCAGTTAACTGGGGGGTCGGCTGGATGTCACCAAGGACACTGTCAGTCAGGCTCTAAAGGGGTGTGGAAGGTGTAGGTTTCCAAAGAAAGCTAGACGCCTAGTCTCTTACTTTCTCCTAATTGAGTTGGTCCAGACTTCTCGGAGTGTTTGCAGTTCCAACTATGAGTCTACCCTGTTGGGTGTTACTTTTTCTTAGCATTTTTTTGGTGTCCTTTGGGTTGGGGAGATGGTTCTAGCGTTGCAGTCAGTAAGATGTGAGAGGCTCAAGATTGCCCATTCACAGCATTTCCAGGCTTGTTTGCTCAGTCATGTTGGTGTTTGAATTATTGTCTGTCCAGCAAAAAACAGAAAAATTCCTGTTCCATGTGGATGGGTCTCCAGTTACCAGACTCCAGTTTCAATCCATTTATCGATGCTGTCTGGAGGCAGAGGGGACCCCATCAATGAAGTTTGGGATTCACACATATCGGGGCAGCAACAAAGGCAGCTTGAGCCAGGTTATTAAATACTGAGGTCCATCGTATATAGAGGCGGTAGTCTCCTTTTTTTGAGTGTTATATCCAAAAGAGTTGTTGATGTAATGTTTTGTTTCTTTTTTAGATGTTTGCCAGAAATCTGTGTGGTTCAGGGCCACTTGTATACATTCTGGGTGGGGCAAAGCTCTGCATGCAGGCCATCGGGTTAAAGTCTTGGCTTTGCTAATGCTGACATTCATTGAAAGGGCATCAGAATCCTGTGATGGTCGCAGGTTCTTTCAAAAGCGATTGGTATCTACAAAATTTCAAGTGACCCAAATTTCAAGTTATTCATGCAGGAGGGAACAGTCTTTGTTTTCTTTGGGTAGCTGAGCTTCTCACCCTCACCAGAGTGGATTGCTACCACATTCCAAGTTTTTGGAGCTCCTGTTGGTGTGGTTGGAAATTGTTCTGAAAGTGATAAGTCAAGGGATGCAAGATTCCATAGCTGTCGATTAGGCTTTAATACATGCTTATCCTGTTTTATTTGGGGCTGTTCAGGTGCAGTCCTCTGGTATAGACAGTTGGAAGTGGTCAACAATGGCCTTATTGGTCAGACATTGGCTAACTTAATGCATCACAGAAGGGGGAATATAGAAACATAAAAACAATCACAGAAAACATAAATGCATCCTCTCACCATGCAGATAGCTGACTACCAAATGAGGGAGCGAATTACACCTGTGCAGGACACCGATGAGACAGCCACTCACACTGCCTCTTGATATAGAGGGGGGTGGCTGCTTGGTGTATACTCCCACACATAGTGGATACAAAGTGTCAGACCATTCTGATATATGTAGCTAACCATGCAGACCAGCAACCTATTAATGACGCCATAATAACTTGACGGGTTGCCCTGCACTTCCATCAGTGAACCACATTGGTACTGCCACCCTGGGCACCCCCTGGAATCTTAAAGCCACACTGCATGATACAACAGCCCACTAACCACTTCACTGGTTCTTGCGTTGTAGTGGGTCCCTACACTAATATAAATACATCACAGAAGGGGAAATATAAAAACATTAAAACAATCACAGAAGGGGGCGTGGCTAGCCGGCAACAGGAGCGCACGCACAGACAGGGGCTCCTGGCAGCAGGAGCATACCGGCGAGTTTTTGCCGCGCCTGGAGGCTTCCACCGCGGCGAAATCATTACCCTGGGCACCTCCGGACCGAGACCTGCAGAAAGAGACCCTCCGCGGGTCTCTAGCTGAATTTTCGTTTTTGAGGCCTACAGTTCCGGCCGCATCCCCGGCCTAAATTTACAGACGCAGCCGACCGGAAGTGAAGGCCGGCCGCGGAAGACAACGGCAAACCCCCCCTGGGGAGCGGCGGAGGGGAGGGGGCAGCTGCGGGGACCTGAGGAGAGCCGGGGAGCGGGCAGAAGGAGCAGAGAAGAGAACGACAGGCCTGCAAAACAGCAGATTGGGTGAGTGATGCCGTGACTGCGGCCACCGGACCCTGCGGCCCCCCCCTGCGCTCCCCCACCCCTACTGGACAGTAGCACCACGCCGAGGGCACTGAAACCCCCTGGAGCGAGCTCCCTGCCGTGCAGTAAGCACTTCACACAGGCAGACATATTAAGGGGCCCCCTCTACCCCTCCCCCCGGTCGGACACCACCTAGGCGAGGGAAGACAAGGGGTGCAAGAGGAGAAAGATCGGGGGCAGCGTGGGGGAAAGAAGTGAAGGGGAAACACAGCGGAGACCCACGCACACAGTGAGGAGCACCGCGCACGGCGCCACTCTCCCTCAGGGGAGCACTCTACTCCTGAACAGAGAGGTGCGGAGGCGGTTGGTGGCCCCCTCCTTCTGCGTATCCCGCCTTTTAACACACGTGGTACCCAGAGACTGCGGCCGACTGCTTCATGCGCACTCGGAAACCAAGGCCGGAGCTGCCGCCTGCAAGTGTCGCGCTAAAGGTGCATAAATGCTACTACACTATGTTTGCACCCCAACAGCTATGCATTAAAGTTTAAACTGTGCATGAATCCCCCCCTGTGACATTTATAAGTTCGGACCGGTGGACATCCCCTACTACTATCCTTTGACAAGATGGCGCCAAGCAAGCAAGCCAAAATAACTAGCAAGCTGCAGCAATATTCACGGCCCAGCACCTCAACGGACTCCCGACCTAACGCGCCTCCTAGCCCGCAAAGTGCGCCCCCTGAGGCAACAGCACCAGCTTCACCTCCTGCATCTGGCCCAACTATCGCCGATGTGCTGAAAGCGATTACAGAATCGCGCTCTGCCCTCACAGAAAAAATCGACGCACTACAGTCGGACTTTGGTCTGCTGCGAGCGGACGTCCAAACGCTGAGAGAACGTGCAACAGAAGTTGAGACGCGAGTCTCCAACTTAGAGGACTCTGTTGCACCACTCTCAGATCAAGTGCGCACCCTCAGCTCTAACCTCACGGCGCAGCGGAGAAAAATGGATGATATGGAAAACCGCCTGCACAGATGCAATCTGAGATTCATAGGACTACCGGAGGGCGCTGAGGGCAGAGATCCCTGTGATTTCCTGGAATCGCTCCTCAAACAGGAGTACGGCCCCAACTCTCTGTCACCCCTATTCTGCGTCGAGAGAGCACACCGCATTCCATCAAGAGCCCCACCGCCCGGAGGCCCTCCACGCACCTTCATTGCAAAACTGCTTAACTATAGGGACAGAGACAAAATTCTAGCACTCAACCGCGAGAGAGACCCAATAAGAGTTGACGGACAAACAATCCGTATCTTTCCGGACTTCTCCCTAGAGGTACAGCAAAAGCGCCAAAAATTTGTAGAGGCAAAGAAAATGCTGCGCTCAAAACAACTTGTCTACGCCATGTTATACCCTGCCAGACTAAAGGTGATCAAGGATAACCGTTCCCACTTCTTTGAAAACCCAGAGGATGTCCTAAACTGGATCGAACAAAATTAACCTACACCGTGAGACTTTCACAAATGCGCATTTGATGCGGCTGGCCGTTCGTTGCTTTCTCAGAATTATTGCGGCATAATGGTGGAGGGTGGTACCCCCCCTTTTCTCCCACTCCCCCCCCCCCCCTCCTCCCCCCCCCCCCTTTTTTTTTTTTTCTTTCCTCCCCCCCCCCTTTCCCCCCTCTCATTTCCCGTTCCCACCCCCCCTCCCTCCACTCCCCTCTCCCTCCACTCTAGATAAGATGGCCAGCAGCTGAAGATGATGAAAATGCAAACCGATGTGGGCTGCGTTAAAGTTGCCCCTTTTTTTCTCTCTCTCGATTTGGACTGTGGGGGCCCGACTGGACTGAGGGCCTACGCAGCGACCGCGGCCTGTGCCGGGTACCTATAGCCCACACTGACGCGGCCCACAATCACATAACCCTGTCTCTGTTTCTTCACAGGGGGACTTTATTTTCATGCTCGTAACTGCTATTACTGTTCTACTTTTTTCTGTTATAGCCTGTTGGTGATTCTCGATTGGGGCTAGGTCTCACGCCCCCTACAAAGTTGTGAGTTATGGGATCGAAACCTGTCCAAAGTTCGGGGGGATGGGTAGGGTGGGAGGGGAGGGATTGGTTTGAGGCTGGTAAATGTGAATTGCTTTGTAATTTTCTATCTGTTGTTATTTTTGGCGCGACTCTCTTTCGGATGTTTTATAAGAACTCATGGGAACAATGGCTACCCCCTTGAAAATGGCTAGCACATACTTAAAACTGGTTTCCTGGAATGTCAGGGGACTAAATTCTAAAATTAAAAGAGCATTGGTTTTTGACTTCCTTAAAACCCACTCCCCCCACATGATACTACTTCAAGAAACACACCTCAGAGGCTCAAAGACGCTGGCGCTTAAACGAGCAACAATTGGCTCAGCGTATCACGCGACTTACTCAAACTATGCTCGAGGAGTCAGCATACTGGTGGCCAAATCGGCCCAGTTTGCCTTCCGCCAAATACACATAGATCCTGGGGGGCGCTACCTGATCCTACAGGGAACCTTTCATGGCCATCTCCTCACGATAGTAAATGTTTACCTGCCACCACCTGCTAACATTGAAATACTTCACGAGGTGATGGCACGAGTGGTCCTCCTTGAGGCGGCCCCGATAGTAATCATGGGAGACTTCAACCTGATTTTGGACCCGGTGCGGGACCGTCTCACCCCGGCCGCCTCCACACAGGCTCGGCTGCCTGGGTGGGCCGACTCCTACTCAATGCAGGAAATATGGCGCACGCGACATCCACATGATAGAGCCTACTCATGCCACACTCCGACCTACAATGCCTTCTCGCGCATAGATCTCTGTTTTGGCTCCCCGGACTGCCTCCCTATGGTTCGGGATATATCCTATCTACCCAGAGGCATTTCAGATCACTCCCCGCTCCAATTAGTTCTTGACCTTGGAGTCGGGGGCAGTCGCCCTATGTGGAGACTGAGTCCGCTGTGGCTGGAACGGAGAGAAGTGCATGAGTATGTAGAACAAGAGGCTGAAATGTACTGGGAAGTCAATGAGGGGACGGCCTCGGAGCTGGTGGTGTGGGACGCATTTAAAGCCTTCACCAGGGGATCCTTTACCTCGGCTATTGCCGAGCATAGAAGATCCCTGGGAGCCTGCCGCTTGGACCTGGAAAGGCGCCTTGATTTGGCAGAGGCAAGGCACATAGCAGACCCCTCCCCGGAAACTACTACAATTCTGGGTGCCCTGCGACGGGAATACAAACTACTGCTTATCGAATACACCAAGAAGAAACTCCTGTATTCCCGCCACCGGATTTTTGATCAGGGAGACAAGAACGGCCACTTACTGGCCTACTTGGCTAGAGAGGATCAGACACTGCCACCAATTACGGCGGTGCGGGACGGCACGGGTACTCTATTAAATGATCCCAAACTAATTAATCAAACGTTTGCCCAATTCTATGGAGATCTGTACACCTCCAGACTGAGCTATACTGAAGCGCAGCTCCTGGCGTACCTGGGTGACATTCCCTTCCCCACACTGAGTGGAGACAGCGCGGCCCACCTGGATGGGGATCTAAGTATAGAAGAAATAACGGAGGCTATTAAGGCACTCCCCAATAGGAAATCACCGGGCGTAGATGGGCTCCCCGGGGAGTGGTATAAAAAAAATGTGGAAATCCTGGCCCCGCGACTCCTCACACTATATAATTCTATTCTGCGGGAAGGGGCGCTACCGGACACAATGCGTAAAGCTCTCATAATAATGATCCCTAAAACCGGAAAAGATCCCACGGACTGCGGCTCTTACCGTCCCATTTCCCTTCTCAACAACGACGTAAAAATACTCGCAAAAATACTGGCGACGCGTATAAACTCGGTACTAAAAGAGATCATACACGCGGACCAGTCCGGCTTCATGCCTGGCAAAAGCACGGACATGAACCTGAGGAGGCTATTTAACCACTTGTCGTACAAGCACACTAACTGCGGGAGGCGCACCCTGGTATTTATAGATCAGGCAAAGGCCTTCGACTCAGTAGAGTGGAAGTACCTATGGGCGGTGATGCGGCGGTTCGGATTCGGGCCAACTTTTATTAAATGGATCGAGATCTTATACAACTCCCCGGTGGCCAACATTAAAACTAATACACATGTCTCTGCCCAATTCTCCCTGAGCAGAGGCACAAGACAGGGTTGCCCTCTGTCCCCCGCCTTGTTTGCCCTCGCCATAGAGCCTCTTGCGATCATCAACAGTGAAGGGATTTAAACTGAACAACTACGAAGAGCGCATAGCGCTCTATGCAGATGACACGCTACTCTTCCTTCAAGACCCGGAGGCGTCTCTAGACGCAGCCCTGATTATATTCGGCGCATTCGGCGCACACTCTGGCGTTAAGGTCAACTGGGACAAGACTCACTTACTGGCGGTGGACCCTGCGGCCGCCGAGCTCCCTCTGCCCGCCCCGCTGAGCTGGACAACCTAGACCACCTACCTGGGAGTAAAGGTCTCAGCGGAACTATCCGCCTTTTACAACTCCAACCTGGTCCCCCTCCTGGCATGGGCCGGGGAGGCAGCGACACGCTGGGCCTCTCTCCCACTCACGCTGGTGGGCAGAATAAACCTGCTAAAAATGAAACTGCTACCAAAATTCCTGTATATACTGCATAATTCTCCTATGTTAGTCCCTAAAAAATTCTTCACTAAGCTCCGTGGGATCGTACTGCGCATACTGTGGAGGGGCACTACACCCAGGATTAAACTGGAGACTCTGTGCCTCCCATCGAACGGAGGGGGTCTGGCCCTACCGCACTTCTATTACTACTACCTGGCCAGCCAACTGGTATACGCGGGATGGTGGATATGCTCGTCAAATTACAACCCGGCAGTGGGCCTGGAACGTAGAATGGTGGACCCTGCTCAGAAGCTACGGGGACTGCTACTGAGCGGCCCCTCATCCTCGGTCGCCCCTCTGCCTACTCCCATGCTGGTGACACTGGAGACCTGGCAACGGGTCACGAGACTGTCCTCTACAGAGGAGACTGTGCGATCCCCACACACTCCCCTCTGGAATAACCCCAAACTGCCACACTTCCAGCGCTTCCCGGAGTCCGCCTTCTGGAGACGCCGGGGCGTCAATGTCCTCTCTGACATAGTCAGCGAGGGCAAGTTTTGCACCTTTATGCAGCTACGGGTTGCCCACGGCCTGCCCGAAAACTCCTACTTTAGGTACTATCAATTGCGAGATGCAGCCAGGGCTCAGTTTGGAGGTCTGTCTATCCCACTATCCATGACACGGCTAGAGAGCCTGGCGCAGATGTGCAATCTTGTCAAACCGCTGTCGAGTTTTTATGCCCTTGCGGTGCAATGCTTGGCCCCGCTAGGCGAAAGGGCCGTACAGAGATGGGAGGGAGATATCCCTGACCTGACCTCAGGGGAGGATGAGGATATACTGGGTGGCTCTGGTCCCCCCCTGGTTAGCGCTAGAGACAAGCTCATCCAAGTTAAATTTCTGCACCGCATATATTATACCCCCTCCAGGTTGTGCACCATGGGCCTGCTCCCTACTGCAACGTGCCCACGATGTTTGGTGGCAGATGGGACGGTCATGCATGTGTTCTGGGAGTGCGCGGTCCTACAGGAATACTGGAGAGACGTGCTTGTCTTCATGGAAACACATCTAGGGGCACCGAGGATCATGCATCCTGGAACGTGCCTCTTTGGGCTTGTGGGAGACCTGCCGGTGGCGGCAGCAACACATACATTATACAAGTTGCTACTCTTCTATGCAAAAAAAGTGATCCTACTTAATTCGAAACACCCTGGGAGGCCGACTAGGAGCGCATGGATCCGGGTCGTTAATGCTGAAATCCCAATGTACAAATTGACATACATGGCCAGGGGGTGCCCTGAAAAATTCGACAAGATTTGGGATAGCTGGGTGAGTTGCCCCGCGTCGGGAGAGCCAAGCCAGGCGGTAGGGGGGGAGTGAGGGAGAGAGAAGGATTAAAAAAGAGAGACACCTGCTAAATCTGCTTTCTACGATAAAACCCTATGCTCAGAAAACTAATTTTTTCTCCTCTATTCCCACAGTTGTTCTTAAGAGAGTCGCGCCCAGGGGTTGGAGGGAGGGGGGGGGGGCTAAGTTTAAGTTTTTGGGATTTTTTTTCCTGATTGATCACAGCTGATCTATTCAAGGTTAAACTACTGTTTAGCAATAACTGATAAAGTTAAGAGTTTAAAGGGGGGGGGGGGGGCGAAAGAAATAAAAGTACTAGCCAGGTATAGCATGCCAAGAAGAAATATGTATATGTACGCAGGCAAAGGCTATCTCTACCCTGTTTCTCATGCAATGTACTATCTCCTGAATCTGACACCTGCGGTGACAGTTATCCGTGTTTACATGCTTGTTAATTTCTGGCTAAATAAAATTCCTTTAAAAAAAAAAAAACAATCACAGAAAACGGCCATTACTTACTGAGTGAGGAGTGCATATAGATGCATCCTCTCACCATGCAGGTAGCATCTATATGCACTCCTTACTCAGTAAGTAATGGCCGTTTTCTGTGATTGGCTATCTTAATAAGATTGGCTTGGACAAATTCCTGTCGGGGCTCCAGGATGGGATGAAGCAGGCTCTTTTTGGTGGGTGGTGGTCAGAGTCAAGTTTAGGGATAGGAGAGCACCTCCATGGCAGATTATACAGGGAGATAATTTGAAGGCAGACTAGCCTGTTGCAGTTGACGGCTGGCATATGGCTTTAGGTCCACACATGTCCTAATGTTCTGATGTATGCGAGTTCTTTTACTCTGTTTGAAGTTTGGAATTTGAAGATAGTAAAGATAGTAAAGATAGCCGACCTTCACACACCAAAGAAGTTGTGTTGGACCTTTACTTTGATGTCATGGAGGGGACGTTTATAGTTAAAGTGTTTTGTTTGTACTCTCTACAAACTCAATGATACATGAATGAATAATAATAGCCACACATTGGCAGACTGTGATCCTTGGCTATCTAACTGCTTTTCAGGGTGAACCAAAAAGGAGCTCTCTAAATAAGAGTATCAGTAGGCAAAGAAGAACTGATGAAGGAAAAGTGTCGGAAAGCACCTGCATCGGATAATGATTTCTTTTCATGGCTGAACCCTACAAATTGGTTGAAGGGAATTTGCAGAATTCAGCAGGAATCTGAATGATTATTGTTAAGTGTAAATGTATGCCCCGACTGAATGACCAACAAGAATTTGTTCGCTTCCGATTCATCACGCAGAAAACTGAACATATTGGCCCATGTAAACAGGCAGTCCTTCACTTATGACCGACTGCCCTTTTTACTGTGAATGGAGGATTGATAGCTCAGATTGATAGCTCAGAAAAGCGGAAGACAAAGCAGGGACAAAATCTGAGCATTGAGATAGGGCCTGGTAAGCATCAGTCAGTAGACTGCACTGCATGGAAGTGACCGCAATATGCATAGGAAACACTCAGAGACATTTAGAGCACCACAGAAAAGCAGATGAGGGGTACAGGATTGAGAAAATGTGTTTTTTGCCAGAGTGGTGCTTTAAGGGGAAAAAAAAACCTTTTCATTTGGTTTTAAAATATAACTTTCAGCTATGATTTCAGCTTTAGAAATGTTCCCTGCATGTATTACAGAGTTCAAAATTCTATTTAAGTGTTAACTTTTGGCTTGATAAGCAACAGTGGACCTTGATCATTGTTTCCCCAAGGCCTTTATTTAATGCAGACAGACTAAACAGCAGCTGCCAGACCAGAGCTTCAGGCTAGGTGAGTGGAATGCCTGTAAAGATACTGCCTGTCCAGAGGCCAATAGGGGGGTCACTATTACTATACAGTATTACAATTGGTCCTTTGAAGGCAACCATAATGCTGATGTGGCCCCCTGTAAAAATGAGTTTGATACAACTGATCGAATGTCTCTAGTCAGTGGTAATCCTGCCATCTCCACCCGCCTCATCACACAAGTAGAAGACATCTAATAAGACTGAAGACAAGAGCTTCACAGCCGTCTACAGATCAGAGGGACATCTCCATCTACCTGATGGTCCTGTGGAAGAAGAGGACGAGGACATCTCTCTGGTGGGCTTCTCTTACTGGATGGAACTGCAGGAAACACAGACAGACACTGAAGTCATTCTTTACATACAGATAATAAAGTCCCTGTGTATTTAGTCCTATCTATTACATGCTGATTTGAGCAGCTGGCGGGTCTCCATCATGGCGTCCTTGTACAGATTCTTGTGTCCTTCTAAATACTTCCACTCCTCCATGGAGAAATAGATAGTGACATCCTGACACCTTATAGGAACCTGAGAACACAATATACAGTCATTGCCCAGAAGCCTCCAGTGCTGTTACTGTATAATGCCCCAGCATTCCCTGCAGTGTCACCTCTCCAGTCAGCAGCTCAATCATCCTGTTGGTGAGTTTTAGAATCTTCTGTACATTGATGTCCTCATGTATCAGGGGGTGAGGTAGGGGACCAGTGATTGGGATCAGGGTTCTTCCCAATCCATCACACACAGGGGCCTGACAGCCATCACTACGGGTCTTCTTCACTACTGTGTAATGCTGTATTTGGGAAGACATTAGTAAATATCACAGCAGACATTTCCAGAGACTGTCACCTCTCCGATGACATGATCTGTTATTACCATAGATAAGAATGGTGTAATGTGACATCATCAGAATCACTCACCTCCCCAGTAAACTGGAAGATTATCTCTAGGCTGAGATTTAAAACACGTTCTGCCAACTTGTTGTTGTCCTTTAATGAATCAATCATGTAGAGACCTGAATAGAAAGAATAGGAACCAATGTAAAAAACACAAAAAAAACAAATGTACTGGAGATAAAAAAGGGGACACATGATTGAATATGATGACAAAGAAATTAAAATCCTCCAGGATCTCTCAAAGCTTACAGTTTAAGAAGTGTACGATTTACGAAGACAACTCCAACCTCTCACGCGAGTTCTGAGAGAAAAAGAAATTCCATACAAGTGGCTTTTTCCCTTTGGTTTGGTTATATGAAGCTACAATAGAACCTGGACTATTCGAACACCAGAAGACTTACCTTTGGTCCTGAGCAAATTGGATCTCTTGCATAATAAAATCCCAGATTGGACAACCGCAGAGGACTCAATATTTTTACCTTCCCTTCCAAAGTCAGAAAACTGGACTGAAGTCACACCAAATAAACCAAAAAAAAGTGAGAAGATTGGATCCTGATCCAAGAAGAGGATATACATCAGAAAATACCTAGGGTCCTTTGTCATCTCACATTACTCAAACCGCCACTTGTATGCTAATGCTAGCCCCTCAGCGTCATTAAAACAAAAATGCCTGTTTCTTGTGTTTAACAATTTTTACTTCATAGGTTGAGACTATGCTGGGAGGTCTTCTATGACTTGCCCTACTCAACACAACACTGTTAATTACTGTTTATTAGTTATGGGATCATGATCCGTATCACTTAAAGGGGTTGTCTCACGAAAGCAAGTGGGGTTATACACTTCTGTATGGCCATATTAATGCACTTTGTAATATACATCGTGCATTAAATATGAGCCATACAGAAGTTATTCACTTACCTGCTATGTTGCTAGCGTCCCCGTCGCCATGGATCCGTCTAATTTCGCTTTCTTCTGGCGTTTTTAGACGCGCTTGCGCTGTGCGGTCTTCTTCCTGGTGAATGGGGCCGCTCGTGCCAGAGAGCTGGTCATCGTAGCTCTGCCCCGTCACGTGTGCCAATTCCAGCCAATCAGGAGACTGGAATCGGCAATGGACCGCACAGAGCCCACGGTGCACCATGGGAAAGGACCATCGTGGGTGAAGATCCCGGCGGCCATCTTGGTGAAGGAAGAAGTAGGAAGAAGGAAGACGTCGCAGAGCGGGGATTCGGGTAAGTAATATGTATTTTTTTTAACACATCCATTGGGGTTGTCCTGCGCCGAACGGGGGCCTATGGGGAAAAAAAACCCGTTTCGGCGCGAGACAATCCCTTTAAGTAAACCTTGCACTCTTCCTTAAAAAAGGAGGATATTTCCATGAATAAACCCCCAGAAGGCTCAAAACTCCCCTTCATGACGCGCTGGGAATCAGACTTGGGTACTATCCTCTCCCTACCACGATGGCACCATTGCTGCACTTTTGCAGCAAAAGGCAGCCATCAAGTAACCCTAGCAGAAACCGCAATAAAAAATACTTCACATATCATACTTAGTCCCCACAACGATAAACAAATACTCCCCCAACACATCCCCGAATTGTTTTAGGGGATGCAATATCCTAGGAACAATCTCTCACACATGGTGGACCTGCCCCATAGTGGCCGCCCTATGGAGAAGAGTAACCAACCTCATATCCAGAGTACTGGACAGGACGTTCCCTCTCACCGCCTCTTGGCGAACAAACCCATGGGATATAATCAACAACACAAACTAGCACAGCAGATCTGTATGGCAACCAAAATCTACATCGCATCCCAATGGCTGAAACCCACCATCTATATAGAACCAATCATAACTAGATCAAGAATGATGCTCTACGAAAAAATGTCGGCCATGAGGGAAGACAAAATGGACCTATTCCTCAAGACCTGGAGGCCCTGGGCCGCATCACTAGATATACCGGGCTTATTCAGGCCCCTTAGCACTTAAGACACCAAACCAGTAGAAGAACAAGTAAAAAATGGCTATTGGAGGAGGGAGAGATGGAGAAAGGAGGAAGGGGGGGGGGAGGACACCGAAGGCAACACACAACATACATAGGTGGTAGTAAAGGACACAGAGGAGAAGAAAGACTCGTGCACTTAAATTAGTCGACTTTCCGTACTAAAAACATGGTGGAATTCTAACCTAGAAGAAATATATTTTATTGTTGTTATATGTTTTGCAGTTCTATGGCTCCCCCAGCGTGGGGATTCAAAGAAGCATAACGCAATTGTATCGCGATAATACAATAAAAAATTTTGGAACTAAAAAAGGAGGATATTGAAACCATTAAGCAAAGCATCCAAGCATACTGTATATGCTCGAGTATAAGCCTAGTTTTTCAGCACATTTTTTTGTGCGCAAAAACCCCCCATCGGCTTATACTCGAGTCAGGGAAGGCTTAAAAAAAACCTCTCCATACCCACCTCCCAGCCGGCGTCTGTTTCTCTGGCGGCTGCTTAAATTCTCTCTGCTGTCATCCCCTGCTGTCCTCTTTGCTCGGCTGTGTCATCCCCCGCTGTCCTCTCCCATGGTCAGTGCTGTGTAAATAAGAGCTGTGATTGGATCGAGTGTCAGCCAACCACAGCCGTTGCTCGATCATTCACAGCCAATCAAGCTGCTTTAGAATTCTCCCCGCTGTCATCTCCCTGCTCAGCTTTCAAATCCCCTGCTGTCAGTGCTGTGTAAGTAAGCGCTGTGATTGGATCAAGTGCCAGCTGTGATTGGTTGGCGCTCAATCCATTCACAGCGCTTACTTACACAGCACTGACAGAGCTAAGCAGAGAGGACAGCGGGGGGATGACAGCGGGAAGAATTCAAGCAGCTTGTCGCACAGACACAGACGCCGGCTGGGAGGTGAGTATAGAGGGCTTTTCTTTTACCTAGTATATACTTGAGTATAGCTCGGCTTATACTCGAGTCAATATGTTTTCCCAGTTTTTTGTGGTGAAACTTATTGTCTCGGCTAATACTCGAGTATATATGGTATTTTAGAGAAAATAAAATCCATGCGACAAACCCTGCACTTATGTGGGAAGCCCATAGAGCAGTCATTAGAGGCCTACTGATTCAAATTGGCTCCAGAAGGAAAAAGGAGAGAGATAGATGATCACCCTCTTCAAACAAATAAAAACTTTAGAATCCTGTCACGGAAAAAAAAAATTACCACTGGTAGAGAAAGAAGTTTTTGATCTTTGTACTCGGCTAAGAGAACTCCTCAATCTAAAAACGTGAAAATACCTTTTTTTTTTTTTAACACAAGATTTAAACAATACACATTCTTAGACAAATGTGAGAAAGGTCTCGCTGCCTTAATCAAAAAACTTTAAAACTTTTATCACCAAAATCAAAGATAAAAACCAAGGCTTACATTACAAGACAGAGGATATAGCAAAGATATCCAGCTCCTACTACTCAGATCTATACAATTTAGATAAGCAAGGCAACACAAACTCCAATAAATCTGTCACAATCCCAAAAATCTTAGACTCCATTTCTCTCACACAGATCTCAGAACCCCAAAAATTATCTCTAGCCAATGCAATCAGACTGAAATTGAAGATGCCATTAACCCCTTAGTGACCAAACTTGTTTGTGCCTTAATGACCGGACCAAATTTTGGAAATCTGACATGTGTCACTTTAAGATAGAATAGCTCCGTAAAGGTTTTGCATATCCAAGTGATTCTGACATTGTTTTTTGCCACATATTGTTCTTCATTTAGGTGGTGAAAATAATCCGATATAATTTGTGTATATATATTAAAAGTGCCAAAAATGGGAACATTTTGAAAATATTATTGTTTTTTTTTCACATTTTCAATTGTAATATCTCAAATATGTGCAAACGAACTGTACAAACTTTTGCTAAGATATATATTTCCATCTATTTACTTTATTCTGGATGCACATTTGAAAAACGTATGGTTTTTTTAACCATTTAGGAGACATACAAATTAAACATTACTTGTCAGCATTTTGAGGAACACTTTGTTTTCCTGCACTAAGCCAAGATTGCAAAGGCTCATAGGTGTCAGAATGATAGATATCCCCACAAATGGCCCCATTTTAAAAACTAAACCCCTTAATGTATTCACTGAGGGGGCTCGTGAGTATTTTGATGCCACAGGTTTTTTTCAGGAAGTAATTCAATTTAGAGAAGAAAAAGTAAAATTTCATATTTTTGCAAATATGTAATTTTAAAGACATATTTTTAAATTCCTATAGCTTACATGAAAATGAGGATTTACACCCTAAAATGGATCCCCCTATTTGTCCTGTGTTCAGAAATATACCCATTGTGGCCCTAATCTTATATCTGAGTGCACAACGGGGCCCAAAATGAAAGGAGTAGTCAGTGTCTTTCTGAACATAAATTTAGCTTGAAGGTGTTTTAAGCCCCATTGCCCACTTGTAGAGTTCTTGAGTGCCCAAAACCATAGATAACCCCCACAAATGACCCCATTTTCAAAACTAGACTCCTTAACGAATTTATCTACGGGTGTACTATGTATTTTGATCCCACAGTTTTTGAATAAATTTAAGCAAAGCAATTGTGTCAATTTGAAAAAGTTTTTTTGTACAGCACACATATAAATAAAGATTTTCACCCCAAAATGGATACCCCTGTTTGTGCCGTGTTCATAAACATACCCATTGTGGCCTTAATCTTCTTATAGGACACATGGCTAGGTCTATAACGGAAGAAGCACCCGTTGGATTTCAGGGTACAACTGAATAAATTCCAGGCCCCATTGCCCACTTATAGAGCCATTGAGCATCCAAAACCATAGAGAATTCCCACAAATGACCCCATTTTGAAAACTAGACCCCTTAACAAATTCCTCTCGGGGTGTACTGCAAATTTTGACCCCACTGTATTTGAATGAATCTAAGCAAAGCAGAAGGAAAAAATTATGATTTTCATTTTTTTTGTACAGTGTACATAGGAATGAAGACATTCACCCCAAAATGGATACCCCCGTTTGTCCCGTGTTCAAAAACATACCCATTGTGGCCCTAATCTACTTACAGGACACATGGCAAGGCCTATAATGGAGAAAACGCACATTGGATTGCAGGGCACAACTGAATAAATTCCAGGCCCTATTGCTCACATGTACGTAATAAAAATAGACTCCCTAAAAATATCTACCTCCCCCCGCACCCTTTTCGGCGTTCCCCAAATCTTAGATAAAAGGAATAAAGTGAACTGTGTGCTATTTCCGAAGACAGGGGTAATTACGGAAGCTGATTGGGATGGGTACATGGAGCAATAAAACCAGGTATCCCTCCTCATGCTTTTTGGGGGTATTTTTTGACCTCAGTGGCGGGGACGGGACGGGGGGGGGGGGGTGGCGCTCTGTGAGTCTTTGTTAGCCGGCTGAGGTGCGGCGGTCTCACACTGAAGGCGCTCAACAAGCTGCTCCTGGAACTGCAGGAAGGCGAGCGTTCCCGGGGCTACTTGTAAATTACGTATTACAGGTAGCGGTCTGAATAACGCCGGGCTTACATGGCCGTATGTGGAATTCACTTGCGGAGGCCCGCAGCGGATCCCAGCTGTGAGCCCTGTGTACGGCCGCGTAATGTACTGTGCATAACTGCCTACTCACACAGGCGGTCATTCGCAGTACACTTTTTTTTGTTTGTTTGTATTTCCCGCACCATTGCATAGCGATGAGACAGGTACCTGCAGCCCGTACACAATGTAGTTGCATATGGGCTGCGGGTATATCCGCAACCATGGAGCACAATGGGCTCTATGTTGCAGATATCCGCAGTAAAATAGAACCTACTGCATTCTCAGTGTCATTGAAGAGTCGCACTCATCCGTTCTCGCAGTCCATCCGAGAGTTCAGGAGACTCTGGACCTTTGTACTCGTCACTACTGGTGACCAGGCATGTCCCCGGAGATCTGCGACTTTGTTAAGGGATGCTCTGTCTGTGCACACAGTAAAAGTTGGCGTTGGCGTGTGGAGGGGCCTCTGAGACTGTTACCGGTGCCTTCTCATCTGTGGTCGCATTTATGGGTAGATTTTATCACCGATCTACCTGAGTCTCAGAAGTTCACCACCATCCTAGTTGTTGTAGACCGTTTCTCAAAGATGGCACATTTCGTGGCGTTAAAGAAGCTACCTTCTGCTATAGAATTTTCTTAGATTTTTGTAAAAGAAATCATTCGCCTACATGGGGTTCCCGAGAACATCGTATCTGATAGCGGTGTTCAGTTCATTGCGCAAATTTGGCAAGACTTCTGTAGAAACCTGGGAACGTCGGTTTCCTTCTCCTCAGCATTCAACCCACAAAATAATGGTCAGACTGAGCGGAGGAACCAGGATTTGGTGCAATATTTACCATTGTTTGCTAGCGGAAAGGCTCATCAGTGGGCAGAGTTCCTGCGGTTGGCAGAGTTTGCACTAGAAAATCGTACTTGTTCTTCCACTGCGGTATCTCCATTCCATTGCGTATATGGTCAGCATCCTCGCTTCCTTACAGCTATTTCTACTCCGTCTGCCTGTCCTGCAGCTGATTTCGCCACAGATACACTGCAGGGGGTCTGGAAAGAAGTACAGAAGAATCTGGAAGCAACGGGGGCTCGTATGCAGCTGCGTAGTGGGAGGAGTCTGTCAGTATCTGAACCTTACAGGATGGGACAGAAGGTATAGTTGTCCTCTAGAAATCTCAAATTGAAGGTTCCGTCTTTGAAACTGGCGCCGCGTTACGTGGGTCCCTTAATCATCACGCGTGTAGTAAATCCGCTTGCTTATGAACTTGATTTGCCAGCTACATGGAGGGTTCATAGGGTTTTTCATAAGTCATTATTGAAACCTTTTGTCCCTTCAGTGAGGGGATATATCTAAATCTCTCCCCTAGTTGGGAGAGAGATTTGGAGATACCCTTCTCTCTAGAAGAAGCTTAATATCTACGCGCTCTCAGGAACTAAACTACAAGATCATATCAAGATGGTACAAAACCACTGAACTTCTTAACAAAATAGATCTAAGCTACTCTTCACTCTGTTGGCGGTGTCTCAAAACAAAAGGCACATATATACATATATGGTTCTCCTGCCCTTTACTTCAACCCTTTTGGTATGACTCGCAAACTAGGATTAATTCTATTTTAGGAACCAAAATTACTAATCACCCCAAAACTACTACTATTAAATTTGAATCCAGCTATTGGCAACATGGGAAAGACAAACTTGCTTCCATTCCTCATAAACGCCGCCAAAGTATTAATTCCCAGACATTGGAAAGATACAGATCCCCCCGTCATTCAGGAGTGGTACAATGAGCTAAATACCATGAGCAGCTATGAAAAAACTAGATGCCTCCGAGATGAGAATCTGGATAGATATCTGGAGACTTGGAGTAAATGGCTACAAAAACAGACAGAATCTCTTACCTAATAGCGCATGAGCCTCCTAATGACAAACCACTCTCTCGATTGTAAGGAAAATGGGGAGGAGGGGGGGAGGGAAATTTTTGCTACCTGACTACATTCAGTACAGATATACTTTCTATTACAATTTACATATTGTTGCCATTTGGATAATTAAACAGAATCGTCCACTTTTAATTTGTTATTCTAATAATGCGCTGCATGTTCGCAGAGAAACGGTTCCTTTTTCTTTCCCACATGCTTCCCGGGTTTCGATCCGGATAAGCGGATTTCCCTTTTTTCTTTCTGTATCCAACCCAAAATTAATAAAGAAAGAATTTATACAAAAAAAGGGGAAACATTTAAGTATTTTCCTATTAGTTAAAATTACTTTATAACTAGAGATGAGTGAACGTACTCGTCCGAGCTTGATGCTCGCTCGAGTATTAGGGTACTCGAGATGCTCGTTACTCAAGACGAGCACCACACGGTACTCGAGTCAATTCCATTTCCTTCATGCATGTTTTGCGCCATTTTCTGGCCAATAGACATGCAGGGAAGGCATTACAACTTCCTCCTGTGACGTTCCAGCCCTATCCCACCCCTCTGCAGTGAGTGGCTGGCAAGATCAAGTGACCGCCGAGTATATAAAGCAGTCCCGCCCGCTGCTCGCCTCAGACACATGCTGGCAGAGATTAGGGAGGGTGCTGCTGGTGCTATAGAGTGTTGGCGTCTTTAAGAACCCCAACGGTCCTTCTTAGGGCTACATCTGACCGTGTGCATTACTGTTGTGGCTGCTGGGAGCAGTTCTGCAGATTTTTTTTTTTCATCTTGGGCTTTGCAGACTATTGCGTTCTCAGTCTACAGCCAATTATACAGAGTATAGGGGCAGTACTGGTCAGGCAGGGACAGTGGTAGTGTAGAATCCTGTCAACAAGTACCCCAAAAAGCTCCTCCTTAGGGCTACCTGTGAGCGTGTGCATTACTGTTGTTGTGGCTCACTATTGGCCAGCTAGGCCTTTCTGCAGCCCAGCGTATAATTTTTTCGGCCTACAGTGTGCGTAACATAACCGCTGTGACCCTCCAAGTGCAGGCCAATAATTGCCTAATCATTTACAACGCTCTGTGCGTCCCGTCAACTTCACACACAGCGTATGCCCACAGCCGCTGATAGAGGGAAAGACATATACACGCTATCTAGGCTGTTGGCTTTTTCAAAAAAATTTGAAAAAAAGCTCCTTCTTAGGGCTACCTGTGACCGTGTGCAGTTTACTGCGTGGCTGCTGGGAGTTGTAGTGGCTCACTATTACCCAGCTCAGCCTTTTTGCAGCCTAGGGTATAATTTTTTGCGGACTGCAGTGTGTGTAACATAACCGCTGTCAGCCTCCAACTGCACGCCACTAATTGCATAATTATTCAGACCGCTCTGTGTCTGCTCTATTGGTAATACACCATGCTGAGGGGTAGAGGTAGGCCTAGAGGACGTGGCCGTGGATGCGGGCGAGGACGCGGAGGTCCAAGTCAGGGTGTGGGCACAGGCCTAGCTCCTGGTCCAGGTGAATCGCAGCTGGGTGATGCGGGATTAGGAGAGAAGCAAGTTTCTCGGGTCCCCAGCTTCATATCACAATTTTTGGGTCCACCTTTATTACAAAATGAGCAGTGTGAGCAGGTCCTGTCGTGAATGGCAGAAAATGCATCCAGCAATGTATCGACCACCCAGTCTTCTATGCTGTCCACTGCTGCAACTCTGAATCCTCACGCTGCTGCTCCTCCTTCCTCCCAGCCTCCTCACTCCATGAAAATGACACATTCTGATGAGCAGACAGACTCCCAGGAACTGTTCTCGGGCCCCTGCCTTGATTGGGAAAAAATGGTTCCTCTCTCAGCTGAGGAGTTTGTCATGACCGATGCCCAACCTTTGGAAAGTTCCCGGGGTCTGGGTGATGAGGCTGGGGAGTTCCGGCAACTGTCTCAAGAGCTTTCAGTGGGTGAGGAGGTCGATGATGATGAGACACAGTTGTCTATCTGTGAGGTAGTAGTAAGGGCAGTAAGTCCGAGGGAGGAGCGCACAGAGGATTCGGAGGAAGAGTCGCTGGACAATGAGGTGACTGACCCCACCTGGTTCGCTAAGCCAACTGAGGAGAGGTCTTCAGAGGGGGAGGCAAGTGCAGCAGCAGGACAGGTTGGAAGAGGCAGTGGGGTGGCCAGGGTTAGAGGCAGGGCCAGAGCGAAGACTCCCCCAACTGTTTCCCAAAGCACCCCCTTGCGCCAAGCCACCCTGCAGAGGCCTAGTTCTTCAAAGGTGTGGATGTTTTTTAGTGAGAGTGCGGACGACCGACGAACAGTGGTGTGCAACCTGTGTTGCGCCAAGATCAGCCGGGGAGCCACCAGTACCAGACTCACCACCACCAGCATGCGCAGGCATATGATGGCCAAGCACCCCACGAGGTGGGACGAAGGCCGTTCACCGCCTCCGGGTCACACCACTGCCTCTCCACCTGTGCCCCAACCTGCCACTCAGATCCAACTCCCCTCTCAGGACACAGGCACGAGCGCCTCCTGGCCTGCAGCCACACCCTCACCTCCACTGTCCTCGGCCCCATCCAGCAATGTCTCTCAGCGCAGCATCCAGCTGTCGCTAGCGCAAGCCTTGGAGCGCAAGCGCAAATACGCCGCCACGCACCCGCACACTCATGCTTTAAACATGCACATTGCGAAATTGATCAGCCTGAAGATGCTGCCATACAGGCTTGTGGAAATGGAGGCTTTCAAAAACATGATGGCGGCGGCGGTCCCACACTACTCGGTCCCCAGTCGCCGCTATTTTTCCCGGTGTGCCATCCCAGCCCTACACCAGCACATCTCCCGCAACATCAATCGTGCCCTCAACAACGCGGTTACTGGGAAGGTCCACTTAACCACGAACATGTGGACAAGTACTGGCAGGCAGGGCCACTATATCTCCCTAACGGCACATTGGGTGAATTTGGTGGAGGCTGGGACCGAGTCAGAGCCTGGGACCGCACACGTCCTACCCACACCCAGAATTGCGGGTCCTTCCTCAGTTCTGGTATCTGCGACGGTCTATGCCACCTCCTCTAAACCCTCCCACTCCTCCTCCTACGCAACCTCTACCTCTCAATTAATAAATGTGAGCAGCACCTCGCCAGCAGTTGGTGTGGCGCGGCGCGGCAGCACAGCGGTGGGCAAGCGTCAGCAGGCCGTGCTGAAACTACTCAGCCTAGGTGAGAAGAGGCACATGGCCCCCGAGCTGTTGCAGGGTCTGACTGAGCAGACCGACATCTGGCTTTCGCCGCTGAGCCTCCAACCGGGCATGGTCGTGTGTGACAACGGCCGTAACCTGGTGGCGGCTCTGCAGCTCGGCAGCCTCACACACGTACCATGCCTGGCCCACATTTTCAATCTAGTGGTTCAGCAGTTTTTGAAAAACTACCCGCACTTGTCAGACCTGTTCGGCAAGGTGCGCCGCGTCTGCGCACATTTCTGCAAGTCCACCACGGACACTGCCACCCTGCGGACCCAGCAACATCGGTTTAATCTGCCAGAGCACCGGCTGCTGTGCAACGTTCCCAGACGGTGGAATTTTGAGCAGCGTAGAGCAATAGTGGAATACCAACTCCAACATGGGCGGCGTAGTGGGAGTCAGCCTCCCCAATTCTTTACCGAGGAATGAGCCTGGATGGCAGACATCTGCCAGGTCCTTGGAAACTTTGAGGAGTCTACCCAGATGGTGAGCGGCGATGCTGCAATCATTAGCGTCACCATTGCTCTGCTATGCCTGCTGAGAAGTTCGCTGCAAAACATAAAGGCTGACGCTTTGCGGTCGGAACAGCAGACGGGGGAAGAGAGTATGTCGCTTGATAGTTAGAGCACCCTCATGTCTATATCTTAGCGCGTTTTGGAGGAGGAGTAGCAGGAGGAGGAGGGGGAAGAGACAGCTGGGCCCACTGCAGAGGGTACCCATGCTGCTTGCCTCCCATTTGTTCAGCGTGTATGGCCTGTGGACGAGGACGGGGAGGAGGAGGAGGATCCTGAAAGTGATCTTCCTAGTGAGGACAGCCATGTCTTGCGTACTGGCACCCTGGCACACATGGCTGACTTCATGTTAGGCTGCCTTTCTCGTGACCCTCACGTTAGACGCATTCTGGCCACTACGGAATACTGGGTGTACACCCTTCTTCACCCCCGGTATAAGGAGAACCTTTCCACTCTTATTCCTGAAGAGGAAAGGGGTTCAAGAGTGATGCACTACCACAGGGCCCTGGTGGACAAAGTGATGGTAAACTTCCCATCTGACAGCGCTAGCGGCAGAAGGCGCAGTTCCGAGGGCCAAGTAGCAGGGGAGGCACGGAGATCAGGCAGCATGTACAGCACAGGCAGGGGAACACTCTCCAAGGCCTTTGCCAGCTTTATGGCTCCCCAGCAAGACTGTGTCACCACTCCCCAGTCAAGGCTGAGTCGGAGGGAGCACTGTAAAAAGATGGTGAGGGAGTACGTAGCCGATCGTACCACCGTCCTCCGTGATGTCTCAGCTCCATACAACTATTGGGTGTCAAAGCTGGACACGTGGCACGAACTTGCGCTGTATGCCCTGGAGGTGCTGGCTTGCCCTGCCGCTAGTGTCTTGTCAGAGAGGGTGTTTTGTGCAGCTGGGGGAATCATCACGGACAAGCGTACCCGCCTGTCACCTGCCAGTGCCGACATGCTTACACCCATAAAGATGAACAAAGCCTGGATTTCCCCAGACTTCTCTTCTCCACCGGCGGAGAGCAGTGGAAGCTAAAGATTCTTTTCGCTGCAACAGCAGATAAAAGCACTCCTCTCTATCACCGGGAAAACGGGGCATTTACCTTTGTCAATCTGTCTCTGACATTAGTCCTCCACCTGCTACTCCTCCTCCAGAAACGTCATCGCGCTGAACGGCCAATTTTTCTGCGGCCCAAAAGGCTCATCTACATCTACCAATGTTTTTACAATTATTCTATGTTTCAAAAGTATTGAGACTGTTACATGAACCAATTTTTTCAACAGGGTTGTCTCCAGGCTCTGTTACAAATTAATCCCTTAGTGATGAAGCCGGTTTGCGCCTTAGTGACGGAGCCAAATTTTGGGAATCTGACATGCGTCATTCAACGTAGCATAACTCCGTAAAGGCTTTACATATCCAAGTGATGCTGACATTGTTTTTTCGCCACATGTTGTAATTCATTTTGGTTGTAAAAAGAGACCGATATAATTTGTGTATATTTATTAAAAGTACCAATATTGGAAAAATTTTGAAAAAATTGTCATTTTTTCACAGTTTCAACTGTAATATCTCAAATATGTCCAAACATACTGTACAAATTTTTGATAAGATATGTATTTCCATCTGTTTACTTTATTCTGAAGGCACACTTGAAAAACTTTTGTGGTTTTTTTAACCATTTATAGGACGTACAAATTTAACATTACTTTTCAGCATTTTGAGGAACACTTTGTTTTCCTGCACCAAGCCAAGTTTGCAAAGGCTCATGAGTGTCAGAATAATAGATACCCCCCAAATGACCCCATTTTAAAAACTACACCCCTTAATGTATCACTGAGGGGTGTCAGGAGGATTTTGACCCCACCAGTTTTTTTCAGGAATTAATTCAATTTAGAGGAGAAAAAATAAAATTTCATATTTTTGCAAATATGTCATTTTAAAGACATATTTTTTTTCCTATAGTGCCCATGAAAATGAGGGTTTACACCCCAAAATGGATACCCCCATTTCTCCCGTGTTCAGAAACATATCTATTGTCGCCCTAATCTTATGTCTGGATGCACAAGGGGACCCAAAATGAAAGGAGCAGTCGGTGTCTTTCAGAACATAAATTTTGCTTGAAGGCGTTTTAGGCCCCATAGCACTTTTGTAGAGCTCTTGAGCGGCCAAAACCATAGAAAACCCCCACAAATGACCGCATTTTGAAAACTAGACCCCTTAACGAATTTATCTAGGGGTGTACTGCCCATTTTGACCCCACAGTTTTTGAATGAATTCAAGCAAAGCAAAAGGAAAAAAATGTGATTTTTGTTTTTTTGGCAATTCTGTCGTTTTAAAAACTGCTTTTTTTGTACAGCACACACATGAATGAAGACTTGCACCCCAAAATGGATACCCCTGTTTGTCCCGTGTTCAGAGACATACCCATTGTGGCCCTAATCTTATGTGTGGATACACAATGGGGCCCAAAATGAAAGGAGTAGTCGATGGTTTTCAGAACATAGATTTTGCTTGAAGTCCTTTTAGGCCCCATAGAACATTTGTAGAGCTCTTGAGCAGCCAAAACCAAAGAGAACCCCCACAAGTGACCCCATTCTGAAAACTAGACCCCTTAACGAATTTATCTAGGGGTGTACTGCCCATTTTGACCCCACAGTTTTTGAATGAATTCAAGCAAAGAAAAAGGAAAAAAAATGTGATTTTCGTTTTTTTGGCAATTCTGTCGTTTTAAAAACTGCTTTTTTTGTACAGCACACACATGAATGAAGACTTGTACCCCAAAATGGATACCCCTGTTTGTCCCGTGTTCAGAGATATACCCATTGTGGCCCTAATCTTATGTCTGTATGCACAACGGGGCCCAAAATGAAAGGAGTAGTCGGTGGCTTTCAGAACAGAAATTTAGCATGAATGTGATTTAGGCCCCATTGCCCACTTGCAGAGCCCTTGAGCGGCCAAAACGACAGAGAACCCCCAAAACTTACCCCATTTTGAAAACTAGACCCCTTAACGAATTCATCGGGGTGTACTGTGTATTTTTACCCTACAATTTTTTAATAAATCTAAGCAAAGCACTAGGAAAAAAATTACAATTTTAATTTTTTTGGCAGTTGTATCAATTTAAAAACTGCTTTTTTTGTACAGCACACATAGGAATGAAGATTCTCACCCCAAAATGGATACCCCTGTTTGTCCCATGTTCAGTACTATACCCCTTGTGGCCCTAATCTACTTAAAGGACACATGGCTAGGCCTATAATGGAAGGAGCACCCGTTGGATTTCAGGGTACAACGGAATAAATTCCAGGCCCCATTGCCCACTTGTAGAGCCATTGAGCGTCCAAAACGATTAAAAAAAAACACAAATAACCCCATTTTAAAAACTAGACCCCTTAATGAATTCATCTAGGGGTGTACTGCGTATTTTGACCCCACAGTATTTGAATAAATCTAAGAAAAGCAGAAGGAAAACGTTACGATTTTCATTTTTTTGGCAATTTTGTCAATTTAAAAACTGTTTTTTTTTGTACAGTGTACATAGGAATGAAGACCTTCACCCCAAAATGGATACCCCCGTTTGGCCCGTGTTCAAAAACATACCCCTTGTGGCCCTAATCTACTTATAGGACACATGGCAAGGCCTGTAATGCAGGGAACACCCGTTGGATTGCAGGGCACAACTGAATAAATCCCAGGCCCCATTGTTCATTTGTATGGAATAAAAATTGACCCCTTAAAAATATCCCCCCCCCCCCCCCTCCGCGCCCTTTTCGGCGTTCCCCAAATCTTAGATAAAAGTAATAATGTGAACTGTGTGGTATTTCCGAAGACAGGGGTAATTACTTAGGCTGGTAGGGATGGGTACATGGGCAATAAAACTGTGTATCCCCCCTCCTCTCATGCTTTTTGGGGGTATTTTGTGACCTCAGTGGCGGGTATGGGGTGTAAAAAGTGGCACTCTGTGAGTCTCCGTAAGCTTGATGAGGTGCGGCGGTCTCGCACAGAAGACGCTCAACAAGGTGCTCCTGGAACTGCAGGAATGCGAACGTTCCCGAGGCTTCTTGTAAATTGCGTATTACAGGTAGCGGTCTGAATAACGCCGGGCTCACGCAGCCGTAGGTGGAATCCGCTTGCGGAGGCCCCCAGCAGATCCCAGCTGTGAGCCCGGCTGTGGACCTGCGTACGGCCGCGTAATGTACTGCGCATAACTGCCTACTCACATGGGCGGTCATGCGCAGTACTTTTTTTTTGTTTGCATTTCCTGCACCGTCGCTTAGCGATGACACGGGTACCCGCAGCCCGTATACAACGTAGTTGCGTATGGGCTGCGGGTATATCCGTGACCATGGAGCACAATGGGCTCTACGTTGCGATATCCGCAGTAAAATAGAACCTGCTGCGTTCTCTTTTCTGCGAGTGGATTACGCAATTCCGACCCACTAATGTGAGCGGAATTCTGTAATCCAATGCGATTGATCTGCGTATTACCACGGATCAGAAGCATGCGGAATCCGTAATTCCTATCCGGTCATGTGAGACCGGCCAAAGGTAGATCGCTACCTTTTTATCACGTGACCGGCGACCGCTCAACGAGGCCACCCGTCACTGCTCCAGGCTCTCGGCGACTGTTGGTCGCTGGGAGCAAGGAGATTTTAAATTTCCTGGGCTCCACGACTCCTGTGCATGTGTCCGGTGTTTTACCGGCGGTCGCATGTGCAGAATCCGGGAAAGTTCACGGAGGAAGATCGCGTCGGGGTGCAAATACGGAGGCCTCCGGTAAAAAGTTTCATCTCCTCTCACCGATCGCGCATGCGCAGACGGGGACTTCGGGTCCCGGGACATCGGGGAGGACTTAGGTGAGTATTTTCACCTCCCCTCATGGATCGGATCTGACACTTTTTTAAAACTTTTTTAACTTTTTCGCGATCGCCGCTATCCAATGGATAGTGATGATCGCGGGCCTAGGGACCGCTCACAGCGGGCCCCGGTAACACCTCCTGGTTCCCGGCTACGTTCAGGAGCCGGGAGCCAGGAGATTTCAAATTTGCCGGGGGCTCCCTGGCTTCTGCGCCTGACGTCATCGTCTGGCGCGCATGCGCAGAAGGCCGGCGGCGGGTCCGGGAGGACCCGATCTTCGGGGGACACCGCGGACAAGCCAGGTGAGTATTTTCAGCTGCCCTGATGTATCCGATCCATCAGGGCAGCTGAATATCTAACATTGTACACATTTTTATTTACTTTATTGCGATCGGCGCTATAAATTGGATAGTGCCGATCGCAATGCCGGGGGTGACTGCTCGCATACTGGGATGACAGCTCCATGCTGTCGGCTACCTGCGGGCACCGACAGCATGGAGCTGTTACGTCCTCAGGCAAGTCGGCATTAATCCTAAGAGGATGCATAAAACTACGTCCTCTAGGATTAAAGCTTACTTTCTGAGGACGTAGTTTCCCGATAGGGCCGTCGTTAAGGGGTTAAGCAACAGTGAGCTGTATCTTAAAAAAAAATGTTTATGGGTTTTACCTGACCTCTCGGTTGATAAATTTTTCAGAGGTACACTTGTACTCTTGGTACACTAATTTTTCGGGCCCACGCCTACACTCTTATCCAACTAATTTTTCCGACCTTCACCCACGCTCATGGTATCCCAATATTTCAGAGGTTGGCCTATACTATTACTACAGAAATTTTACTGGGGTCTGCCTGCCTGCCTATACTTCTGCTACAAGAAAGTTACAGGGGTCTACCTATACTGCTGCCACTTACATGTTACAGTGGTCTGCCTATACCGCTGCACTTGAATGTTACAGGGGTCTGCCTATACCTCTGCTACAGAAATGTTACTGGGATCTGTCAATAGTGTTACTACTGAAATGATACAGGGGTCTGCGTATACTTCTGCTACAAAAATGTTACTGGGGTCTGCCTATACTTCAACAACAGAAATGGTGGTGGGGTCTGCCTATACTGCTGCTACATAACTGTTACAGGGGTCTGCCTATACTGCTGCCACTTAAATGTTACAGGGGTCTGCTTATACTGCTGCTACAGAAATGTTACACGGGTCTGCCTATACTGCTGCTACATAACTGTTACTGGGGTCTGCCTATACTTCTGCCACATAAATGTTACAGGGGTCTGCCTATACTGCTGCTACAGAAATGTTACAGGGGGTCTGCGTATACTTCTGCTACAAAAATGGTACTGGGGTCTGTCTATACTTCTACTACAGACATGTTTCAGGGGTCTGCCTATGCTTCTGCTACATAAATGTTACAGGGGTGCGCTTATACTGCTGCTACAGAAATGCTACAGGGGTCTGCCTAAACTGCTGCTACATAACTGTTACTGGAGTCTGCCTATACTTCTGCCACATAAATGTTACAGGGGTCTGCCTATACTGCTGCCACTTAAATATCACAGGAGTCTGCCTATACTTCTGCTACAAGAATGTTACTGGGGTCTGCCTATACTTCTGCCATGTAAATGTTACAGGGGGTCTGCGTATACTTCTGCTACAAATATGGTACTGGGGTCTGCCTATGTTTCTGCTACAGAAATGTTACAGGGGTCTGCTTATACTGCGGCGACAGACATGTTACTGGGGTCTGCCTTTACTTCTACAGAAATGGTACTGGGGTCTGCCTATACTGCTGATACAAAAATGTTACAGGGGTCTGCCTATACTGTTGCTACAGAAACGTTAGTGGGATCTGCCTATACTGTTACCACAGAAATGTTACTCGGCTCTGTCTATACTGTTACAACAGAAATGTTACTGGGGTCTGCCTATACTTCTGCTAATAAAATGTTACTGGGGTCTGTCTATACTGTTACTACAGAAATGTTACTGGGGTCTTCCGAGACTTTTGCAACATAACTGTTACTGGGGTCAGCTTATACCTTAGCTACTGGAATATTACAGGGGTCTGTGTATACTATGGGTGCACTAAGTCTTCCCATCGCGGTGTTCAACCTATCTGGCCCGAAAAAAACCCAGATTGACTAGGGCAGTGATGGCGAACCTTTTAGAGACAGAGTGCCCAAACTGCAACTCAAAACCCACTTATTTACCGCAAAGTACCAACACGTCAGGGGGCGGGGCTTATAACGACGTATAATTGTACCCCCGTTGTTCTAAAAAGGAAAGGGCCGCTTCAAAATAGACAGCGTGTAGATTTTGACTGCTTTTTGGATGTGGAAATACTACAGAATGTCCTCAGCGGAAATTTCTGTGGAAAATTCTGCAGCATTTCCGCATCCAAAAAGCAGTCAAAATCTGCACCCTGTCTATTTTGAAAGAGTCCTGCCCATTTCTGCCGCATGTAAACATACCCCAGCGGTAATAGTGACACCCCCCCAGCAGCCCCAGCGGTAATAGGGACCCCCACATCACAGCGGCCCCAGTGGTAACAGTGACCCCCCACAGCGATAATAGTGACCCCCACCACACAGCAGCCCCAGCAGTAATAGTGACACCCCCCCAGCAGCCCCAGGGTTAATAGTGACCCCCACCCCACAGCGGCCCCAGCGGTAATAGTGACCCCCCCAGAGTGATAATAGTGACCCCACCACACAGCAGCCCTAGCGGTAATAGTGACCCCCACGCCCCAGTGGTAATAGTGACACCCCCCCAGCACCCCCAGCGATAATAGTGACCCCCACCCCCCAGCAATAATAGTGACCCCCCCCCACATCACAGCAGCCCCAGCGGTGATAGTGACCCCCACCCCACAGCGGCCCTAGCGGTAATAGTGTCCCCCACCGCACAGCGATAATAGTGACCCCCCCAGCGGCCCCCAGTGCATTAGGGACACCCCCCAGCGGCCCCCCAGCGCATTAGTGCCACCCCCCAGCTGCCCCCCAGTGCATTAGGGACACCCCACAGTGCCCCTCCCGAGACCCACATACTTACCTCCTCCTCCTCCCCCCCCCCCTCTCCTCCTGGAAGCTCAGCTCCTCTTCTGGTCAGCGATGGTCTGGCATATTAACTTTTTCTTACCCACTTCTGCCTCAATAGGTAATTCCCAGCAACCTGATTGGTTGTTTGGTGAATCAGCCAACCCAAACAACCAATCAGGTTGCTGGGAATTGCTGATTGCTGCAGAAGTGGGGAAGAAAGTGTTAATATGCTCCCGCACACACTCTGACACACACGCTGCTGGACGCCTCCCACCTCCCGGCGGAACCAAGTAGTAGGAGACGTCGGGGCAGGGGGGAGAGGGATTCCAGCTGCATACTGAAGTCAGTGTGTCCCGGGATCAGCGCGGCTAGCAGTGCCGTTTGTGAATGCCGGCAGGGGAGCCGCGGCCCCTGCTGGTATTCACAAGTGGTGAGCGGCCGATGGGGCGCGTGCCAGTAGGGAGGGCTCTGCGTGCCGCCTCTGGCACGCGTGCCATAGGTTCGCCACCACTGGACTAGGGCATGGCGTGTGGGCCGCAGCCAACATGTATTTCCTCTCACATAACCTCAGCTATCCGGGGCACTGCAATGGGATTTCTTTCTGTACCGTCTGTGTGTTCCTGCTAGCCACCCATGCTGTGGGTGCACACAGACTTGCCATAGCGGAGTTGTACCTGTCTGCCCCCAAAACACTCACAGAATTGGGTAGGGTGCAGAGTGCAGATGGTTTCCCCCTTGCGTTGTCAATGAGGTATACGACACCCAAACAGAATGAGTAGTGTGTGGACACATGGAGTCCCCATTACTATGTCACTCGCAGCACCTTGGGCCACACAAGGTGTTTGCTGGGACAGAGGCTGACCCTGGGCCCGCTCACATACTTCCCACACCGAGTATTGCTGCATTGTGGAGATGTGTAGAAGTGCTGGGCTGGCAGCGGAGTCCCCTTTATGCCTACGTTTGCAGCTCCTGACGGAGGAGGCAAAGGATTGTATTGAAGATGGAACGTCAATCTATTATCAATTCTCAACAGCATTGTGGGCTATCGCCCCCCCCCCCCCCTTTCGAAGAGGGTCGCTGCCTGGCCCTGCCAACCCTCTGCAGTATGTGCCTCCGGTTCCTCCTCATGGCAGACGCACTTATATATAGACATGAGGGTGGTGTGGCTATGAGACCAGCGTGTGGCATGAGGGCAGCTGAAGGCTGCGCAGGGACACTTTGGTGTGCGCTGCGGATGCAGAGTCGTGCGGGGGGGGGGGGGGTGTTGGGCAGCATGTAACCCAGGAGAAGAGGCAGCGGTGTGTCCCGCAGGCAGTGCTTGTGCTTAGTTGGATGTGGTGTGGTGCTTAGCTAGGGTGTGCCTTGCTAATGAGGGTTTGTCTAAAGTAAAAATTGTTAGGGGGCCCACTCTTGCCGCTATTGTGGCTTAATAGTGAGACCTGGGAACCTGAGATGCAGCCCAGCATGTTGCCCCTCACCTGCCCGATCCGTTTCTGTGTCGTTTCTATCACTTTCGTAGGTTTTGCAGATTTTCACAAATGAAAACCTTAGCGAGAATCGGTCATATACAAAAATGCTCGGGTCGCCCATTGACTTCAATGGGGTTCGTTACTCGGAACGAACCCTCGAGTATCACGGAAAGCTCGACTCGAGCAACGAGCACCCGAGCATTTTGGTGCTCGCTCATCTCTATTTATAACCGCTGTGTCCTTCCTGGTTGCTGTTGACCAACAACTCCAATCAAGCGGCAGCATCAATGGTGTATTAAAAATACAGGAAGCTTTATTGCTCCATAATAAAATGGCAACGTTTCGACTATGAAAATCTTTTTCAAGCCTTTACAGACTGTCAATGCTGCGGTAGACGATTCTTTTAATCCCCGCTGTGATGCAAGACTGTTTTCACATGAAAATGCTTTGCATCCACCAGACTTTCATATAGTGTGAAGTTAGCTTAAGGCCGGGGTGCATCCTATAATCAGGTGCGTCTTCTAGAACGAAAAACACAGAAAATAGCAGAGACTCAGCAGGTTTTCCCGCACCCAATGCAAGAGCGTTGTATAGCCCCCACATCTGAATGTTCTCTCCTCTTGCTGAGCCCCTCCCACCATCGATTAAATAATAATCTTTATTTGTATAGCGCCAACATATTCCGCAGCGCTTAATAATGGAAAGTAACTGAAACAATAGTTTACATTTTTCAGTAAGTCACAGAAAATATTAATGCTGCTGAATCGCTAAATGTACCAGTGAAACATAACTTTATTAACAGTCTTACCTTGGCTTGCGAGTGACTGAGCTTGCGAGCTTCTTGACTTGCAGGCTCTCTCCTGAATTTTTGCTCTGACTTAAAGGGGTGGTCTCGCGAAACCAAGTGGGGTTGTACACTTCCGTATGGCCATATTAATGCACTTTGTAATATACATCGTGTATTAAATATGAGCCATACAGAAGTTATTCCACTTACCTGCTCCGTTGCTGGCGTCCTCGTCTCCATGGTTCCGTCTAAATTCGCTGGCAGCTTGCTTTTTGAGACGTGCTTGCGCAGTCCGGTCTTCTCCATTCAGCACGAGCCGCTTCAGTGTGCTCCCCGCTACAGCTCTTCTGCGCATGCGCAGACGAGCTGTCACTGCTCGGGAGCGCGCTGGAGCGGCCATTCTGTACCTTCCTCTGTTAGAGGAAGGTGCAGAAACTGGAGCTGCCCAGCGGAGAAGCCCAGCCCAGCCCAGCCCAGCAGCCCCGAGAAGCGTCCCAGGCAAGTGATGGGTCGGGGGGGGCTGCCGCTGCGCCGGGGGAACTAGCGCTGCGCCAGGGGGGGGGCTGTCGCTGCGCCGGGGGGGCTGCCGCTGTGATGGGGGAACTAGCGCTAGGCCGGGGGGGCTGTCGCTGCGCCGGGGGGGCTGCCGATGTGATGGGGGAACTAGCGCTAGGCCGGGGGGGGCTGTCGCTGCGCCGGGGGGGCTGCCGATGTGATGGGGGAACTAGCGCTAGGCCGGGGGGGGCTGTCGCTGCGCCGGGGGGGCTGCCGCTGTGATGGGGGGGGGCTGTCGCTGCGCCGGGGGGGCTGTCGCTGGGGGGGGGGGGGCTGCGCCGGTTACCTTCTGCCTGGCGGTGGGTGACTGGTCGGCGGCTGCGGGGCGTCCGGTCGGCGGCTGCTTGGCGTCTGGTTGCCATGGAGACACAGCTGGCAGCGTCTCGGGAGCGCGCACGTCGGGCTGCAGCGAGCGACGGGGAAAGAGCCGGCGGCCATCTTGGGGAAACTTTTATAAGTTGCTGAAACGCTGGAACGGTAAGTAGAAACCAGCTAGGAAAGTAATTTACAGGGGTAATTAGTAATGTATGTTTAATTAGGGGGACTGGGCAAAAAAAAAAAATCACTGCTTCCTCGAGACATCTCCTTTAAGAACAAAAGCTCGGGTTATGAGCCTGCTTCCACATTCAACCAGAGATAGGCTGGGCTCCTGTCTCGGCTGTGCGATGCCCTGTGTCAGCTTGCAGCCGCTACTTCAACAAATTTTGGGAAGCGGTGCTGCAGGAGGACTAACAGCGCCACATGAGGACTATAGCACACTGAATCAATGCTGCAGGAGGACGATCAGCGCCACATAAGGACTGCAGCACAGCAGCGGAGAGACTGAGAGCGGCGCTGGAGCGATGCTGCTTGAGGACTACAACACATCAGCAGCGGCAAGTCTGACAGTGCAGGAGCGCCGACGGGCCAAGGCCCGGGTGGGAAAAGAGTGGGAGGGACCCTCACCAGCACCCCTCTGCAAAAGAACAGCCACCAGCTGACATGCTGTTTCAGGGGGTGGCCTACGGCCATTATGGAGGATACACGTGCAGCACCTGACAACTTATCAGCCGTGACCTCACATGCTATGTGCGGCAGAGAAGGAGCAGCTGGCACCTGGGAAAATCAGTCCATCCAATACACTATTGGGGGTCCGGAGGGGAGAAGATGAAAGCGGAGACCCACAGATGATGGCTGGCAGGGCAGCGGGGACAGCCAGCCAATCAGTAGCTGTGGGCTTCCCCTGCATCTCAACACAGGTCACCCATCTCACCCAAATTGCCGTTTTTTGGGGAGTTCCGGACCGGATTAATGGCGTTTCAATTCATTTAAATGGGGAAAATTGATTTGACATAAGAGTGTTTTGGGTTAAGAGCTCCGTCACAGAGCAAATTAAACTCTTAAGCCAAAGCACCCCTGTATGTTCTATAGGAAAAAAAAATATAAGCATTAAATAAGGGTAGTAGCAACAAAAGCTATATAATAGACACCCTGAGTGCATCCCAGTACTAACTGGTGTAATTGGAGCATCTGCCCTACTGTAGTAGTAATATTATAATAGTAGAGTATGAAGTACTGCTCATTGAGAGTGAGTGGGTGGAGGATGGAAAGACAATCGGGCCTCCCTAAGCACAAACCAGCTCCATGTATGATAATAAGGCTGAATAGACATCTGTCTGGGTGATTTGGTGAACTCTGCATTGAGCAGGGAATTTGGACCCGATGACCTCGCTGTTCACAATATGTTAAGCTACCAACACCCTGATATCTATCTGTTAATATCAGTTTGGGGTTTTCCTTATGAGGTATATGCTGTGCATGCGCGGGAGTTGGATGTGGTGCATCGCGCTGCATTGACGGCGCATCCAGAATGACGTCTACACAGTGCCTCTAACAAATAATGCAGGACAAATAATAGAAGATGGGGAAGGGAAATCTATTTAATGGTTTCTTTTCAAGTGTACTCACGAACAAAAAAGAAATGTCACCTAAGATGGGGGGGAATAAAATCAACCCCCCGCTAAATTTTGCATGTCTAACACAGGAGGAAGTGCAGAGCTGGTTAAAGAGGATTAAAAACAATAAATCACCAGGCCCGGATGAAATGCACCCAAGGGTTCTAAGGGAACTAAGTGAAATGATAGTTAGACCGCTATTTCTTATATCTATGGACACTATGTGGTCCAATAGACAAAAAGGGGTCTAAAGGAGAGCCTGGTAACTACAGGCCGGTAAGTCTCACTTCAATATTTGGAAAAATATTCAAGGGGTTTCTGAGAGACGCCATCCTAGAATACCTCAAGGAAAACAATGGAATAACTCCTAATCACCATGGGTTTATGAGGGGGTCGATCATGTCAGAGCAATTTGATCAGCTTCTACAATGAAGTCAGTTCTAGGCTGGACCTAAAGGAGTCTATTGATCTCGTGTATCTGGATTTCTCTAAACCATTTGACACCGTGCCATATACAATAAGGCAGCTTGGACTGGGCGAAAACGTGTGTATCTGGCTCAGAGATAGAAAGCAGAGGGTGGTCATAAACAGTTCATACTCTGATTGGGTCACTGTTGCTAGTGGGGTGCCACAAGGTTCAGTATTAGGCCCCATTTTGTTCAATATATTTATCAACGACCTGACAGAGGGACTGCACAGTAAAATATAAATATTTACTGATGATACAAAATTATACAAGACAGTTAATACAATGGAGGACAATATGCGGCTACAAAAGGACCTAGATAAGCTGTAGGCTTGGGCAGAAAAATGGCACATGAAGTTCAATGTTGATAAATGTAAGGTTATGCACATGGGCAGGAGAAACGGATGTCACCAATATACACTAAATGGGGTACAGCTAGGGAAAAGTGATATGGAAAAAGACCTGGGGGCACTAGTGGACTGTAGACTAAACTGGAGTAACCAATGCCAGTCAGCTGCTGCAAAAGAAAATAAAGTCTTGGGTTGCATTAAAAGAGGCATAGGGGCGAAGGACGAGAACATTATCCTTCCACTATATAAGGCACTTGTCAGGCCCCACATGGAATACTGCGCACAGTTCTGGTCACTGGTGCTCAGGAAGGATGTTACAGTGCTGGAGGGGGTTCAAAGAAGGACAACTCAATTATTAAATGGAATGGAAGAACTGGAATACCCAGAGAGGCTCTCAAAATTGGGATTATTTACCCTGGAAAAAAGCTGGCTAAGGGGGCGACCAAATAACTATGTATAAATACATGAGGGGACAATACAAGGATCTCTCCCATGATCTGTTTATACCCAGGACTGCGACGGTGACAAGAAGGCATCCGCTACATATAGAAGAAAGCAGGTTCCATCGCTAACACAGAAGGGGGTTCTTCACCGTAAGAGCAGTGTGACTGTGGAACTCTCTGCCTGAGGACGTTGTGATGGAAAAATCCATAGTTTAAGAGGGGACTAGATGCCCTTCTAGAGCACTATGATATTACAGGATATGGACACTAAATGACAAGCGGGTTGTTGGTCCAGGTCTTACAGTCAGGCAGGAACTATCAAATGTTGATCCAGGGATTATTCTGACTGCCATTATAGAGTCGGCAAGAATTCTTTTCCCCTAATGGGGCTAATTAGCTTCTGCCTCATTGGGGTTTTTGTCTTACTCTGGATCAACAAAGGGGAGGGGGGGTTGAAACAGGCTGAACTAGATAGACATTGTCTTCATTCGGCCTAACATACTATGTTTGTGAGTGACGGTTTCATCAGTGTCAAATGCCTGCCCTCTTGTATCAGTATATCAATAAGCATATGGCCGCTTTCTGTGATTTTTGTGTATCTGCTAAATGATCAAGGGATTAAGTCCAATTTTGAATAACTTATTTAACAGGTCTTTATGTGAAACTGTACCAAAGACTTTACAGAAATCCAGATAGGTGATATCCACAACACCACTTTCATCCACTAAATGCATTGTGGGTTCCAGTTTGCGAAACCCCAACTCCGCAAATCACAAGAAGTCCAAACTCACTGAGCCTCATGCAATTGTAGGGTCATGGCAAACTGCAACACAACCATACTGACTGTAAGGGCTCCAATCTGCTAACTCCTGCCCTCCAATTGGCAGCGCTCTCCATTAGGCCATCCAGGACTCGGACAGCTCCTTTGCTGAAATCTAGCGATGCTTCTCGGTTTCCCTGTTTTAGCTCCACCCTGTTCCTGATTAAGCCTCCTATATAAACCCTGGCCTTGTTACCTCCACCGTTGCGAGATTATTGTGCTTCACAAGCCATTTGATCAAGCTCCACTTCTGCCTGCTCCTTCGCTACTCAACTGAGACCATCTGATACCGATCTCTGGCTTCCTTTCTGACTATGCTATCCGCCTCTTCCATTGTACTGCAAACAAGACCTCCTTTTGCTGACACCTGGGTCATCCTCGGTTACTCTCTCCAGACGTGTGGCTGCCACACCTGAGGCTACGACCTAGTGCCTGAAACCACTACACTGACTGCCATTACATTCCAATGAGAAGATTATTGCGGCCAAAGTTGCCATGCAGCCATACTGTACTGGTGGCACCTTTACCAATTTAGAGGGGTTCTACGAATTAACAATATGGAAGTAAGGGAACAATAAAGGCAGAGAACAATATTTTATTGACCACGTTTGCTCACAAGTCCCACCAAGCAGGATTTCCACACTGTAGATACAACCTAGCAGGCTCTTACTGGTGATAGCAGATCCTTCCTCCTCCTGTCTTGCAAGCACTAAACGTGGATAGGAGGAGGAGCTAGTGGTTATAGTTGGGGGGGGAGGAGGGTAACATGGGCAAAGGCACCTCTCCAGCCCTGCACTGCCGCCGGCTACTGTAGCAGTAGGGCTGGTGGAGCAGAGATTTTCTGCAGCCAGATTCTCTTGCTACCGGTTCATACAGCAGCCATCCGCTGTGTAGTTACTGACTAGCATCACTGTATCACCTGGGTATTTACATATTAGCGATTAGTAATTGTGTATTGCTGATATGTAGGCCTTCTGATAACACAATGACTTTAATTAAGACTTGTGTAGCAAGTGGCTCCACCAATCAAACAAGCACAGTTTTCTGCCTGGCAGGCACCACGCTTCATCTTTAGAAGCACCAGGGGCAGACGCCCCACTTTTTTCTAGCTACAATCCTGCTAAATACGTCCATTACCTGAGGATGTGAGCGGCTGGCGGGTCTCCATCATGACGTCCTTGTACAGATCCTTATGTCCTTCTAAATACTCCCACTCTTCCATGGAGAAATAGACAGCGACATCCTGACACCTTATAGGAACCTGACAACACAATATACAGTCATTACCCAGAAGCCTCCAGTGCTGTTACTGTATAATGTCCCAGCATTCCCTGCAGCGTCACCTCTCCAGTCAGCAGCTCAATCATCTTGTTGGCGAGTTCTAGAATCTTCTGTATATTGATGTCCTTATGTATCAGGGGGTGAGGTAGGGACCCCGTGATTGGGGGTCTCCCCCATCCATCACACACAGGGGCCCAACAGCCATCACTAGAGGTCTTCTTCACTACTGTGTAATCCTGTATATGGGGAGAGATAACAAATATCACTGCAGACATTTCCAGAGTCCATCACCTCTCCAGTGACATCATCTGTTATTACCATAGATAAGAATGATGTAATGTGACATCATCAGAATCTCTCACCTCCCCAGTAAGCTGAAAGACTATCTCTAGGCTGAGATTTAATACTCTTTCTGCCATCTTGTTTCTCTCCTTCTCCATCTTTGATGAATCAATTATGTAGGGACCTGAATGGAAAAAATATAAACCAATGTGAATACCAGAAAAACACAATATAATACATTTAGTGGAGATAATAATAGGAAACATTAAAAGGATTTCCATAATACTGCAGCAGCAGTCACATGTCCTGGTCAGCAGCAATCAGGAAGGACAGAGTGGTGGTGAAGCAAGTAATGGGAAAATCCTTTTAAGAAGATATTAAAGGAAACCTGCTTTGTATGTTTTGTGAAGCCTTAACTACAGGCAACACAAAATCCCAACAGGGTTCTCCTGTCATGGATCAGTTGGACTGATAGCCAGCCCAGGCAGGGAGAAGTCGGCAGCGATCGCCCCACTGACTCTTCTCCAAGTTCAGAGCTGCTTTTTTACTGTCAGCATAATCCTCCTGAAAGGTTCTGACCTCAAAGTTGAACTAGATCCTGGAACCAACAGATCCAACACATGCCAAACTCGAATGGCGCTGGACAGACCCTTTCCACAATAATGAGGTCTGGACTGCATTTTCCTGTACTACACATTTTTAAGGCATTTTACAGAGATTTCTCCATCTGGAAAAAAAGTCAGAAAAAATATTTCTGTATGAAGAAGGCACAAAAAAACTTGAAAAGAAACATATGAAGGCTATGGATTAGAGAAGGGCTTGGGGAATTCAGATAACTGAAAAATTAATTTAGGCAACCAATGTCAGGCAGCTGCTGCCAAGGCAATTAGGATAAATGAGATGCATCAAAAGAGGTCTAGGAGCACATGACAAGAACGCGGTTCTTCCTCTTCACAAGTCTCACATGGAATATTATGGTCAGTTTTAGACAGCGGTACACAAGAAGGACATATCAGAACTTCAGTGGGTTCAATGATGGGCAACTAAAGTAATAAAAGGGGGAGAGCTTGGCCAGCAGCTGATGGTGGAGGACGCTTAGCTTGACAGAATAGTACCAGGTTAGATATGATAGCGGTGACATTGGTGACAGAATAGTGACAGATGACATCAGATAGTGGTGACAGTAGTGACAGAATAGTGACCGGTGACATAAGATAGTGGTGACGGTAGTGACAGAATAGTGACAGATGACATAAGATAGTGGTGACAGTAGTGACAGAATAGTGACCGGTGACATCAGATAGTGGTGACAGTAGTGACAGAATAGTGACCGGTGACATCAGATAGTGGTGACGGTAGTGACAGAATAGTGACAGGTGACATAAGATAGTGGTGACAGTGGTGACAGAATAGTGACCGGTGACATCAGATAGCGGTGACGGTAGTGACAGAATAGTGACAGGTGACATAAGATAGCGGTGAGGGTAGTGACAGAATAGTGACGGGTGACATAAGATAGTGGTGAGAGTAGTGACAGATGACATAAGATAGTGATGACAGTAGTGACATAATAGTGACAGGTGACATCAGATAGTGATGACAGTAGTGACTTAATAGTGACCGGTGACATCAGGTAGTGGTGTCAGTAGTGACAGAATAGTGACCGGTGACATCAGATAGTGGTGACAGTAGTGACAGAATAGTGACCGGTGACATCAGATAGAGGTGATGGTAGTGACAGAATAGTGACAGGTGACATCAGATAGTGGTGACGGTAGTGACAGAATAGTGACCGATGACATCAGATAGTGGTGACAGTAGTGACAGAATAGTGACCGGTGACATCAGATAGTGGTGACAATAGTGAAAGAATAGTGACAGGTGACATCAGATAGCGGTGAGGGTAGTGACAGAATAGTGACGAGTGACATAAGATAGTGGTGAGAGTAGTGACTTAATGGTGACAGGTGACATAAGATAGTGATGACAGTAGTGACTTAATGGTGACAGGTGACATCAGATAGTGGTGACGGTAGTGACATAATAGTGACCGGTGGCATCAGATTGTGGTGTCAGTAGTGACAGAATAGTGACCGGTGACATCAGATAGTGGTGACAGTAGTGACAGAATAGTGACCGGTGACATCAGATAGTGGTGACAGTAGTGACAGAATAGAGACCGATGACATCAGATAGTGGTGACGGTAGTGACATAATAGTGACCGGTGACATAAGATAGTGGTGACAGTAGTGACAGAATAGTGACAGGTGTCATCATATAGTGATGACGGTAGTGACATAATAGTGACCGGTGACATCAGACACGTCTTCTATGATCTAGATGGCGGATGGAGTTATGTCGCTCACCGGCAGAGCCTCCGTGTTTCTCCCTACAATTTCTGCGTTCGCTCCGGACGTTCCGCAGGTTTTTTCCTCTTCTACAACTTCTGACTTGCAGTGTAATAAACAATGGCGCTGCTCTCCATAGACGGCGCTTCCCTGTGTGGGAGACTCACACCGTCCTACAGATGACAACGTGCCGCCTTCTTCCTGTCACTGCAGAAAGCCCCTGAGCTGCCATCTGTCGGAGATCCCTCAGTGGGCCCCTTCCTCACAGCCCCTATAGGACTCAGTGGCCAGTACAGGTTTACAGTGATTAACCCTTAAACTCTTAATTGTCTCCCTGCTGTGTGTAGAGCACATGTCACCTCTCAGGCAGTGAAAGGGTTACAGCTGGTAACTTCAAGCAGCGTCTCCAAACATCCACCAGGTGGTGCCGGCTCCTTCATGAGGCCCCATCATATGGCCTGCTGATGTTAGAGGGTCGCACAGCATTCACATACCTCCATCTGGGTAGATCCTGGACTGCAGGGGCTCCTAGGAAGTCTGAGGATAGGAAGTCACAACATCTTGGGTCACATAACGGAAAGGGGAGTGGTTTACTAATGTGGTTCTATGGAGAGAAGGAGGCTGCTGGGAGGGCGGTGACTAGAATGGAGGAATGCAAATAAGGAAGCTGGAACATCACCTCTGCAGCGCCACCTATTGGCAGCAGCATTCCTGCAAATCAATGTCTGACTCTTTATGCAAGTCTTAACCCTTATTGATTTGCAATTCTAAGCAAAGCCGGAATCCTTACACAGACATGATGGAAGGGGTATTGTCTCTCCCTAAAGAGACCACCTAGGATAAAGGAAGACTTGGTGTTGTTGCCCCTAGGATTCCTCTTCCTCTGTGTGAGGATGCTGCCCCCTCCTGGTCAGAGGATCCTGGTCCTTCACCTGCCCCAGGATTCATCTTCCTCTGAGTGAGGATGCTGCCCCCTCCTGGTCGGAGGGTCCTGGTCCTTCACCTGCCCCAGGATTCATCTTCCTCTGAGTGAGGATGCTGCCCCCTCCTGGTCGGAGGGTCCTGGTCCTTCACCTGCTCCAGGATTCATCTTCCTCTGTGTGAGGATACTGCGCCCTCCTGGTCAGAGGGTCCCGGTCCTTCACCTCCCAGGATTCCCCTTTCTCTGTGTGAGAATGCTGCCATCTCCTGCTCAGAGGGTCCCGATCTTTCACCCCCCAGGATCTCTCTTCCTCTGTGTGAGGATGCTGCCATCTCCTGCTCAGAGGGTCCCGATCTTTCACCCCCCAGGATCTCTTTTCCTCTTTGTGAGAATGCTGCCCCCTCCTGATCAGAGGATCCCGGTCCTTCACCCTCCAGGATTCCTCTCCCTCTGTGTGAGAATGCTGCCCCCTTCTGGTCGGAGGGTCCCGGTCCTTCACCCCCCAGGATTTAGTATCCTCCTGTGTCCTCAGTGTAGATCCGGCTGCAGTAAAGGACACTTATCTAGGGGCCTTTTATACCAGCAGATACATCGCTGGTCGTTCAACCAGAAATCATTCAGAATCGTTCCGTCTTTCACATCCGCCGTATAAGTGAGACGGAGCAAACGGGCGCTGTTTAACCCTTTATACCTGCAGGAAATGAGCGAAAAGCAAACGATTCCTGTTCTTCGTTGCAATCTCTCACTTCCCAATGTCATAGAAACTTAAAATTTGGCACGAGCATTGAATATGTCATAAATAGGAAAAGTTAATGGTTCCCAACTCGATTATTCAATTCGATGCGCAAAAGAAGTAGAGTCCAAATTTTACGTACGGAATGTAATTTCTTCACTTTCCGGTGTCATAGAAACGTGAAATTTGGCACGAGCATTGATTATGTCATAAATAGGAAACGTTAATGGGTCCCAACTCGATTGTTCAATTCTAAGCGCAAAAGAGTTAGCGTCCAAATTTTACGTATGGAATCTAATTCTCTCACTTCCTGATGTCATTTTATATAAAGGAAATGTCGCATGGTTACCTCCCCGTGGTGTTTCCTGGGTAACGCAGAGAACTATGCGAAATGGTGAACATATGTTTTTCCGGTATCTCTAAAGTAACCACGACTTCATAAGATTTCCGTGTGAACACCAGATAAACACCAGTACCAAATTAACTCGGGCGAAGCCGGGTATATCAGCTAGTCTGGATATAAAATCAAGCTTTTACAGATTGTTTGTATATATAGATATAATGCAACATCAACTCATAGGATGTACAGATTTTAAGAACCATTGAAATTAGCAGATGAAACTGCAACATTGTTAGCCTGCAGGACAAACGGACGGATTACATACCTTTGTGCAAGCAACATTTAGATTTTATGAGAGCAGTGTAACATAGTAACAGTATGTTAGGCTGAATGAAGACAATGTCCATCTAGTTCAGCCTGTTTCAACCCCTAGTTAATCCAGAGGAAGGCAAAAATCCCAAGAGGCAGAAGCCAATTAGCCCATTTGGGGGAAAATTCCTTCCCGACTCCTTAATGGCAATCAGAATAATCCCTGGATCAACCTCTAATAGTTCCTACCTAAATATAAGACCCGGAACTAAAAACCCGCTGGTCAGCTAATGTCCATATCCTATAATATTCTTCCACTCGAGAAAGATGTCTAGGCCCCTCTTAGACTCCTCTATGGATTTTGCCATCACCACGTCCTCAGGCACAGAGTTCCAGTCTCATTGCTCTTACATTAAAGAACCACCTTCTATGCTGGTGATGAAACCTGCTTTCTTCTAGACGTAGCGGATGCCCTCTTGTCACCGTCGCAGTCCTGGGTATAAAGAGATCATGGGAGAGATCCTTGTGTTGTCCCCTCATGTATTTATACATAGTTATTTGGTCGCCCCCTAGTCGTTTTTTTCCAGGGTAAATAATCCTAATTTTGATAGCCTCTCTGGGTATTCCAGTCCCGTCATTCCATGTATTAGTTTTGTTGCCCGTCTTTGAACCCCCTCCAGCACTGTAACATCTTTCCTGAGCACCAGTGACCAGAACTGTACGCAGTATTCCATGTGAGGCCTGACAAGTGCCTTATATAGTGGAAGGATAATGTTCTCATCCTTCGCCCCAATACCTCTTTTAATGCACCCCGAGACTTTATTTGCCTTTGCAGCAGCTGACTGGCATTGGTTACTCCAGTTTAATCTACAATCCACTAGTACCACCAGGTCTTTTTCCATCTCACTTTTCCCTAGCAGTACCCCAGTTAGTGTATATTGGTGACATCCGTTTCTCCAGCCCATGTGCATAACCTTACATTTATCAACATTGAACTTCATTTGCCATTTTTTTTACCCAAGATTTCATTTTATCTAGGTCCTTTTGTAGCCGTACATTGACCTCCGTTGTATTGTCTTGTATAAATTTGTATCATCTGCAAATATTGATATTTTGCTGTGCAGCCCCTCTATCAGGTCATTGATAAATATATTAAACAGAATGGGGCCTGATACTGAACCCTGTGGCACTCCACTAGCGACGGTGGCCCAATCAAAGTACGAATCATTTATTACCACCCTCTGCTTTCTATCTCTCAGCCAGTTCTTTACCCAGATACACACGTTTTCACCCAGACTGAGCTGTTTCATTTTATATATCAACCTATTATGCGTCACTGTGTCAAATGCTTTAGAGAAACCCAGATATAAGAGATCAATAGACTCTCCCAGGTCCAACCTAGAGGTTACTTCATCCTAGAAGCTGATCAGATTGGTCTTACATATTTGACACCTCATAAACCCATGCTGATAAGAAGTAATGCCGCTGTTTTCCTTGAGGTATTCTAGGATGGTTTTTTTTTAGAAACCCCTTGAATATTTTTCTAATTATTGAAGTGAGACTTACCAGCCTGTAGTCACCAGGCTCTGTTTTAGACACCTTTTTGTATACTGGAACCACATTGGTAATACACCAATCCTGTGGTACAACCCTGGTCTCAATAGTGTCTATAGATATAAGAAATAGCGGTCTAGCTATCACATCACCTAGCCCCCTTAGAACCCTTGGGTGCATTTCATCTGGGCCTGGCGATTTATCGATTTTGATTCTCTTTAACTGGCACTCTACTTTCTCCTGTGTTAGGCATGCAATATTTATCTGCAGGTTCGTTTTATTTCCCTGCATGTTGTGTGGCATTTCATTTTCATTCGTGAATACAGTAGAAAAAAAACTATTTAATAGATTTGTCTCCCCCCCCATCTCTGTATATGGTTTCTCCTGCATTATTTGTTAGTGACCCAATGCTTTCAGTACAAATCCTATTACTGTTTATATAACTGAAGAATAGTTTAGGAATTTTTTTGCTTACTTTGGCGAACAATCTTTCTGCCTCCTCCTTAGCAAATTTGAGCTTTTCTTTACATTATTTGTTTTTTTCTCTGTATGATTTTAGCTCTTTTTCGCTGCCTTCCTGTCTGAGTAGTTTAAACGCTTTCCTTATTTTTTGTTTATTGCCCCCCTTAGTCTTGATGAGCCACATAAGTTTCCTTCTAGTTGTAGTTCTTTTATGTTTAAAGGGTATGAGCTGCTCACATGAGGTACATAGCTGTACTAGATCCATCATAATGCCCACACAACACACACTACTCCATCTATCCTGATCCTCAAATATCAAAGACACAGCTCGACTCAATCCATCCTGATCCCCCAAAAATTACGCACACACAGCTCTTCTACATCCATGCTGATCCCCTACACAACACACACACAGCTCTACTCCATCTGCCCTGATCCCCACACATCACATACAGCTCTACTCCATCCATTCTGATCCCCACATATCACACACAGCTCTACTCCCTCCATCCTGATCCCCACACATCACACACAGCTCTTCTCCCTCAATCCTGATCCCCACACATCACACACAGCTCTTCTCCCTCAATCCTGATCCCCACACATCACACACAGCTCTTCTCCCTCAATCCTGATCCCCACACATCACACACAGCTCTACTCCATCCATCCTTATCCCCACGCAAGACATACAGCTCTACTCCATCCATCCTGAACCCCATGCAACACATACAGCTCTACTCCATCCATCCTGATCCCCACGCAACACATACAGCTCTACTCCATCCATTCTGATCCCCACGCAACACATACAGCTCTACTTCATCCATCTTGATCCCCACACATCATACACAGGTCTATTCTATTCATTCGGTTTCCCAAACATCACACACAGCTCTACTCCATCTATCCTGACCCCCACACGTCACACACAGCTCTGCTGATTACATCCTTATCCCCACACATCACACACTGTGGTGAAAATGTAAAAAAGTGGCTATTTGCAGCCCACCATTGTATGTGTTAGTAGCAATAAATTTAAGCCATGATGATTGTATAATTTGATTTGCTCTACTCCATCAACCCTCACCCCCACACATCACATACAGCTCTACTCCATCCATCCTGATCCCCCACACATCTCACACAGCTCTACTCCATCCATCCTGATCCCCCACACATCACACACACAGCCCTGTTCCATCCATCCTGATCCCCCACACATCACACACACAGCCCTGCTCCATCCATCCTGATCCCCCACACATCACACACACAGCCCTGCTCCCTCCATCCTGATCCCCCACACATCACACACACACAGCCCTGCTCCCTCCATCCTGATCCCCCACACATCACACACACACAGCCCTGCTCCCTCCATCCTGATCCCCCACACATCACACACACACAGCCCTGCTCCCTCCATCCTGATCCCCCACACATCACACACACACACAGCCCTGCTCCCTCCATCCTGATCCCCCACACATCACACACACACACAGCCCTGCTCCCTCCATCCTGATCCCCCACACATCACACACACACACAGCCCTGCTCCCTCCATCCTGATCCCCCACACATCACACACACACACAGCCCTGCTCCCTCCATCCTGATCCCCCACACATCACACACACACACAGCCCTGCTCCCTCCATCCTGATCCCCCACACATCACACACACACACAGCCCTGCTCCCTCCATCCTGATCCCCCACACATCACACACACACACAGCCCTGCTCCCTCCATCCTGATCCCCCACACATCACACACACACACAGCCCTGCTCCCTCCATCCTGATCCCCCACACATCACACACACACACAGCCCTGCTCCCTCCATCCTGATCCCCCACACATCACACACACACACAGCCCTGCTCCCTCCATCCTGATCCCCCACACATCACACACACACAGCCCTGCTCCCTCCATCCTGATCCCCCACACATCACACACACACAGCCCTGCTCCCTCCATCCTGATCCCCCACACATCACACACACAGCCCTGCTCCCTCCATCCTGATCCCCCACACATCACACACACACAGCCCTGCTCCCTCCATCCTGATCCCCCACACATCACACACACACAGCCCTGCTCCCTCCATCCTGATCCCCCACACATCACACACACACAGCCCTGCTCCCTCCATCCTGATCCCCCACACATCACACACACACAGCCCTGCTCCCTCCATCCTGATCCCCCACACATCACACACACACAGCCCTGCTCCCTCCATCCTGATCCCCCACACATCACACACACACAGCCCTGCTCCCTCCATCCTGATCCCCCACACATCACACACACACAGCCCTGCTCCCTCCATCCTGATCCCCCACACATCACACACACACAGCCCTGCTCCCTCCATCCTGATCCCCCACACATCACACACACACAGCCCTGCTCCCTCCATCCTGATCCCCCACACATCACACACACACAGCCCTGCTCCCTCCATCCTGATCCCCCACACATCACACACACACAGCCCTGCTCCCTCCATCCTGATCCCCCACACATCACACACACACAGCCCTGCTCCCTCCATCCTGATCCCCCACACATCACACACACACAGCCCTGCTCCCTCCATCCTGATCCCCCACACATCACACACACACAGCCCTGCTCCCTCCATCCTGATCCCCCACACATCACACACACACAGCCCTGCTCCCTCCATCCTGATCCCCCACACATCACACACACACAGCCCTGCTCCCTCCATCCTGATCCCCCACACATCACACACACACAGCCCTGCTCCCTCCATCCTGATCCCCCACACATCACACACACACAGCCCTGCTCCCTCCATCCTGATCCCCCACACATCACACACACACAGCCCTGCTCCCTCCATCCTGATCCCCCACACATCACACACACACAGCCCTGCTCCCTCCATCCTGATCCCCCACACATCACACACACACAGCCCTGCTCCCTCCATCCTGATCCCCCACACATCACACACACACAGCCCTGCTCCCTCCATCCTGATCCCCCACACATCACACACACACAGCCCTGCTCCCTCCATCCTGATCCCCCACACATCACACACACACAGCCCTGCACCCTCCATCCTGATCCCCCAAACATCACACACACACAGCCCTGCACCCTCCATCCTGATCCCCCACACATCACACACACACAGCCCTGCTCCCTCCATCCTGATCCCCCACACATCACACACACACAGCCCTGCTCCCTCCATCCTGATCCCCCACACATCACACACACACAGCCCTGCTCCCTCCATCCTGATCCCCCACACATCACACACACACAGCCCTGCTCCCTCCATCCTGATCCCCCACACATCACACACACACAGCCCTGCTCCCTCCATCCTGATCCCCCACACATCACACACACACAGCCCTGCTCCCTCCATCCTGATCCCCCACACATCACACACACACAGCCCTGCTCCCTCCATCCTGATCCCCCACACATCACACACACACAGCCCTGCTCCCTCCATCCTGATCCCCCACACATCACACACACACAGCCCTGCACCCTCCATCCTGATCCCCCAAACATCACACACACACAGCCCTGCACCCTCCATCCTGATCCCCCACACATCACACACACACAGCCCTGCTCCCTCCATCCTGATCCCCCACACATCACACACACACAGCCCTGCTCCCTCCATCCTGATCCCCCACACATCACACACACACAGCCCTGCTCCCTCCATCCTGATCCCCCACACATCACACACACACAGCCCTGCTCCCTCCATCCTGATCCCCCACACATCACACACACACAGCCCTGCTCCCTCCATCCTGATCCCCCACACATCACACACACACAGCCCTGCTCCCTCCATCCTGATCCCCCACACATCACACACACACAGCCCTGCTCCCTCCATCCTGATCCCCCACACATCACACACACACAGCCCTGCTCCCTCCATCCTGATCCCCCACACATCACACACACACAGCCCTGCTCCCTCCATCCTGATCCCCCACACATCACACACACACAGCCCTGCTCCCTCCATCCTGATCCCCCACACATCACACACACACAGCCCTGCTCCCTCCATCCTGATCCCCCACACATCACACACACACAGCCCTGCTCCCTCCATCCTGATCCCCCACACATCACACACACACAGCCCTGCTCCCTCCATCCTGATCCCCCACACATCACACACACACAGCCCTGCTCCCTCCATCCTGATCCCCCACACATCACACACACACAGCCCTGCTCCCTCCATCCTGATCCCCCACACATCACACACACACAGCCCTGCTCCCTCCATCCTGATCCCCCACACATCACACACACACAGCCCTGCTCCCTCCATCCTGATCCCCCACACATCACACACACACAGCCCTGCTCCCTCCATCCTGATCCCCCACACATCACACACACACAGCCCTGCTCCCTCCATCCTGATCCCCCACACATCACACACACACAGCCCTGCTCCCTCCATCCTGATCCCCCACACATCACACACACACAGCCCTGCTCCCTCCATCCTGATCCCCCACACATCACACACACACAGCCCTGCTCCCTCCATCCTGATCCCCCACACATCACACACACACAGCCCTGCTCCCTCCATCCTGATCCCCCACACATCACACACACACAGCCCTGCTCCCTCCATCCTGATCCCCCACACATCACACACACACAGCCCTGCTCCCTCCATCCTGATCCCCCACACATCACACACACACAGCCCTGCACCCTCCATCCTGATCCCCCACACATCACACACACACAGCCCTGCACCCTCCATCCTGATCCCCCACACATCACACACACACAGCCCTGCTCCCTCCATCCTGATCCCCCACACATCACACACACACAGCCCTGCTCCCTCCATCCTGATCCCCCACACATCACACACACACAGCCCTGCTCCCTCCATCCTGATCCCCCACACATCACACACACACAGCCCTGCTCCCTCCATCCTGATCCCCCACACATCACACACACACAGCCCTGCTCCCTCCATCCTGATCCCCCACACATCACACACACACAGCCCTGCTCCCTCCATCCTGATCCCCCACACATCACACACACACAGCCCTGCTCCCTCCATCCTGATCCCCCACACATCACACACACACAGCCCTGCTCCCTCCATCCTGATCCCCCACACATCACACACACACAGCCCTGCTCCCTCCATCCTGATCCCCCACACACAGCCCTGCTCCCTCCATCCTGATCCCCCACACACAGCCCTGCTCCCTCCATCCTGATCCCCCACACACAGCCCTGCTCCCTCCATCCTGATCCCCCACACACAGCCCTGCTCCCTCCATCCTGATCCCCCACACACAGCCCTGCTCCCTCCATCCTGATCCCCCACACATCACACACACACAGCCCTGCTCCCTCCATCCTGATCCCCCACACATCACACACACACAGCCCTGCTCCCTCCATCCTGATCCCCCACACATCACACACACACAGCCCTGCTCCCTCCATCCTGATCCCCCACACATCACACACACACAGCCCTGCTCCCTCCATCCTGATCCCCCACACATCACACACACACAGCCCTGCTCCCTCCATCCTGATCCCCCACACATCACACACACACAGCCCTGCTCCCTCCATCCTGATCCCCCACACATCACACACACACAGCCCTGCTCCCTCCATCCTGATCCCCCACACATCACACACACACAGCCCTGCTCCCTCCATCCTGATCCCCCACACATCACACACACACAGCCCTGCTCCCTCCATCCTGATCCCCCACACATCACACACACACAGCCCTGCTCCCTCCATCCTGATCCCCCACACATCACACACACACAGCCCTGCTCCCTCCATCCTGATCCCCCCCACACACACACACACAGCCCTGCTCCCTCCATCCTGATCCCCCACACATCACACACACAGCTCTACTCCATCCATCCTGATCCCCACACAGCTCTACTCCATCCATCCTGATCTCCACACAGCTCTACTCCATCCATCCTGATCCCCACACATCACACACACAGCTCTACTCCATCCATCCTGATCCCCCACATCACACACACAGCTCTACTCCATCCATCCTGATCCCCCACACATCACACACACAGCTCTACTCCATCCATCCTGATCCCCCACACATCACACACACAGCTCTACTCCATCCATCCTGATCCCCCACACATCACACACACAGCTCTACTCCATCCATCCTGATCCCCCACACATCACACACACAGCTCTACTCCATCCATCCTGATCCCCCACACATCACACACACAGCTCTACTCCATCCATCCTGATCCCCCACACATCACACACACAGCTCTACTCCATCCATCCTGATCCCCCACACATCACACACAGCTCTACTCCATCCATCCTGATCCGCACACATCACACACACAGCTCTACTCCATCCATCCTGATCCGCACACATCACACACACAGCTCTACTCCATCCATCCTGATCCCCACAGATCACACACACAGCTCTACTCCATCCATCCTGATCCCCACACATCACACATACAGCTCTACTCCATCCATCCTGATCTCCACACATCACACACAGCTTTACTCCATCCATCCTGATCCCCTCACATCACACACACAGCTCTACTCCATCCATCCTGATCCCCCACACATCACACACACAGCTTTACTCCATCCATCCTGATCCCCTCACATCACACACACAGCTCTACTCCATCCATCCTGATCCCCCACACATCACACACACAGCTCTACTCCATCCATCCTGACCCCACACACATCACACACACAGCTCTACTCCATCCATCCTGATCCCCCACACATCACACACACAGCTCTACTCCATCCATCCTGATCACCACACATCACACACACAGCTCTACTCCATCCATCCTGATCCCCCACACATCACACACAGCTCTACTCCATCCATCCTGATCCCCACACATCACACACACAGCTCTACTCCATCCATCCTGATCCCCACACATCACACACACAGCTCTACTCCATCCATCCTGATCCCCACACATCACACACACAGCTCTACTCCATCCATCCTGATCACCACACATCACACACACAGCTCTACTCCATCCATCCTGATCCCCACACATCACACACACACAGCTCTACTCCATCCATCCTGATCCCCACACATCACACACACAGCTCTACTCCATCCATCCTGATCCCCACACATCACACACACAGCTCTACTCCATCCATCCTGATCACCACACATCACACACACAGCTCTACTGCATCCATTGTGATCCTTTCAACTCATCTAGCAGGAATCACAACTAACACAGCAGAGTTCCTGCTTACACTGAGCAAAGTACCCTCTGGTCATGTGATCCTTGACTCCTCCCAAACATGTGACTGATCACATGGTGATGACATCATTGCAGGTCCTGGAAGCACACAGCTGCTGTCGGCTCTGCAGGTGGAGGTCTGTGTGTCCCCTCAAATAAGGTCAGTGCAGAAGAAGAGGATTAACCCCTTCAGGACTGCTCTAGGAGGATTAACCCCTTCAGGACTGCTGGAGAAGGGGATGATTAACCCCTTCAGTACTGGCAGAGTTCAGGCCTAAGACTCCTAGTAGCCCAGTAATCTGTCCTTTAGCCTCTGTGAGTCGGGGGCTTAGAGAGAGGGACAATCCTATTACACAGAGACAGACCCCACTGCAGGAGACACCAACCCCCCCGGCAGGAGGGTCCGGGACCCGGTGGTCTCCTATGGCTCCATCTATGATCAGCCATCCTCCTTCCATCATTATCTCTGCCATCCGTTAGTTCAGATCTCTTCTGGGGGTGCAGGAATCTAGGACAGCGCCCCCCGGTGGCTCAGCCTGCCTGGGGGTCTCTGTGGAAGAGTCACACCGGCGGCTGATATCACACTTGTCAGCGGGCGGTTTACACGGCGATGATTAAAGGGGTTGTCCCGCGCCGAAACGTTTTTTTGTTTTTTTTTTCCAACCCCCCCGTTCGGCACGAGACAACCCCGATGCAGGGGTTAAAAAAGAACACCGGACAGCGCTTACCTGAATCCCCGCGCTCCGGTGACTTCTTACTTACCTGCTGAAGATGGCCGCCGGGATCTTCTCCCTCGGTGGACCGCAGGGCTTCTGTGCGGTCCATTGCCGATTCCAGCCTCCTGATTGGCTGGAATCGGCACGTGACGGGGCGGAGCTACACGGAGCCGGCATCCAGCACGAGCAGCCCCATTGAGAAAACAAGAAGACCCGGACTGTGCAAGCGCGGCTAATTTGGCCATTAGACGCGGAAAATTAGACGGCTCCATGGAAACGAGGACGCCAGCAACGGAGCAGGTAAGTGAATAACTTCTTATAACTTCTGTATGGCTCATAATTAATGCACAATGTACATTACAAAGTGCACTAATATGGCCATACAGAAGTGTATAACCCCACTTGCTGCCGCGGGACAACCCCTTTAATAACCGCATCACATGACTTCTGGGGAATTGTCCTCCTCGCGGAAATAAAGGAGCGCAAGAGTCTCCACTGACTTACACCGCACTCGCAGCACGACATATGAGTAATTTTAAGGTCCCATTGAGAACATCAGGCGATGTGTTCCGATCTGCCATTAATTGGACTCGGGTCCTACAACAAGATTCCGGTTATTCAATTGGGTGAAGAAAATCACGCTGAAAACATTATTGTTGGGGGCAGCGAGTGCGGACCCTCTGTGCCAAGCAACCGGTTTGGCTTTGGGCTAACCCTAAGGGCGTTGTCCTGACGGGTCCCCGGTATTCACCCTTTAACCCCTGGACAGGGATCTAGACTTCTCTGTGGGGGTCCGAGCAGGCGCTGCCTCTTGGAGTAGCCTCGGTGTGGTGGGCAGCTGACCCACGGCGGTCAGAGGCAGCGGTGCAAACTACTGTAAGACAGGCCGGACTAGAAACAGAAACCGGTGCAAAGTAGGAGGCGGCAGAGAACAATCCACCAGGGATCAGAGCAGACTCAGATGTCAAAGACCTATGCTGGGTGACTGAGGAGATGCACACCAACACTCTGGCAAGGGAGGAGGGTCCCAGCTCACATAAACAGCAGGCCAATAGCCTATTACCCTGCAGCTGGACTGTGAGCGCTGGGGAGGATTAACTCCTGCAGTGCTGATGAAAACAAGGAGCTGAGGGGCCATTCTTTCAGGAGGAACAGAGCAATGCCTGTGTCTGCCCGGAATAGCAAGAGGGCGGCAGGCAGGGTTAATAACTATGGTATTAGTGTATCTTGACGCCACTGGAACTAGGGGGTGGCGACAAGATACACTCCCACAACCAACGCCCCCCGCAGGATTGGCTGCCCAGGGCAGCTTCGGCCGAGTGCTACGCTGCTCACAGTCGGCCCAATTGCCGCTGTGCAGCGTTCAATGCAGGCAAATTGGAGCCTGCTGTTGTTCCGTGGATGATGTGTGCAGTGCTGCGCGTGTCTAGAGCTCCGCTGCTCTCACTCACCCCCTCCGGCACAGTGCATCGCGGTCCTCCATCTCGCACTCCAACAGTGTGGTCCGCTCCCTCCACCACTGTGGGCACAGGAGCTGCTCTCATGGAGTCCTCCGCTGCCTGCGCTGCTTACAAGGTCTGTGGTCTGAAGGTCCCCCCACTGACATATGCCATCAGGTGTCAGTGGGGCGGGCTTCAGTTCTCCCAGCTCCGCAACACTCGCTCAGCCGCTGCGACTTCCTCGGGCGGCTGAAGGCAATTTCTGCGACCAGAGGGGTGGATTTACAGTAGGCGGCTGTGGGGTGCAGATTAAAAGCAGCAGCAGCCATTAAGGCCTCATGTCCACGGGCAAGTTAAGAATTAAAATCCGCAGTGTTTCTTTCGCACGCGGATCCGCGCCCCATAGGGATGCATTGGACACCCGCAGGTAGTTAAATACCTGCAGATGTCATCTTTCCCTGCAGACGCGGGTCTCGCATGCAGGAAAAAATCCGGACATGCTCCATTTTAGTGCGGGTCTCCCGCCGGGACGGCTACCACAGGCTTCTATGGAAGCCGTCCGGATCCACGGAAGACCCGCACCAGAAGTAAACTCACCTGCTCCGGACGCTCCGGATCTTCAATTCTTCGCGGCCTGATCTTCCTTCTTCGCGACCGGATCTTCTTTCTTCGGCCCGGTGGATGTGCCCGGCGCATGCGCGCGGCATGCAGATCTGCCGGGCCGAAGAAAGAAGATCCGGCCGCGACGGAGAGAAGATCAGGCCGCGAAGAAGGGAAGATCCGGAGCGTCCGGAGAGGTGAGTAATTATTATTTTCAGCCCTCATGTCCGCGGGGCAGGAGGGACCCGCTGCGGATTCTCCATGGAGAATCCGTAGCGGCCCTGATTTTCCCCGTGGACATGAGGCCTAAGGCCGACTGGCGGAGGGGAAATTCAGAGGAGCAGGCTGGGGAGATGATGACATTGCCAGCAGAAGCAGAACATGAAGTCCGAGCAGCGGAGGGGACATTCACAGGAGCAGCAGCTCATTTATCCCGAGGGGGGGGGGAACTTCACTGCAGCAGCCTGGGCAGATGATGTCCAGCCATTGCCCTAGGCAGCCAATCAAGCGGAACGCATTGTTTGTGAGGGTGTATCTTGTCGCCACCCCCTAGTTCCGGTGGCGTCAAGATACACTAATACCAATAATTATTTTTGGTCAGGAAGTGCATGCTGAGACCTGTGGTTCGACAGGTATCCAGGAACACATCTTCACAGGTGTAGAATAATTGTGCTGGCTGGGTGTGGTTTTCTCCAGCCAGCCAATCTCCACTGGTCTGCTGCATATATATATATATACCAGTTCCTCTGCATAAGGAAGCGGGTATCCCTTCACTCAGACCTGCGTGTTATGCATGTTAGGACAGTATGGACACCTGTTGTAACGGTTTGCATGTTGTATGGACCCCCTTTTCCCTTCCCTTTTTACAGGTGTGGCCTCCAGATATGTGATGTCTCGTAAGCTCAGATGGGTGATTCCTGACACGGTTTCCTGTGTGTCTGCATGGTGGCTGACTCTTTCCCCTTGGTATAAGGATCCTTTCGCTAGCTATGGCTTTATATATGTACGCATGAGAGTTCTGAGTGGAGTTCTGTGGTGTGAACAGCGACGTGTTCTGTGCAGGTGGCCGGACACGTGGTGTGAAACTATCCTGTTTTGAGTTGCATGCAGTTCCTGGTGTGTTGATGTGTAGTTGTGAACCGTGTCCTGTCCTCCTTTTGGGGGTAGTTGTCTCATTAGATTAGCGGACTGTGAGATGATGAGGACCCTTAACCCCTTAATGACACGGCCTATTTTGGCGTTGAGGACCAAGCGATTTTTTTATTTTTTTTTGGTATTTTTCCATCTCCGTTTTTCAAAAGCCATAACTTTTTTATTTTTCCGTGGACGCGGCCGTATGAGGGCTTGTTTTTTGCGTAGCGATCTGTAGTTTTTATCGGTGCCCCTTTTGGGTACATAGACTATATCGTAAAACTTTTATTATTTTTTTTTATGATAACAGGGAGAGAAAACGCATCAATTCTGCCATAGATTTTTTTTCTTTTTCTTACAGCGTTAATCATGCAGCATAAATGACACACTAAATTTTTTCTGCGGGTCGGTACGGTAACAACGATACCAAAATTGTTATTTTTTTTAGGTTTTTACACTTTTTTGCAATAAAACCCCCTTTTTTTGGAAATTTTTTTTATTTCTCTATAGCTGCATTCAAAGTCCTGTAACTTTTTTATTTTTCTATGTACGGAGCTCTATGAGGGCTTATTTTTTGTGAGACGAGCTGTAGTTTTTATTAGTACCATTTTGGGGAATGTACGGCTTTTTTGATCACTTTTATTGCCTTTTTTGTGAGGCAAAATGCTAAAAATTAGCATTTTGCCTGTGTTTTTTCGCTTTTTTTTACGCTTTTTGTCGTACAAAATAAAAAGCATGTTCAACTTTTTCTACACGTCGTTACGGACGCATCAATACCAAATATGTGGGGTTTTAATTTTTTTTCCCTTTTTTTATGATAATATTAGAAAAGGCATAAAAAAAGGGGTGTTTTTACATTTTTTTTTTTACATTTTTCTCTTTTTTACACTTTTCTTTTCTTTTTTTTACAATATTTGAGTTCCTCTGAGGGACTTGCAGCACTGTACCTATGATCGCTGTCATAAGGCATGGCAGAGCTACTGCTCTGCCATGCCTTATCGCTTGTACAGCAATTATAGGCACAGGCAATACAGGACGCCAGTGTCTGGCGTCCTGTTGCCATGGTGACAGGCCGGGCTCTCGCAATGACATCGCGAGAGCCGGCCGGAGACACAGAGGGAGCGCGATCCCTCTGCGAACTCTTTCCCTGCCGCGATCTACCTAGATCGCGGCAGGGAAGGGGTTAACAGTGGGGGGCGCATTTCTGATGCCCCCCCGCTGTTGCAGCGGGACGCCGGCTGTGACTGACAGCCGGCTCCCGCTGCGGGATCTTATGTGATCCCGCGCTATCCCCAGGACGTACCGGTACGTCCTGGAGCGGGAAGGGGTTAAAGTGGTCTTGCGGGCTTAAGTGACTTGGCCAATCCACAAACTAATACTTTGTATATATTATAGCTATTCTATCTGGTTATGTATGCGGGCATGATGGGTTCATGTTTTGAGCGTGGAAGAAAGGATGGATGTATCAGAACATACACGTCTCGGGTAGGAGGTATGCGTGGCAGATTGGATGTGTCATTTGCACCATTTCTCTGTGTGTGGGTTGTGCCTTTGTTCTATTCCCTATCCTTGTCTGTCATACATGTATCTCTGTGTTAGGCCCATATGGAGAAGTCCTGTACCTCGTTTTGTCAGTCTTTGGTTTACGGCTGTCCGCAGGTCCTGATGGTTGTACTGCAGTTTGCTGTCCCTTGGTGTTCCGTGTGTGCATTCGTGTGAGATCTGCGGGTGACGGATCCAATGCGTCTGTACTGAGGCTCGGTGTGCCTGGCGGATGTAACATTATAACCAGCCTGACCTTTTGCTGTAGACTGCTGTCCCATGTACCTGTGTTTTATTCCCTACCTGACATGTATGCGTCCTGCGCTAGGCCCATATGGATAGGTCCTTTGCGATGTTGTGTCTGTAGGGAGGGTTGCCATCTTTCCCCCTCTGGGTTTTTGCACTTGTCTTTGCAGGCTACTGTGACTGAGGCCATCTGTGCAAGGCACAGTGGTTCTGCTTAGAGGTGACATCACGACCTCATACTCACAGCACGTTGCACTCGCAGAACATCGCACGGCATATGAGGGATTCTAAGGCCCCCTTGAGAACATGCAAGCCATTCGTGCATTGGTGTCAGGCCCATAGGATAAGTCCTGTATTATGTGTGTCTGTTGGAGGAGGGGCTAATTATTATTTTTTCTATGCCCTAAGGGTCCAGAGTAGAGATGAGCGAGCATACTCGTCTGAGCTTGATGCTCGTTCGAGTATTAGGGTGCTCGAGATGCTCGTTACTCGAGACGAGCACCACGTGGTACTCGTCTCGATTAAACGAGCACTGACCATTGAATTCAATGGAGCCGGCAATACAGCCGGCTCCATTGAAAGCAATGGGCTGACGGCGATTGCGGGATGAATTGTCGGGAAGGGCTTAAATATATAAGCCCTTCCCTGCAATTCATCCAGAAATGTGTAAAAATAAAAAAAATATATATACTCACCTGGTCCCGGCAGACGGAGTACAGCGCAGCCGGCTGCAGTCCTCCTGAACTGCTCTGAACAGCTGTGAGTAGTATTCAGCAGCCGGGGATTTAAAATGAGCTGTCATTCAGCTGAGAGCTGCCCCTGAGCCAATCAGAGGCAGCACTCACTCACCCATTCATGAATTCATGAATGGGTGTGAGTGAGAGCTGCCTCTGACTGGTCAGGCTGTGACCAATCAGAGGCAGCTCATTCAGCAGGCAGGGATTTTAAATCCCCGGCTGCTGAATACTACTCACAGCTGTTCAGAGCAGTTCAGGAGGACTGCAGCCGGCCGCGCTGAACTCCGTCTGCCGGGACCAGGTGAGTATATATATTTTTTTTATTTTTACACATTTCTGGATGAATTGCAGGGAAGGGCTTATATATTTAAGCCCTTCCCGACAATTCATCCCGCGATCGCCGGCAGCCCATTGCTTTCAATGGAGCCGGCTGTATTGCCGGCTCCATTGAATTCAATGGGCTAACATCGTTCTGCCGGGACAAGGTGAGTATATATTTTTTTATTTTTACACATTTCTGGATGAATTGCAGGGAAGGGCTTATATATTTAAGCCCTTCCCGACAATTCATCCCGCGCACGCCGGCAGCCCATTGCTTTCAATGGAGCCGGCTGTATTGCTGGCTCCATTGAATTCAATGGGCTAACATCGTTCTTCTCTGCCACAGCTGCTACAGCTGTGGCAGAGGAGAACGATCTTTATGCTGACAGTGCGGGGGGGGGGGGGGGTCTCACTCTTGCTGCTATTGTGGCTTAATAGTGTGACCTGGTAACTTGAGATGCAGCCCAACATGTAGCCCCTCGCCTGCCCTATCCTTTGCTGTGTCGTTTCCATCACTTTCTTGAATTTCCCAGATTTTTACAAATGAAAACCTTAGCGAGCATCGGCGAAATACAAAAATGCTCGGGTCGCCCATTGACTTCAATGGGGTTCGTTACTCGAAATGAACCCTCGAGCATCACTGAAAGTTTGTCTCGAGTAACGAGCACCCGAGCATTTTGGTGCATTTTGGTGCTCGCTCATCTCTAGTCCAGAGGCCTCTTTTTTATTTATTTATTTATTTTTTTGTTAATTCACTTTTTATTGAAAATTTTTGTGCATGAACAGTTTTATTCAAATTTAGACTTTAGACGATCCTCTGCATTTAACATTATACATTAAGGTTTGTCGACTGTTGGTAGTTCTCACCCATTCCCCCAGCTCCTCATATTGTGCTTTAAGGCTTTATTTTTTGGCTATAGGGGCCTGAGCGAGATCCCCGCCACCACTATATTATCAACATTATAAACGGTAAAAGCGTAAAGTGGGTGGGGGACAGCGAAGGGCGAAGCAAGCGCGACAGCAGTCGTGATTACGGTGTTCTCTCCTGCCACGCTGTCGCCATCCCCCACTCCAATAGCCTCCGCCGCCGCGTCCCCTCCCAGCGTCGCTCACCCCCTCCATCTGGTGTGTACGCAATATTTCTCTGCATGTGAAATTGTGAGGGGGGGGAGGCGGCCCTGACCCAATCGGGAGATTTGAGCGGAGCCACCGCTCTTACAGTAATCATCTTGGATGTATCCAAGCGAAGCAGCAGGCGGGGAGGCAACGACAGTGCTGTTTGTTAACATAGCATTAGAGGACCAAATGCTTTGAAACATGAAATAATCAATAATAAAGAAGACGACCTGTTCGGCGCGATCACGCTGGAGCGGCCCCTTCAACGGGACAGAAGAGGCAGACTGCGCAAGCGCGTCTAATCGAGCCAGGAGAAGGATTTGGTCGGCGCCAAGGAGACGGGGATGCCAACACGGGGGGGGGGAACCCCCGAACCCCCTGTAGGTAAGTATATAACTTCTGTATGGATCATATTTAATGCACGATGTATATGACAAAGTGCATTTATATGGCCATACAGAAGTGTTTAACTTCACTTGATTTTGCGGGACAACCCCTTATATAATATTTTAAAGGGGTTGTCCCGCGAAAGCAAGTGGGGTTATATACTTCTGTATGGCCATATTAATGCACTTTGTAATGTACATCGTGCATTAATTATGAGCCATACAGAAGTTATTCACTTACCTGTTCCGTTGCTGGCGTCCTCGTCTCCATGGTGCCGTCTAATTTTCAGCGTCTAATCGCTGGATTAGACGCGCTTGCGCAGTCCGCTCTTCTTCTTTTCTGAATGGGGCCGCTTGTGCCGGAGAGCTGCTCCTCGTAGCTCCGCCCCGTCACGTGTGCCGATTCCAGCCAATCAGGAGGCTGGAATCGGCAATGGAACGCACAGAAGACCTGCGGTCCACCGAGGGTGAAGATCCCGGCGGCCATCTTCGCAAGGTAAGTAAGAAGTCACCGGAGCGCGGGGATTCAGGTAAGCACTATCCGTTTTTGTTTTTTTTTAAACCCCTGCATCGGGTTTGTCTCGCGCCGAACGGGGGGGCTATTGAAAAAAAAACAAACCAGTTTCGGCGCGGGACAACCCCTTTAAGTTCCGCATCTGTGATTTTTAAATTCAATTCCTTTTCCCAGGATGAGATGTATGTCGGTCTGGTTAAAACATTGTGCGATATAAACTTTTTGGTTAGATGTGAGATTTTCCTAGCCTCCTTACTTTGGTTGTTCATTAGTCGTTCGAATTCAGTCCTGGGTCTTGTTGATGGGTGGCCAATTTTAAAGTTTGAGATGACGGCCGAAATATGAGATACATGAAGCCCTTGCATTTTCCTTTGCGGAGTGAGCGTATTTATTATAGTATGAGGGTCTTTATGTATTATAGCCTGTAAGTCTTGGATTGGCAAATCTTCAAATATATTCCATACGTCGTCTGGGGTCTCTGGTATTGGATGTTTAGTGCTGGACGGGAGTAGGCTTAGGGGTGTGTTGGGTGAGGGTAACGGTGCTAGTGTGTGAGAGAGGGAGTCCCAGGTCTCGCAGATGCCCCTTAGAAGAATATTAAAGCCTCTAGAGCGGTAAACTTTTGGGCTGGGTAACCACATATCTTTGAGGAAATTTTTTCAATGGTTTAGTTGTGCTAATTTTCTTAATTTGTGGTTGTTTAGCGGATACAAAAGTTCCAGCCATTTTTTTAAATTAATAGCTTTATAGTATTCTAGGATATTAGGTAGTCCTACCCCTCCAAGTTGTCTACTCTTGGACATCAATGTATAGGCAAGCCTAGGGCGTTTGTACTTCCAGAAGTAACACGAAAATAGTGAATTTATTTTCTTAAAGAAGGATTTGGGTATATGTATTGGTAGCATCTGTAATTTGTAAAGTATCTTGGGGAGTATATATGTTTTTAGGAGATTCTTTCTACCAAACCGGGATATGATGGGGAGGTTGTACGCGGAGAGAAGGGCAGCTACCTCTGCCAATAATGGCACTAAGTTGGAGTCATACAGTTTTGCAAGGTTATTTGTAATTTTGATGCCTAGGTAATCTAGATGGTGTTCTGACCAGACATATGGGGATATTTTTTAAATCTCTATAGCTCTGTGCAGAGGCCTCTTTTTTTAAAGGGGATGTCCTGTTATGTTGTACAGCTGGGACCTTTGGTTCTACAGGTTTCGATGAGCAGACCTTCACAGGTGGGGGTTAATTGAGCTGGCTGGGTGTGATATTCGCCAGCCAATCCCCCTGGTCTACTGCATATAAATAGCAGCTTCTCTTGTCAGAGAATGCTGGTCATTTTATCATGTTTATGTATTCTGTGTTAATCCCAATCTGTGCTTGATGTTATGAATGTCTAGTCTGTAGTGTGTCTCTCACTTTCGCTGAGGACGGTCTGGACACCTGTAGTCCCTATCTGCATCATATGCAGACTTCCTCTCCCCTTGCCTTTGACAGGTGTGGCCTCCAGATGTCTGATGTCTTATGTGTGTGTCAGGTGGGTGATGCCTGACAATGTTCCCTGTATGTCAGTACAGTGTCTGACTCGTTACCCTTAGTGTGAGGACACTTGTGCTAGCAGTGGTTTATTTGTATGCATGTGAGCTCTGAGTGGGGTTTCTGTGTTGAGTTTCTCTATCACCCTATGGTTTTGCACTTATTCATGATGTGCGATGCGTGTCTATGCAAGTGGCCTGACGTGTGTGAACAGTGTTGTATTCATTGGGTCTGTGCAGGTTTCAGATAAGGTGTATGGACAGCCCTGTTCTATCTTGCATGCAAGTCCCTGGGGTGTTGGTGTGAACAGCGACATGTTCAGTTTCTATTGAGGTTTCCAGATTTCAGGTGTGAACTGTCCTGTTCTGTGAGTTGGATTGAGCTGCATTCTGTCCTGCTGTGGATCGCTTGTCATCCAGGGATGGGTAGGTTCCTAGGTTCCAGCGCGGGGTCGTCCTTATCGAGACGATCACCCTGCATGTATTCAGGTTTCACGTGGTGGTTGTCCCTTTAGAGTAGGGATATATTTTGTAAGCCCATGAGACTAGTTCGCAGTCATACCTTGGTGCTGAGTGTGCATTTTGTGTGTATTTATGACATTTGTGTGAACGCTGCTTTGGTTCCATGCTGAGGTGTTGTGCCCTGGTGTGCCCGGCGGACGTAATATTTACACAAATAGATGTGATAGTGTAGAAACCTGACCAAGCTCTACGGGAGAGAGATTTTGTGTCCCCCTTGATGAAGATGAGGCCCAAAGCACAAATCGTCCCTTTATAGTCCTCAGGGACAAAAAGTACTAAAGACCATCTAAAGACATTTCTACAAATAATGACATGTTTCTTAAATGTGTCCTCCGTGAATCGGGAACACATGAAGATCCACCCTCCTTCAGGAGGCCAAACTAACCAGGAGAATTCTGCTTTCTTGTAGTCTTTAGGCCTCATGTCCACGGGGAAAATCAGGCCCGCCGCGGATTCTACATGTAGAATCTGTAGCGGGTCCCTCCTGCCCCGCGGACATGAGCGCTGAAAATAAGAATAAACTCACCTGCTCTGGGTGATGCGTGTCTCCCCTTCTTCGCGGCTGGATCTTCTTTCTTCGGACCGGAGGATGTGCTCGGCATGCCGGCAGCGTGCCACGCGCATGCGCCGGGCACATCCGCCGGGCCGAAGAAAGAAGATCTGGCCGCGAAGAAGGGAAGAACCGTATCGTCCAGAGAGGTGAGTTTAATTCTCCCGCGGATCCGAACAGCTTCCATAGGCTTCAATAGACGCCTGCGGGAGCCGTCCCCGCGAGAGACCCGTACGAAAATGGAGCATGTCCATTTTTTTTCCTGCACGCGGATCCGCGCCTGACGGGAAAAATGACATCTGCAGGTATTTACCTGCGGCTGTCCAATGCATCCCTATGGGACGCAGATCCGCGTGCGGGAAAAGCGCTGCGGATTTAACCCCTTGAGTGGCACGCCCGGAAATTTTCCGGGACCAGCTCCACTGCCCATAGCGATATAGCCCGGAAGATTTCCGGGCTATGTATCACTATGGGAGCTGCAGAGCACAATCCCACAAGCTGTGACACTGTGCTCTGCCTGCACAGACCCACAGAGAACAAAGCAAGGGCTATAAACAACAGAAGCAGCAGATATTGCCGATCTGCCGGCAAACTCCTGCTTCTAATGTCCTGCTTTGTTTATAGGTTGCTATAGAGACCATCGGCTTGTCAGAAGCAAGCCGATGGTCTCTGTGGCAGGGAGAGCTAGTGCCTGGCTGTCAGAGGACAGCCAGGCACCAGCTCTTACAGCAGAGATCAGAGAAAACCTCCGATCTCTGCTGTGTTAACCCTTTACATGCTGCAGTCTATGTGACTGCAGCATGTAAAGGGCTGTCACTGCAGCAAGTAAAGGGCTGTCACCATCGGACCCCACCCCCACCCCCCTCAGAATGTGATCAGGGATTCCTGATGGGTCTCTGTGGAAGTCCACAAAAATTTAAAAAAAGTAAAAAAAAAAAAGTGAAAAATTATTTAAAAAATTAAATTAAATTAAAAACACGTGTCTCCCTTTACTTTGTGAAAAATTAAAAATAAAATCACACATGTGGTATCCCTGCGTCGTAATGACCCAGAGAAGGAAGTTAGTACATTATTTAACCCCTTAATGAAACGGTCCCTTTTTTTCTTCTTTCCCCATTTCATAAAAATCATAACTCCTTTATTTTTCCATCGACGTACTTGAGCAAGGGCTCATTTTTTGCGGGACGTCCTGTAGTTAACGTGGGTACCATTTTGGAATACATACGACTTTTTGATCGCTTTTTATTGCATTTTTTCTGGGAGACAGGTTGATTGAAAAAGTGCATTTCTGGCGTTCTTTATTTTTTTTTTTCGGATTACGTTCACCGTGGGGGGTAAATAATGCACTATTTTGATAGATCAGACATTTACGGACGCGGCGATACCAAATATGTATTTTTCTTTTATGATTTAGATTTCTTTATTATAGATATGGCAAAAGGAGGGTGATTTAACTTGTATTACTTTTTTTCCCTAATCTCCCTACAAATTTTTTCACAAAAGTTATGCAATACATTATTTATACCCAAAAATGATGCCATCAAAAAGTACAACTTCTCCAGCAAATAACAAGCCCTCACATGGCCGGGTCAATGGAAAAATGAAAAAGTTATGGCTCTTGGAACGCGAGTGCAAAATTAGTTGAAATTAAATGATTGGCCCATTTAAAAAACCTGCCCTGATGGGCACGACAGGGGGGGTAAGAAACCCGCCACTCAAGGGGTTAAAGGCCGTGGACATGAGGCCTGAAGACTCCTCTGCATCCCTTCCATTCATTGTATTTTTTATTGGGAAGTAATTGTTGTGCCCAAGTACTGGGTACCCTTTTTTTTAATTTGATGCATGAGCTTTTGGGGGACATTAATGCTTACTATTCTTGACTCTGACAGGTCGATAGTATAATATGAAGGAGTTCAGATACTGCTCTGAGGGACTCTAAGGGGGAAGTTCACATTAACCCTTTGCAATCCAATTTTGGATTCAGGGTTTCCTAGGGGGCTTTCTCTTCCTGCCATTATACAATGGCACCATCTGCTAGCTAGAGCCAGTACTGCGGTATGAGACATGCTGGAGAGGTCCCCGACAACAGAGCGGTCAGTAATCTACAGTAAGAATACCCTGCCGGACGTCTTCCGACATCGGAGCTGCACAGCCTTCAATCAGAATGTCTTTAGACGTCAGACAGTGGATTGGAAAGGGTTAAAACTATATCATCCGCAAATAGTCAGATTTTTTCTTTTTTTTTCTTTTTTTTTTTTTTTTAATGGTGTCTGAATGCCAAGCGGACCCCTCTAATATTGTTCTCTATGCAAATAGCTTCTGTTAGGGGTTCTATTGTCAGAATAAATAGGGTGGGCTTCAAAGTAGTGTGGAGACCCAGCAGCACTCACCATCGCCAGTTATGGGGAGGTTTCTCCTTTTGATATGTTCCTGCACGCCAATACAGGATCGAATCCAGATCCAAACTATGCGTCGATCAAAAAAGCATCCAAGGCAGCGGATTCTGATGCAAAGTTTATGCATCCATCAGGATGCTTCTTTATTCCTCGGACATCATGCAGGAAATGCGATGTTTCGACCCGTTACATCGGCCTTTGTCAAGCTAACTATAAGGCTAGGGTCACACAGGGCAGATTTGTTGCGGTTTTGCTGCGTTTTTTCCGTTGCGGTTTTGCCGCAGAAGAACTGCTTCTGCGGCAAAACTGCTTCAAAGGTTATTTTTGTCTTGCGAATTTTATTGCGGAAAAATCCGCAAGCGTTTTTTTCCGCAGCGCTTTTTTACTTTTGCAGAGTATTTTGGTGCGGATTTTGCTGCGTCCATAGAGGTCTACGGACAAAAAAGCGCTGCGGAAGAGACAAAAGAATGGACATGCTGCGTCTTGAAAAACCGCGCCGAAGTTGCATTTCCGCACTGCGGCTGTGCGGAAAAAATCCGTCCTGTGAGAACAGCTTTTTGCCCAAACACATGTCTACTACATTACACTGCAAACGCAGCGGTTTTGCCGCAGTGCAGATATGCAGCGGCAAACCACGGCAAGTCCACCCTGTGTGAACCGAGGCTTAGGAACCATGTATCCACTTAAATATACACATTAACAATCAATAACATTCATTTAGATTTCTTTGATCCTTGTCGTTCTATATGTTTCTAATATTTTTTAACCTTGTATAGTTTTCTAATGTTTTCTATTTTGTTTGTTTTGTTGCAGATGTTTTAATCAGCAACGGTTGGGTTTGGTCCTTGGTGTCTTCAGTGTCTACTCCAGAGCTTCACTCTGATATTCCAAATTCAATTTCGATTTATTAACCCTTTCCAATCCACTGTCTGACGTCTTCCTACATTCTGATTGATGCTTGTACAGCTCCAATGTCAGAAGACGTCCGACAGGGTATTCTTACCGTCTATTGCCAGCCACTCCGCTGTCAAAGTCTCTCTGGCGCACACATACTGGCTTTAGCCAGCAGATGGCACCATTGGATAATAGCAAAAAAAAAAAGCCTTTTAGGAAGCCCTGAATCCAAAATTGGATTGGAAATGGTTAATGTCGGCTAGTATATATATATATATATATATATATATATATATATATATATATATATATACTAGCTAATATACCCGGCTTCGCCCGAGTTAATTTGGTACTAGTGTTTATCTGGTGTTCACACGGAAAATCTTATGAAGTCATGGTTACTTTAGAGATACCGGAAAAACATATGCTCACCATTTTGCATAGTTCTCTGCGTTACCCAGGAAACATCACGTGGAGGTAACCATGCGACGTTTCCTTCATATAAAATGAAATCAGGAAGTGAGAGAATTAGATTACATACATAAAATTTGGACACTAATTCTTTTGCGCTTAGAATTGAATAATCGAGTTGGGACCCATTAACTTTTCATATTTATGACATAATCAATGCTTGTGCCAAATTTCATGTTTCTATGACATTGGGAAGTGAGAGATTTAGATTATGTACGTAAAATTTGGACGCTAATTCTTTTGCGCATAGAATTGAATAAAGGAGTTGGGATCCATTAGCTTTTCCTATTTATGACATAATCAATGCTCGTGCCAAATTTCCCGTTTCTATGACACCGGAAAGTGAAGAAATTACATTCCACACGTAAAATTTGGACGCTAATTCTTTTGCGCATAGAATTGAATAATCGAGTTGGGACCCATTAGCTTTTCCTATTTATGACATAATCAATGCTCGTGCCAAATTTCCTGTTTCTATGACACCGGAAAGTGAAAAAATTACCTTCCGCACGTAAAATTTCAACGCCAATTCTTTTGCGCTAGAATTGAATAATCGAGTTGGGACCTATGAACTTTTCCTATTTATGACATAATCAATGCTCGTGCCAAATTTCCCGTTTCTATGACACCGGAAAGTGAGAAAATTAGATTCCGTACGTAAAATTTGGACGCTAATTCTTTTGCGCATAGAATTGAATAATGGAGTTGGGACCCATTAGCTTTTCCTATTTATGACATAATCAATGCCCGTGCCAAATTTTAAGTTTCTAAGGCATTGGGAAGTGACAGATTTAGATTATGTACGTAAAATTTCGACGCCAATTCTTTTGCGCATAGAATTGAATAATCGAGTTGGGACCCAATTACTTTTCCTATTTTGGAGATAATCTATGCTCGTGCCAAAATTCATGTTTCTACGATATCGGGAAGTTAGAGAACTTTTGGCGAGTCAGTGAGTCAGTCAGTCAGTGAGTCAGTCAGTCAGTGAGTCAGTCAGTGAGTCAGTCAGTGAGTCAGTCAGTCAGTCAGTCAGTCAGTGAGTCAGTCAGTCAGTCAGTGAGTCAGTCAGTGAGTCAGTCAGTGAGTCAGTCAGTGAGTCAGTCAGTGAGTCAGTGAGTCAGTCAGTCAGTCAGTCAGTGAGTCAGTCAGGGCTTTCAGCTTTATATATATAGATAATGCCTATCTAAAATATCTTTCTATAAAAATTCACCTTTATTCTCTTAATCTGATGTAAAGTATAATCAGGAGCTGATTTCTGTATACGGTGTGAGTTGATCCCTGGTAGTGGGAAATTGACGAGGGAGTCCATGGACAGATGGATTGTTGAACATTTTATTTCAGCGCATCTCTAATTATGGTTTATGCCTTTATAATGAGGGGTTAGGATTAGAGATGAGCGAGCATACTCGCTAAGGATAATCACTCGATTGAGCATTGTCCTTAGGGAGTACCTGCCCACTCGGAAGAAAAGGTTCGGCTCGGTGTTATCTAAAGCCCATTTACATGCAACAATTATATCGCTCAAAATTAGCTCAAACCATATCTTTTGAGCAAAAATTGTTTCGTGTAAATGCTACCATCGTTTACTTTTCACTGAACAATGATTTTTAGTTGAGCTTAAAATCCATTGTTCGGCCGGAGTGGGACCGCATGCTGTGTTTCTCCATGGGAGCACTGATAACATTGTATTGAGCTGCAGCCCCATGGCAGAACAAAAGAGCTGTATGCAGAGAACAGACCACTTGCTGTTCTCTGCATACAGCGTGTGGAGGCTCATTTACATGCAAATGATGTTAATAGGCTACTAATGGGCAGTAGTGCCCATTAGCAGCTTATGTAAATGATCGCTCAAACTGTCAATCATCCTATCTTTTGAATGAATTTTGAGCCATCCTCTTTGTATGTAAATAGGGCTTAAGTCTGGCTGATCATGTGATTAGCGGGAGCCATCTGATGTAATCTTTGACGGCCATATAAGCAGATCCATCCCCACGGGGCATGTTGCTTCCTCTAGAGGTAGGCGGACAGCAGAGTCCTCATGTGACAGCAGCCGATCGGCATCATGGACTGACCGGGATGGGCAGGGACACAACCATTCTTCCCATGTGAAGGCCATAATGCTGCATTGAGATCTAAGGATTGTCTTCTGCTTTATTGCTGAGGATTCCTCTGTATCTCCTGAGGATCTGAGACCAGATGGAACCGTCTAGGAAACGCGTCGGGGTGTTTGTTACTAACTGTATGGGTTCATTCTTTATTATATGCCCGTTACTGTATCTGAGGAGGCTTCCATCCCTGATATCAGCCTGCAGGTTTATATCCATCTGCCTGTTCTTCATGGGTAAATAATAGTGTTTGCATATATGAATATTTATAGTGAACTAGCGTACCCGTCGCGCGTTGCTGCGAAGACAGACATACATACATGCATTCGTTTTTATATATCTAGATGACGGCAGCAGCGACCACTGAGGTTTTGTAGGCCGCTGCTTCCCCCTTGCAGGCTGAATAAAATAGCCGTTGTGTGGAACATCCAATTTATCCGTCTGCTGTGGCTTCTTGGGAAGATAGCCTAGTACATGTTTGCCCACTTCCAACTCCAATGGAGACTGACTGTAAATGGCTGGCGTGCTTTAGTATTTATGGTTCCAAGCTGTACGTGTCATTGCATACAGTCTGTCTATCTATCTATCTGGGTTATTGCATACAGTCTATCTATCTATCTATCTATCTATCTATCTATCAGGGTTATTGCATACAGTCTATCTATCTATCTATGTATCTGTCTATCAGGGTTATTGCATACAGTCTATCTATCTATCTATCTATCTATGACATCAGGAAATGAGAGAATTAGATTCCGTACGTAAAATTTGAACGCTAATTCTTTGGCGCTTTGAATTGAATAATCGAGTTGGGACCCATTAACTTTTCCTATTTATGACATAATCAATGCTCGTGCCAAATTTTAAGTTTCTATGACATTGGGAAGTGAGAGAATTAAGTTGGGATGAGACATAAGGCCTTGCCCATAAGCATTCCCCAACCTCCAAGAACTGAACCTACCTACCTGAATGAGATTTTGTAGGCCGCTGCTTCCCCCTTGCGGGCTGAATAAAATAGCCGTTGGGTGGAACATACAATTTATCCGGCTGCTGTGGCTTCTTAGGAAGATATCCTAGTACTTGTTTACCCACTTCCAACTCCAATGGTAATTGGCTGGCGTGCTCTAGTGGTTCCAAGCTGTACGTGTCATAATACAGCCTTAATGACATCACAATGCAGCTTTATAGAACATGTTGGGGCATGTTCAAGGGCGTCCGATGTTGATGACATCAGTGATGACATCACAATAGCAGGTGGCTTACTTATTCGATCTACGTGGGGGGGTGGTAACTTTCGACGACGCTCGCGCGCGCGCCATTTGTCGTAGGATATTTGTACTATGCCTATAATCTTCCCAGGAGTGTACTTAACAACTTCCCAAAGTTTCATGGCGATCGGATGAATGGTGTAGTAGCGCATAAAGGACAAACAGACACGCACGCACGCAGACACGCACGCACGCACGCAGACAGACATACATTCAATTTTATATATATAGATGGTTCTGGGTTGGGAAGAGGACTGGACTCTGATGGCACCTTGTTTGCTCCGTACGTTGGGGACTGATTTGCACCTGCGGGATTACACTGTTGGGACTTGGTTAATCCTAAATATATGATTGGAAACAAAACTCCAGCACTTCGTGGATTCCAGGATAAACCGCTCCCACAACTGTACTTACATGTTTCTGGCCGAGGTCCTATTTACATCATGCTATGAATAAGGACTCTATTCCAAACATGGAGGCACAATGTTGGAAGCTGTTATTATTCTGGGATCCCCGGACGTGCTGGAGTCTTGCTTCCGCTGCTGTTTCTGGTGTGCCTGCACCTGTCCATGCACCTGGGAAGTATATCATGCAGTGAGCCGGTGTTTGGGGTTACAGCTATATATATGATTGTTACATGGAGAGATTCGCTGTATCTGGGGATCATGTGGTTGTGTATGTAATCATCTGTATGCTCTCCTGATGGACACGTAAATATACGGTCTACAGGACTGATATCTGGTTGTGTGTTCAGGGGAATATAGAGATGGGGGGTGTCCGCTGCTGCTGATCACTGTGATAGAGACCACTCAGGAGGAGAAGGACGACGAAGAGGAGGTGGAAGAAGATGAGGTGCTTAACCCAACATGGACAGACAGGGAGAGTCAAGATAGATTTTACTAATTAAAAAAAGTAATAAAAGTTCAACTTATTCCATATAATAATAAAAGAATCTAAACTATAAAACAAAAATACATATTTGGTATCGCTGCGTCCGTAAAAGTCCAGTCTATCAAAGTAACACATTATTTACCCCGCACAAAGAAATTTGTCAGAAAAAAAAAAAAGAACGCCCTTTTTTTGTTAGTCACCCTGTCTCCAAGAAAAAATGCAATAAACAGCCATCAAAAAGTCGTATATATTCCAACATGGCACCAGTACAAATGACAGAATGTCCTGCGCAAAATGAGCCCTCGCACAACTACACTGGTGGAAAAATAAAAAGTTATTGGGCGCAGTAGATGGCGGCAAAAACTAATTTTAAAGAATTAAATATCTTTGAAAAAAATAAGTAGTACAGCAAAACCTAAACTCTACAAGTTTGGTATCGTAGTAATCGTACCGACCCATAGAATAAAGTTATCAGATCATTCTTGTTGCACTTCATGTTCCGTAGAAACAAGACGCACCAAAAGATGGCAGAATTTCGTTATTTTATTTCATTTTACTCCACTTAAAATTTTTTAAAAGTTTTTCAGTACATTATGTGGTACATTGTATAGAACCATTGAAAAATACAACTCGTCCCGCAAAAAACAAGCCCTCATACAGCGACGTCACTGGATATATAAAGTAGTTACGTATTTTTCTTTTTTTTTTTAAAGGGGGGGGGGGGACTGAAAATGGGGGAGAAAAAGGGGCCGTGTCCTTAAGGGGCTAAATGCGCCCAGCTGTGCAAACAGCTGCTGGCACATTCAATTGTTCTCCTCACAGCCAGTATAAACACGCCGCGGGAGAACGTCCTGCAGTCTTTTGAAAGATAAGTGAAATACAATCAAATGGAATGTATTTTCTCAGTCTTTCAGCTGCGGAACGATGGATTTAATGTGAACTAAAATCCATAATTCAAACAAAAAGTGCACGATGCCTGCGTTTACATGTCACGATTAGCACTTATTTTCAGACGTTTAGACGAATTTTGAGCGATAATCGTTGCGTGTAAAAGGGCCTTATAAGACCAGCTCTGCCAAAATATTTCACCAGAACTCTGGCAGCATCAGCGGTATAGGAACTATACATGCCAGTAATCTGAGGCACATACGATTATCCGACCTTGTTACAAGAGTGAGATAAATAGGTTCGTACATGGTTGATCCGCTGGGTACTGTTGTATTATGTCACCACTGGAAGCAAGGTGTGGCAACATAATACAGCTGTCAGACAATTTAGTAACTCCCCCAGCTTCTGATTGGCTGGGGGCATGTGAAAGGCTGGGGGCCTGTCACCGGTAAGGCTGGGAGTGGCGGCCTGCTCTGAAGGTGTGGCACTGTTTCCAAGCTTCAGCAGAGGCATCCGCTGATGACAACTCCACTCTCCTGCCTCCACTCCCCTCAGCAGCTGTCACGGGCACCGCTGCCGAGAAGAGCTTGGGGAGCGCAGTCAGCAGCCGCCCCCCCTCCACCCCCCCCCCCTTCCCCGAGCTCCAGGGCCAGCGATGCAGACTGGTGCACTTCACTGCCCAATGGAGAGCAGCGTATGCATGTGCAGGACTTGCAGGTGGCAGCTCAGAGGGGAGGCCACCGTGTGTGTGGGGGGGGGGCTTTTGCGGTGGGATGGAGAGTTAGAGTTAGGGGTAGTTTCACATGGAACCATTTATAGCTAATAATGTAAGCCTAACACTGAAACTAACCCTAACCGTACAGCCCACGCAAAACTCCTTTCACTGTAACAGCCATTTTTTCCCTATATGCATCACCGTCTGCCAGAATAAAAATCAACGAAATCTTATCACCACCTTTCGATATTAAAAATGGGACCCGCCAGGGTTGCCCCCTGTCTCCTTCCCTATTTGTGTTGGCTTTAGAACCTTTTCTTCAATCTATCAGATTAGACCCAGAAATTCAAGGCTTAGACTGGGGGAAACATTCCCTTTCTTCCGCGGCCTTTGCCGATGATATTGTATTTTTAATAACCAATCCAGAGAAAGGACTAACCAAACTTGAAACCGCATTGATCAATTTCGGAACTTTTTCCAACTTTAAAATTAATTTCACTAAGTCCACGGTCTTGAATATTTCAATCCTGGAAGCACGCTATAGAGCCATTAAAGAAAAATCACCCTTTAACTGGGCAAACAATTCGATGGACTACTTGGGTATAAAATTGACCAAAAAAATAGAAGACCTATACCAAGCGAATTTCCCCCCACTTATTGGCCACATTAAAAATCTCCTAAGGCACTATGACATCCCCCTAATATCGTGGTTCGGGAGGAAAAATATTTTAAAGACCTATATCCTCCCAACAATACTTTATAAAATTAGAATGATCCCAATCCATATACCAAAGAGCTTTTTTAAAACCCTGCGATCAATTTTTACAGGATTCGTATGGAGAAATAAAAGACCTAGATTGGCATACAGCCTTATGACTAAAAGAAGAACTGAAGGCGGAATAGACCTACCCAACGTAGCAGAATTCTATGAAGCCGCCCAATTAGGGTATTGGATGGATCTGGCGTTCCCAATAAAAGACAAAACACTAGCAACGTTGGTAGAAACCTCGGAAGGAAGATCATACTTGAAAAACTTGTGGTTCCCTTCGAATATTGGAATTAGGTCGAAAAGCTTTAATCCCCTCCTAAAAGGCCCTTGCGAGGTATGGTCTAAATTAAAAGATTCCTTAGCACCTACTCCATCCCCAGGCACCCCCATCAGAGCCATCCCTAACTTCCTTAACACCCCAACCGACCCGGCCTCCCACTCTGTGTGGGAAAAATTTAAAGAAAACAAGATAGGAGTTCTGCAAACTTTGGCGCATAAAAATGTAGATGAAATCTTAAAAGAGCTCCTCCCAGGACATAACCTCTCATTCCTACAACAGAACTATATAAAAAAATCACTAACGGACTTCTTCAAAAAATTTAACTCAACAAGACCACATACAAACTTTGAAAAAATCTTGTCAGACAATAACCCTAAACTCAGGAAAATTTCATATATTCGAAAACAAATTATCACTAAGCCCTCCCACACCAAACCCAACTTTCTCCAGTCCTGGGAGAAGGAACTGGGTATCTCTCTCTCACCATCAGATATCAAAACAATCTTGACGACCTCCTACGGCATCTCGCCCTGCGTAATTGCTCAAGAAAGCCATTACAAGCTGCTGGTAAGGTGGTATAAAACCCCCCAGTGGCTGGCTGCCTACAAATTAACTCCAAATGGTAATTGCTGGAGATGCGGGAACGAGGTTGGATCGTATTCTCATATCTGGTGGAGCTGCCCGATCTTGACCCCCCTTCTGGACAGAGGTGGAGGCGACTCTACAGAAATTTTCACCGGGACTACATATCTTCCCTGAGATGCTGTTCCTTTGGAAACCGTCTGGGGAGTTCCATCCGAGGAGAAATCCACTCATTGCCTTCCTTCTAGATGCCGCCAAAGCATTAATTCCATTACTATGGTTGCAGAAGTCCCCCCCCCTCTCTAAATCAGTGGATGGAGAGGGTAGACTCCATAGCTAACCTGGAGGAACTCTCCAGTTGGGCCACCGGTTCTCAAGAAAGATTCTGGAACACATGGGGTCCCTGGCGACAGCTGAGGTCCACATGACGAGCTCTTGGACCTAAGAGTTGGGGTCTCTCACGGGATGGACGGCACCCTCCTGCTTCCCTACACTAAATTGACCATAGCCCCATCCCATAACTCATAGAGTTTCTTTTCAGTTAGTTCACTAGTGGGCGGTTCCAGTCGCCTTTCCACCTCTCCCCCCGGTACCCACTTAAAAGGGAATACACTACAACCTGCTCTTCGTACGCATAGGACGATGTTGAAGATCTATATCCCACGCAGATATTTCAGCTCTAACTAGAGCTGATCACCAACCATACAGTAAGCTCACAAGAATCCCTCCCCCCCCCCCCATCCTTTACTCACCTACCTTCCCCTTCTGTCTGTCTTCCTACCCTATTACCCCACCTCCCATTGCCTAACAACTTTATAGTTAAAGTGTGGTTACGCATCCAAATCGATCCGGTTGTCTATTAAAATCCACACGCCTCGACTTTTTTTTTTCTCTTCTTTTTATGACAAAAGACTGTCCTCTGGTTTACCAATTGCATCTAAACAAAGAGACAATTACACCATTCGACCCGAAAGAAGAATCCTCTTCAAGTTTCATTTGCAGTTCTTCTCCTTCATCCAAGTATATACTAAGAGGACACGGGAAACACAACCCGGATATTTGTACGATGCAAATTGATATTGTCATTTTATAGAATCTGTCTATGTCATATGTTATGTCTAACAAAAAATTGTAATAAAAATCTGATTTAAAAAAAAAACAAAAAAAAAAACTCCTTTCACACTGCTGTGGGCCCTCTGAGCTGTGTTGCGTGGCCAGCCAATCGTAAGCTAGGGGCATGACAGGGGCGTTCCTCCATCTAAGCCCTGTCAAACCCCTAGCTTCTGGAGGCATCAAGGTGCAACAGTACCAATATGCTATCTCTGTGTTGATATCTCCTCCAATGTTTCCACTTATTCTCTTCAGTAAATGTATTTTGTACTTTGGATTTCTGTGGTTTTTATATTGAATCATCTTTCTGTCCCCTCAGGTCCCCACAGTATAGGATCCTCTGTTGTCCTTCACTGCATAAGAGAATCTTCCTGATCAACTCATCAAGGATGGAGAAGGACAGGAACAAGATGGCAGAGAGTGTATTAAATCTAACCCTAGAGATCATCTTCCAGCTTACTGGAGAGGTGAGAGATTCTGATGTCACATTACATCATTTTTATCTATGGTAATAGCAGATTATGTCATAGGAGAGGGGAGAAATTCTGGTGATGTCACATTACATCATTCTTATCTATAGAAATAACATGATGTCACTGTAGGGGGAGAGATTCTGATGATGTCACATTACATGATTATCATCTACGGTAATAACTGATGATGTCACTATAGAGTTGATGGGCTCTGGAAATGTCTGCAGTTATATTTATTAATGTCTCCCCATATACAGGATTACACAGCAGTGAAGAAGACCTCTAGTGATGGCTGTCGGGCCCCTGAGGACATCAATGTACAGAAGATTTTAGAACTCACCAACAAGATGATTGAGCTGCTGACTGAAGAGGTGACACTGCAGGGAATGCTGGGACATTATACAGTAACAGCACTGGAGGCTTCTGGGTGATGACTGTATATTGTGTTGTCAGGTTCCTCTAAGGTGTCAGGATGTCGCTGTCTATTTCTCCATGGTGGAGTGGGAGTATTTAGAAGGACACAAGGATCTGTACAAGGACGCCATGATAGAGACCTGCCAGCCGCTCCCATCACCAGGTAACAGACAGGACTAAATACACGGGGACTTTATTATCTGTATATAAAGAATGACTTCAGTGTCTGTCTGTGTTTCCTGCAGTTCCATCCAGTAAGAGAGGCCCACCAGAGAGATGTCCCCGTCCTCCTCTCCCACAGGACCATCAGGTAGATGGAGATGTCCCTCTGATCTGTAGGAGGCTGTGAAGCTCTTGTCCTCATTCTTATTAGATGTCTTCTCCTTGTGTGATGAGACCGGTGGAGATGGCAGGATTACCGCTGACCAGAGACATTACATGTTGTCTGGATCTTCTCCCAGTTTTCTGGCGGTGGAGACTGCTGGTGGGAATAAGGAGCCAACAGGTTGGATTTATATCTATCTGCTCCTTTATTTCCCCTGAAACAAACAGCGGATGTGTCTGGTAGACGTTGATCTCCATGGAGACAACGTGCAGCGTGTCCAACCATGCCGAATATACATCTGTAAAAGAAAGCAAGTGGGTAGGAGAGCGCTCTAGGCAAATGGTCAATATAAATAGCTATGACAGATGTCAAACAAACAATCCAGAGGTATCCCCCCTAAACAGGTGGGGAACTGCAGACCCCAATAAAATCAAACACTCCAACAAGGTGCCAAGGGAGCAAAGACCAATGCAGTTTTAAAAAGCCGCTTACTTGGGGAGGGATCTCCCTCATGTATATAAATTCCACACATTGTTGTTAGTATATGCTTGAAAAAGGCATCTGAGGATGCCGAAATGCCTTGCAATACCTGCCAGACCACGTGTCCATTGGGTCTGTATTTTATTTGTTTGATTTCTATGTGATCGCACCATTAAATCTCCAACAAGAAGATTTGGGAAAGTGTCTTGATTGTCAGGTATCCGTGAGAGATCCAGCCCGGCAGAAAACCCTATCCGTTGGCAATTTACCTACAGGCACACTACTTCTTTGAGGGGTCTCCACACCAGGAGATCCCTCTTCAAGTAAGCGGCTTTCTAAAACTTCATTTTTATTTCACATGAATTGCTTTATTCCAGATAAACTGAAGGAGTGCGGACTCCATTTTTGTTCAGCCCCATAAGTATATTTGGGGTACACTGCATTGGAATATACAAATAATTTCACTAAAGCAGGAGAATCTATGTATTTCTGATATGCCCTTTCACAGCGTTAATTCTTATTGATACCAAAGATTAAAAATGCAGGGCACCAGCAAGGTCCCGTGGTCCTCCCCAGGTGAGAGGCACAGGAACCCAACACAAACTCAGACAAAGAGAAACGAAAAAAAAAAAAAAAGCCTAGTAACACCCAGAGTATGGTGGCCACTTAGGTGGGGTGGCTGATACTGGTGTTTGAATTATCACATATATCCTGCAGGCTACCATCCAGGCTGCAGGCTATATTTGATTTTTCTTTATCTTTCTTTTCTTTATCATTTGTATTATCTATGAGGTAACTGGGAATGGTCCTTATTAGCACTAAGTTTTGGAGGGACGTAATAGCAATATAGCAAAGAGTTAGTCTATTCAGGCAAGGCTATATAGATTGATCCAATCCATTAGAACAGTGAGATAGGGGGAGGGAAAGCTTTGTTATCCTTTCATCAAGAGAAATCTATACTAGGATGTTATAATATTGGGTCATTTAGGGTTGTAATGATGATTAATGATCTTTTCAGTTCCTGTAAAACCTTCCACACAACTTCTCCAACTTTTAGCTGATTTTTACCAAATTTGTCTCACAGCTTTTGTATCCGGATGAAGATCTGACCAATATTAATACTACAGAGACAAATGTGAGGGGCGATCAGCGGTGTGAAGAGGAGATTCCTACAGGTAACCGGCCAGGTGAGTAGTAACCACTAAATACAGCAGAGAAGAGTCGCAGATTCTCCTCGGTCAGCAGCTGCAGATAGTTATGTAGATTTATAAGCTCTGGGATCTGTCCGTTTTCGCTGGATGTTCCCATTCAGCCACAGTACAAACTAAATGTGGATGACGTGTGATAGCGTTATAGGTGATAACACACGGTGAGCATTTATAATATGGGTGTAAAATCCATCTGTAGTGCGGATATATAATATATCTATGTAAACGAGGCCGATTCCTTCATCGTTTGCTTTCCAATTTTAAACTAAGGAACCATTAGCTCCTATTAGACTCCTAGACTCCAGATTGTGGATACATAGACCCTGATAACAGAAGATTCCTTGGAGGATGGAAGGTTGGTGCTATGAGTGTCAGGAATGCTTCTCTCCAGGGACTGGAAGGAAGAAACCTGGATGCCGGATCATCATTATCGTATCAAAAAATCTCACTGCAAGCAGGAAAGATTTATATAATGCTAGGAAACGTCCACATGAGGGCTTGTTTTCGATGGGCAGATTATACTTGGCTGGTACCATTTAATATGCAAGCAATATTAAAAGTGTGTGTGGGGGAAGGACATCCAAAAAGAAGCTAGATTTAGCAGGTGAAGATCAAGTAGTTCTCCAAGAGGAGATAGGCTGGGCTGTTGCTGTAAGTTGCAAGCTGGAGACCCTTCTTAAAGAAGAGCCAAGCGGTGATGATGCTCCAACACTGCCCCAAAGAAGTTATTGATATTGTGTCTCTGAAGAGGGGTCTGGTCCGACACCCTTTTGATGGCATGGGTAGTTATTCGATCAATTCCTTATCTGCCCATTAGATGCTGCTGTTGCACCATCGCTGGAGATGAATGGTAGAACGACACTGGACCCTTTTGTGACCGTGAGCAGTGATGGGGCTAGATTACCAAATTAGTATGTAGAGTAGGAGGAGCTATTTAATGCTCCCATTAGCTGGAATCTGGTATATGTTATGTGGTGTACACTGGGATTGAGTGCAATTTTGGTCCTGCTGTAGGGGCTGCTACATTAGGGAAGAGACCCTGAATAGTCATGAAAAGCGTGGTGACTGCAGTGATCCAGAGAACAGCCCAAGGAGTGGGCAAGAGGACTTTCCCTCCAACTTCACCAAAGTATTTGTTCAAGAACAAGATTGCCCATGTGTGCGAGGAGAGGAAGTCTCCCTTCTTCACGAGTAGAGCAGCGGAGACAGCTGCAGATAGAATGGCTGCAATTGATGTCAACCAGGCCAAACAGAAACACGCCTCAGCACTCCTACACATTTACTATCTGAATAAAATTGCACAACTATTAGTTATACCATCCACATAAAAAAGCAAGGTTCTTAGCTCATATTTTTATCAAAAGATAGAGGCCCATCTTTTACCATATTTAGGTGAACCTTATAAGATGGATTCTTCATTTTTAAAGGCATCTCTCTTTGGACCCAAAAACCATCCAAATGAATCTTCACTGTTACTATACAGCTCGGTATCCTGGTTCCCTACTTCCCTCTACCCTGGTTTGTAATAAAGTGCATGTGGCTCTAAGGAATAATAATAATAATAATCTTTATTTGTATAGCGCCAACTTATTCCGCAGCGCTTTCAAGCATTGGATAAATGCAAGACAATACAACAATTACAATGTGAGGTACATCCAGTTTTGAAACAACTGGGGTGAGGGTGGTACAGGAGGCGCGGGGGGGGGGGGGGGGGGAATAACGAGGCATGGGGAACACAGGCAGTAGGGGATTTCATGTGGAAATCAGTTACTAGAAAGCAAACAGGGTGGGGCGGTAAGGACGCGCAGGGGTAAAGGTCGTATGTGCAGGGTGGAAGATGTGGGGAGCCATATGGAGGGGCAGGGGACTAGGTCAGGGGATTTGGTATGCTTCGCTGAAGAGGTGTGTTTTTAAGACACGTCTGAAATTTCGTGCATTGGGAATTGTCCGGATGCCTTGGGGTAGAGTGTTTCAGAGGATGGGTGCTGCTCTGGTGAAGTCCTGGAGATGAGCATGTGAGGTTCATATTAGAGGGGTGTTTAGTCTGAGTGTGTTAGCCGATCGGAGTGAGCGGGCTGGGTGGTGTACGGACAGGAGGGAGGCGATGTATAGTGGCGTGGCGCCATGCAGAGCTTTGTGGGTGAGGTTGAGGAGCTTATATTTCCTTCTGCAGTGGATGGGCAGCCAATGCAACGACTGACATAGTGCAGAGGCGTCTGAGTAACGATAGGAAAATGAACCTAGCTGCCGTATTTAGTATGGATTGGAGTGAAGCGAGTCTCGTGCGGGAGAGACCGATGAGTAGCGAGTTGCAGTAGTCAAGCCGGGAGTGGATGAGGACGGCCACGAGTGTCTTTAGCGTGTCCGTGGTTAGGAACGGATGTATTTTGGCACTATTTCTGAGGTGCATGTGACATGTTTGGGCCAGAGATTGGATATGGGGATTAAAAGAGTGGTCAGAGTCCAGTGTGACCCCCAAGGCAGCGGGCATGCTGTCTGGGGGTTATGATGGTGCCAGACACTAGAATGAAGATGTTGAGGGGAGGTGGGTTGGAGGGCGGAAAGGCCAGGGGGTCAGTTTTAGAGAGGTTAAGTTTGAGAAAAGGGAGGACATAGTGTTAGAGACAGCGGACAGACAGTTGGTAATATTTTGGAGAAACTGTTCAGAGATCTCACGAGAGGAGGTGTATAGTTGGGTGTCGTCAGCGTAGAGATGGTATTGGAGGCTGAATTTGTGGATGGTTTGTCCAATTGGGGCAGTATAGATAAAGAAGAGAAGGAGA